>JAUMJM010000033.1:17325000-17938750 GCA_033558235.1 Neomorphus geoffroyi | reverse complement strand
CCCTTAAGATTCTTAAACGCTGACTTGGTTTTATGTGTTTCTTAACTTCCTTCTGTTCTCCTCTTTTTAAAAAAACAAAAACATGTCTTCCCCACAGAAGATGAGTTCTGATATTAAATACTTTCTCTGGTGCTCTGGTATTGTTAACACAAAACATATGAACTGAGCAGATGTTTTACGTTCCTCCTCCAAAATGCATCACTTGTGTGTGATGTTCATTTGAGGTGCAGGACAGAAGATCCCAGTGGTTGGTATGGCCCATCAGAGCAACCAAATCCTTAAAGGTATCCATAGAAGTACTAGGCTTTAGATTTGGGGACCAGAGCTCAGTTAGCTGTCAGTAAATGTTGGGGTAACCTGGAAGCAGCAAAGGCAGAGAGCCACAGGCAGTGGGAGAGGGAAGAACTGCAAGATGCATAAAGGAATTCTTTTTGTGTATTATTTTTCCAGTGTATGGGCAGGTAAAGCACCATTTACTTCTGTATCTTCCCTTGTTTTAGGGCATAAACTGGTCCAGATCAGCATATCCGTGGAACAAGTTGAATGATAACAGCTGAGGTCACAATCTCTTGTTTCATACCTCTCAGCGATCCAAGCATGGGTCTCTGATGGGAGCTGGCCTAAAACCTCCGTTGACCAGATTGTACAGTCTGAGGTGGAAACTGAACACAGCTTGGTGCAAGAACCCAGGTCGCACTAGCTGGTGGTGATTAGGTGGTTGCTGCAGTTATCTCATTGTGTAGGACCGCTGTGTAGAGAAAAGTCAACCTGTGTACTCGCTCCTTCTGAACCCGGTGGACGGATGGGGGTTGTGTTTCTCCAATGTTTTCTCATTTAGACAGTAGCAAGTGTTTAGATGTTGTAAGTTGAAAGAGAGGGATAAAACCTGGAAAATAATCCGAAACAACACCTAAATACCAGCAGCTGTTGAGAGGGCTCAGGTTTTGATAATGTGAAAGTAGCAGAACTATGTTTTAGAGATTTCCTGACTTCAGTGCAGGTCAGTAATAAGGAGATAGATTCAGCAACACGGCCAGCATAATCACAGTACTGATAACCCACTTTTCTGAGAGCTTCAGCTGTTTAAAGATGCGGGGTAAGCAAAATCCCAAGGATCCAGACCCCAAGATGCTTCATTTGGTTGTGTATTATTGTCTTCACATTCTAAGTGGGACACCGAGGCACAACAGGTAAATACCAGTGGGAATGAAATACAGCTCGAGCCACCAGACTGTGCCTAACTGATATTCCAGCATCGTATATATTGAGCACATTTAGGAAGCCATTTAGCCTTTAAAATTTCCTGGATGTTGTAACGTTATGAAAAAGCATTTAAATGTTCACTATAAGAAAGAGTTTAACGAAAAAGCTCTTGTAGCACAGATGGCAAGTTTCAGAGCCTTTACAGAAGCTCTTGTCTTGTAAAATATACTTCCTTAATACATAGTGCACTTGCCCTACTCAGCCTTTTGTTTCCATGATTACACACGCTCTCCTCCCTCCCCTTCTCCTTCACCCCTCGCTACAATCCCTTTTTGTGTATTCCCGCTAGGCACGCTCTGTCCATTGACTGAATGGAGACGGGCACGTGTGTGCTGCTCTGCCCTGGCAAACATTTGTGCGCGGCATTCAGGGCGGAGGGAGGAGGATTGAAAGGCTTTTCTTTGCTGTGCACAAAGGTCACTCTTTTTTCCCCCTTTGCGGTTTGTTCTGTGCTAGTCTGCTGCAGTGCTGCAGCTTTTGGCTAGAACTGTAATAGATACTTCGGGGATGTGCTTGTAGGTCAGTCTGGTTACTGAACAAGTCTAGGACTGTACATCAATGTCCTGTCTCACTGTTCTGGTTTTGTTAGGGGAAATCTCTCCCCCTCGTAAGCCAGGTCTGTGTGCTTAGTTTGAAGGCTGACAAAAATAAAGAACATTTCATTCTTGTTATTGGTTGTGTAGAAGTGCTACCTCTTGCAATGCCTTTTAGACATCCCCTTGGCTGTTGTCTTGTGGAAGGAAACAGACTGAGATTTTTGCCTACTGTGCACTTTACGCATTGGATTAAGGATAAAACTGAAGCTTTTCTAAAACACTTGGTAGCCTTAAAAATGGATGAATACACAAGGTTAAAAACTTGTGAGATAATGTATTTTTTCTAATCTTGTTACGAAGTAGCTATTGAAATAAAAGGATTTACTGGTGAAGGGAAAAGGAAAACTTGTATCTAGAAGGTCTCATTGTACATTTACCTTTTGAGTTGTTGAACTCTGAGGATCAGGTAATTAAATGCATGAGCCAGAGAAAGATGAAAATAGGTAGTAGGAGATGCCATCCTTAAAAAATGTTTAAGTTCCAGAAGCAGTTGAAATTCTTGTATCACCTGGATGAACTTGACCATGGCCTTGTGTCTCCTGTTTCCCCATGTGGCGGTGTTGCCTCTGAGGGTTGCACAGCAGGGAGCAGTTGTGATTTTGTGTCACAAAGTGACGCTTCATCACTGTACTTCCTGTTTTTGTTGTTGAGGTTTTTTTGTTTTCTTAAATGTAATAATAAATAAACCCATGCATTGTTACTTGGAAGAAGTGAGATTCCATCACCTGCTGAAGAGGCAGCACTCTGCCTTTAAAAGCAGATGGATTTGTGTGTCTTGTCAGGGGGTTCTCCCAATGCACCTGCAAAGGCAAAGTGAGTTTTGTCATGCAGCTTAAGATCCCCTCCTTCTTGGTATTATGTCAAGTGGTGCCTGTGTCTCCTGCAGCACAAGGAGTGAAGATAATATGCAACCTACTGCATAAGCGTTATTTTAATTACCGAAAATGTGACTTTCAAGATGCCAGGTGAAGGGGGATCTGTGGGGATTCCTGCACAGAGATGAAGAACTGAGGAGAGTAAGGATGGGCTAGGTGCCTGCCTTTGATGAGGATATTCCCTGTGTCACATCTGGTGCCAGCATAACTGCTATCCCTAAATGATAAGGAGGCTTTGCAGTCAGGGGAGGGCTGAGCTGTCAGGTGAGCCAAGGATCAAGAATTATCATGACAGTTTGATGGCACGTGAAGGAAGGATGCTGTGAAGTGCAACGTGGTTCTGACGAGCAGAGGCTCAATTAGGTTTTCCCAGACACAGGCTGACACCGGGCAAGTGGGACCTGCGTCATGCCATGCATCGGGTATGAGGAAGTGTTCTGGTCCATCAAACGTAATATGACAAAATCATTTGTAATCTCTCATTACTAATCCCTCTGTGGTTTTTACGTCTACGCTTCCCTTGTGGCATTATTCAACAGCTGATAGCTTTCTTTTCTTGCCAGCTACTTAAAAATTAAGTATACTATAACGGTTTTTGGAATTAACTGAAGTCTCTTACTTAGAATTTCATAGGAAAGAAAAATAGGTCAGGTCTTAAATAGGGTTACTAATGACTAAGTAGCCTTTACTAATTATTTGCACTTGATTGCAACTTAGCATGGGTGGGTGCAGCTCAAGTTCATTATAGATGGCTCTTCCTAGATATGGTGTGGTTTCTCCCACTAAGTAATCAAATATGTTGCAGAAGGCAAGTAACTATGTGCACAATTTTTTTCCTTTAAATCCTTTAGAAGTTGAGAGCGACTCTATTTTTATGCATGCCAAAAAGGGCACTAAAAGGAGTGAAATATCCCTATCCAATATCCCTTGGTAGGATCCTACCTGATGTAGTGCAGGCTTTGTTTTTCATTCACACATTTAAATTTTGCTGGGGGTAGCCAGCTATTCATCTGCCCCCTCGTGGGATTCACAGTGCTTCAACTCCGTTTTATCTGTACTGCAACACAGCCTAGCATAAACATGGGGTGACCTTCCTTCTGATCTCATCTAAACCTGAATCCGTGCCATAAACCTGTTTTTCTTCTTGGTGGTGTTCTGAACACATCCTCTTTCCTCTTGGCTTTCTGGTAAGACTCAAACCACGTCAGAGATGCAGGGGCCGGTGACTTTTGGTTTGCCTAGTTCAGGGTGCAGTGAATCTGCAATGCAGGTTCAGGTTTTAAATGCCTGAAACCTCAATCTGTAATCCAGGTGTTCCTCCACTCATGTCTGCTCTTCTCCTTGATTTATTCATTTTATATGAAAATATTTAGTATCTTAAAGAAGAACTTGACCGCCTTTTTTGTGCACATGCTGCATAATGGGGAAGGTTTCTTGAAAGTTTTCTTACAAGTGCATTCCCATGTGGTGCGTGTTAGTCACAGCTAATTACAGAGGCTGGGGAATGAGGAATATATTGGAGCTCAGGTTCCCCTCCTCCTCCTCCCCCAGTGCTTCAGAAGAAAATAAAATAAAAAACCTGCAGACAAATCCAGGTTTTTCTGTGGTTGTAGTCTCCAAAGAGCTCCAGAGAGATCACAGATGTGGTTTCACATTTCAGGTTTAACTATGGTGTAATAACTACAGTATTATCTGCAGGAGGAAGGCAAGTGGGGAAAGAATCATTAATTGACAGTGAAAAGTTCAACCTATGCCTGTGTGTTTGTTTTCTTAAGCAGCTGAATGTTTAACCAAACCATATTTTAACTTTTAACTGCAGCCCTGAAGGTTATGATAATCTTGATATGTTAAAACCTAGGAACATTATAGGAAATTTAGATACGTGTTTTAGAAAGGTCAATCATAGAAAAGCAGAAACACTTGTGATTTAGCTAAAGGTAAGACAGATGCTTCAGTTTTAGTTCAGTTACCTACAAACCTCCCATGAGGTATGCTGACCTTCTTTTAAAACACATGAACTGTTTTCAATGTTTCAGTGGGTGCAGAGTAAGCCAGCAGTGAAAGAATGATGTTTCCTTGCTATTGCCATTAGGAACCCATAGCTTACGTAAAATGTTTAACGTCTAATTTTCCTGTCTTCTTAGCCTTCATGCAGCATCCAGGAAGTCTGCTGGGTTGAACAAGTTCCTATGTGTGTGTAGGATAAGCATTAGGTCAGTAGGACTACATGGGATATGTCTCTTATTTGTTACTAAGACACCAGTTACCTTCCTGCTCCTGTATTAGCAGTGCCTGCTGCTTTCCGGTACTGCCAATTGTCAGGAATTCAGACCATATATATAACTGTGTGTACTCTTCAGTGGTCCAATTATTGTCTCTGGAAAACAAAATACTTAAATAAAAATAAGAGATGTAATCTCAGCAGGAAATTTACACTTAAATGCAGATTTGAGGTTGAATAAATGCATAATTTAGAGGGTGCAGGAGGCAGATTACATAATGAAATGACGTAAGACGATGTTCTCTCTCCTTTTAACAGGTATGCTTTTCTTCAAGGTTGGTTTTGGAGTTGTTTTTTTCTCCTCAACTTTTGTTTTTTTATTTTCAGAGCTACAGTACACAGAAGACTGCAGGAGTAGCTTGAGCTCTTAGAAAGACTGTCCCAAATGCCTAGGGCTAGGGCAGGAGTATCCTACCTAGAAAATGAAACAACCCAGTCTAAATCTATTGCTTAAGCTCTAGGAAACACACAGGGATAAAAATCTTTAAAATAATACAATTATAACTGCTGCATAAAAAGTTGTTCATAACAGGTGTAGATATTACATCATCTCTTCAGAGCAGTTGCTCTGTGGACCTACCTGATAAGGAAAGGCTTAATAATAATGCACCTGTCCCAAAATTATTCAATTTGGCTGTTAAACCTTGAAAAAGTACTCTGCTGTGGTGGAGGAGGCTGAGGATCTGAGTTTTCCTTGAGAAATGCTAAATGAATTTTAAATAAGAAGATCTGTTTTAAAGTCATGTGTCCGAACATGGTGTGATCAAGACCTCTAGGAGGCTGAGGAGTTCCAAGCCAAGTTATATGACAATGTTCTGATACTAAAAGTGCTAGAAGAGCGAGTTTGAGTTTAGTGAAACACCATAGTATAGGGGGTGCTTATAACTGCAGCATCACCCAGCTTTCCGGCTGAACTGTTACTCACCAGCTGCCTTGGGCTGTGAGAAATTGTCTCTTGCCTCCAAAAAATTTCTTAGAATTTTGTTTAGTTTGATAGGTAACATGAGGAGTGCGTCTGTTTGAAAATCCCCAAACTTTGAAAAACACTTCCGATTTAGACTGTGGGAGTTTTTTTACTTTTTTCCTCCTTCTCTGGTCAGTAAATGCCTTCAGGGCTCAATAATCTTAAAGTACAAAAAGAACATAGGATATTAATCTAAATTTAAACATCTAGATTAGTGTATGTCTGTATCTCAACCAGTTTGTTTTAGAGGCATCCCCTTGAAAAAAGCGGTCTGCAAGTAATCTCTGAAGCACAGAAATAATTTTTATTCAGAAAAACTGGAGAAGGGAAGAGATCTTTATTTTACACTGATGCAGTTCATCTTATTTTCCCCCAAAGGACACCGTGGTTCAATGGATGGGGCTTTAACCTACCCAGAGGTCAGTCTTTGCTAGACAAGTGGAACCTTATTCCCGAGGGAATTGATATACTAATGACACATGGACCTCCCCTTGGTAAGTGAAACAAAAGCTGTGAATGATTTTTTTTGCATGAGAATTTTACTTTCAAAACAAGCAAAAATTAATGATGCTATGAGCTATACTGTAATCACACCCTAACTCAAAACGATGAATTAAAACACCTCTTTTTGGACGAAGTGTGCAGTGATGATTGGTTTAGCAGATCTGTTGAGCTTCCAGGTGTTTTCTTAATAGAAAGTAAATTTTTTGTTGAGCTCAAGCTAGGAAAGATCAAATATCTGACTCCACAGCCATTATAGTTTGATATATTATTTAAGAACGGTCTTCATCTGACACAAGTTTCCAATCCCATATGATTTTTCATAGATTGAATAAAACTTTGCAAATATTTTGCCACTACAATAAGAGGTTTCCTTAAGGTTTTAGAGTACCCAGTTCAGGAGTGTGCAGTCAGATATTCTCCTTGATAATGTCCTTGTAAACTTAGAATATGTAACGGTACTTTTAATGATATTATTTGTCTTATAGCAAATTTGTGAAAGATTTAAGTTATGATCTCCTATAATTATTCCTTACTCAAACTAATGAAAGGCGAGCACCAGTATGTGAATTTATAATTTGTTTTTTCATTAAGTAGTTGAGATTTTATTTAGTTAAATTTTGCTTGCCTTGTAAATGTGAGCCATTCATTGATCCCCTCTTTAATTCTTAGTTCTAACCTAAGTTTGATGGCCTCAAAAAGACACTAAGATAATCATTCAGCAGAGGCAGGAGTACTCAGTTTTGGTATATCTAAAGTCATTAAAGCCCACACTAATTTGAAAATTCTTACTGTTTTTCCTTATCCTGTATCCCACCAGATAATATTGCATTACTATTTAGTGCTTTCCTTTAAGACATGTGGCAAGCAGTGTAGGACTATATTTTGTCTTACAGCTGAGCATCTGCCCTTATAAAAGTGGTTTATCAGGATAAGAAAGTGTGTCAGTCTCTTTTTCATTACCATTGTTGTTAGTGGACTGTGATTTTGTAAGGATTTTAGTAAGCTCTTGAACTAGAAAGGGTCAGATCATCCCACAATGACGTGAAGTCACTAACTTTCGATATGGTACTGAATATAAAAAAAGTAATTCCCAGAATTGCAAGGTGATATTATAAAGCAGCATTTAAGTGGTACCAGGCTGGCTCAGTGCACTCACGGAGCTTCTTAGTGACTGTGGAGTTGGGAATTAATGCACGCTTGTATTTCGTATCACAGTTAAGAGTCAGCAAGCTAAGCAGAGCGAACAGGGGGTGGGGGTGTGTGTGCAGAATTACAGAAAATTTTGACTGGTAATGTACTTACCATTCCTTTTCTAGAATGGTTACTCTTTTACTACTACTACACAATGTTACAAGATGATCTGCAAATTCTGTTTAGTCTTACCAGAGCAACCAGCATGCTGCATTAATAAAGCGCTGATACACCATCCACTGGCAGAAGCGCACTGGATGTTGAAAAACAATGCTCTGAATAGCACTCTTTACATCTGTTTATTTTCCTAAAGAAGCAAAAAACTGCAGAAGCATGTTTGTAATGTTTTGTGGGTGCTGTTTTGAATGGATTGCTAAGTCCATGTGCTCTGCATTGGGTTCATATAGAAATACTGCAGTGCTGCAGACACCAGTGTGTGCTTTAATTGAATAAGTGTACTTAAATTTTGGTGTTGATGGAGATAATCAAGTTTAGTTTCAAAAGGTTGGCATTGTATTTTAACTACGGGCACACATTATGTTTTAGTATTGTGCCTGGAAGAAGGGGGATCCAGGTCTCAGCCTGCGTGATAATACTGGCAGACTGCTGCTTTTTAAATTATCTAAGTATTAAGGGAGGTAGAACATAAATGGACTCTTCTTCAGTTGCGTTCATGTCACAACATGTTTTTACTACCTGAGATAAACTTGGCACAGGCTGTCATTACTTTAAAGTCAGTAGAATGGTGCTGCAGCTGGATATGTCTCCTGATTTCCCTTTTGGTCCTCCTCATTCGACTTGCCCTGCTGATCCTTACCAGTGCTGGTCCAGGCAGCAGACTTCTGTAATAACTGATGTCAAGTTTTGTGTGATTTACCATATTTCCATCCATTTCCATTGCCACTGAGTGACAATATGGTCAATTAGCTCTAGCTTGTTGGGAGCTAATTTGCTACATTGCCTGTTGTTGGTGACCAGGGACTCAGACATAACAGGACATCTGGTCTTCTGGAAGTTGTGGGGGACTGGATTTTAAATCTTTGAGGTGGAGGAGGTATCTTCCTGAGGTATTTCATTTCGGGAGTAACCATCTATCTGGCTTGGAAAGCTGTTTCCTGTAAGAGCCAAGGGAAATGGAAGAAAAATCTGCAGAAGTGCCGGGAATAAATATCCCAGGGTTTCAAGGTGCAAGATGAGTTTAAACCTATAGTTTAAAAAACGAATCACATCCAGGAAAATATTAATGCATATCGAGGAAGGAAATCTTAAGGAAGACAAGGTGACAGTGAAGCATTTCTTAAAAGCCTTTGTGTGGTTTAATGGAGAGGTTATGACTACAAATAATGTAATAAAACTTCTGTGAATTATGACTTCCTGAAAGACTACGTGAAACCTTACCTGAATAGAGAAAATTAATAGTTCAATTGCATTTTGCCTTCAGGTTTTCGAGACTGGGTTCCAAAGGAGCTGCAGAGAGTGGGTTGTGTGGAACTGTTGAACACAGTGCAGAGGCGAGTAAGGCCCAAACTCCACGTCTTCGGTGGGATTCATGAAGGTAAGGAGCAACACTACTCCCCCCCGTAGATCTCAGGCTGATATCAAAGAAGTGCATTTCAATGGTGTATTGCAAAGGATGGTTAATAGCATATTGGATTAAAGTAGGGAGGGAACCGAGGGGAGTGATTGCATGCACAGCATTTGGTAAATTTATGTCAGAATTAAAACAGACTGTTTCAGGAATGTGTGCTACATTTAGCCACCTACATGTTTCACTGTGCAAAGGTTGTTCTATACAGGTTATTTGAAAGCAATTCAAATTTTGACAAACTTAGTTAGAGTAACAGATGAGATTCCCCACACTTGCAAGCCAAAATGAAAATTATCCCCATTATTCCAAGCACAGGAGCCAAGAAAGGTGCTAGAAAAAAAAGAAAATTGAAGACAACTTACTGTCTCAGCTAACCTCCCTCAGCGTTTAAAGAAAAGCAGAAAGGAGGGCATCTTGAATCAGGCATCAGGAGGAGAGATTGCCAGAACTCACTTTGCATACATTTCTAAAAGTGTACTGTAATAGTTTGTACTGGGTATGTTACCTTCCCGTAGTCTTGTATTTTAGAAGAGATATTTCCCCACTGTCAGTACCAGGTCAGGCAGAGTGTAAAGCTTCAGAAACAATAAGCTCAGTTTGTGGCTGTGGAAGAGACTCAGATATTAAATCCATTTTGGAGATACTTAAATATTTAATACAATTTTGTAGCTTTCATGTGGCTGAGAGACAAACACTAGGAGTTCTGCCTGAGAGCGAGTGTAGGACTTCGTGACCCTAGAACACAAAATTATACATGAAGTACTTTATATTGTCCCCCCTGGAGGTTTCGCCGTTGACTCTAATTAGGTTCTCCATAGGCTTAAAGATTTGGAGGACTTCATAAAAGAAAACTATAAAAGGACTGCTTTCTCAACCAGTGTTGTTAGTTTTTCTGAAGCCCTTGTGACTTCATACAGTGAGTTTTTATGCCTGGTATCTGTAAACAAAGAGTTTATAATGGAAATACTGACATGGCCTTAAATATAGTGATATGAATAACAGTCTTAATGCACCTAGGAAAAGGATATTTTGTATAACTATTAATCCTTGCATTTTAAGAATAAGTTAATACAGCAGGACTTCTAAAACACGTAAATTGTCTACAGCCTTTTTAAGCACATTGGATGATGAGACTTCTGATTGTAATAGTGTAAAGTAATGAGTGAGGAAAGTACTTTAACGTACAAGATCATTACTATTAAAAAGCACCGAGGAACTGTGTGCAACACCGAACCTTTAAATCTCATAGGAAAGGCGGTAGCACTTGTTAAAAGTGAACATTCAAATACATTCTTACAAGACTACTAACAAAAACGTTAAAATGTTGTTTAGTGCTTATGCAGAAGACTTAAGAATGGCATGTTTCCATACGGAAAGAAATAATCAGGTGTTAAGAGCATTATCTTACAGTGCAATTAATTCTCATTGAACTCCAGCTGAGATGAACATGCACCACATTCCATTAAATCAGCAGAGGCTGTACACACGTTTTGTGATGTGGGTTTTTTTCCTGGTTGATAAGCATGAACAACCGCAAACAAGGTTTTTCCCACCATGAGATGATCTAAATCAAAATTGCCAGTCTAAATAAATAAAGTATTGCAGGCGGACAGTGCAGCAATTCTGAAGTGATTATTCTTTCTGATAGACACTGTGGGTAGCTGTATTTATCTTAGCTTTCAGACAGCAGTGATCTGTACTGTATCATAATAGTTTAAAAGAAAAGCATTTTTCCCCTGTGGGTTAGCAATGGGAAGTTCTTTTCTCCCATGAAACTCTGATTTATTTTTTTTTTTTTAAAAACAGTACATTTTGTGCCAAATTCTTCCTAGATTTTTTTCTAGCCTCTTTGTTAGCTTTCTGTGGATGTCGGCTGAAAACAAAGGCAAAGCTTTTGCTCACCTTTTGCACTACTGGAACTGGTGTCCCTGTCTCCTTATCCTTGAGACAATGTCTGTAAGAAAAGAGTGTCTGCCTTCTCAGTACATTTGTTATCATTCATTTTCTCACATTGCATTTGCTGAATGAAGGCTCAGGTGCAACTCAGTTCATGAGTTCCTATATTTTGCTCCACTTGCACAAAATTATTGGAGTGCACAATCCTCTGTTATGTCCTGTTCCGGTGTGGCAAGTGGGAGGCCTTGCTGCTCCTTCCTCAGACACACTTCAAACAAGAGCATCGCTGGCCAGACATTTAGAAGGTTAATAGAAGTCTTCAGCATCCTGAAACCGATGGTGCAGTGTTACTGAAAAACCTGTGATTAATATTTGCTTCTTCTTGCTTGTTTATTTGAGAACGAATTATCAAGATCCCTTTGTAACGAAAACCAGTCATCTTTTTAACCTTCACCTCAATGTTCTGCTTAAGCTGGAGGTTGTCCCTTGTCCTCCAGTGCTCTGTTCTGTTTATAGCAGGAGATTCCTTTTTGTAGTCATGATTTTCACTGGTATGAAATAAACATGTATGTGTGTATATTTTTAACCTGCTAATAAGTTTCTGAGGTTTCACAAGTGAGTGTGAACACCAGCTCAGCAGTCTTGTGATGAGCAACTGGATCATAGAATGGTTTGGGTTGGGAGGGACCAGATCATCTAGTAAAGATCATCTAGTTTGAATCGCCCTGCCATGGGCAGGGACACCTTACACTAGATGAGATTGCTCACAGCCTCGTCCAGCCTGGCCTTGAACACCTCCAGGGATGGGGCATCCCTGGAAAAAAAAAGGAAAAAGGAAAAAGGAAAAATGAAATGGGCTAGGACGGGGAAAGCCTGTTGGTTTCCATTCATTGTCCAGCGTTGGGGTTTTGTAGGGGAACCCAAAGTTACTTCTAAATCTTTTACTTCTGTTTGGTCTTTTTCTTCTCATGGACATTACAGGCGTGCAACCTACAGCTCACTGATGGAGTAAATACAAAAAGTACATGTGTGGCTTTGTTTCTACTGTATCCAGTTGCAGTGGAGGATTTTCCATGATGGAAAAAGTTTATACATAACCAAAAAAACTGTCTGTTCTTCTCTCAAATAAAGTACATTGTATGTTCTTCAGTCAAGCCTTTGTGACAACTTTTAAGAGCTTGTATCATTTTGAAGGGATTAATTTAATTTTATTCCAAAGCACTGATCCCACAACAAGCTTTGAGTGTGGCTGCCTGCAGGCGGTATCGTTTGTTTATATTACATTAAGTGTGACACATTCTCCCTACAGGTTATGGCATTATGACAGACGGTTACACAACGTACATCAATGCGTCAACGTGTACAGTCAGCTTTCAACCAACCAACCCTCCAATTATATTTGACCTTCCAACCCCTCAAGGATCATGAAGCACTACTACGCATTTGGAACTGGGGAAAGGTCGATAAACTGCCATTTTCTAATTATAAAACTTACATACTGTTCCATGTTTATTTCTAAACTGGGGGTGGTGGGTGAGAATTTGGGGGAACTGTGGGGTTTTTTTGGGGGGGGTGGGTTTGGGGGTTGATTTTTGTGGGGTGGTTTTTTTGGGTAGGATTTTGTTTTGGTTTGGGGTGGGTTTTTTTTGTAAATTTCTGGTACAAAAGAAACAAGAACTGAAGTTAGAGGTTGTGCTTTTTGGAAATGCAGCATTCATTTTAAATTGATAAAGCATTGTGAATTTGTAAAATGAATTTCATTTTTCAATAAATTTGCCATTGTAAATTGTTATAGTGTTCTCAAAAGGACAGCCAAGCTTTCTTTTAATAAGTGAGAGACCTTATTTTAATATTATATTATAAGCTAAAAAATAAGCAGCATTTAAAAACACCCAAATTTGCACAACTTATGTTATTGTCGGGGTTTTTTAAGTGTGTTCTTTTCCCCTAGATCTAAATGTTAGCTTTACATCTCCATTTACATCAGATTGTTTTAGTGGCACAAACAATGGTTTGGGGTCCATTTACCTCTTGATCTGTGTGCATGTATTGAAACTTGTTTCTATAACCAGTAGAATGCAGCAAGGGGAGAATAGACTTCTCAGTTGTTTGTCTCTACTTGCTTTATACGTTAAAGACTGATATAGGTAGTCACAGCCTGTATGTAGTATCTGCCTTTTATTGTTTGTTTTTAAATTATTTTAGCTTTAAAAGACTGGGGGTGAAAGCTGCAAAGAGCAGGTATTTCATGCAGTAAAAAAAATGTAAATGTGGACTCCTTTTAAATATGAATTTATATATATATGTATTTTTTGTGCATTATAACTAAGCTAGGATTTAATATTGCCAGTATAGCATCTGCAAAATTATGCTGTACAGCACATCTAAATTATGAAGGATGTAACACATTTTCCAAGTGCTCAAGGCCTTCAAGAGCCCGAGTTAAATCTTGTGTCGTAGTTCAGGCATGTATAGAATCAAATGGATACAATCAAGCCTAACTAAAATAAGGCTTAGTTGTCCTTTATATTTAAATATTCTTCTTGTCTTTTTATTTCCTTTTTCTTATTTTGCACTGTGTGTAAATGCAATCTCGCTAGCACAAAATATTGTTGCAGATAGTTATTTCTGTTCTACCACTGTAAATGCTATTGAGCTTTGTTCTGTTTTATGTTACCTTGTTAATGGAATTTAGAAAAGCAGTTGTTTCTTTAAATTGTGATATTATATCTAGCGGCCTTTATATGCAAATAAAATTGCAAGATTTTTAAGTATGTGGCTTAAGGGAATTTTGCATTTTTCTGTGGCGTTAATAGTTTGGGGGCAGTGATAAGGGTAAGTAAGAACTTTTCTATTTCTCATTAAATTTTTATTGCTTACCATTCATAGGATGTCAGCTGGGTCGATAAAGCACTCAGACTTTTCCTTCCGTTTCTCTGCCATCCATCTTTCCATTCCTTTTAGACACAAAAGGTTTTGTCTTCAGATGCTGTAATTCAATGCAACCAAGTTTGTGCAGTTAAGCCTTGTAGGATACTATTCCAGATGATATGAAGAAAAATCGATTAGGTAGTAACCTTTATACTTCCTCACTTAGTCATTAATACAGAGCTGCAGGTGCCTTATGCTATAGGATCTGCTATAGGTTAAGAAATTAAGTTATGGATGAAATATATCCCTTCTTATCTGGATCCCTTCTCAGTTTTGTGTCCTCACTGGTATCTGTCACTGGCAAGAGAACTGCAGGGCAGCATGGTTCAGCGTATGCCAGTAGAGTGGCAAACACAACAGGACGTGCTCTTATTGCTACAATGCAGTTAAGTATATAATAACAGAACCCTGTTAAAAAAAAGAAGTTATGGCTGTGAAAATCCAGTTTCAAACATGAGAAGATAAGACATTGCTTCGTGAATCTGCACCTGCAGTTGCGTGAAAGAAGACCTGGAAAGCCACAGAGTCTTCCCATTTATCTTAGCAGGTTGTTAACTTTTGGCGTTATTTTCATATAAAGGTTATGTACAACAAATTTTAGGCTTTTAGAGCAGAGCTACTTCAAATGCACATTACGCATAACTATGGAGTTAGGATGAAATTCTCACATTCATGAGGCTGCTATACCAAAGTCTGTTCTGGGAAAGAAGCTGCTGTACTCTCAAAAATCTAGTTCGTTTGTTTTATTGTATGTGGAATTTCTTGTCAGGTTTCCTTATAGAATAGATAGGGACTTCCGCTCTTTGATGATACCTGCCCTGCTTTGCTTGCAGTGCTGGTTATTTTATCAAATTAGCCAAAGCGGGAAAAAAACCCACCAGAAATCACTCCTTCCTTTTAGATGTAGGGATGGGATCTGTCTTGTGAGGTTGTTTTTCACACAGCAATGGAAAGACTAGGGAATTGGTTTCGGCAACCACAGCTGTTTGTTGGCCAAAAACGTGGCTACATTTAGGATGGCTGTCCTTCCTCAGATAAAGCATTTTCATGGAGCCCATAGAAAGCACATATAGTGCACCTTAGATAATTCTCTTTCACTGATCTATTGCTTCTTGTCACTGTGTAAGGAGGAAATATTCATTGCCTGGGGTGCTTTGTAGTGCCATGAAGTTCCAGAAGAGCAGAGACTAGCTGGTACATCTGGATTGCTGTCCAGCCTTCTGAAGGACTTGGCACCTCTTCACTAGTTAGGACAGGTACATTCTCCACGGTCATTCTCCACTTCAGATATCTGCCTCTAGTGAAAACTGGCTACTCCTAAAGCAAAAAATGTTAAGCCAGCAGCTTTGTTCCAGGATTTTGGGCAGCCTGAAGCCTTCTGGCAGCAGACAGAGCCAGATGAGTAAAGGCTGGTGTAATTTCAGCCAGGAGTCTGCCTTGAGTAAGGCTGGTAGTGAGAAAATACCAACAGCAGTGCCTTAAAGTAGCAAACACTATGCTAGACTCTGCAGTAAACTAAAGGCTGGTACTTGTAACTGTAGGTATCCTAACGGTTTCAACTGTCTGTCATATGGCTTTTTGGCTGTGTGGTGCAGCAGGTGCTTTATGGACTGGGTTCTGCACTGGGATATTGAGGGCCTGGATTTTTAACAACAGGCTAATATTCTCTTCTTCCATTTATATGAGCATCAAGGATAGCCGTGGCTTTGTGATCACTTGGTGCCGGTGCTGAATACAGCCGTTAATTTAGAGAAATACCTAATGTTCACGAGTACTTTGTAAGTGTGCATTTTCTCTTGGGGTTTTTTGGGTGGTTTTGTTTGTTTGCTTGGGAGAGGCAAGATTCCCTCTGGCTCTGTCAGCTTTACCTTGCAAAGCCTCTGGTTGTTCAGCACTGAACTTCTCTGTGTCAGGATCTTTTTAGTTTCCCTCTTTTTAATTTCATTCCCTCAATTTTCCTTTGTCTTTCCAAAAATGATCTAGCTTTTCCTCTTCTGAGAAAGCTATCGCTTTGGCCAGCGGCAATTTAAAAAAGACCAGGAAAATGTTAGCAGTTCGGCGTTTTTTCTCTCTGTGCTCTTTAGAGATTTTGAAATGTATACGTGTCTGTCTTCGCTGTCGCAGGCAGGTTATTTTCCTTTGCTGGATGTCAGCCATATCTGACAGTCAGGGTAAATGGGACACGCTGATATGAAGAAGTTCGATTTCACAGGGAGGCAAAGGTGTGATGGATCTGCTTCTTTTCCAGGATCCTTCACTACTAAAAGTAGCTCGATATCTATATGCAGAATAAACTGTGGATAATAAGTCTTTCTCTGGGGTCTGATCCAAGCCCATTGAGCTCACTGGGAGTCTCTCTATTGACTTCAGCTGGCTTTGGATCAGACACCTGGCATCTATCTGGATTGTGTTTCTATTACTCATCCTTCAAACTGGAGGAGATGGTCCCTGGTTAACATGCAAGAACCTCTTGGCAGAAAGAGGGACCTACCTATTGTAAGTGCTGAATCTTTCCAAGTGATTGATTAACAGCAGCATAGTCGATTAACCTTTCTTCTTCTGAGAGCAGCTTTCATCTAGTCATCTCGATAAGGCTGAAAGCAGTCAAGGCCTTTATCAGGGGAGGGCTGCAAAACAGGATGTTTCCCAGAGGTGACTGGTTCCCAATCCTCTCTGCATAGCGAATATAGTGAATTCAGCAGACCTTGAGGTCAAGCATTTATTAGGCTAAGAGACTGTCAAATCAATCTGGTCTACTCCAGGCAAGTTCTACCAGGAGAATGGGTTTTGCCAAGACTCTGTCTAAGAAATAGATTGATGACTAACTCCTGGTTGAAGCTGGCTTTCTCTTTTCCATTTTCCGTGAATCAGATTTTTTTCCCCTCACTAACACCAATATTTTCTCCCTAGACAAATTTTATTAAGGAAACTCCAGGAAACCATCAATAATTTAAGTTGCAGGGAGACTTCCAAACCCCGTAGCCCTTCCATTCTGTGTTAAATTGACCCAAGGGCTTTGAGACCTTGCTTTTGTCCACACCTGGTTGAATTGCATTTCTAGAATTTTCTTTTCACACACACTTCTCCCTTTTTGTAAAAGAACACTTTATTTTCTAGCAGTTATAGACAGGCAAGGATCCTGATTTTCCCTTCCCAGCACGATAACTTCTTATTGGTAAAAGAAATGCATTGTAAGAGCTACATGGAATAAAGCCTGCAACACAAAGAAGTGTATTTTAGTTTTCTTCTGGTTTGAAATATAGATTCTAACTTCCTTGTAGATTTGTCATTTCCATTAACCAATCTTTTGTAGACCATAGTTTCTGATGTGCACTCACCTACTACTTGGATAATATCACATTATGGTCAGGCTTGGACAACTAAGCCCTTGTAGGATACCTGAGCACTTTGGTGTAGCGTCCCCACCATGAAAGCACTGTCACAAAGAAGGGGACTCAAATGGAGTGCAGTGTAAGTGCAACATGGAAAACTAAAGTCACATTTAACATTTTCAACTTAAGTTCCTGTTAGCCTAATCAAGAGAAAATGAAAGAGAAGTCTGAGTGAGTTTTAATGCACTAAATCAGTTTTAAGTCGTCCATATTGATTTGTTTTTTCCCTGACTAGTTATAGTTTTCTATACCACGATCTCTGTCTTGAACCAGCCAGTTTAGTAACAATTTATGATGTGGCTATAAGGATACATCTAAATTTTTATGAGGAAGATTTCCCTGGGCTGAAGTTGATTTTTATTGATTATAGAATAGTCCTTCATTTCTTCTAGGCAGCATTTCCCTACAGTTCTTATATAGTTTAGTCACTTATTTTGTACCTGAGTTTTACATTCCTTCAGTGTAGGATGACTGAATGAATGGCTAACATTCATCTTTTCCTCAAATGGTGGGTAGGGCTTATCTAAGTAGATGGCTCAGTGATATGGTAGGGCTTGTCAACTTGGTGAACTGAGAAGTTAGGATTGCAAGAGACCTAGGAGTTTAGATAAGACTTTTTAAACTACAGAATACTCAAAAGTAGACTTGAAAGAATAGACTTAAAAGTATAAAACAAAGACTTACGTTTTCCTCAAATTACATTAAAATGTACTTTTGTACTGCTGTTGCTGTTAATGCAGCTCAAACCTGTCTGTCTGTTGCCAAGGGCTTTCAGCGATGGTCTGTTAGAAGAGAATCAGTACAACAACTTCAAGTGTTTTGCATGCTGTGTACAAGTGTTTTGTGAATATTTCAGCAAATATTTTTTTTTCTGGCCACGGAGGGTCACTGCAATTGGAGGAAGAGTATAACTTTTAATTTTTTGTTAATTGTCAATGTGGTTTGTGTTGCTCAAAGTCAGCATAGCTCTGGTTTGTTTGGGTGTTTGTTATGCACGTAAGGGATCTCCCAAGGAAGGCTGAGTCTAAAGGGACAGGATGATGAAAAGGTAGGAGAAAAGGATTCTTCTGACTTAACAGATTGAAAAGTGACCAGTTCACCTAAGATCACACTAAACTGGATCTGCAGCTCCGGAGCAGTGTTGTAGTTCTTTAATTACACTTTTTATTTTTGTACACTTTGTTTAGCAAATGAATGGAAAAATCAATTCCTTTGTTACCCCAAGAACAAAGCTGCTGCTGTGAAAATCATCCCTGGATCCTGGAACACAGGCTGGTTTGTGACAGGAGACTTCCAGCTAGACAGAAAACAAAAATGAAAGCCCATTCCTGCATTTTTAATCAAGCTAGAATAGAGGAAGGATAAACAGGTAATACCTGGCTCTTGGTAACAACAAGTAATCTCTGTTAGGCACACAGCAAAACCTTTATCAATCATCTTAAAGTGTTGAAGTGCATCTTTTTTTTTTTTCTTTAGCAGGCAAATAAGTCATGAACTACCTTAGTTCAAACTCTCTGAGGATGCTTATTAGCATAGATTCTTTAAAAGGCTTGCAGTTTGCAGCAGGTACAAAATCTTTACATTACTGTAAGACTACAGCTCTGTCAGTAACACCACATTGTTATTGGCTTTGTGTTATGAAGTATCTGGAGAATATTGGAGGTAGTGTATTTGAGCATCGTATTGACACTACAAGGCATCTGGCTCAAGCCCAGCTTGGGCTGGGTGAGTGGCAGTTCCTAAGAGGAGCTAAATTGTATCGATTTAGGTCTCCTAATCAACAGAACAACTTCTAGTACAAAGTGCTATTGGATTTACTGTAGACTTAAAACTACAAAGTACAAAGGCTTATTATTCATAATCAATTATACTAGATGTAAAATTTTGAAATTCAATAGCTGTATCAGCTTAAGATGAAATTCAAGTGATTTGTCTTTGATTTGAGTTTCTATTATCAAACTGAGGCCAGATTTTCAGATATCTTCATGTTGCCAGGAACATTTGAAAAATCCTCCTCACTTTGGTGGCATTTAAATCCAGATATATGACTTGCTCTATGCAAAAGATCTTACCTGTTGCTCCAGGGTTACGTTGGAGCTACAGTTACCAGTTAGACTTAAGCACTGTGGGTAGTTGCAGATGAAACTTATAGCTCTTTGTATAATAGCGTACAGCATACGATCAGCTATGCAAATACCTGCTCAGAAAAGCTATGGCTCTCATTTGCATGACAGTGGCTCTCCAGTCCAGGCTAAGACCTTCTTGACTTGGTGTTACTTGTCCAGCATGGTAAGCGAGTTGCTTTACTGTGAGGTTGAAGACAAGCAAGGATCGGGGAAAGCAAAAACCTGGTTTTACTGTTGGAGAAGCCATGAGACAAAAATTAGATAATCAGCCAAAGTCACACCAGTGCCCTGTGCCCAAACTAGGGATTGAGTCCTTGTTTGCTGATCTGACAGCCTTGCTGCTGTTCCGTTCCCCGCAGCTTATTATTTGGAAAGATCTTCCAGTGAGAATAAACCAGCTTCCTAATCCTAACTCTGAGAAACAAAGTAATTTTAAAACCCACAAAACATTTCACATTCAAACTGTCATTTGAACCAATGACTAATAAATAGCAGAAAGGGTATTCTAAACACATGTGCTGGGTTGCCAGGCTTGAGAGCGTAGGCTATAACTACTGCAAATGTTAGACAGTATTTTATAATTTGTTTACTGAAATCTTTCTTTTTCACATAAGGCTTACGATGGTGTGTGCCCAGGACAGGAACAATTTTAAGACCATCTACCTCAGATTTTTCTAAGGGAGGGCTGGTTGGTTTGGGGTTTGCTTGGGATTTTTTTGTTTGTTTGTTTTTTATGAAGTAGTTCTCAAAGTACTATTCTTTGGGTAGGATTTGTTCTTTGTTGAAATCTTAATCCCAGTTTAATTTTTCTCAGACCAGCCAGCCAGAGCTCTATACACTGTGCTGTAAATGTTTTTGTTAAACTGTGTTTTGATATATGTAGCTCCCAGCTGTAAAGACATGCTTGAACAATGGGGGCAGGTAAGCAGCATGGTTGCACTGATGATTTAGAGTTTTCTGGCTTTTATATGGAACAAGAGGAAAGCTGGTCTGGTGTCAGCAGTCATTACCTTCTGTCTGTGATGTGCTTTCCCGACACAGTGACACTTGGGAGTCTGCTTTGTAACTACGTTACTATGAAAAGAGATTTTTCCAAGGAAGGAATTATCTATCTGGAGCGTAGTAACTATATGCAGACAACCCCAGCTGTGGCTTTCACTTGTGTCATTTACAGGCCTGAGTATTTATATAAATGCCAATTAAGCTGTGGTAGCATTATTTTTCACAGAAAGCTTGGCCATTTAATGAAAATACCTCATTTTATATTGCTAGACAATTTGAAGAGGACTTTTACTGCAATAATCATACAGGGCTGATTACAGAATTGTAGTAAGTAGTTTCAGCATTTCTATGGAGCTGATCATACTGTCTACGTGGGTTAGGGATGCAGGACTAGGTGCTGTGAAATCACTGACAAAACAAGACCTGGACAAGCCCTGACGGGTTATAAGATCATTTCTGTCTGATGGAACAACCTGAGACCAAGAAAGTGGCAATGCAAGAAATACTGGAAATGTATTTAGAAAGCGGTAACACAAATTGTACTCCCTATTACAGATCTATTCAAACAAGAACATCTTGTCCAAAGTAAATTTGACCAGCAGCAATTATAGCAGTGATTTTAGAAATGAACATGAAACACATTGCATGTGCCTATGAATCAACCTGGATATTAATTTGTATATTTAGTGACTCAAATAGCTGTCTATACTTTTCTAACCTCTAAATAATCAGTGTGTAGCTGTGCTATTGCACATTTATTACTGTATGCATAGGCCAGCACTGTGATGATAATATGATACCTCCACCGTAAGAAGTAGGTGACCTGCCATCTAGGTCAACTGGTTCTTTTTCCTTTGAGACAAGATAGTAGCTCTTCATGGCAAATGAAGCCTCTCTAATCTTCAGCCATTGTCCATTTACACATGAGTAAATAGGTTAAACTGTTCATAAAATGACAGAATCATACCAAAGAGTAATACAAAGTGGCAGTAGCAAAACTGAAAAGTAGTCCATTATATTCTTCTCTGGATAGTACCTGCCAACCACCGAAAGACTGAGTACAGTGTTGGGTAGCGATCAAGTTATTGGCTATGGGGAAATATGGTTATTCAGAAAAGAGTCTTGTCCTCATCTGTCCTGCCAGGGGACGCACGCACTCTTGTGACAGCCCTCCAGAGCTCAGCACAGCGATTCACCGGGGTACTGCGAGCAAGGACCCTGCCCCAACGACTAAATGGCCAGAAGGAAGTAAAATGTGCCCAATTATACTACTATTGTGTCTCTACGTAAAAGAGCAATGAGTTTCATGACATAATTAGTTCTTTGCCGGCCTACTTGCTTGTAGTCTGAACAGTAGATTAACCTTTCAGTCATCTAGCACAGCTCCTCTTCTGCAGCAGTGCCTCTGAGGTCTGCTCCTGACGGCCATGGGGCTGGCTGCTGGGGAACACCACAGGTTTCCCTCGCCGCACTCACCGCCCCACACGACTTCACTCCAGCAGTGAGAATGGGTACCTGAAATGAGCGGGAGAGAGGACAAGTGGTACGCAGTAGCAATATGTTGTACAGCAGCGTGGTATTCTTTTAGGATATAAATAAGCATAAAATAATACCAGCGTTACTCTATCAAGCAGGAATGATTAACTGAGCTAGGCAATTTCCCAAACCCATCGTCATCCCTTGCCCTCTAGAAAGCTGCTATGATCCTATAATAATCACTGGACGTTATCTTTCCATTTCGGTAGTTTGTCCAATGTAATTCAGCCAGGACTTACGGCTCATCTCTGCTATAATAGGTCACCATATGCTTCACATCTGGTCCTACAAAAAAAGCCATATTACACATATGATGGCAACTATTTTAGGGGACACTCTCTAGAGACCCATAAGTATGACTAACAGTCTTGACAGTTTAGCAGTTTCATTAATCAGCATTAAAACCTTATTTTAGTATTACAGGCATAATTACTAGTAGTTTAAATGATGACTAAAATAAGCAATTTCATGAATTTTGTTAGTAAGCAAGCTGATATAGACAATTTTTTTATTAAAAAAACCAACAACAGCAAGTCCACCACTGTATCTCATCAAAAGTCATTGGACCAAACTGACCCCATCAGTGATGATAGAGCAGAAGTGTATTTAATCAGAAAACAAGAGAAGGATGTAGTATGATTTCTATTTATATTTCCCGGAGTTCAGATCTCTGGTTTGTCACAGGAGAAAGTGCTGCGTTTGGATTGTCTGTAATATTTGAGTATCTGTTGTCAGGTGAATATTTCAGTTTGTAATTGGGATCTACCTTTTAGAGAGAAGAAATTAAAAGAACCCAGTGTTTAGACAATAGCATGCAGAGAAAGTACACCTTTGCTTGCTTCACACGTCATGTCCTTTAACACACTGTTATGTAAATTCTGAAGCATTTTATTTTCTATAGGTTTACTAAAGAGGACTGAAATGTGATGTAAATTCTTTACGTGAAGTCTTCCTACAAAGATAAAATGCAGAATCTGGATTGCTCACAGACTGCCACATCCAATTCCATGCACGTTTGTTTTGCTCTTCTCCAATGTCCTAAAATGCTTTTCTTAACGTACCATCCTCTAAAGCCTTAATAAGGGAAGAATATGCAAGGTGGATGAGTATGTTCTAACTTTCAATAGTTCATATTGTAAGAAAGCTGCCTGCAAGAAGTCAGCTATGCACATCTAGAAAAATGTCCTTAAAAAGAGACAGAGAATAGTCATTTGGTTCTCCTCTCCATTACCCACCAAATCAAAATTCATCCTGTGGTCCATAAACCACAGCAGAGAGCTTTTACCTTCACCAACTCTAGCTCCTCAGTTGAGAGGACTTCCCTGCTTGCCACCACTGTGGGTCAGAAAAAGCAAACTTCATCCTCTTTAAGGACGATGCTTTCTTCTTTCTTACTGAAGCAAAAGTCACTTTCCATCAAATTGAGTGAGCATTTGCGATTTCTGGACCCCAGATTCAGTGTAATGGCAAGGTATATGTGCTATCTTAAAACTTTCACAGGGTAAGGGCTAATTTCCAGACGGTTCGTTATAATAGAAAGCCTTCTAAAAGTGCTCTGGAGCGGTGGAGGTGCCTCTCCTCTGTATATGTCCTGTGGGCATCTCTTTGAGGACAAGTAATTCCTTTGGCACTTGGGGGTAATTTCAACCCCTTTTCCTGCTGGTGGGCAGAAAGTTGTTTCATTCTTCCCACACAAGGTTCACTAGTTCAGCACGCACTTGGTGGGCAGTTTTTGAGTACTTGGCATTGCACGGTATGATGTACCCGTTTAAAGTTAACTATGTTACAGCTACAAAGGCAGGGAAAGACGTTTGTCTCAGGCACTGCAATTAAATTGTGTTTACTTCATATTCCACCTTTAAATAAGCTTAATATTGGGAATTCTGGCCCAGAGCTACACCGTGAGGTCCCTTTAAGGGCCATCCACTGTCTTTCCTGGCTGGCTCCCTGCCAGATTAGAAACTGGAGCAGGAGGCATTGGAAATCCCTTGAAAACCTTCATTTTTCAAACTGCCAAGAACTGTGATGCTAATCAAGGAAAACATGGGAGATGTACTGGATTCTTTACATGAGCAAATGTCCAGGGTTGAAATTTATTTTAAGCTTGAACTTATTTTTAGAGAATTTCTTGCTGTTGTTGTCAAACCTATGCTAAAGCAATTATTGCCTGTGAGGGTCACTCAGAGTTCAGTATTACTGAGAAACTTAGAGCAGGGCTGTGAATGGCCCGACTGGCTTCACAGAGCTGCCTACACAAACTCTGTCCCTTAAAGAAACAGAGCAACTTCCTTCTAGCCACCCTGACTTCCTCGTTTTATTTTTGTTCATTGGGTTGGTTTTTTTCTTGTTTTTGTTTTTTTTTTAAATGAGAAGCAGGTTTGAACCCTTTTCTTTAATTTCTTCATGCCACACTGCCGAGAAAACCCTCCTCGCTCCAAGTAGTCAAGTCCCTCTCCAAATGCAACTCCTGACCTGCACTAGGGTGGCAGCTCCTGGGGGTATTGAACAAGCCATCATTAGGTTTCAGAGCAACCCACTGAGACAAGATCTATTTTGATGTGCCATCTAAAATGGATAAATGAAGATAGAGAAAATTTAAAATTACAACAACTGAAAGCCAAAATGAGAAACAAACATAGTTATCTAAGGGAACCCCTCAAACATGCTTTTCTCCCTAGCTGCTGGTCTCTGACTGCTCCTTTCTGCCCAGCCAAAGTGGTGGCTATGGAGTTGTGCTGCTCCAGCATGCCTGTTACTGCTGTGTGAAAGTAAGCACTATCCTGGTGAAGATCTGCTGACTTTGCGTGCTTCATTTTAATTTTCACATTTTCTAACTGATACACAAACTCTTGTTTTAAATAACATCATTTTTCCATTTAGATGTGTTAAGAAACTAACTTTTCTACTCAGTCCCTTGGCTGGGGAATTACTGAGTAATGCAAGGCAGCTGTTCTTGCATTTGAAAGCTCTGGTGCTAAGAACTTGCATAGAGAAAGAAGTCTGCACTAGGGAGAAAGAGTGCGATAGGAACAGCAGGGATCCTGAGCTGGCTGTTCAAAGAGAAGATGAGAATTTTATAAAGCTGCATCTGAGCACAATAGCTATCCTCTCCACCACAGAAGGAGGAATCAACAACCTAGGTAAGTACTGTATTTCTTGTGTGAAAGCCATATTCATTGTTTTTCCCCTTGCTATGAAAGAGCAGAATACATGTGGGGCCAGAGCTGTCCCAGAACGTGTTATATTTTGACAGCTATGCTCCAGAGAAAAGTAGGGTGTATGCAGTTGTTGTTTTGGGGAGAAAGGGAAGGTTTAAAGAACAGAAAAAAACCAGAAAACTGCTTGCTTTCCCTACTTACCTCATGCAGGTTTTGAAGCAGACTGTCAGCTGCTGTGAATTTGTATTCTTCGCTGCGTGCCAAGGAGTTAAACTGCTTCATTTAGAGCAGCTGAAGGAGGAGGGCTGCTTTACATGTGTGTGTGTATTTTCATATGCTTGTATACATACAACATCATCATGTTTTTACTTTTGCACATGTCTGTATGAATATATCAACAATGAAAGCTTGTTGATGCTTTGTGTGTTGACAGGCATCCACAGGTGTTAAGGTTTTATGCGATTTGTGTGCATACACACAGACTCGGAGGGCTTTTTTCATTGTACCCAACCAGGAGGATTTTTAACACCAGGGCTTAAGAAGCTGTAAGTTGTAACAGATAAACCTGTTTATTAACTCAAAGAATTGTGATTTAGGCAACCCTCCGGATAAACCTCTTAAACGATACAAAAATGCTGCGATTTCCATCACTTGAGCCGCATCTCGAGTGCTGGGTTCAGTTTTGGGCCCCTCACTCCAAGAAGGACATTGAGGGGCTGGAGCGCGTCCAGAGAAGGGCAACGAGGCTGGTGAGGGGCTGGAGAGTAAGTCCTATGAGGAGAGACTGAGGGAACTGGGGTTGTTTAGCCTGGAGAAGAGGAGGCTGAGGGGAGACCTCATCACTGTCTACAACTGCCTGAAAGGAGGTTGTGACAGGGTGGGTGCTGGTCTCTTCTCCCAAGTGACAGCGATAGGACAAGAGGAAATGGCCACAAGTTGCACCAGGGGAGGTTTAGACTGGACATTAGGAAGAATTTCTTCACTGAAAGGGTGGTCAGGGATTGGAAGAGGCTGCCCAGGGAGGTGGCTGAGTCGCCATCCCTGGAGGTGTTTAAAGACGGGTGGATGAGTTTCTTGGGGAGATGGTTTAGACAAGTACGGTTGGACTCGATCTCAGAATTCTTTTTCAACCAGATGAGTCTATGGTTCTATGATTTTATTAGGCTCTATGGAACTGCAGAAGAGCAGGTACAGGCCTGATCCTGCACCATGGAAGTTGTAGGTTTTGCCACTAATCTCAAAGTTGAAAGCAAGCTCTGGTACTGCTAATGCTAGTCAGGCACCAGAGTTCTACTTGGCAACAGAGAACAGAAACAAAACCAGAATCTGACACTAGCTTTTGGTGAAAGTTCATACATTTTAGATTCTGATCATTATTCTCATGTTTAATAATGAGAAGTATGTGTACTTGGTAAGCATAGCGGCATCAAAATAATTCCTTGATGAGAGGCTGATGCCTTCAGGAAAGGGTCAGTCTTTATTGCCTGTGAGCGTGCTGTCAGCATAAATAATTATCATGAACTTCAACTTCAAGCAATCAAACTTCATCGTATTGAAGGAGCCCCATTAAATGTTCAGATTGTCCTTAATTTGATTGAGTGCAGTCAATTCCTTAGGGAAAGAGAGACTGCAGAAAATCAATACAGCATCGCAAAGGGAGCCGAGGTGTCTTGGTTGTGTCTACCAGAGGAAGTCAAACTGTCTGAAGGAGGGGAGTTTGTCTTGGTCCTGCTAAGACACGAGGATGATAAAGCTGGCTGAACATGAACCGTGCTAGTCAGAAGTCCTCAAACTGCTTAGACCAGATGATGAGTTTTGAAGGCAAATAGGCTGAGGTGAATCAGACTCAAAGCAGCATTTCATTAAAAGTCCATTGAGATAGTATTAAGTTCCTCTTTTACCTCTCCATGTTTCCCAGTTCTTATCCAGCCAGTCTGCATGACAGCATCTGGTCTGCGAAGCTGATGCTTTTCTACCCCTTGCTGCATGCAGCTGGCAAGCTCCTGGGGTGATCGCTGCCGCCTTGCCTTGGGTTTAACTTCTTCTGTCTTCAGAGGCAGGCAGGGAGCGATGCAAGTTTCAAGGCACCTTCTGTTCCCTTTCTGTTTATAGTTCTGCAAGTCAAAATATGCTGCTGGTTTCAATTTATTTTTTTAAAAATCTCCACTCAGCAGTTTCTTCAGAGGAGATGGGGACGTAATATTGGACATTAAAGGGGAAAGATCCTAGATTTGAGGGCAAATCTAAAAATAAAAGTCTATTAATAATATTTAGACTTATTTAGCGATACCGCCTGGACCTGTATAAAACCCCCTTCCCCAAAGTAGCCCCTTTTCATACCCTACATATCTTGTATTGTGAGCTTCTGCTACACTGCTGGTCGCAACTATTGTTAGAGAGCGATGAAAAGCTGAAATAATTGGCACAATTTTTTTTTGTTTGAACTGCTTTTATCTCTCCTGAGTTAAAAATTACCCTGTGTCACTTTGTATTTATTCTTTTAACCAAAGTTGATAGTGAATATTTCTAAACAAAAGAACAGCTTATGGTAAGGAGATTTATTTTTTTTTTTCCCCTGATATTTTGATCATAGGACTGTGGAAAAAATTTAACTTTTAAAAAACCCAGAAAAATTAATAAAGCCAAGGCCATTTATAAAGTAAAATGCCTTTTCATTTGAAAGCTCTCAGTACCTGCCCACTTACAGGGGCTTCGAAGTTCCCTGTTTTCCACCAAAAAGAGATTGAGAGATGCTTCTTCTGAATTGTGCCTCAGATAACAAAATTCGTTTTGTGTCAGAGACATTGCAAAAGACAGAGGTAAACATTTTACTAACAGGTTTCATGATATTTCCCTTTGTGATTGCTGGTTGAGTGCTGGGAACCTTGACCTAACTCTGAGCAGTAATAACAACCCCTGTTCTTTCAAGTGGGCTACAGCGAACAAAAGATGCCTTGCTCCTGCTCCTCGGAGGTCAGGAAAACAAGCAATCTTTCGTATAGCTTCAGCCTTTCCCCTACAGCAGGTTCAGAGTGCAGGCTTACATCTGCAAAGGGAGGATGCCCAGCCTTCCCTTACCTTTTCAAAGTGAATAAACAAAATTTTTAGCTTGCTTCTGCCAAGCAGCCACCTTTTTGTGCGGCAGAAGATGGCTTTTGACTGACTGACACGGCAGGTGCCGCGGGACCCAAGACAATTCTGCATTTCAGCTGATTGTTGTCACTACCAAAGCCTATTATCAAGGGTAATAAAGTTTAAGATTAAGGGGATTCTGCATGTTTGTGTTATTCTCCACAAAGCTTATCTTCTAATAGACCAGCTGCTTTATTACACTTCGCCCACCCCTTCTCATTGTATAGAGAAGCCACATGAAGAATGGGAAGGCACTGAGGCAGACCTTGGCTACCAGCTGGGAATATCGTATTGCCCTCAGTCTCCATCTGGGGGTATTAAGTAACCAGCAGTTGCTAGCTGGGAACGTTGCATCTTCCACCTTGCCTGGCGAGGCACGTTGCGTTATCATCAGGCTTCTGTCGAGCCTGTAGTCTGGTTGTGTTCTCACTTCTCCATGACTTGGGTGCTCCATGTGCAATTGATCTGGCTTTGCTGGCCCACGGTGACCGTGCCTGCCTTATACTAGAGATGCAAGTATTCAGATGAAAATGTCTCCTTGTTCTGTTCTTTGGCGTATGCCCTTGGAAAGAAAGTGTTAAACATCTGTAGCAGAAAGTACTCAAATGAACCTGCCAGCCATTCATCACTTGGAGAATTTATGGATGTCTTTCCCTCAAGTCTTAAACCTTGCCTTCACTGAAGGCCACAACGTAGAGATATTATTGCCACATATCTTAGACCAAGCGGGGAATCAACTAACCTTAGGTCAGGGGGAGGGGGCATGGAGAGATACTTTGTGTCATTGTTGTCTTCCCCTCCCCCCTGTTTTTTTTACTTCTCTGGATGCATTTTAGAAAACGGGATCTGCTAGTGTAACATCCTGCCTTCCTCACAGTGCACGTGGGAACTTCAAAATACCACTAGCATTTTGGTTTCGATCCAAACATCCTGGAGTGTTTCAGAGGGACAAAAGCAGACTGGAGGAACAGGCAAACAGGATCCTCACAAAATTCAATGAGGGCAAATGCAAGTCCTGCACTTCAGAGGCACTGGCCCTGTGGTACAGTACTGGCAACGAGCCGCAATGAAAACCAGCGTTGGGTCATGGGAGGCAATGAGCTGATCATGAGCCAGCAGTGTGCCACGGCCAGAGGTGTTGGGGTTGTGTTAGAAAGCACAGCCAGTAGGTGAAGCGATTAGACCCCTGTCCTTGGCACTTGTTAGACCACATCTGTAATATGGTGTCCAACTCTGGGCCTCCTGATGTATGGAAGATGAAGAAACTATGAGCAACCATTTTATCTGGCTGCCGTGTTACCATCGCGTTCTGCAATAGGAGTGTCCTTAACAGCTTCCTCCTGCAACGGGGGCACAGTGCAATGGTGTGTCAGCCCTAACGTCCCTTCTCTTTCAAGGCACTCAGTATCAGATCTGATGATACCTTATAGCTCAAAAATGAAGACGAGGGCTGGCAGGTTTGGTCTCTGTGGAGGGCATTACCTTTAATTAGCAGATAAGACTACCCCTATCTTAGAAACTGAGTCGTTTTTGGGGTTGATAAAGCAAAGCCAGAATAAACTGTCTTGAGGTTTGAGAACATCTTCAAATATCACTTATTTCTATCCCTGATGCAGACACGCTGTCTTCATATAGGCTTAAGGAAACAAACACATCAAAAATCAATATACTTTAGGGAACATGTGGGAGGAAGAGAGGAAGAGTAATAGTGAGATGATTCTCATATTTCTTTGAGGCATATTAATATTTTCTTGCCCACAAAACATAAATCATGGGTGTCCTAAACTCCAGAGTGAGCTAGGTCTGTGTTGGAAGGTGCATAATACTTGTACAAGCTGGAAGTCCTGCAGGTATCTTTAACAGGTACCAAGCCTGTTATTGGGAAGATGGGAAGAAAGAGTGGCAATTGGGAACCAAAACAGTATGCATGGACGGAAGCATTTGGACTCTTCTGGGGCGTCTGCAACAGTAATGCAGGCTAACAAATGTAGGCAATCATGTGCATCACTCCGCAAACTCAGAGCCAGAGGTAAAAAGACCAGGTAAGCATTAACCAAATACCGTCAAAAAAAAGCCAAAAGAATATAAACCAGAAGATTTTCCCTTCAGCAATTCATTCTTGGGAAAGATCTAGCTGGTCTGACTAGAAATGGAGATCAGACCGTGGAGTGTACATACAGTGTAGTGACAATACCATACTTCACACTCCTATAAGCTGCTTTATCATAAGGCAACAGCACTTAATTTAGCTCTTAATAAAAAGTGTCAGAAGATTAAGACCAAGCTGAAGATTTCTACTGCCATCCTGGGATTTAGAGGTTATGCTGCAATCATTAATACAACCACTATTTGAACTCTTTTGATCACCAAGTATTAAATTCATCCCTAAGTACATAAATCCTAGGAAGCAGGAAAGCAGAGCTACCCAGCATCACCGGTCCTTTTTCATTTGCTTTTCTCATCATTGCCTGTGGTTGTAATGTCTTTCAATCATCTCCTGAACTGCATTAATAACCAATACTACAGTCCCTCCCCATAAAATGCCATCCTAAATTCTTTCAGAAACTCTGTTTTCTTATTTCAGATGTTCTCAGAGAACGCCTTAAAATCCCAGGTGGCTCAGTTCTCTCCAGGGCTCCCAGGCGTGCTTTGTGCCACCCCTGCACGCAGAGAAGCAGGCTTGATTTTGCTCCCTGTTCTTCGTAGCAAGCAGGTATTTCTCAGGTGCATTTAGATGATACTGATAAGTCTCAATACAGTTGCAACATCCCCAATCCTGACATCCCAGCTAAGCCAAGGCTTAAAAAATTAATGACTAGTGTACTTCCCTCCCCCTGTAAAGGCAGAAGACCTCAAACCATTTATTAAAACAAAGTCTGCATTGGACGTGGACGAGTAAGTGCAGCAGTTAGGGAACTCTAATAGCATTTTTTGATGTTGTTGTAGAAGTTCTTAGCAAAGATTTCTAAATTGGACAAAGGGTTATGGTAATGAGCGTGCTGAGTTGACACTGCCTTCCTACAGCCACGGTTTTTAAGACAATGTCCATGTTTTCTTCTAAAAACTCTCTCATTTCTATTTTACTTTAAGGAGTATTGGGATAAAACTGTCACTCCACAATATTATGCCACTATTTCATATTGTGTCTTTTCACATCTCTTTCTACCCTTAAAAATGAAGATTTGCATGAAACCTCTACTTACTATTGCAGAAAACTGTTGTTTTGGGGTTTTTTTAAGTGCTCCTCACCTCAGTGCTGATGGCTCAAGTTGGATTATCAGATCTCTTAGGAGGTGAAATGGTCTTAGTAATGCTTTTGACTTTCATTACTCAGCCAGATTGTGGAGTCCATGAATTATACCCACATTGACACAGTGGTGAATTAATTGGCACGTTTGACAAGGACAGCTATTACCCTGTGTTGCTCTGACAGCTGGGTTTGATATCAGAAATTTGTCAACCTTCCCCTTCACGTGAGCTGTTGGAGGAACAGTTGAGTAGATCAGGCTAGGGCGTCGCAAGATTACCCCTTCCCCCTGTACAGTCTCAACCTCTGGTGATAACCTAAACCCTAAATAAAATCACAGTCATTCATAACTTCAATAAGCAAACGGCATGCCAGACCTGTGCTATAAAACAATCTCCTGTCTGGGCTGACAAAGCATTCAAGGAGTCAGAAAACTAATTTATTATCAGAACAGTTAGCACCTTTCAGTAATGACTTTCTATGTGTCCTTCAAGTGCCAGTTACGCTTATTGCGTGGAAGTAAATTTTAAGTTTACCTGAGTTTGGGGACTGGGGGTTACAAGACACCTGATAACTTAAACTTCACCTCACTGAAGATCGGGGCAAGATTTGAATTACAATTGGATGTAAATAGTTCTGGGCACCCAGCACCTTGCTGGGGAGCTACGCTGCTCTCTGGCTGCTGCTGCCCTGCCCTGAGACCGCTTCTGATAGTTTCTTGTTTTCTTTCTTTATCGTGGCTGCTGACAAGAGCTTTCCCCTCGTCTTTTAAGATCAGATTAGGTAATTACTTAGTATTTTAACCACTAAAACAACATACAGGTGTGCTCCCCCTGGAGGCGGCAGCTACTTGCTGGCCTCACAGACTTAGTGCTCCCTCCTCCAGAGGGAAACATCTCTGCTGGTCCCCAGTTCAGCAAGAGATCACCACTTTCTCGGTGAAGAGCAAAAACCAAGCCTTGGCTTTGTCCCCACGGGTGGGTACACAGAGGCAGAAATGCACTTGCAGCTGACAGTGCTTCTCCAAGCCTGACCGGAGAGCCAGGAAAATAGACTTATTTTTGCAGCCTAAAGTAGCTTATGAATGACCCATCAGACACGTAACTTCATTAGGTCTAGAATTTAGCACCAGTCATACTTAAAAGTTAATTTGTAAACAATCAATATATATTAAAGCTATTAGAGTCAAGACTTGCAGTGACTCTATTAAAAAGGGGGAAAAAAAAAAAAAGAGCCCCAAACTTCCTGATTCCTGAGCTTGGCAAACAAGCACCAGCTACTTTGCTTTCCCAAGGCCACGTGGCAAATTACAGGGTGTACCAGATGCTTTGGGGATATCCTTCAGCCACAAAGCAAGTATCTTTTTTGTTGGAATAGAAAGATGTTATTTTTTTAAATAATAATCTGGAGAACAGGTTATCAGCATCTGTTGCCCTAAGAATGCTGACATGGAAGGACTTTGAGTTGGGTTCTGAAAGGGACTACATCCTCGGAGAGATTGGTCTTTCTAGCTGCTGGCATGATGAGAGCAGAGTCCAAGCCTGACAGCTGTCCTCTCTGGGCAGAGCTCTGGACTTCACTGGTCCCAAATTTTGGAAGAGAGTATGGAGAGCTGCCCAGAGCTGCCTGAAGTGGCCAGCAAAGGATGGCTGAGCCCCTGTCTCCGTGCTTTCCTTCAAAGCGAGTGAAGCACTTGTCTTCCTGTGGATGATCAGTGTAAATCTGTGGTTCTCCTGCAACTGTGGTTCCCTTCCTAGAGAAAATGCAACAAACAGGACCTACTCCACTCTACCCATTAGCCAGTAACCCCTGGGTGAGTTGTGCCTCTTGACAGGATTTCAGCACAAGCTAGGTGCTGACACGCACAGCACTGAAGATTCCGGCGACCTCTGGCTATGCCAAGCACGTTTAGAAACATTTATTGGGAGACAATTAAACACCAAAGGAATTAAAACACAGTGGCTACACGGAAACACAAGAGGAGGACAGAGTTCTTGCTGCTTCCTAGCCAGTTAGATGGTTAGGGTTCTTTTTCTCTTTCCCACCCTCCCCATACTAAGAAGCCTTTAAATCTGTGTTTCTTGCTTTACGCTTGCTGCTCAGAAGACCAAAAAGGACTTAATTTTTAAATATTGTCAAGATCTTGTAGGGTGAAGCATTGCTGTCCTGTGTAGTGTTTGGCTATAAGTTTTAAAATATCAAATGGCTGTATTATGATTACTTTTGGAAATCACTGATCTTTTAAAAAGATAATAATGCAGCCAGGGTTTTATTTAAACCTGACTAGTTTTGATAGTAAGTGGTTTACAGTAAAGAGTCAATCATCCAAAGCCTGGTAAAAAGATGCTTAGAAATTGCTATTACAGTGTTTATGGGTCTGTTGAGGGGAAATAGCTGTAACCAGCTCATTTATTTTCTTTGACCAGGTCACATGTTGCTCGATGGCAAATTAATTTCATGCAACTCGCAGACATGTGGTTAACTCCGAACTTCTTTAGCAGCAAGTCCAGGAAAAGTAAAGTAAAAAAAGTGAGGATCTTGTTATAACACGTTAAAAAAATAGCAGAAGGTGATCTGGCAGGCTCAGCCCTGCAGATTCTTGTAGGAAAAGACTGCCTCATCAAAGTCAGTTGTTCCACTTCCATGACCAAGGACCGCTCGCATGTGCAAAGGTTTCCAAAGCTCAGCTGCAGGGCTGCTTTATTTCCACTGGAACAAGCACGGCGATACCTGCCTGCCTGAGCCTCGTACCTTAGAGAAATGAACTCCCAGGTGGTTTTTAGCTCTGTAATTCATCCCAGAGAAACATAAGGTGGGGAAGAATGCAAGGGAAGCAGCTTGTTTATTCCTTTTACATCTAGCTGCAAAGCTGGTGAGTGATAAATTGTTTGCAAAGCGCTGGAAATGTGTAATGGACAAAACATATCCCAGTCTCTCCAAGTCTGGTGATATTACCTCTGAATTAAATGGATGATTAAAAAAGACAATTTAATCAGTGAGCAGAGAAAGTTGCAAAAATTAAATGCAGTTTAATGGTAAAACATTTCCATTTTTGAGGCAGGCTGTTATATTATGCATCCATACATCAAACTAACTTTCAAGTCAAAGTGACCTTTGGTTAAAGTATATTGAAATAATCTTAGTTTATAAAATATCTTTTTGCGGGGGGAACAAACCCCACGTGACATACATAGATTTTGCTATTTCAGATACTCATCTTGCTAAATTAAAAAACACAGCCTTGTAAGTGTTCATTAGCAGCAAAAGAAGCACAAGGATACATACAGTTAGTATGATCACCTTGAAGTGTTAAATTACCTGAGCCAGAACTGCAGGAGTAGTTTTCTTTTAGAAAAAGGATGGTCAAGTAGACATAGGCTGTAAGATTACCTGTAAAATGTTTCACTGTAGACCTAAAATAGCTACCCAACTTAAAAAAAAAAAGAGAGAGAGAGAAAGGGAGGGGGGGAAAGAGAGAGAGAGAACATAATTTCAAAACCCCTAGCTTATTTTTAATTTATAGTCCTTGGAAAAAAAATAAGTGGATAGCCCAATCATTTATATGCCTGGGCAAAAGCAATACATCTATATAAAAGTACAGTGATATATTTCTGTTGCTAGTTTAATGTGCTGCTCTGTGCCCTGCGTGTTCTGATTCATTGGAGAGCAGCAATCATGTCGACAGGAGCTGTTCTTCAGTTCCCATCAGCGACAACTAAAGGCCAATTCAAGGTTGTGGTGGGGTCATGAATCTAACATAGTCACTGATAGAACAATTTCCCTTCCGCATGACACCGTTGGTGGGACACAGGGGGAATATATGGCAAGGACTGCTGCAGGTATGTCTTATTATTCCCATCCCTCCTCTCCCCCCTCCTTTCTATTTTTAATTTTTTGCAACGGTCTGTGCTGTTAACAAGGAGCCTCTGGGGAATATGGAATCAGTCAGTGGAAAATAAGGAGAGGGGAAACTTCCAGGTCTTCAGGAAACCTGTATCCTCCTGGCCTCTGTGCAGGGCAGCTCGGTAGCATCAGCTCAGTTTGAAAGCTGGATCCACCCCAAGACAGTACAAGCCGTGTATCCCTGGCAGACTTATAAGTGGGAAAGACGCTGGACCAAACTCCACAGTGGTTTCACCTCTGGTACGGCACGCTTAAATAAGGAGGCATTTTTATCTGGATGTAACCCCACCTGAGTTGCTATCCTTCTGTGGTGTGAAAATCAGACCTGACTATTTCCTGACAACACTATTATTTTCACACACTGAAGCCCATAAATGATTCTTCCAGAGGACTTGGCACCAGTTTGAAAAAGTTGTAAAGAAAAGAGCCAGCTCCTGCTATTGTTTCTGCCGTACATGTCCCGGGGAGAGCAGATTTCAGACCAAATAAGTAATATTTCATTCTTGTGCCACTTAGTCATTGCAAGAGCACAGAGTTAATATGACATGGCTTAGCCCTGCAGTCGCTAACCCCTGCGCATGGGGCTGAGGAAGAGGAGCAACTGCATTGCAGCTGACAGAAATACCTAATCGAGTAAGCTCTACATTTTGAAAAATTAATTCCAGTATCTGAGATCTGCAGACTGCACTGTTTTCTGCCTTCCCTATTAGAACCAGCAGACCCTTAAAATGTGGATTTGCAGATTTTGTTCGAAACAGACCACATAGTAGTATAGTTTGTTTGCAATTAAAGTTTAAATGATGCTAGAAAGAGCTGCAGACCACTGGTTCAAAACCTAAAATAATCAGTTACAGCACATCCATACTTAGTGTTTTGCATTTCCCATGTCTAGAAAACCAAAAACATAGGTGTTTGCAGTGAATACATACAAGTCTAGGCTTTTCTTATGACCAAATTTTCCTCCCTGGTGTATCGTGACACCCGGAGCGAGGCCACGCTTAGTTCTCTGCAAAGGCTGTTATTGAACTTGACCTCACTGAGGCTCGAGTTGCCCTTCAATGCATTGGGCGCAGAAGGACTGAAGAACGACAGCCCTTCCTATTGACATGGATGCTGCCCAGTAGCGTGGGGAGCTCAGGCAGCCTGCAGGGTGGAGCCTGTTCACAGGTTCAGCCTTCCCCTTCTAATACAAGGTGCAACTCAGCAAAGACAGGGAAAAGGGAGCTTAGGCAGCAGCAGAAAGCGGGGGAGCCCCAAGGGGAGCTCTGCTCTCCTGGGGCTTCTACCCATCTTTCTAGTGAACAGCTTGCAAATGAAATTTTGGCCTCACTTTAAAATAAGAGGGGTTCCTCCTTGTTTTAGGCAGCATCAAAGCTTGATGAGCCCCCAGACTCCATTTGCTTTTGATTCCCAAGATGATTTCAATGATAGTTTATGGAAACACAAACACAACCCATTTTAGGTATCTAAACAAAATTTCTGTCCTCTGCTCCTTTCTACTGCTGTGGCCTTTAAGACTTTTCAGAGCATTGGCATTTCTCAGATCATCTTTAGGAAACTTAAATGCACCTCGGCTTGCACGTTGTTCTTCAGATCCTTAGCTCAAGGAGCGTGCTGGGTTTCATGTTAGTTGTGCGATGGAGCCAGCACAGCCTCAAGCCCTGCTTGAGACCTCAGTACATCAAATAATGTCATTGTGTATTCAGATGGGGTTTTGGTGGCCTCCCCAGGGTCAACACATGGGCTTGGAACCGTTGTGAGTAGAACCTCAGTGGAGGTTCTACTCACAATAGATAGGCAATGGCATGGGGTGAGGTCACCCGCTCTTTCGTAATGGTTGGTTTCATGGGCATCACTAGTACATCTGCTCACACACACTGATACTAAACCACAGATGGTACACGAGAGAAATTGTCCCTTTTTCAGCATGGGCACTGATTCTTCCACAAGACACAAAGCAGCTTTGCCTGGATTTGAATGGATCTGTGAAGCTCAAGACCACCTCCTCAGTCCCAGAAGTGGTCCTTCTCAGGCTGAGACGCACTGGCAAAGCAAAGCCTGAAAAGTGATAGTGGGTCTGTGTATATGCTGGGATATAAACACAAGGCTTCAGAGCCCAGAGCTGTCTCACAGCTACCAGCTGCAAACACTAAAATCACAGAGTTTCTGGGAAACATTGAAACTAAATTAACAAGAAGCTCTAATCTAAAAATATAGCTGTAATTTACAATTCCCTTTAATAGAATTTTATTCCTTCACTTGTAATTGCAGATATTTATAGATAGCATAAAAAAAAAGGACTGGGAATTTGTATTTATGAATAATAAGGAAGAAATGTAAATGGAAAGAAGAGGCATTGTGCAACATTCCTGCTGAAATGCAGGCTTCCCCAACAATGTCCCATCAAGGATGTTAACTTTTATCTGCTAGCTGTTGACTCTGGCTCAGGCTCTGCCAGCTGTGTGCAGCTGTGTTTAAAGCAAGTGCTGTTTTTCCACTCCTGTTTAGACTGTTGTAGTTGCTTCTAATCAAACTGGCTGCAGACAAGACCACAGCTTGCATTTGAACTCGAAGGTGAAAGCACATGTCTGTACTCTCTTAGTGACTGCCTTCTGTGTCTGTGTGGGCATCTGTCACACCATGGGTGAAGAACATGGAGGGTCTAAACCTTCTTGGCCTCGTGTGAGAGCTACACTCAATTTAGAGACTTTCATTGGACAGAATCTTTTGCCATACTGATTTCACTTGCATTAAAAATTCTTCTTTAGAAGTGAAAGACTTGGATCTATCTCATTACTTTAGATCTGAGGTGGCAACTGAATTACTATTAAAATGACATACACAGGCAAATCACATTTCCTATGTTACAAATAACTGGAACAAAGCGAATGTACCAACGTTAATAATTTACTTTATAGGCTTAGCTCCTTTTTCTTTATTTCAAACTTCCACAAGCAGATTGTACTTCCTCCAATGTATTTATTATTCAAATTCAGGCCACAATTTAAAAGAAAATGTTTACCTACCAGATAGCTTGCATTTTGCTTCCATTTTTACTAATCAGTATTTGTAACGTAGCGTTAGTCACAAATGTCTAATGATGTCACATCGTTTCTGGTCTTCAGCTAAATCATAATGTGATTCTTCTGGGAAAAAATACTGGCCATGTGTCTATAAAAATCAAATTTCTACAAGTAGTCTTGTCTATGTCTGGATTTAATCTACATTCATTCAGAGTAACAACTCGACTGCTTAGATGTTTTATTTCCTTGCTTGTCTGTAAAGAAGGGAAAAATATTTTCTTTCCTTTAGCAATCTTTAAACTATTCTGCTCCACAGTTCTCCCCCTTCCCCCTGCTTCTGCAGGTGCCAATAACAAATAAAAGGCTACTGACAGTAGATGTCTTTCAGGTAGCTTTTACGCATTTCCTAGAAGCAGCCTTTGGGATTCTGCAGATCCATGGGCCACAACTGGAAACCACTACTAAAGAAACCTTGGGTGTCAGGAGCAGAACAGTGAATCGTCTTTCAGTCTTCCCTTAGTTCTTGTTTCGTTTTCATTTTTCTTACCTAGGACAAATTTTTCAACTTTTTAAGTTATTTTTATTGTTAATTTCTAATAATATTCCTCATTTATTGGGGGTTAACAAGACATGAAACCTGCATATAGACGCTTAAAAGGCATCAAACATACCTTTGCAACTTCTCCGTATCTGATTTTCAGCTAAGCATTCAGGTGCTCCTCGCACCCTCAGCAATCCCCACCATTGTGGTAGGATGAGAAGGCTCCAGGGAGACCTTATAGTGGCCTTCTGGTACCTGAACAGGGCTACATAAAAGCTGGAGACGGACATTTTACAGGGGCAAGTAGTGATAAGATGAGGGCAAATAGCTTTAAATTGGAAGGGGGAAGATTTAGATTAGACATTAGGAAGAATTTCTTCACAATGAGAGTGGTGAGACACCGGCACAGGTTGCCCAGGGGAGCTGTGGATGCCCCCTCCCTGGAGGTGTTCAAGACCAGGCTGGATGGGCCCTTGAGCAGCCTGGGCTGGTGGGAGGTGTCCCTGCCCGTGGTGGGGAGTTTGGAACAGGATGATCTTTAAGGTCACTTCCAACCCAAACCAGTCTATAATTCTACGCAATCTCTTTGCATTACAACTGAAAGGCAGCGTCCCACCAGCCCTGAGTCCTTACCATGTATCTCAAATCCAAGCAGAAGACCAAATTTGATCAGGTATCGTCCCCTTGTGTGAACAGCTCAAGTTATTTTGTCAAGCCCCGTGAGCTGTGTGGTTCCTGTGAGATGAGCCACCCTCTTGATTACTGACCTGATTTATCTGTGCCTTCAAATGAGAATAGAAATAAATATACAAAGATGAAAAAAAAATCTGTCCTAGGAGATAGCATTACTAAAGCATAGTTAGGAGAGGTTTCTCTCTGCTGCTCCTCTATAGCAGTAACATAACTTTCAGCTGTCTGCCACAGCGATTACTGAACGTGATTAAGTTGCGTATGAAACCTTCAGACTGCTCGGTTACACAGCGTAAGGATTAAACGTGCATGTAACTCCGGCAGCTGTTCCAGCACAAGCACTGCAAGTCCCACAGTGGGAAACGCAGTGCTACTAAAAAGTAATTATTACTTATGGAATCAACATAACGAAGATGCAATACCAAGTGACAGCTGTATGTGAACTGCAGACCTTCCATTGCTAAAGCATAAACGTTTGCCCTTCGTAAGAGTGAGATAGGACGGTGCAGCCTTGCTTAGCTACCCTGCCAATAGGGCTTGTCCACAGTGGACACGGGCTACCCTGGCCACCGCAGGCAGGAGCTGTTATTATAGGTCTGTCCAAGGTCTGTCCGAAGTTCAGCTGGGCACTTACAGTAGCTACTGGGTCATAAAACATATGCATGATTCAACCATGCAAGAAAACTTCGTTCCATGGAGGACATCTGCCAACCCGGTCTTCGATGCCACTAAATGAATGTAAAGATTTTAACACCAGTTTGCACATGGCAGCTCTTGGGAATGAGCAAAGCCTTTTTCCAAAGCAGAGCTGAGTTGCAGCAGGAGCCATGCTGCCGTTGAGAGGGATGAGCAAAGGCAGGGTCTGCAGTGGTGATCAGCTCTCTGAGGGCCGGAATCTTCTTCTACATCTGTTCTGCCTTCTGAACAGCAGTGCACTCTCTGCATTTTCGGAGGAGACAGAATAGATTTAGAAAGTGGGTACTTATCGATTTATAGTCTTTATGCCGGACATAGCTTTTTATTAAAGAAAGCAGATACTCAATAGTGTTAACTAGTAATGGGAATTGGCTTTTCACTAATTGCACAGAACCTGGCATTAATACACTTTAATAGAAAATAGGCCAATGCACTCCAGATCAATCCAAAAGTTTTTCCTGACTATGCTAAAGACAAAAGACTACAACAACAACAACATGGCTAAATAAGACATTTTATTTATTTATTTATTGTTTCTCCAATTATCAAGATAAGGACTTATCTCCAGGGAACTAGGGAAATGCTTCAACTCGGCTGCTCTTCCACTATTTTTGCTCTTCCACTATTTTTCCACTATGTTTGCTCCATAGGGATCATTATTTCCTGGTGTGCTATTCTGCCACGTTTGCCTAGTTTGTACACGGAGGAGTTTTTTGTTTGCCTTGGGTACATTGGGATGCAGGCAGAAAAAATATTCTGGAAGTAGGGATGACATCAAAATTAAATCAATTTATTATTTAAAAAATATTGTAAGTATTTGTAACAGTAATATTTAAAGCAAGCCAATAATAATAATAAATTGAATTATTATTATTAATGAAGTTAAACTATTATTATTAGCTTGTTTTAAATGTTAATGTTATGAAACAAATTCTCTCTGTGTTCAGTTTCACCTTCTGGCTTCTCATTAGAGGGGCAGAAGGGGATTAACAGCCGTACCCTGCTGAGCACCCTCTCCCTCCCCAGCCCTTTGCCTCCAGCCAGCCCTCTGCCTCCAGCCAGCCCTCTCTTGAACTACTCCTTCATTTGAAAAGCTCCAGCTTCCACTGGAGTGGTTCCTGCCTGGCAACCTTGCTGGGTTTCTCTCTTTTTGTCCAAAGAACATGTAGGCACCTAAGTAATTCTCTGTGACAAAAAGGTTGGTGGTTGTTAAAAACCCCTCAATGTTATCCCAGATGTGTAGATCCTCAGGGCTCAGGAGATGGTTGCGGAGAAGATACCATGATACCGTGAGTTTGTGGGGTCCAGCAGAGGAAATGTAGTGTACTCAGTTACAAACTTTGCATTTTTCACCCAAGAGTTGTCACTAATTTTGAACATTTAATAAAATCAGTCTTGCTGCCATTATGCGGTTTACATTCAGTCGGCAGTGTCTGTCAGCAACCTCCATAAAAACATCGAAGACGGACAAAACCCAGGATGAGACTCAGTCACTGTCCCACTGAACCTCTTGCAGAAAATAAGAATATATGCTCTTACAGCAAACAGTGGTTCCAAGTGGAGCAAATTGGAGTCCCAGCCCCTTTTAGGCACTATTACCAGTCAAATAAAGCAGCTAATAATAAAGGATTGCTGTTTTATTTCATGCACTTAAATAAAACAAATTGGCAAAACCTTCCTAATGGTTTGTGACACTCAAGCATTTTACCAGCTGGCTCCTACGGACAGGCTCCTGCAAAAAGGCATTTCTCTATATTTTTTTTTTCACTAGCTTCAAACTTTTAAAAAGTAGAAATTCATGGTTCTATCTGAATAAAGTCTGGAGCACCGTCACTTTTATAACTACCACATTGTTGTGGGCTGCTTTTAGATCTCCCTTCAGTCTCCTCTGGGCCCCTCTTTCCCCCCACCGCTCCTCATGGTGCTCCAGGCACCAGCAGTGACATGGGGGCTGACAAAGGGCAATGCTAATTAATGCTTCATGCTAGTTAATGATGTATGCTCGTGTCATGAGAAAATCATTTTTAGCTCCATGTAGGTCGCACAGCTTGAGTTCTGTCACCAGCCTCCCATCGAATAGACTCCAAGATGACCTGGGGTACAGCGATGTCGTATTTCTCCCGATAGAGGCAAAAGCAGCACTGAAAAATGAATCCCAAACTTAGGAAAATTTGTGGCTCACCACTACACTTCCTTATACGGAAGAGTTCAGCTGCAGGGGGAAAGTCCCTTCAGAAAGGAGGGGACCCCTTTCTGGTCTAGTCCCAAAGACTATGGCTCTGTGACTTTTGGAGAGTGTGGCAGGAGCAGACCAAGGCTCGCCTCTCCCTGGCCTTCAGGCTGCAATGAGCTGCTGTGCTTGAGCACGGGAGGATGTGGGAAGGAAGGAGGTCCCATCTGGCAGGTCTTCAGGCTGAACATGCAGATTTGCCATCTGAAAGGACAGGGAATGTGGCCTTGCAGGCAGCTCAAGGGTCCCTCTTGGGATACAGTACAAAGGTACACATTTAGCTCAGTTCTACACCAGGTTACAGGAATGAAAACCCAGAGCTAGGCCACCAGTGTCAGTTTGTTTGGATTCTTGCAGGGCTACAGTGGACAGCAGGACTCAGCTGTAGCAGCAGGAGATTGCTGCATCTCACCAGTGGGCTGAACTTCCATGCTAGGTCTGAAGGCTCTGCTTTGCAGCTCGTCCAATACACCACTACCCTTCTGCTTGAGATACAGCTTCCCCTGGTCCTCATTGCGGCTGTCCTGGAGCACCACACTAAACGTGCCCAATAACCGCCCAGCAAAGCCTTGAGAAGTTTGTAATTATCTTTCTTCCTTCTGTATTTTGTTGCTCACAGTTAATTAAAGAAATAAGAAGTCAAGCTGCCTGTAAAACACTACCAATATGTTGTTAATATCCTATCTTGAAGTAAATTTATGCCATTATTAATCAGCGATAAAGCCACCTATACTTGTCCTGTTTTTCTACTACGGTAGTTTGTATACAAAGAGCCACTCTAGTCCTAGTGCTAGACATTTAGTTGCTTCTGGATACCTGCAGATGTGCAGAGTAACTTGCCCCACAGGAATGTTTTATTTAGTAAGACAGGACTTAGAAGTGAAGGGGCAACCATTTCTGATCATAACTTTGACTTTGCACTTCTAGTAATTATCCTGTAATTGCATTATCCTATTTGAAACAGAGTTGTAATTGGAAAAAAACAATTTGACATTCCCTGATGTGTATTCTGACATTCATTATTTGCTTTTTATTCAAATATAAATGTTCTCTATAATACTATCAAAGACAGAGGAAAAATAAAGCAAAATTGAAATGTCACTAAGAATTTCTGACGTGAGAAGCACCATCAACTAGTGCTGAATGGTAGGCAAGGGTTTTCAATTCACTTAAAAAAATAAAATTGTGAAATTAGTGGAGTCAGACAAAAGGAGAGATGTGAAGGGGGAAAGAACTACAGCTCTGTTCCTCCAGGAGCAATCTCTGTTGCACATGGTAGTATCAAAATACCAAGGCAGCTACCAGCTGTAACTGAGTGATAAATGGGCCTTTCAGATTACATTGAAGCAGAAGATGCAGAAGGATAATTTTCAACCTTCCAGTTAACCACTGAACAATTGGTAAGGCCAACAGAAGTCAATGAAATGCAGGTCCCCTTTACTCATACTCTACGGGACAGAACGTCCATTCAGGTAGAAAAGTGGGTTTCCATCTTCCTTCTCAACTGCTCTTGGAGGGGTTCAAACAGATCCACTGTGATCAGTGGTGACTTACACTGTGTCATTTGTACCTTGTACTCCCGAGAGGGGAGCTCCAACTAGTTTGGCTGGATCAACTGCATATACAGTCCCACAAACACTCACAGACACACACACCACTTTACAGAGATTTAGAAGAAGTAAAAATGACCTGACAAGGTTCAGGATCTGAACTAGCCTTAGACTGTTTGGGGCACTACGGCCTAAAATTAAATTTAATTACTAAAAAGAATTAAAAATCACATAAATTATGGGTAGAATAGTGCATTTGGTTCTACCATTCTAGGGGAAAAATATTACATAAAAATAAGGAATCAGCATACGCTTGGACAGTATGTGAGGAAAATTGTGGCTCAGCATGTTACCCCAGTTTGGGATGGAGGTACCCAGTTGTGATGGGGATGCGTACATGTAGAGCGGGATGCTGCAGTTTGTTCACACTGGAGAAGGAGAAACTGCAGATGTCTTCTGCAGCGATTCCCATGATGGATGTCCTTTGTCCGCAGCCCTGCATTCTCATTTGCTCCAAACAAGATCTAGCCCAATCTTTTACTTCAAAGAGTCAGCAGTTCACAGGCAAGAAATTAGCACAGGGGAGTTGTAAAGCAGAGGCAGTTGGCATAGACTAGGCTGGATAAATTGCACCCTTCTGTTTTTTGATAAAAGCAAACCCAAACCGAAACCACAACAGTAGGAAAAAACATTATCTTGAGAAAAATAAAATTCTGGGTTTGCCTAGAGATATAAACAACTTTAATTAGTGTGAGTTAATTACTCTGTGCTTTCTGCACAGCTAATTTATTATGACCACACAGAACAAAAAGCATTTGAAAAGTCATCTATTCTACTTCTCCGTGTTACACTGCCTCGTCCCCTTTTCCAAGCATGACTCTGAACTCCAACAGGAAGTCCAGATATTTGAGTCCAGATACAGATATTTGGCACTGAATGTTTCATAGGGACTTCAGGTTTCTCTGGATCTGGGCTTTAGGGAACAAGCCCGCAAAGGTTAACCAAGCATTTTATTTTGGTATCGCAACAACAGAAGGTGATTTTATTTAGGTATATACTCACGGTTGTTCCGTAGCTGCTTTCTACCATGGCTTCTTGAGATCGTAAGACTGCGCACACAATCTCTACTCCTGTGTCAGTACAAAATCATACATAATAGCTGACCGGCAATGGTGTCTTGGTCCAAATAGTCCCTTCAGCTTCAGCATTTTATCATGGCACATTTGACTTGCGCAGAATCCCTCCATTTGCCTGGCCTGTTTACCCACCTAAGCCATTTCACTGAAGCCCATAGGACAGTTAGTATGAGCCCACTACCGAGACAGAAGGGTTTGCTATTGCCGATGAGATACATAGACACGTGGGCCTGACAGAACAGTGTAGCCGAGATCTGGGGCTTCCTCAGTGGTGATCTGAGGAGATTGTACAATTTAAGGAGTCTAGCTGGAGGTTAGGGATACTACAGAAGCATATTTAATGGAGCAATAACTGACTTTCTCCTTCCTTGAAGATTGAGCTGAAACTCCCAGGAAACAGCATAAAGCTAATAACTGAAAACTCAGGTGCAATATTATCATTCTAATTAATAAGATAATAACTATTAAGAGAGCTCCTTGTCAGGAGAAAGGTTCGAGCAACATTGAAGTCAGCTGGCAGGATCCAGCCCATCTGACTGGAAATTGCCAGGGTAGTCATTTGCCTGAGCATTACTGGGCTATAAAACAGAAGGAAAGGAGCAGCTTGGAGGCTTGATGGTGGGGATTTTTATGTTTGTTTTGGGATATTTTGCTTTGCAAGTTTGCAATGGAAAATGAAGATAAGAGAAGAGAAAACTCATTCTCCTGAATACATCTGGATTATCAGGTACTTCTAGGAAGAATTATCTAGAACAAGAAATACCGAATTAAGCCATCTTACTTAGCTACTGAAAGTCAGTAAAATCTGATTTTCTACCTTTAAGCAAAGTAGTTGTGCCAATGGAATGGCTCTGTAGTTTTTATATATATACTAGATTTTGAAGCTTATTTTTTTTCTCTGTCTGAGATGGGCTCTGGAGAACACACTTTGATCCTTGGTTCCAGTTTCTTAGATGAGTCATGAGGTTTTAAGGACTGTGAATTTAGTAGGATTTTGGTGATTTCTACTGGAGGTTTTTAAGCTCTGATGGTTCTGGTAAGTGACTCACTTGGGATGCTTAGCTGATGTTTGCTGAGACTACTTTGTTCTTTTCTTCATATGGAAATCACCGTCATTTGCTTTATGGTATTAACTTGGTCGTCAAAATGAACAATTTGGGCAGAGCAATCAATTAAAATGTAAGAACAAATGGACGAATAACATGGAGAAAATCAGAAGATGACCGAGGAGAATTGCTTCTGGTTCTAGCCTGTGGCTTTTGCACACTAGATCACTGTTTCTTCTTACGAGGTGATGGTATATATTGCTGTCACCTGTGGGTGAGATGGAGAATGGAGTTTGTTGCACTCCAGTCGTTAGTATTTTGCTAACTGGAGCCTAGAAGGGCAAGTCATTTAGTGTGCGCTACAGATTTGATTTGCTGATGAGTATGCATGAGGGGCTGCCGAAGGAAGCTGGGAGAAGCAGAGAAGAATTAGGGCAGTCTTATCTTTGCTTAGTAACAGTAGGAGACCCAGGGAAACTTCTCCCATCTCTAGCTGCCCCTCTTCTTCTCCATCCTGACCTACCACAGCTTACGCTAGCTTTCTTCTGGTTGCCATTGTAGCTACTCTGGCAAAATACTGCCAAAGTATTTTATCTGTTTTCCTGGGAAACGGGACATGTGTGGTTCTTTAGGTGTGTATTGCCTACTGGCAGCAGCAACAATAATGTGGATGTCAGAAAGTCTCTCCTGTTTTGCTAATAAGTGCAGGACTCTGCTGTGAGTGGGTTTCTTGGCTACCTAATACTGAATTTCTAAGGGGATGCTCAGGTAGAAGCTTTAAACCAAGATTTCACAGTGAACACTAAATCATAAATATGTCTATAATAAATTGTGTTGATGTCTAATTAAAGAACTAATGATCAGCAGGGTACTTGTGGGGCTCGGTGAGAAGCTTTAATACAGACCAAAAAGAAAATGGATGTGGCTTATTCTTAAGCGATTTATCTTATACTTGAGTCCACTTCTTTTAACCCCACAGATGTGGGTAATGCATCTCCTGTCTTGCACTCAACTCCTGAATCTATCCAGTAATGAAATCCCCTCTGCTCAGGCAGCTGGGGGATGCATCTCTAAGAAGTGGGATCGGAGAAGTTCATGGTGAGCTTTGCAGGAAGCTGATGCCCTCTGCTGGGTATAAGAAAAGTTTAAAATGTAAAGCCTGTATTTCAGAGCAGGACAACGTCTGATACAACTGGGCAGATAACTGTACCTGTCCACACCTCTGTATAATATTTTTCAGTATGTGCTTGGATGAGAACCGTTAGTTGAATTCTGAGTGGTTACAGCTTTCACATTGTTAAATATTACATGCAACTTGTAATTAAAGATCTTTAAATAAAAATATAATCCTTTTAATGAACCATTCCCCTATTATTAAGGTTTAAAAGCATGTATAACTTAAAGTTGGAGACAGCTGTTTAGCTAGTTTAACTACAGTTGTCATTACTGTGATATTGACTGGTTAGAAGTCAGTATAAAGGCAAGTAAAACTTTAAGAATATTTGCTTAAGAATTACTGGAGGAAATTGTCTGGATCAGGAGGGACAAGCTACTGCGTGTCCGTACAGCCTATAGTCCTCTGAGAAATCAGTTGCAAAATGTTGCAACTCTGCATCTATTGAGACAAAAATAACACCAAAAGTGTGACTCTCATTTTAGAGGAAAGCAAAGTAGGTGAAACTGCAAATGATATGTTTATGCTTTTTTGTGACAGTAGAGGAACTGGAAGGCTTTAATGCTGATTCCAGCAAGTTGTAGCTGTTTCTGTCAGACAAGTGACAGATGTCCACCTGAACCTCTGTATAGTTATGCCACTACAAGATTTCACTGTGAGCTCTTGAGTACTTGTCTATTAGTCAGTTCTGGTTAATACGGGTAGCACCTATATAAAAAGGCTAAAAAGAACATTAAACAAGGTCAAAAATCAGAAAAAGGAATTTGTTACCTTAATTCAGTTTTCTATTTTTCCTTTAGAGGCTTTAATTCTGACTTCTGGATTTAGAAAATAGTGCTGTTTGTACAGATTTGTCCTTTTTCCGTCTCTGATGTCTTGAATGGTTAGCAAAGAGCTTCAAAAGTTGAGTCTGCTCATCTTAGTTTGAGAGTTATGAGCTTAATGAACAAAAAGAAAACCGAATTCCTGCTGTGTGAAATGACAAGGTTATAATTTATCTCCCAGCGTATGACCAAGCTGGGTGGAAGTATGGATCTGCTTGAAGGAAGGGAGGCTCTGCATAGGGATCTGGACAGGCTGGATCAATGGGCTGAGACCAACAGGATGAGGTTCAACAAGGCCAAGTGCAGAGTCGTCCATTTGGGTCACAACAACTCCATGCAGCGCTACAGGTTTGGGGAGGAGTGACTGGAGAGCTGCCTGGCAGAGAAGGACCTGGGGGTGTTGGCTGACAGTCAGCTGAACATGAACCAGCAGTGGCCCAGGTGGCCAAGAGGGAGGCGATTGTGCCCCTGTGCTCAGCGCTGGTGAGGTCGCACCTTGAGTGCTGGGTTTGGTTTTGGGCCCCTCACTACAAGAAGGACATTGAGGGGCTGGAACGTGTGCAGAGAAGAGCAACAATGCTGGTGAGGGAGCTGGAGAATAAGCTCTTGTGAGAAGTGGCTGAGGGAACTGGGGTTTTTTAGCTTAGAGGAGGCTGAGGGGAGACCTCACCACTGTCTACAGCTGCCTGAAAGGAGGTTGTGACGGGGTGGGTGCTGGGCTCTTCTCACAAGTGACAGCGATAGGATGAGAGGAAATGGCTGCAAGTTGCACCAGGAGAGGTTTAGACTGGACATTAGGAAGAATTTCTTCACTGAAAGGGTGGTCAGGGATTGGAACAGGCTGCCCAGGGAGATGGTAGAGTTGCCATCCCTGGAGGTGTTTAAGACAGGTAGACGAGTTCTTCAGGAACATGGTTTAGTCAGGAGACAGGTACGGTTGGACTCAATGATCTCGGAGGTCTCTTCCAACCTTGTGATTCTATGATTCCCAAAGATGAATGAATTTGCCAGAATTTTTGCCAGAATTTTTGCCAGAATTTTTGCCAGAATTTTTGCCAGAATTTTTGCCAGAATTTTTGCCAGAATTTTTGCCAGAATTTTTGCCAGAATTTTTGCCAGAATTTTTGCCAGAATTTTTGCCAGAATTTTTGCCAGAATTTTTGCCAGAATTTTTGCCAGAATTTTTGCCAGAATTTTTGCCAGAATTTTTGCCAGAATTTTTGCCAGAATTTTTGCCAGAATTTTTGCCAGAATTTTTGCCAGAATTTTTGCCAGAATTTTTGCCAGAATTTTTGCCAGAATGCATCTGAGGGCATGTTTCATTAGTTTGAAACTTTCAACTCCACTAGGGAGGGGAAAAATGCACACATCCTGTCTCAGACATAACTCAAGTTCTGTGGTAACTCTCACAAGCTCCACAGAAGAACTCTGATTTTAGATGATGTTAAATTTAACCATGTTCTAAACTTGATGCGAATCTTGCTCTGTGTGAGGAAAAAAAAACCCAAACCAGTACTTAGCACTATACCTACTTAACAGATCACAAATCTGGAGCTTCTGTTGAATAATCTCAAATTGATCCATGGTATATGCATTATTCATGAAATAGAATCTTTTATTGTCATCAATTTCTGTCTTTTTAATATGTAAACTTTGTCTAGGCATTAATTTTTGCAATTCATATCAAAAGGCAAGTTTTAGCATGGTAACTGGGGTATACATGCAGTTGGTGTCTCCAATACATGCAGAATTTAAAGTGGTTATTATACCTGGTTTATGAACTTTGGCTTTTATGGAAAGCAGTTGTTTCCTTTGGCTATATTAAAACAACACACTGTTTAATAGGCTTAGTTGTAGAGTCATTTTGGAAGATGTGGAACTATATATGCTATTGGAAAAAATATGCAATCACGTGTAGATGATAAAAATAGCTTGTGTATTATGTTGATAGGATAAGTTTGTGCAGTGATTATAAAAACATACAGAAACCCCCAGAAATTTACAGCTGTGTTTTAAATCTAGCAAGATAGTAAAATTTGACTTGACGCCAGATCTTTTAACAGCAAAATATGGACAGAGAGGGGACATGAAGTGACTAGAAACATTTTATTTAACTTAGGTGACACACTACAACCTAGGCATGTTAAGGGAACAGAGCTAAATAAAAACGGCCTCAATATATAAGCAGGACACATGAACAACCAACACCAAAAAGTCCTGTTTTACTGGAAAAAAAAAAAAATCCCTAAGTCTCCTGTAGCTTCTATAGAAATCAACAGTACCCAGTATGTAGTGCAGGTTTATAGTTAAACAGCAGCCCTATGTTTTTTCTTAGGAATCAATTTGAGTGACTTATTTGGGAAAGTACTCATCACTAGTGAATCTCTAAAATGAGAGACTGAATATGCTTTTCAGAGACTTAACAGAGATGGAGAAATACAGTTTTAATAATGGGATACTCCAGGCAATTCATTTCAGTGAAATGCTTTAACAGTTACTGAATCCAAAGTCTAACTGTGGACCTTTAGTGAGAAGTTATATTGATCAAATAGTTGGAAGCCTGTTAAGTTTATTAACAATGGTTACTGCTCACCCTGGTCTAATTTAAAAAATAATAAATACATAAAAATTACAAGATCAGACGAGCTTTTTCAGTCTCACTTTCATGGAGGTATCTATCTCTATGTTCAACTGATTCAAAAGGTTGCTTAAAAAATGAAACAGTTCCAAACACAGACTGAGCATACAAGGTTAATTCCTGTGTCATGGCAAGTATGCTCTGTAGTATTAAATGCCTTTTGCATGTAAGGGAAGCCATGGTTGTTACTCATCTGTGGTGCTGCTGTCTGGAAAGAGTGTGAAGAGTGCTCTCCCTAAATAAACTCACATGATGGTTCTTGTGATAAAGGTGGCTGGAATCTAAGGCCAATGAAAGAGACATCCTTTGGAAGAAGAGCCAAAGCTCTGACCAAATGTTTATTTCTGTAGCAGATTTAATAATAATGTAGTATAAGTTTATGCTTATACTTGATCAGGACCAGTAGATGTCAGTGTAACTCAAAGCACAGCTTTGGACTTCAGTGATGCAACCTTCATGACACTCTTCAGAAAAGAAAGTACTCTGAACAAATAGCAAGATTATACAACTGCATCAGGTAAGTCTTCAGAACTCAACAGGTAGTAGTTCTTGAATACACATCACCCAATAAACATATAGGTCTTTCAAGTCTAACACAGAAGTAGGAAATTTATCCAAAACACAAAAGTACCAAGGAATAACAATTAATGCTACTAAGATTTCAATTATAAAATCTCGTTATATTGTAAAATTTAAATGTTCCAGTTACAAGATATGGCATCAGTCAAACAATTCAACTGCACGTAAGCATTTACCTTAAAAACAAGTAAAAATAAAAAAATGGGAGGGGATTGTTTAAGTATCAGTCCAGTTAAATACTGATAAATACAGCAAAATTATTTAAATTGTGTTATAGAAACCAACAAAACAGTATAATAATTAAACAATTTAATGTATTTTTCAATGTCTTGACAGTTTAATAACAATTCAACAATGAGGCTTGAATTCATAAGGATAAATTTATCTCATTTTTGTAAACTGGATGGGATTTGAACTCTTAAATGCCTTTGAATCCATTTAAGTGAACAGGACTGAATTTATCAGATGTAGCTGGGATAATTAATAAAAGATAACAGCATTCACTGTTAATACTGGTGAGCGCTTTACTAATACTGCACATAAATTCACTTAGAACTTCTAAAGTGTTTCACATAAATAAGATTAAAAACCTTGAGATCCTGAACTACAGAAGGAAAACTGAGGGCTACATGGAAATGACACACTATACAAAACAGTATCCGGAACAGTGGGCGGCTCAGGATACGTCACATGAAAATTTAGCCCTTTACACTTAAATACAGTGAAAGGCTGTTCAATGAGAACTTATTTTGATGATTGAGTATAAGGTTAGAATGAAGTGTGGAAAGACAACAGTATGATTAAGAACATTTCCATACTAATATCAGAAATGAATGTGAAAGTGAGCACATGTGGATTGTTATGAATTCCAATGGCTTTCATGAAACTATTAAATGATGAATGTATGGTGTTTAATCGAAGCATGGAATACATGCTCAGAATAAACAATGTGCTTATACACTAACCAAGGTGCTTATTTCTAATTACTTCTCCTCCCTCTATCTCAATTTGCTCATAAACCCACTTGCGGTCACAGCGACATTCAGTTCCACATTTCTTGGAGTCACACTTGGGGCAAGCGTAGAAACATCCCAGGCAATCTTCATTAAGACAATCACAGAGGTCCATCCCATTGCAAAGCAGTAGTCCCTGGCTATCATAAACTTTACTCTTTGCTGGTATAACTTGCCTATATAATAAAAACCAACAATTATTTCCATGTCAAAAAATTCACCTGTTTTAGTGCCAAGCTGTTAATAGTTGTGGACAGAAGTTTGCTTTCTTCAGGTGTTCATTTTAACGCTCCGTTAGTTTAAAAGGTGTGTGTGTATGTTACCGTACTTGACAAAGTTTCTCAGTCCTAATTGTCTCCACTATAGTGCTCTTGAAATAATTTCAAGAATAGGAAGCTTTTATTTCTTCAGTAGCACGCTTATTCAACCACTTATGAATATTCTTAGTTATATGATGTAAACTCCAGATCCCCTTTCAGATGATGTGAAATGCTCTCTGAATTTACTTTTCTTTTGTACTATGTAGCTGTAATTCAAAGGAGGTTATGTAGAATCATTTAGGGTGCACACATCCTAATTTGAAAGTATTTTTGATGCTTTTATTGTTATCCATTTCTAACAGTTCCAATAAACTGCAGAATCACTGAAACTCTGGAAGGGACCTCTGTAAGTCACTTTGTCTGATCCCCTAGTCAAAGCCAGCACTACTCAAAACAGGTCACTTAGGGCTGTATCCACAAGAGTTCTGAATAGCTCCAATGTTAAGAGATGCCACAACACTTTTTATCCACTTTTTTACTACATACATAGAAATGCTTTTCCCAAGATCTCATCAAAGTTTCCCCCTGGTTGCCACTTGTGCCAAATGGAGCAGAAGAAACAACTGGAGGGGCAAAAGGATGTTTGGTTTGTGAACAACATATCTAGTGTCTTTCTGTCTTGTAAAGTTTAACTTAGACCACATTAATACTCTTCCCCCTTTCTTGCATGTTTTAACTTGTCACATAATATTTGTTACAGCTGGGACTTCTAGCACTCTCCTATTAGAACAAGACTGAATTGGTCCAAATTCTAAGTGGATAATGACAGACAAAATTCAGCTGCATATACCTACAAAGTGTTATTTTAAAATTAGTCATGTTGGAAGACTGCAATTTATTATCTAGTCTTGTCCAGCTTGGACACTAACTCCCTTTTCAAAAGGAAGGAAAGGTCCCAACATGCACATTTTGGTAAACGAAGTGTAATTACTTAGTTTATTGAAAGATGAAATCTCCAATATTTACGTGTAGTCTACTTGATCTCTTGGTATTCAAACTTGGCCTATTACCAGAATTTTAGTTTATGCATAAATCAATAGATCCACCTATGGTCTGTGAAGTATTGTCATGCCTTATCCAATATTTGTTTATATTCTAACTGCCTGAAATATGCACCGTATGCTAACACTTTATCTTCTGTTTAATTTATCTCAGTAATACGAGTGAACTTTAACATCCTCAAAACCAAAATAGCAATCCATAAGCTCGCAAATATCCACATAGAATATATTATAGTGTTACAGGGACACTGACCATCAAGACTATTTTATTTTTGAAATGAAAGTTAAAGATAACGTAAATAAAGAAAACAGCTCACCTGTCTGTACTAAACGATGCATTTTTTGATTGCAGCCTTCTTTTTTCCCTCTTACTGGTCTCAGGAGTGAATTCAGTCTGTCGTCCTGGATTAGCAAACTGTAGAGACTTCAAAGCCTTAGCTGTGCGCCCCTAAACAGACACAGAAAATATCATTTAATTACAAATACAAAACTAAATTCATAAGAAAGTGTCCAATCAAGCTAGGATATTGTAATAACTTAGGTACATTGTTGATCTCAACTTCAAGCAATGGATTTCCCAGGAGAAATTAAGTCTTAAAATTTTTGAACTAGATAACTCTAACAGCCTCAAAGCCCAACAATGCAAGCTTTATGGTAGCAGTTTTAATCAATACTTTCAAATTTTACTTTGTATCAGTCTCCTAATTACACTGATAAGTAATTGAAAAATACAGTTGGGCAACAGCCCCTAGGTTGAAAGGGACAACAGCTCCTAGAATGCAATTCTGCTTTGCTACAGGGCATATACAGACGAGCTATTACCAATCTGGTTGCTCATGCGTTCTTCTGCATGCATCTCGAGCAATGCATGCAGTGATGTACAAACTGTATTCCAGACTCAGTGCTTAAAGCATTATCCTCCCACACTAGTTCATTACTGCCCCTGAACAAATGCCATGGCCTTCACAGCTCAGACACCACAGAGGTACACTTAATTCACCTCAATGCAGGTTCACTTGGTAATGACCTGCTGGGGAAAGTGCCTTTTTTTTTTTTTTTTAAACTGAAAAGAGTAAACCAGAAGTTTATTTCAACATACTTAGAAGCAACCTTTGTAATGTTCAGCTTTAAGTACACAAGCTTGTTTTTTTGTAAGGCTTGAGTAACAGCTTCGTATCAGAAGCAGCCCAGTAATTATGTAAACTTACAAGTTGTAAGTTGCCCTAGTACACAAAATAATTTGAAAGGCCATAATATTTAATTAGGTAACAGGATTTTTAAAGGCCCTCCAAATAATGATTTAAATACAGTAAAATCTCATGCATCTAGAACATTATATCCTTTCATATTTCCATTAAAAAGCTTATTTATGTAGGACTCATATGAAGCCAAATTCCACTAGCTTGCACAACTTGGGAGGGGTGGAAAAACTGACTCCCATACATACATCCGTATCAAGTTTTCTTCTTTGGCGATCCTCAGATTCAATGTCCACACTTCCATTTATTATCTGCATGCATTTGGGACAAAGCTTCCAACCAGGTACAAACTGTCTTCCAAACTTGGCAGTTAGAAAAGTTACATCATCCAAGTCAATTGCACGTAAGTTTTTCTTTGATAGTTTTCTGTGTATATTAAAGGGATCACAACATGATTTTTGTAAGTCTTCAAATCTATCGATGTAAATTTTTGCATGGTGTAAGCAGATTGTATCATTCTCTGAAAGGGTTATTCCAGTCCTCATCTGAAGTAGCAGTAGGTCAGATGAAGATATATCTTCCTTAGTCTTTAAGCCAGTGAGACGAGTGTAATAGATCTTATGGCATTCATTGGCAGCTTGAAGCTGAACTCCAACTGAACAAGGATCCATTTTACTTTATCAGAACAACTTATTTCACTTATTTTGCCTAAAATGAATTCTTTGAAGTCTTTAGTTGTTTCTATGTAGATGATCCTAGGGAAAACATTACAGTGAATGAGATTTCTGCAGCAAACTTTTATCTGTAAGCTTGACAGACTTAAGTTTAAGTAATTTAAAATACACATAAAGAAATTACAGCCTTCAAGTCTAGGTAAGACTAAAAATACACTGCATTTAATTCTGAAATTAAACCATGCATCTTATATTCTTTCCAGTGGCATTTTTACCCCAGCTACAATAAATATTAGGTAAAAGTTTATTTAGCAGCATTACTTTCTAAAAAGCAACCTTGGAGCAAGGTACAAGGTGTACCAGTTGTTCAAAGAGCAGCCTGCTCTGGTTATCAGTTTCATGGGGGATTCCTCTTCGCACAGTCCCTGCCAGTCAAGACCAGTTACAAAGATGGCCCACAAGAAGAGACTGCTGATGGCTAAACCATTCACTTATCCTGATTCCAAGTAGTTTCTAGGCAAAAATGCTGCTGAAGGTAGGCTGCACAGGCTGCCTGATGTCAGTTAGCAATTCACAGCCAGCAGCACCTTCCTGTGTACTCTTCCTGCGTATAAGAAACAGCTGTTGTATAGACAAAGATCAGTGGTTCTAGATGTATGCTGTTGTCATCATGTGGTCTTTGCATGCAGCTCTCTGCAACTGAGTGCCAGTTCAATGTCAATATCGGGCAGTTATTTAAAGTTAAACACAAATACAATTACCAAATACAATTTAGCTACTGCAGAGTGCTCTTGTATCCATGCCAAAGTTTGTTACAAACCTAATGCGGGGCCTAAAACACCAGAGCCTGAGCTCATCTTGCACTGTTTTCTATCACAACATAAAGGACTAATTTCTACCAAAAGAAAGGAATTATTTGTTTTCAAAACCCCTGAGAACATTAAGTACAATGAATACAACCTACCTAGGATTTTAATGATCACCTACATAGTACTCCGCAAAGAGAAAAATCAGATTAATTAAAAAGCATTGTGTGCTGGGTTTGACTAGGATAAAGCTAAATTTCTTTCTAGCAGCACATAGGGGGTCCATGTTTAGAATTCCAACTGAAAACAGTGTTGATAACATGCTAATGTTTTAGTTACTGTTGAACAGTGCTTACCCAGTGTCAAGTCCTTTTCTGCTCCTCAGACTGCTCCATCAGGGAGTAGGTTGAAGGTGGACCAGAAGCTGGGAAGGGAGACAGGACAGCTTTTTTTTTTTTTTTTTTTAAAAAAAATGCTTTTTATTATTAAACTGTTTTTACTTCAATACACAAGACTCTTCCTCACTTTTATCTTTCCTATCCTCCATCTGATCCCACTATGAGGGGAATAAGTGATACCTGGGTGGTGCTCAGTTGCCAGTAGGGATTAAACCACACCAGTTATTTGTGTTAACCACTGAACAGGGTTATACGGCTTTTTAATCAATAGAAGTATCAGCCAATTGTATAATGGAAAATGTCTGGGATGCTACTTTCAATAAAATAAAAGCAAATAGCATCATATAACCTAATGACATGAAATGAGTAAGTGTATCCAATATACAGAAATATGGACACAGTAATGCAGAAGTTTAACAGAGAACGATGAGAAGTTAATATGCATTTTAGAATTACTCTGAAAAGCCACTGCCTGGAGCATTTTTGCAGCAGAAATCTTCTAGATTGCAATACTTTAGTTTTTCTGAAACAGATGTGTATCTGAGGCAATTGTACAACACATTTCCATATATTAAACTGTATGCACTGCAATTTAAAAGCCTTGCATACACCATGCTATTGTCTAGTGATGAACCAATTCAAATACAAATGATGTGCTGGGCTATATTTGGCCCAGTAAGCTTGTTTTAAATTATAATTTTATATCTGATTCAAGACAAGAACTGAGTATAACTGAACAATTAAACAAGTTTTTGCAACCTATTGTTAAGAATGGTCCAGCTTTCGCATTTAAATTGGAGCAAGAATAATAGAGGCACAGCGAGTCCCAAATATAGAGGCACAATGTTCTAAACACCTGGTTTTGCAAAAAATGGGTGTGTATTTCATTCTGAAAAGAAAGCAAATTTGGTTCTGTTTTTTGCAAGTTAAGTATTCTAATACTTCACATCGATTTCTCAGGTCAAGGCCTAAATACTGTATTTGAAGTAGTAGCTAGTCCAGGCCAGTTAACTATGACCTCTCCTGAAGTTGTGTCCCTGCACAGCTCTTCAGATCTGCACTGAATAATACAAAGTGTCAATATCAGTGAAGTTTTAAAATTTCTCATTTTCAAGTGCATGCTGAGCACTGAGTGGCCTGTTAAGTTTTACTGCATAGAAGTTCCAGTGTCTTTGCCTATTTATGTACTTTTACTATGGTACTGACTTTAAGAGATTTTTTTTTTTTTTCTCTCTTTTAAAAGACCATCTGTCAAACTTTACCACTTAGTAAACCAGCTATACTCAGAACTAACCTTTTTTTTATTAGATGCGCAAAATCTGTCTTTCAAACTAAAGTAACTGGCACCCTATGATCAAAGATCACTGCAGCTGAGTTAACATTTTAACAGCAATTTAGCTAATACCAAATAATTTGATTCAAAGTCATCTATTGTATGCTATGCGACAAGCTTGTTTCAAATGCCAATGTGTACTTTTGACTGATTCCTGTTATGGCAGGTGGGGGTTGGGTAGGTTGATGAGGAAGCCCACTAGGTCAATGTAAAACTAATGATCTCAATTTTCAAAATTTAGAGATGTCTTTGAAGTCAGAACTCTTGGAAAATGTTACAATTAAAAAATAACTTGTTTTGTATAAAACAAAATAATTATTGCATAGTTATCGCTGGCAGGCACCTGTTGTGAGAGCTAACTACACTACCTGAAATATCCCTGCATTAAACAGGGGGAAAGTACATCAAGTCTATCACCACACTTTGTTCAAATGACTTTATGCTGGTGACAGGTTGTGTATATCATCCACTTGATTTGTAAGAACTCTTGGTAGAAGCTCCAGAGGCATTTCTTTCCTTCGCCCCAGTTGGAGGAGTACACAGCACTTTACCTTTGATTTCTATTTGGTGGAAACGAGAGTGCTTCAAAACCCAAGTACTTAAATTATTTCTACTTGCGGAATCATCAATTAGTGTTTACTGCACCAAACATAACAAACTAAAGCTGAAGGCAGTGATGAGGATTAGCACAGAGAAGCACTTATGCACGACAAGCCTCCTGCACTGGCAGACATTCAGCAAGGGTTTTCTAGCTCCCTGCTGCAGGTAAAAACAAAGAATGGAGAAAACTCCAGCACTGGGTTACAAGAAGTCGAAGGGCGAGACCAGTCCCGGAAGAGCAGGTGTGAGCCCACGCCCGAACACATGGGGCTGGACGTCCAGCAGCCACAGCAGGGTAGAACCCATCAGGGCTGTAAGAGCCCCCAGCCAGGGCCGCGCGTTGGAAGCCGTGCGTAGTAAAGGAGGAAAGCCCCGCTGTTACCTCGCTTCTGCGGAGGGCACGGAGCCTGTACGAGGCTGGACTGGGAGCGGGGCGTATGGGCGGCCGTGGGGGAGGCCTGGCACGGCGGTGCCGCCGCGGCCTCCCTCCGCCCCGCAGGCTGCGACCTCGCCTCGCCCCTGCCGGCCGCGCAACCGCCACCCGTCGGGCGGCAGAAGGCTGTCCCCGGTACCTTGCCGCGGCCTTTCTTGCGCCGGGATGCCGGCACCTGCCTTTCGCGTTCCCTCAGCGACAGCGGCGCTGCCAGTGGCAGCCCCGAGCCGCCTCCCCACCCCAGCGCGGCGGAAGCGCGCGGGCCGCTACAGCACTTCCGGTTGCGGCTGGGGGCGGGTCACGTGGCCCGGTGGGGGCTCGTTCGTGACGTGCGGGGCCGCCGAGTCTATCCGGGGGCCTCGTGGGACCGGCGTGAGGTTGTAGAAGAAGTTGCTATTACAAGAAGTGCAATATTTTGATCATCGAAGTACCTGTATTTGTTGAAAGTTAGGCAGGATGTCCCTCCGGTACCATGGGGGTTTTATAGCAGCATGGTTTCCCAAATGCTGTTTTTACAGACACTGTTCAGAGAGAAGTGGTAGCGTCTCGTGTTAAGTATGACATGTGCTGAACGGATGTGTCTTCTAAAATCGTCTCTGCTTGCAGTCTTTGGTTATTAATACAAGGAGCAGTTCTATTACAAAAAAGTGGAATCATAGAATCATTTGGTTGGAAAAGACCTCTGAGATTATAGAGTTCAGCCATACCTGCCCGCTTACTAAACCTCAGAAACTCATCCACCCGTCCTTTAAACACCACCTCCCTGGGCAGCCTGTTCCAATCCCTGACCACCCTTTCAGTGAAGAAATTCTTCCTAATGTCCAGCCTAAACCTCCCCTGGTGCAACTTGTGGCCATTTCCTCTCATCCTATCGCTGTCACTTGTGAGAAGAGCCCAGCACCCACCCCATCACAACCTCCTTTCAGGAAGTTGTAGACAGTGATGAGGTCTCCCCTCAGTCTCCTCTAAGCTAACAACCCCTGTTCCCTCAGTCTCTTCTTGTAGGGCTTATTCTCCAGCTCCCTCACCAGCCTTGTTGCCCTTCTCTGGACGCGCTCCAGCCCCTCAATGTCCTTCTTGCAGTGAGGGGCCCAAAACTGAACCCAGCACTCGAGGTGCGGCCTCACCAGTGTTGAGCACAGGGGCACAATCACCTCCGTGGTCCTGCTGGCCACGCTGTGTCTGATACAGGCCAAGATACTGTGGACCTTCTTAGCCATCTGGGCACACTGCTGGCTCATATTCAGCCGGCTGTCAGCCAACACCCCCAGGAATATTTTGATTTAAGCTAAAGTAAAGTAAAGTTTCATCTAAGTAACTATTTTTGGAAAATTAGTTAGACAGAGACTGTTCTTCTGATAGCATGTTTTCTTGGTAGCGTGTTATTTTTTCAAATAGTGCTTTTCCCAAACAGCACTGTTCAAAGGGAAATGATATATTCTTGTGTTAAGTATGGTACGTGCTAAGCAGATGTGTCTGTTTTTCCCCATCTAAAATGCAAGGTCAAACACAGAGCTGGCTTGAAAGCTCCAATTAGGACGATATTTGGCTGTTGTGAAGTTCATAATAACATTAAAATTAGTCCTTGGAAAGTAATAGAATATGCAAAGATTTCTCAGGAAATTTATACGTATGTATGTAAGTGGGAAATACATTCTGTCCCTAGTTCTTGTCTCGTTATGCATGATTTATGGAAATAATTTCCCCGTGTCCAGCACTGAAGTAAAGGATGCTCGCTTTCTAAAACTCCAGAACAAGTCTTAGAGGGTTTATTTGCAGGCATTTTCAGTATCAAGGTGGCCACGGTCCAGTCTGAGTTGGGCTAATGCAGTGCTGGTCCCTTGGCAATGATTGCCCCTGCCCTGGTGGGATAGCTCGGGGTAGTCGCATGGATGGGGCGATTGCTTATTTTAAATGAAACAAAAATATTCAAGATCTGTTGCTTCATTTAGGGAAAAAAGGTCCAGTTACTTGGTCACTAGAATGTCTCTCAAAAGTCTGTTACTTGGTTTTTAATTCTATGATGTTTTCAACCTCCATCCCTAGAGGTGTTCAAAAAGCGTGTAGACTTGGTACTTTGGGACACGGTTTAGTAGGCATGGTGGTATTGGTCTGATGGTTGGACTGGATTATCTTAGAGGTCTTTTACAACGTTAGTGATTCAATGATTCTATGAATCTTTCCAGGGAGGAGGTATGAAATTTTGGCTGTTACTTGTTCATTCTATGGCTAGATAGTGTCACCAGACCCTACTGTTCTTGAAAGTTTTTGAGCAATAATGGTGACAAACATGACACAAATGTCCCAGTAAGTACCCTCAATTTATAATACTGGTGCTATTTTCAAATTGTGATGATGTTAGTGATACCTAAAAGAAAATTATAAATCACTAATTAACGCTTATGCAAAGTTTTATCTATTTATGTTTAGAATTTTACAAGAAAAGGAGTGCTGGAGGGAGTGTATTTTTCTTCTTTTTCTGTGAGATTGCTCTATTTCTAGCCCAGAATTTTTTTAGAGGCTGTCCATGTTCTTGCCAAGTCCCTTCAGCAGCAGAATGACCTTTTGGAAACATGCTTCCCATGAATGAGATATGATATGCAGACAGATTAGGCACTAGGCTGCTCTAGCTATGTTACTCCTGTCATGCACAATAACTGTTCATTGCTGAGTTACGACACTAAGAGACAGAAAAGATCTATGAGAATGAGATCATCTGCTATACAATACTGCCCATAGTACCTCAGTGTGGAATCTTGGAATTCTAGAATGTCCTGAGTTGGAAGGAACCCACAAGGAGCATTGCAACATAGAATGTCCCTGTATAGGATAGCCCCCAAATTCACACCGTGTGTCTGAGGGCACTGTCCAAATGCTTCTGGAATATTGTCAGGCTTGGGGCCGTGACTGCTTCCACTGCCCTCTGGGTGAAGAACCTTTTCCTAATGTACAACCTAAACCTCCCCGGCATATCTTCCTGCCATTCCCTGGGATGCTGACTTTGGTCACCAGAGAGAAGAGCTCAGCGCCTGCTCCTCCTCCTTCCCTTGTGAGGAAGCAATGAACTGCCATGAGGTCTCCTCTCAGTCTCCTCTTCTCCAAGCTGAACAGACCAACAGCCCAATAATTTTAGCAACAAATTAAGGCCACCCAGTTCAGTCATGCTAGAGGCTTAAGTCTCCTTCCCCATTTATTAAAGGAATTAATTGCTATCTGGCTTTCCAGCAGATTTTCAGTGGATAGTAATAGTAAGAAAGCTAAATTATAGTCAGAGAAAAATACAGCAAGGTATGGCATGAACCTAAAAATATGATTTTAATGAGCCGTAGAAACTAATACTGGTAACAGAATGGTGAATAATACCGTATACATTGCTCAGGGCTGACACAGCCGATGGGTAGTATGGTAACAGATGACACCTCTTTTTAAACAAACAAATGATTTTGGGACTGAACTAGAGTACTGAGTAGTGTTTTGAGGCCTGATTTACTTGGAAGCATTCTTAAGCCATTCTATGTCAGATTTTTGGATTTGGGAAAAACTAGCCAAGGCTAAAAGACACAAAATTTGACTTAAAGAGCAAAACAACTGGCCTGAAATATGTAAAAAATTTAAGTTAAAAAAGGTAAAATTATACAACTTCCTACCGGCCTAGCAGTAGTTCTTTGTGTCTCTACTATATTTTGCCATTAGAAAAAATAATCTTAACATAATAAAGTACTGAAGCCAACTGGGCAGAAATGTTAGAAACAGCATGAAAGATCGAAAACAATGAAGTGGGGGGGTTCTCTTGCAGCCTGTTATTCACAATAGCCTGTGTCAGTACTGGTAGAGAGATCGGCAAAAGGATATTTTTAAGTAGAAATACAATTTTGTAATTGTCTGTATCCCTTTAAAATGCAAGGCTGAAAATCAGCATGTCTTTTTATCTATCTTTTTTCAACAATATTGAAGAACTGGTGGAACAGTTGTCTTAGAATAATTAAAAGGCTGTGGGGGTGAGAAATAATTGTATACTATCTTCAGGAGATACCTAGCATTCTAAAGCACAGGAATAGTAAACTTTAATCGTGATGTGACACTAATGGCATGTAGGTTGTGCCATTTTCCATTTCTCCATCTGACCATTAAAGAAAGCCATTATAAATTCCATATATATTGCTTAAGTCGTGCATTGACTCGATGATAGAGAGACTGCATAGTGTTATCATTCAGGGAGGCTTCAGTAAGGCTCCTTCTGCTGACTTCTACTGCTTAGGATGAAATGTGTGAAATTAATGAAGGGGAATAATTCATGAGAGGAGATATTTGAGATAGAGGTTGTGACATCAATTTGTATTAAATAAATACAGGAAGAGCAGTGGGGTGTGTTCGCTTTTTCAGTGTTAGTGTCAATCTGTGAGGCTGATTGTGGAGAGCGAGATACAGATTTCAGGTTATCTGGGTGTTAACTTATCTGCCATCCATGGATATAGACTGGTTTTGGTTGATCACATTAGCTTTTATCTATGTAAATGGAACTGTACTTTATTGAGGGAGAAGTTTTTGGTTTAGATTGAAAGGATTCCAGGTATGGAAGATGAAAGTAAACAGGATCATGACCTAGAATAGATGTTGTAAAAATATTCTCATATATTTTGGTAACACTGGGCTGGAGTTTAAAGTTGTTTCTTTGCCAGTGCAGATTGACTCCATGTGCCATTTTCATAAATAAATGCATCTGAAAACTGTCAAAGCTTGTGCTGCAAAGAAATATGTACATTAAGGTAATTTTTAATGGATTTTGTGCTGAAGAATAGTAGAAGTCATACCATCTGAATCCAGTTTTGGTCTGCTTGCTAAGATTAGCGTGTGCCTCAGTTCACATATGTGTAAAATTGAATAAAGTAGTATCGATATATATCATCACTTAAAAATTGCTGTGTCCTTCTGTCACCCCGATTTTCCAGTATTTGGAGTAGTGACAGATATGTTGCTGATATGCAGAAAACACTGGGATAGTCTCAGAAGAAATATGGTATTAGCACTGTATTCAATACAGTATAAATTGCAGGTGGCTCAGCTCAATTTCAAATATAATCAAGCAAAAATTTTTACAGGAGCAGACTACCTGAGAAAGCACAAAAAGTAAATATTTTGATAGTCTTTCCTTCAGGAGCATTACCTAAGTTTTGAATTTTTTGTAACTTCACCTATGATGTGAACAGGATTGTTTTAAGAGCTTACAGCTTATCCGTAGAAAAAGTTCAGAAATCCCATTTATCTACATAACATCCAGGTAGACTGTCCTAGAAACCAGCAAAATGCTGGTAAAGGTCAGATATTTGATTTAATTAAGGATGCTGTTAAATAGGTTTTTATTAAAGTGAAAGAGATTAAGATACTCCACTAGTACAAAACTTTTTGTATTGTGCGTGTCTCTTTAAACTTAGGTGTTAAATGAAAGTAAAATGTGCATATTGCTTTTATATTTGATGAGAAAAAACCCATCTAATTTAGTTTATATATTTTCAATACAACCAGACATCCTATTTCTTTCTTCACAGTTTTTAGGCAAATGTGTCTCTGTATCTGGCTCCTAGCAAATGTTCTGAAACTGGAAGTAGGCATAGATGTGGTCTACTTTGAGTTTTATTATGAATTTCTGATGAAGTGTTTTCATGTGCTTTTTCAAAAAAAGGATCTTATAAGATTTATTATGTGGCCATTAAATTTATGTTAAGCTTTTTTTTTCCTCTTGTGTTGCCATTTAAGTTGTCTCTGCACTTTGTAAGGACCTACAGTTTGATTTGAATGACACCTAAATAAATATGACATTACAGAGAAGGGTAAGTGCTGATTTTGTGCTCTTCTCACACGAACTCAAATACAAGCATTAAATACGTTCACTAACCTATGATCGGAGTAGTAAATAAGTAGCCCACGTGAGTTTTCCCTTGTAAAAAATGTGAGTGCCAAGTGCTACATTTTAGCTAAGAGTCATGAACTAGTAGAACTGTTTCTTTCACACCAAATCTTAAAGTTGCCAGGAGTCTGGTTAATCACCATAAAGGTAATGGTTCTAAATAAAATAAAATCTTAAAATGTACCTAAGGATACTTTGTAACATGATAATATTTTTTATTCAGTAAGATATGAGCATAAAATCACTCATATACTGATTTAAATAACTTTCATGCCTGACTGTGATTTGTTTTTATTTAAATTTGATAATTTTATAAAGATTATGGATTAGTTTCAAAATTTTCATTCAAATTCTGACCCCAAAATGTTAACTATTTGGATTCATATCATGCTGCATTTTTTGAGTAGCAGAAATAATAGAAATTGTGCCAGGCTGAAAGAACACTAAACTCCCCTTGACACTTTGAATCTCCTTGTGTCACAATAAGAGTCATCTGCTTTACTGGCATCTGACTTTGGAATGCCTCTTTGGGAATCTTTTGCCCTTTCCAGATGGATTTCTTGATAGGCTTTATAAATTTATTGCCTGGAACATTCTGTCTGTCTGCTCAGTAGGTCTTTCTTTTGTGTGTGTGTGTGTGTGTGTGTGTGTTTGGCAGGATTTTGGCTGCTTCCAATCTGCTGCTCTTGTTTGAGCAACTTCACAGATGAAGTAGCATCACCCTGTTGCTATACTGTGTTCTTTGTTTCGGGGCTGAAAGGAATGTGCTTAGAAGCATGGATGTGTGCTGTCCTTCGGAATTGGTGCAATGTCTCTCTGCCAGGTTTGTATCTCATTAGAAAGTCCCAGTAGACAGCATTTCATTCTAAAATTTTTTGTCTCAAATGGTGCTGATTTTTAGGAGAAATTTTCTTTACCCATCTGTAAAAGTATAGAATTTATTTCTGATTCAGAAAGTACGAACATTATTTTTTTGCTGTTAATAACAGAATTCTCATTCAGCCGCTTTCTAGGCTCTTAGAGAGCAATTAATATTTGCACAGACCTAAGATCAGTTAGTGCTTACTCACTGGTAACAGGTTAGGGTGTTCAAGGAATTTAGGATTTGTCCTTTGCTAAGAAAAATGTTCACTCCATGCTTGGCTTGATGGAAAATGAAGGTTGTTAATCTGACAGTTTGCAAATCAAATAGGGGAAGCTACTGATTTTGCACTGATTTATGGTCAAGCATTTGTCTATTTATCTGTTACTTCTTCCCAATGCATTCTTACGTCAAAGGCAGCAAACAGCACAGATAATGAATACGTACCCATGAATGAGCATTATGTCAGAATGTAATTGTGGATTTAAGGGTCACACATCATTCTAGGAAGCCTTACATGATTGTTCCCTGTTAAATAGTAGGTCTTGATTCATGGTTATTCTGTATTTCTTTAATGCTGTCTGACATAGAGAACAAGCTTCAAGGCTGTCTTATTTGACACCAAAATTAAGGAGAAGAAATAGACAGCTCAGCATTCAGATCTAGGAGCACTAGTTATATAACTGCCGCCAGCTATTGACAAGGACCGTAGTTAAGTCCTAGTTTTGGGAAACCTGTCCAGCACAAATAGCTAGCAGTGATGATTAGCTATATCCCGGGAGCTCTTGTATATGATATTGTCTGCAAAGGAAGAAATTTTCCTGGGATATTTTTATTCAAGGAAAAGATTTATTCTGTGGACATGGTTAAATAAAAATATTTCTGCTACTATGGGTAGCTCATACATACTATATTTTAAAAAGGTGTTTCCCAGGGCAGATCATGTCTATCTTACCACTCATCAGTTTGTTATCTTATTGAGAAGGTCCTAATTAATATCACTTAGAGAAGTTTGTTGACTTGCTGAAATCCCGAAGCAGTTCAATAGCAAAGTAGGAATAGCAAATCTTGGTGTAGACTTGTATATTTGAGGGCACCTGTGCAAGGTTTTATTGGTGCAGTTGTACTGGGACAATTCATATGGGAAACATATTCCAGTACTATCTGTTGCTTTGGTGAGGCTCTGCTGAAAGAATACCTAACACATCAACTTTACCGCTTTTCCACAGTAACACCTATGGAACAGCTAGTCCTGAAGTGCTTGTGACAACGTTAGAAACTGTCAAACTGATAGGTTTGACTATCAAATATGTTGTACAACTTCTTATCAAACATAAAGTCTTGGTATTAAAATAGTCAGTGCAGCTGGGTGGATACATAAAGCACGAAGAAATGTATCTGTGAGCTTACTTATTCTGTTACAGGGGTTGAGCTCTGCACAAAATTCTGTGGCTGTATTCTTCAGTTCTCCAGCATTCTGCTCCGTGACTCACCGTATATCAAACTTTTCCATCCACCATAGCTGTAGGAATTGCCACACTTCCTTGAAATTCTTACAGAAACAGGACAGTTATCTCACGAAACCTTTACTGAAATCAAGTTTCTTTATATCCATTCCATTTTTTGTTTTTTTACATCAGAGTGTTTGGTTTTTTTTTGTTATTTTTTTTTAAAGCATGGGAGACAGATGCATTGTCCAGCAGTTTCGTAGCCTGGTCACAGATCAGTGACCTGAAAACACTGTTTGCCCCCCAGATTTCATACATCATTATGTATTTGGGGAGAAAATGGTGCATTTGTTCGCAACTGGTAGGTCTGTTAGCAGATACCAGCAAATACTACAAATAGTCAGCCTAAACATAGTGAGTTTTAACTTCCAAAAACTAATGTAAAACCATGATGTATTAGGCTCTGCTATTTAAAAATGTTCAAGCAGTCAGATTTTGGATGTTTGATACTCTGTCACTTTGAAAGATAAATCGGGAAAGCCCCTCATAAATGGTGGGAGAAGATTCAAATGTTCAACCTAAGACCACTTTTTAGACGTACTTTAGAGTTTCCAAGTCAAATCAATGCTGGAACAAACCGATTTGCAAGTCAGTCAATCTACAGTGAATCAAGAGTGTTGTACGGTAATTTATAAGTTACAGCCACGTTTTTCTTTATAGCATTTATTGAATGCAAGTATCATACTTAAGAGAGAGGACCTGAGCTTCCTGAGTTGATAAATATGGGTTAATACCAGCAGCTGTATTGACAGAAGAAAGCTGTTACCAAACCAAAACCATATAACTATCCTAAAGATGACTGGAAGAAGTTTCTTTCTTTTGACAATTATAAGCTTTTATTTTTCAAATGAGAGATTTTCATCTTGTGCCTTTATTGAAAGCTAGAGCATTGTTGTGGTTTAAACCCAACTGGCAACTCAGACCATGCAGGCACTCTCACTGCCCTCCAGTGGGAAGAGGGAGAGAATCAGGAAGTATAGCTTGTGGGTTGAGATAGAGTTTAATAGGAAAACAAAGGAAGCCGTGATGATGATCACAATAACAACAATAAAAATTGATAAGCACAATAACAACAATAATAGAATATATTAAAATACAATTGCTCACTGCCCAATGATTAGCCCATCCTGAGCAGTGATTTCAGCAAGCACAGAGGTCACAGCGAGCACAGCAATAGCAGAATGCAGAATGCTGAACGTGGAACCAGGATTGCCTTGCCACTCCCCAACCAGATTCCCATTTTGATACTGAGCATGATGTTATGGTACGGAATGTTCTGTAGACCAGTTTGGGTTGGCTGTCCTGGCTCTGCACTTATGCACTATCAAAACACAGGAAAATGAAAAATCCTTGATTTCTTAACAATAGCTGAAAAACCTATCATTGCTTTTTCCACATTATTCTTGTGCTAAATCTAAAAACCAGCTTCTGCTAGATAGAAAATTTACTCTATCCCAGCTAAACATAAATATTACCAAGTAACAGCTAAAAGAATATGTGCTATCAACATTATTCTCATGCTAAATCCAAAACACGGCAGCTACTGGGAAGAAAATTAGCTCTATCGCAGCCAAAACCAGGGCAAGAACAAGAAAGACAGTGATATGTTGCAACATGCAGTTAAAATTTCTCCATGGAAGGAGGAGGGAATGGCATTGTAGACTTCATTGAGACTTCCTGTTTCTCTAGTTTTTTTCTGTGTCATTCAAGGCCAGCGTTACAGCTGAGGGGAAGAGGAAGGTCCTGGTCATTAGGGCTTCTGAGTGAGTCACCATGTGCTCGGTTTAGGCTTTGTGTGTATCTCTAACCTCTGGTTGTTGGGATTAGCTGGAGTCTGCTTTAGTGGAAGCTCAGTACTCAGTTGCTTTGAGATTCCAGGATTCCAGATTTTATTTTTTTTCTCTAGACCTTCTCTTAGAATATCCTGAAATGGCTTGTTAAGGCAGCTCATACCATGAGTTGCGTTTGCTTATTCATGTCTTTATTGCCATCTTCAAGTGTCTTTTTAAGTTTTCCCTAGGTAAGTTTCATACTAGCTTCACAATAATGACCTGCTGTCATTTTATCTGTAACCATTTTCTCCTGTCTGTTTTGGAAATAGTTGCAGCAAGTCTGCTGCTTGATTTCTGACAAAATTGTGCTTTCTCCCACTAATATTTCTGATACAAGCATTTGTTCCAATAAATCTTTGTTGCTATCATATCTCAAAGGTTTTGTTTCTTGTGTTAGTAATGTGAATTTACTATGATCTATAAACATTCTTGCTGTGGAAAAATAAATTATTCACCCTTTAAATCAATTTGTGTTTGGAGAGTCCACAGCTTTCCTGAACTGTAATAGTTAGTAATTTGTTTAGAACTTTTTGTTCTATTTCTTTGGAACAGTTTCATGTAATTCCCAGACAATTTAATGATTTGTACCTTCTTGTTTATTCATGCTTTGATTTTTTGGTACCAGTTTTTTATTGTCAGTGTACTGTGTTAATGCTCTGTTTATATAGGATTGACAGTGGGTTTTTGTGTGACTGAGGATAGAATATGCTCTTATCTCTTCTTCTAGTCAGCAGCAAGATATTTAATCTCTTTTTGGTGGTAGAGACTTCTGAGCTGTTTTATAGTCTCATCCAAATCTGGTTATGTTAGGAAGTATCACATGCTTTTTCATGGTTGATAAAAACATGCTCAGTGGTCACTGAAATCCTAGGGATATGATGATTTCACGATGTCATGGGGTTAATCCTGCTTCTTAAATTTGCTCCATGCAATTCTGAAATAGAAAGAAAGGTTCTGGTATCAGAAGTAGTACCATTGCATCAAGATTTAAGGTTCTCATTCTTTAGCATGAAAACAAGATTCCCTTCATCTTCTTGTCCTGCTAGTATCTAGTCACCTGTACATCATTGTACGTTTCGCATTGTAACACAGTTGTTTATGGCTTTGAACAAATCTCCCAGTTTTTGTTTTCAAAGGAGCAGGCACCTTTTTCTCTTATGCTGTTAATATCCAACTCGGATTTTCATTTCTCATGTGTGGTGTTTTAAATAGTTCTGTTGAGGTGAAAATCTTTTGCTAATCTTTTACTTGTTACTTAATCGGATCTTCACTGTTTGGGCGGAACTGCCATGCTGTCAGAGTGCCGCCATAGAGTCAGATCGTGTTTAAAATTTGCTCTTAAATTATACCATAGAATTTTTTTGTCATGGGCTGTTGTTTTAGGGTGTTCATTTCTCTGAGGCTTCTGAAGAACAGGGCTAAGAAAGGACAATAGCTGATAAATCATCTTACAACTTTGGTAGGCAAGATGCTTTCTCCATTCGCAGCACTTACAGCCTCCCATATATGTAGAGGGTAAACTGACTACCTGAATACTGAAGTTCACAGACTGTATACATAGGGTCTCGTCTACACTGCCGACCAAGAATGTTTTCCAGTGTGCTTGGTATGGTCTCTAGTTGTCCAAAACTGAGGAACCAGCTGGAATATGTGATAGATATTACTATATCTGGGTTTGTTTGTTTGAAAGAGAAGAATGCAATCAAGATCTGGAAGCTGCGAAGCGCTGGCAGAGCCCATGATTGTGCTTATAAGAAATGTGGGTAGGACTGAGTTACACACATCAATTTTAGTTACAAAGTATTCATAATTATGTAGTGACATGGAGTGTGAATTATGCTAATGCAAAGACTTCTCATGCTTATGGAGGAGGGAGATAAAAGACTGATATTTCAGACATTTGAAAGGAATATTCTCATTTTTGTACGTGCATTGTTTTGTTTTGCTTTCCTGTCTTTATTATTCTCCAGCAGTAGAAGACAAACATTTGGGCCATTTGTCATCATGTTTTCATGTCATTTTAACTGTATGAACATATCACTGAAACATTTTCTTATTTATTCACTTTAATGGACTGTGACCAAAGTGTTATTTTCCTTTTGTGTAATTTCCTTTTCTTTTCTGTAATCTCTATGTTTATGGTGTCATGTATTGTTTTCTTTTTCTTTATTTCAAAGCTTATGCATATTATATTCATACAGTACCTCTTTATGGTGCTGTGCTATAATGAGTGGAAGAATTTTTGAAGTCTCTGTGACTCTTATTCTAAATGATAAGCCTGGATTTACTTTCTAATGCTTTTCATGGTTTTTAAAATATTAGGTAGTTCTTGGAAAAATCCTTAGTATATTGTCCTGTTGAAAATGTAAGTCATGCATACAAGTGCAATTTTTAATATTGGCAGCCAAGAGCTACATTTATGGGCTATGATTTCTGTGTGTCAATTTTGGTGTAAAGAAAAAAAGCGAAACTGAGAGGTTAGTTGTTCTTACATTGTTGTTCTTACATTGTTCTTACATTTAGAAAATGGTTTGTCAAATAAGCTATGAGTGACATAGACTGAGGAAATTTCCCTCTCAAAGGGCTCCTTGGTATTGTTAATATTTTATAGTGCCTTGGAAGTTCTCCTCTGTAATTGTTATAATATTGGTTTTTATTGATCTGACTGGAAAAATGCTTTTAATCTAGATTTTAGTCTGAATCTTCTCAAAATGCAGAGAGGCTTGAAAGACCCTAGTGTGTCGGCTCATCCATCTCAGATTAGTAGATTCTAAAGTAAGGGACATACAATGGAACCACAGTTTTCGGTCTCACTAGAATATCTCCCCATAAATGAATGTTTTGTAGATATATGAAATGCCCCTGAATGTATGTGCTTTTTCTTTTAGTAGCTACAAACTCTTTGGAGAAATCTAATGCAGTGAAGTACTCAGAAGTTTCTCCTTTGTTCAGAGTTTGTTCCCATGAGGTAACTTGTACTGTGCACAGTGTCTCATTCTTTTGGTGACTCTTTGCTGAAGTAGGGAGAAGCTGATTTTGTGAAGTGAAATATGGTCACTGTGTACTGTGCTTGGATCAGGGTGAGTATTCTGGAGTTAGGTCAGACTTGTATTTAACAGTTCGTTTTCAGTGTGGTTTTTTGTGTGGTTTTTTGTGGGTTTTTTTTTGGTTAAATAATGGAAAGCATCAGAAAAGAATGGCAAACATATTAAAAGAGTAGAAGAGAAATTTTTGTGTTTGTGGGGAATAAATTATTTATGCCAGCAAGTGGGATGGGTATTAATTATTTTTACTTGTCTTTATTCTCTAGATAGCACCATGACTAACTGAAAAGAAGATGTACTATGCTATAGTCATTTGTTTAGAAAAACTGTATATACTATGCAGTCCTTTTCAGGCTGTCGTCTCCTAAATGATGTCTGAATTATCTTTTTTAAGCAGAAGCCCAAGCAGGCTGATGCTTGTATGGAGCAATGCTGTGGGAAAACCTTTTGAGGTTTCCAAAATGTTTAGCTCTGAGAAGTTAAAGTAGATTTTAGAGCAGAAAGAATCAATGCCAGAACTTCATAAGATGAACAGATGTGGAAAATGTAATCATAGAACTATAGAATAGTATGGGTTGGAAGGGACCTTAAAGATCATGCAGTTCCCATCCCCCTGCCTTGGGCAGGGATACCTCCCACCAGACCAGGCTGATCTAGACCCCATACAACCTGACCCTGAACACTTCCAGGGAGGGGGCATCCACAGCTTCTATGGGCAACCTGTGCCAGTGTCTCACCGCTCTCATTGTGAAGAATTTCTTCCTAATGTCTAATCTAAATCTTCCCCCTTCCAATTTAAAGCCATTCCCCTTCATCCTATCACTACTTGCCCTTGTAAAACCTCCCTCCCCAGCTTTCCTGTAGGTCCCCTTCAGGTACTGGAAGGCTGCCATAAGGTCTCCCTGAAGCCTTCTCTTCTCCAGGCTAAGGAAGAAGGAAAACAAAATGAGAGGAGACTAGACTGAACTGGGACAGAATAAATGGAGGAACACTGGCAACTGACCAAGAATCTAAGTTTGATAAGAACTGAGAATGCAAGATAGTAAGACTCAAGGTCTGTGGAAGAAAGGGTAAAAAGAGAAAGATTTAAACAGAAAAAAAAACCAGAGGCAAAAGAAATGGTGGTAACAGAAGAGATCAGAGCTCTGAATTTAGTGCATTTTTTTCCCTTCCAATTAATTTCCCTTGAAAAAGTTATAATGTACAAGAAATCTGGCTTTCGTCCTTCTGACAGTCAAGATGCACTGCTTTCTTGAAATAAGGGAAACAGCAGGAACAATGCGGTACAACGATTGCTTTCCCTTTGGTTTACCAAGTGGCAGTCATTTGGGAAGTAGGTGGTGCAAAATACCCTCCTGGTAGCAAATTTTGCAGTTTTTTCTGTGTTGTTGCACAATTTTATGAACCCAGAGAGCCCGGAAATAGGCATCTAAGAATTAAAACATTAGATAACACCAGTGGTTGTATCAAACTTTATAAATTCTCCTGTCATTTTGTCAAAACAACTGCTTCAAAAGACATAAGACAGCAAGTGGTTAGCAGTTTGGAGGTAACTAGCTTGTAGAGACTGGATTAAGAATAATCTTACCAACTCTAGTATGGCTTATGTACTGAAGCAAACAAGTTTAAATTAGCATATAATAGTAATGCATGCCCAGAATTTGGAGGGGAAAAAAATATATCACACTATCGTTGTATTAGGGAAAACAGAGGATGAGGCTGTGGCCTTTCATGAGCTTTTAACAGTACTTTTATTAAATTTGCAAATAAAATTGTGCAATAGCTTATTCATGTTGAAATGTTACTCAATGACAAGATAAGAAATTAAATTTCAAGAGTCTTGATCCACTCAATTTTTGCCTGAAAGTCAACATTTTGGCTATGAACAAATTAGAATGCGAAGACTCAAGAAGAAGGTGCCTGCTACTAAAATATGGTAATTCAAGCAGAAGAGAAATTTTTCTGGCAGTTCTGTGACTGTTAATTGTACTAACAACCTACACATCAAATGGTTTCAAAATGCTGTGCAAATTGTGCTTTTATATAAGTCTCTCTGCAAGCATCTGTTTTTTCTTGAGTAGAATGCAGTAGCTCTGTAGCATTGAAACACAATTGTTGGCAACAGTTAGTATAGAAGAATAATTTCTCTGTGTGGGAAACTGTGGTAGCAACTGTATTTATGTACACTGAATTATAGTCTCAGTGCCAAGCTTTTCTTTATCCTCTCTCTGGTCTTCAGAAATGTCACTCAAGTTCACGAAGTTTTTGGCTGTCTTGGCCAAAAATTCAAGAGAAGTCAGCTCAAATGCTCTTGAGGTGCTTTATACAAGACCTATTGCAGGGATGAAAGCGACAGAAGTACTAACTTGACTTTTTCTTGTAGGCTAACTTTGTTCTTAATGAACAAATTAGAGGCATGTCAGCAGTGACATGTTGATGTTCCATCAGTGTAAGGTGTAACGTTGTGGTCTTCCAGAGCAACATGCTGAGTCTTGGCTGTAAACTGATAAATCACTGCAATGACCTCTTTGGTGTGTGTGTTTGGCAAACCTTTTGCCCCTCAGTTGTTGTTAGTGATGCTGTAAAATTCCATGCGGTGTCATATTGCAAAGCCACAGTGTGAGCAGTTACTGATCCAGTAGATTTTTGTCTTGAAGTTGAATGTTTAATTTTATGTGAGGTTACACTAGTTTATTAACTGAGCATATTTAAAATTTAAGAAACAATATTCAGTGTCATCAGACAATTCTGACTACTGTTGCAGTTTAGATATAGCGTTAAATTAATTGGGATGATCTTTGTGAAATAAGTGTATTTCAATGTTATGTAGTACAAAAAGAATACTGGAAGTCATGGAGTTGAATCAGGGCTAAAAAAAGAATAATCAGATTAAAATTATAATTTAAATGGCCAATTTTAATGACGTCAAGTGCAGGAAAGAGAGAAAAGATCCTCTAATTTATGTTGTTAAAGGGAAAGAAATGTCAGTGCATCATCTTGTTTTGTTAAAATGTAATATGTGGGCCTAATTCTCTTTTTTTCTGTTGGAGTTATTTACTATTATTAAAAAAAAAGATTTCAAGGAGAGTATAAGCATCTGTCTGATTTTTGAAGGGTTAACCTTGGTTGCCAGTAAATAAAAGGACTCCCAAAAGTATTACGAGTGTACTTCTAATGAATAGACTGTCTGAATTTGATAGTGATTTTTTTATTGCCTTTTGCAGATACAAATAGGGTCATAGAGTCAAAGATTATAAATTCAGAGGGATCTTTAGAGTAATTCCATTTTATTTCCTATATTTATTAAAAAAGAGAAAAAAATTTCCTAGATTAAACACAGAACTTGTTGAGCTGGAAAATGTCTATTATAAACATGGAATGAGATTATCATGTAGCTATATTTCTGCTAGCTGTAGTCCTTGCTTGCTCATAAATAGAACACGTTTTATTTTGTGTCACTTTTGAAGAAATGGCATATTCTTCAGTGTAATCAAAATTAGATTTATTTACAACTTTCTTTAGAGCAAATGCAATTTTAGCATAGATTTTAGTGGTATCCTTAAAGGCTGTGTAAAGTAAGTGGATTTACTAATTTTATAAATACATACGTTTATCATACGTATTAAACTAGAATGAACAACCATTGCTCTCTTTGTTTCCAATTCCATTCTCAATGTGAATTCCTGTTATATTCCAAGAGTGTTATCAGTTAAGTGAAACCTTGTGCTTTTTTGGAGAAGGAGGATCTGAGTACTTTCTCATTTGCTGTCTGGATCATCCATGTCTACATGCTGAGACAGCAGAGACAGCATGTTTTTCTTTGCCAGAAGGGCTCTCCTATGCACATTAGTTAAAATAAGGAATGCTATTGTCCCATCTTTCTTGAGGCAACATACTGTTGACTTATTGATTCATAATTTATGGAACAATATCTGTTTCTTTCGCCGTTGATGGCTACATCAACTGTATGATGAAGCAGGAAGGAAAAAAATGGTTTGGGAAGGAAACGTTCTCTGTGTGACAAGCAGCATCGATAATTTCAAAAGAATAAGAGGTACTTCAATCACAATGTCGTGCCATTGTGAAAATCACCCTTTCTATACTTCTAAATATTACATTATTCCGAGCAGTAATATTTGTGTTAGTATTGTAACACTGACAAAGCAAAAATCCTACTCAAGTCTACATCTCAAATACGGGTTTTTTTGATCGCCATTGCCCAGTTTTAAAGGTGAAGAATCAAACTCTAGTGTCACAAGGAGAAATTTACTGTATGTAAAATATTGAAGATTCAAGCTCAGCCTTCTGCTGGATATTGCTCTGTGGCACAGAGAGTGAAAATGTGTGTTTTATCAGAACAAAAAAAAAGAGATATACAGTAAATAGAAGACTGGGTCCAGATCTTATAAGTAAATATGTGTAATTTGTACTTTTTGCACATGAACTCCATTTTAATATTGTGTTGAAGCTAGCCCTGAGTTCTAACCTACAGTTCAGTTTTGATCATTGGCACTTTTCATTGTTTCTTTACAAAGCAAATAAAATTAAATTCAATTTAAAGAGACATTTATGGCTGTCTGTGCTATCAAACAGAAAAAAAAAATCTATACTTTTTACAGGTATGCTGTCTTTAGTAGTTTAAGCATTTTGTGATTCATCAGTTTTTAATGTTAATTTTCATTTATGTATCAGTTTTATTAAGGACTGGCTAAACCACTGCAGCCTAGGGCAGGATTTCAGTAGCCAGATGTTATTTTCACTATTTTCCAAACTTAATTTTTCTAGACTTTTAGCAACATGTGATGTGAATATGGCCATCAGAATTTAAACTGGTTCCTTTGCAAAATAATAAAAATCCTGTGGGACATCTAATGCATAAATCTAATTCCTTATGAACTTATAGAAAATAATACCATATCAATATGAAGTGCCATAAGTGACCTGTATATTTATAAAGAAATATTCTGAGCAGTTTTCTGCTTCAGCTCTATGTTTATTCCTCATAAAGGAAGACTCACTGCATGTGTTCAGCCTTCTATTATCACCTTCTATTTCATCATTTTCCAGTGCAATTGGAAAGAGAAATATTATGCACACAGGTCTTTTTTGAAGCACAGCATGAGATAAGGGCTAGACTGGAGCGTTCCTTCCCCCTTACACTCCAATTGTGATCTTCCTGGTGGAGAAGATAGTGCTGTTGTGTTTAGACTTAGTTTGTCCTTTTCGCAAACTTCTAGCTCTTTAATATCTTTTTAAATGTTTTTTAATCCAATAAATACCTTCTGAACAGTGACCTCATATTGTATCTTGCAGATCGTGAAAATTCTTTGATCTCTTCATCATGATTCCCTCACCTATGTTCAGTTCAGAAAGTCTTCACAGCTTTTGCTTTTTCTCACTATTGCCTCTTATATTTTTTAACATCAGTATTTTTTGATACTTGGAGAGAGCCTTGCTCTAAAAGATCAGCTATTCTGTTAGAATCAGCATTTCAATGGTTACAATAATAGTTTTGTCTGCCCCTGTTGAAGTTATGGGGATCTTCTCTAACAGCTTAGCAGTGCAACTACACTAGCAGATGCTGTAGTTACCTAGCTTTTCTTTAAAGTTTTCTTGCTGATGGTTGTACAAGCGTATCTGCTGCCCTGAGAAGCATAAAAATAAGAGCATTCCCATTAGAGTAGCAGGCAGGAGGGCTGTTAATCAACTAAATGCCTTGTTAAAGAGATAACTGAAAAGTCCTCCTCAGCTGAGGCTTGATCCAGGGCCCATTGAAGTCAGCAGGTGGCTTTCAATTACATCTGGTCTGTAGTGGTTCAGGTGAAATCAACAATGAAGTGGAAGCTGCTCTGGGTATTTTTTTTACAGATTCTTCCATGAGTTGATCTCTGGGAATGAGGTAGACCACATTAGTAAGGTTTTTTTAGTGAATTTTTTTATTTGGAGATAGGAGACTTTACTGGCAGTGGCAGTTTAGTGTACAGTATTCTGCTGATTCCAGAATGATGACTAAACAAGTGACAGCTTTGATACAGATCTATTTTATCTGGAAATAAAGCAGATAGAACTAGAGGCCTAGAATAGTTCTAGCTGCCCAGATTATCTTGCTCAGCTTCGGAGATGTTACAGTTCTTTGGATCTTTCTGCTGCTGCAGAATTCTGTTTCAGCCTCTGCATGCATCCTTCAAGACTGCTTTCTGGCCTAAGCCTCTGATGCTGTCTTAATCTTGGTGTAATGCTGGTTTATCTGCAATAGGCCTCTGAAATCTCATAATGCTGTGTTTTCACTGCCAAGGTAGTGTGCATCATCTGCATTGGAAGTAATTTAAGAGGAATTTATTTGACACTCAGGAGAACACCAAATTACACTGCAGGTTTTTTTTCTGTAGCTAACTGGATACTTCTGTTAATTGCACAGAGAGGCTGAGTCCCCATTTTGGTGTTATACTAGTTTTTGCTATGCTTAAATCTCATCCTGCATCCCTTATGGGCCAGCCAGGTTGAGTGGAAAACATTGCTTCAGCTAGGGAAATGTGTTTGGTAGGAAATGAGTGCGCATCAGTACTCAGGATGTAATTAAACTGGTTCTGTAGAGAGAATGAGCCTATGGTATCCAATAGATTGCTCACATGCAGTTTGTTTCTGTATAAAATACTATCTATGAAATGACTACTCAATGTTTTCTAAAAGGAAAAATTGTAGTTTTTACTGTTCTGCATTTTTATGGCCTTTGTGTTTTCTCATGTTGCTTTCAAGAGCAGAGACTGGGATACCAGTTTTCTGTGTCCTGGCTATTTACAGATGATTTTATCAGTACTGAATCCTCCCTGAAAATGAGCAGTCAAGAGAGTGAGCATGTGCCACTGCCTGGCATTTCTTCCCCTGGGAGTAGTGTAATGCCATCTTGTGGAGATGATGTTTTATTATTCCAGATTAAAATGTATAACAAGTTTTGTGGGTTTGGCGCATGCTTTCCCTTATTTAGAGGGAGACTTGTGCATTTATCTTGTCATAAGAGACAGAATAAACCACCAAGCTCTAAAGCATTATCAAGGGGAGTAAATAATTCATGGCTTTAAAATAACACAAAGATACTTATAGACATGCTGTCAAGGAGAAAATTCAATATTCTTGATCAACATGTTAAGTATTTGTTTTCATGCAGCACAATATTCTTCTAATTGACATCATAGCAAAGGAGAATTTTAAGGGAAGATGCAAAGGAGAACCAAGAAGTGATTCTTTTGTGTGTGTGTGTGTGTGTCAACTCTTAACTTGACAGAAAGTATAGATGAAAAATTAACAACTAAATGATGGAAGCTGTCTAAATACTTGATGAGAGGTGATGGGTCGAAAGGATCGACCATAAGGACCTTAGGGACAGTTAGTACAAGGTTGCAAAGAGCAATGATATAGATAGATTGGCAAGCCAGCCTGATGATTTGTGCAGCAGCATTCTTCATAAATCTATTATCTGTAAAAAGTGCAAAAGGTTATAACTTTTCCATGCATTTTACTATTTGATGTTAACATAATCACTGAAAAATAAATATTCTTTATCTTCACTTTTTCCTTCTGTCACGTGTCACTGTGGCACAGTATCACAAGCAGTAAGGCATATTCTTGGGAGGTTCTGCAGCTAAAACCTACACAATGGGGCACCTATATGGCATAGTTGTTTGCAGAAGTTAGTTATTGATAGTATAGATGAAACAGCCCAGACGTTCTCAAATCGCACTGGGGTTGAATAGACATCAGGGTATTTATGTTATAAAGATAATGGGAAGCCACCTATAAATGAGTTTTAAATCTAAGCACAAGACTTTTGATTTGCATTAATTCATTGCTGCTGTTAATGCTGTATAGGCAAATGAGAAGGGTTCTTATATTGAAAAGTTTGTTTGTGGTTTAATGTTAGTCTCTTTCATGAAGGAATTACGCATTTAGGAAGGACTGTTCAAATGCAGGAAGTCTTACAAGTTAGGTGGAATTTCAATGCCTGACTTCAGGCAACTATTCTGGTGAGCTACCTGAGGACCCATTAGTGTACTAAAGAGCAAATTAGATTTAGGAGACTTGACTGGTGGAGATTTTAATTTAGATAACTAAAGCTGGGTACTTGAAAGTATTGCTTACAGTGAATTACAGCGTGATTTGTTTTGGAAACTCAAGTGTTCATCAGGAAAATCTGTCTGGCCTTGGTTTCCCAATAAATTTTACTTTAGTGCAGGTGCCACATAAAGGTCATTCTCATCCAGGCAAAGAAAAACATTACTTGAAGTCAAAACATTGAGCTCAATAAATGCCAAAGGCTGGCTCTGAGCTGAAGAGGTGAAAGGGGAAATTATCTTTTGTTCTACATTGAAAGCAGACTTTGTGAGTTTCATTACTCATACGTGAATTTCTTGTCACAATATCAATTTCGTTCCCTTATTTTTTGTGATTTCTTGCTCAAAAAGCAGTAAAATAGACCCAGTGTTGTGCTCGGCAGAGGTGGAAAGCCACTAAAGAAACGTTTAAAAATACCAGGGAAAACTTATTTATAGACTTTATCATACCCTTTTCTGTTCTGGAAGGACTTACTCATATAACATAGTTTTTTTTACAAAGAGAACCAGAGTTGTAAGTCTTTCACAAGATTTGCATGCTATCTTCTTCACTGCAGAATAGGAGCATTTCCTAATTATGCAGTGTGCTGACTAGCTTTTGCCATGTGTCCTTCAGCTAGCGACTTTTTAAAAGGACACATGCTGCTCTGCATTTAAGTCAAAGGCAGTATCGAAAAAATCCAGGTAGCATCTTAAGTAGAACATGACTGATGATGGTTCTTGGTGTGGAACATCACTGCCATTTATCAATTACTGAAAATTTGACTTTTGAGATTGTATGTGGCATTGTGTGTGCCCAGAAGTGAGGATGCATCCAGTTAGCATTAGAGCACAAGTACTGAGTAACTGTGTATATGCATACTGAAACATTTAATCTGAAAATTTGAATAAATTGGGCATAATGCTGTTCAGACAGTTTGGAAGAGTAGGCATGATTTTAGGTGAAAAGAATGAGAAGAGACTTACTGACATGAAGAAGTTACTAGAATTGCTCTTCAAAAGACTTTCTATGGATTAGATGTGAATTGTTTGCAATGTCATGATTGACAAGAATGCCTTTCCTTGTGCTTCTGTCAGTAGCCAGCAAATGTGGTAAGGGAAGGAAGAGGAAAGCAATTGTTTTATTAAAACTTCTAAATAGAAATGTAAAATACACAAATAAGTAGTTTTATTCTTTTTACTTAAAGGCCTTATTAAGAGTTACACAACCTGAAATCCTAAGCATTAAATAAGAGTGATAGGGTTGTCAGATTTGTCTGGTCTACAATCCTTGATGTATTAAATGGACGCCAAAGAAAGACTATTCTTCTCTTGGAGTTTTGCTAAACAATAGGGAAAATTTATGAAGAATCATGGATTTCAAGCTTATTGAGACCTAGATGGGATGGACTAACTTGGCGGGAGAGACTGTACACGTCACTATTTAATGCACAGATCATGTCTAGCATTTTTAATTTGACTTTAGTGTAAGTGTGAACAGCAGAAACTGTTACTTCTCAAGTATTCAGCTGTATTATTGGCTCCTGTCTGTTAGGTTACGGGATAAAAGCCTGTCTGCACAAGCAGGATGGAGCATAGAGAGTCAGTGGTGGGTGGGGGTGCCAAAGGAATGCTCTGTTCAGCTACTGCCAAGCCCATTGTAGGAGAACTCTCAGCCAATCAAAGGCTTATGTCCATAAACACAGGGGAGCATAGGTGCACAAGGGCGTGGTGGGAACCCAAATTAAGGACTCAGAGGAAGGAACACCTATGTATGGGCCATCTCCAGAACTGCCCTTCTCAGCCCCAGTTTGCAGGTGTGAAACCACATTAAGATGAATCAACACTGGAGCTCCTTTTGGACTGGGAGAGGGCACTGCCTAGGGATATGTGACACAATGGGATGCAGGGGAAGAGCATTTTGGGATTGCATAGGACTTACTATGATCTGCTTAGGGGAGGAATCAAAGGTGGGAAGAGGGATGGATTTCGGAGATCTGGAGAGCAACAAGTGTGGGAAAAGATAAGGGGATAAAAAGGGCTGGTCTGGTGTAAATAGCTTGGTGGTTGGTATGCTCACCTGGCCATGCCTTGCACCTGATTAGCGCAGTCTGCCCTATTGCCCACAGGGCCCATGTGCCTGGGTGCCAGCAACTGGAGAGCCTGGAGTGAATAAAACCAAGTGCCAGCCCCTGGCCGTGTATGTATGTAGTGTATATGTTTACTCTATGCGCATATGCCAGCTGGGCATACGTCTTCAGCCTTGCTGCTGATTGGACCTAGGGATATAGAGCTGCAGGAGCCTTGTCTCTCCTTTGCTGTTAGATCCAGCATGATATATTTTTCCCTTAAAAATGTCGATACCTTTCTAAGTCAGAGATGTATTAATTGTCATCAGAACCTGTCATTAAACTGCATAACAGCTGATAAATAATTAAAAGGGTCTCTGTGAGGATATGGTCTTTTTCTGTTTAATTCAGCAAGCTTACGGTTTTGTTTATCTCTTGTTATCTTTTGGGAGAAAGCTTGTACTGTACATTGCTCTCCATCTCTATGATGTGAAATTTAAGACGAGTTCGAAATATCTGTTCCTTGAAAGGAAAAAAAAAAAAAAAAAGAGTATTTAGAACTCTTTCAGACATCTTAGGCTTTCCCTGTAGGAGGAAACAAAGCAAACCAGGTTGCAAGGGAAGGCTTGGCTAGAGAGTGGTATGCAGTTAGTTCCTAGTGGTAATGTTTTTGATTCTGTGACTGATTTCTTGCTCATTGTTTTGCAGTGGTTGAGGGCCTTTTTATTCAAATTGTTTTAACCTTGAGATCTCCAGTAGTTTTAGTTTCCTTATTTTCACTGCTATAAGTTTAGATTGTCAAATGTTCAGTAGCATGTCCAGGTTCACAGTAATAAGTCCTAGTCACAAGTAGACCAGTAGTATTTATTGCCATGTCATTACTCACACAATAGTTGGGAAAACAGGTCACTTACTGTGTCCCCTAATTGATAGGAAGAAATGTGACTAAAGCATCTTGTTTGTAGTATTGTTGGGTTGCAGTTTCCATTGCAAACGTAAGTGATCAACATCTACTTGGAAATACTTCACAAATTGAAAGAACTAGGTCTTATAGATCTCTCATTAGGAATCATCTGAGGTAAACAGGAAATTGTTTGCCTGGCACGGACGTGTTCACTGAGAGAATGTGACATATTTCAAGCAGGAGAACTTGATTATAATGTGTGAAAGATCTTATTTAAGTGCTTTTTGAACAGCTTTTTGCGTAATGTTTTTGGAGCCATGTAACGTGAGAAAGATTTATGGAGTGATGTCATACCAAGACTGAAGGGATCTCCCAGTTCAGATATCTATTTTCAAAACCTGGCAGATCTATATTATGCTCTTTTCATCTAGTAGTAGAGTTACAATTTGACACTTATCCTTTGTTCTTCCTTTTGTCTTGGGCAATAAGCTTTTATTTTATTTTCATATTAAGTATGAGGATACATTTTTAATGAACTGTTGTAGTATAGTAATATTACCAATTATATAATGCTTCAAACTGTGTTTTTATACAGCTTTGCTAGAGCGAGAAGTCCGAAGGTCCTGAAGTCACCCTTATTGATTGCCGCCATATCCTTGGGCATGTCACTTTTCCCATTTTGCAGTCAATGGGGTTGTGTACGTTAAAGGCAGAATTGCTTGTTTTTTTCATATGGCATGCTGAGTTATCAAGAAAGAGAAGATCGCTTTTTGTGCTATTAATATTACCTAGTTTGAGATGTGGCAAATAACTTGAAATAAAAGAGTAACATTAAAAGGAAATTTTCTAATTTGAGATCTGACACTATTCCAGTCTTCAAAGTGTTAGTGAATATTTAATGGATCAGATATCTACTGAAAGGACGTAGACTGAATTATTTAAGGGCATCACAAACCCTTGAATATTTAACCCCTGAAGCACTGAAATTCATAAGTGAGGCTTAGTTATTCTGATGTAAAGTTGTTCACTCCCAAGCTTTCTCTCATGCTGTATTTTTAATTATTAAAGCAATTGATCTACACAGTACAAGAAAAACTAAGTGGATATTCCTCACATCTTTCAGCAGAATACTTTGTAATCCCACTAGATACCCTAATATTCTTAAAATAAATATTCTAAAATATTGTAGTGTTGAAAAGAGAAATATAAATATTCTTAGAAAGTTTCTCATGAGTCTATAAGACCATTCCAGGAAATATACTTTCCATTAGCTACAGTGCTTTTTCTTAGAGGTGATGTTTGCAATTTGTGTTAGGGCGAACCGAATCTTTGTCAAAGTGCTGCATCTTCATTATCTCTAATTAATTAATTAGCTGGATATTGGAATTTGATAAGGTAGTTTCTATACTCTGCTTACAGAAATGCTTAATACAATGTCAGTCCTCCATGTGTTATACATGCCTAATAACAAATAGTAAGTACTTAGTTTGTGCGTAGACAGGTATTGATTTGGTTATGTTTTTACATTGTCCCTGAACTAAGCATCACAGTGTAAAGTGGTTTCGAGTTCCAGACATAATAATCCAAGTATATGAATACATACAGACACATGTAGATCAGGATCTACTTGTCTTAAGGCTAGATTGTATAAACAAAGCCAACGTGTTAAGGTTTGCATCTGTTCACACTGATGGTCTAAATCAGTGTCCCATCTAAAGCATTAGCTCACATGTGGTTTAGAATTCTTACGAAGATTCAGGTATTTATTCTAAAAGGAGAAAACATATAGGGAAGAAATTTAACTTATTGGGCCAGATCCATTATACCTTATATGTCCTGAACGTTGATATCTTAAGAAGGATGTATTTGAGGGATTAGATTCATATTCTAACTGAATAATGTCTATACCATTATTCAATATATCTAAGCATTCTATAGCTGAATGTAATCCAAAGATATTAGGTGCAGAATTCAGCTTCCTTTTTCATACAGAATAACAACATACTATGCAAGTAATACAACTCAACCCACAACCCTGGTATTTTTTTCAGTGAATTAAGAGGTCGTCAGTGTGAAATAAGACTTTACCTCTTGCCTCTTAGAATTTATACATGGAAGAAAACTAATTTTTAATGACTGGGAAGAATAGCTAGTTAATTCTTTTTCTTCCCCACCTACACATAATGAAACACTGACATTTGATTTCTTGGAGGTATGTCCTTTTCCTAACCCTGCTCCTATCTTGTTTTCTCTGTTTCCCAGACTGCAGCCTTGTGAGCTGTTGTAATGTCTATCAGTGTAAGTCACACTGAAATACCAAGGCTTTGACAGTTAGTGTTAATAACAGAAATGGAAGAGAAACATGAGATACACTGAAAAATTTTATAGATCTCAGTGCCCAAGTGGAGGGGAGGCACTGCTATCTCCAAATGCATTTTGCAGGTTAGCTGATTAGGTCTTCTTGTTGTAGGGATTTTTGAAGTTTCAACTAAGATGCTAGTTGTATTTTTTTTTAATGAAAATGAAGTGTGTGGCTAAGTATTGCATAAGACAAAGCACGCTTGCTGAGGTGGGAGGGTGAGGGAGGAGTATAGCTTATTAAGGCCACACTCAACTGTCTTTTCCCTTCCCATTCAAATAGCTGAAGTGCAGCCTCAGCTTGACGTATACAAACCAGTGTCCTCACATTCCTGTTTTCCACCTATTATTTGTAATTACCTCTGTCTCAGGCTAGGTTTGTCTGAGGATTTCTGGATGACTAATAAATTCTTATGCATTGAGTGGGTTAATACAAGGAGAGGATTTATATTTCTTGCTTGTGGTAAAAAATATTGGGAGCTCAGTTATATGTTAAATTTATAAAGGCAAGTGTAAACGTATTTTAAGCCAAGAGGAATTGCTTACAGAACTTAGGCAGGGAATAATAGCTGAGCATTGACCACAGTGGGATGATGCCAGTATGTTGATGCTTTATTAATGGCTTCAAGGCTTCAAGGAATGTGTATTTCTTTGCCTGTCTGTAAAATCAGAATGTACTTTCTACCTAAAAAGACAGTTGGGATTAAATGGTCATTTCAATTAGTCAGACTATGAACACTGCTACTGTACTTCATGTTCCCATTGCGAGTCTGGAGAGCTTCAAGTACAACAGGCACTCATAAGATCAAGGTCAAATGTCTGCATGGTAAATGATAGAAAGTATTAATTCACCCGCAGATGTGGCAGCAGAGATAAATAATCTTCATACAGTTTATTTATATATATGGGTGTTTGAAAAAAAATAATTATAACACAATGACTCCTGCATTGTGTTCCTCTCAAAGGTCTTTAAGGGACACTTCAGAAGAATGTGTTGCCTCTATGCTGTATGTCTTCACCAGAGGGTTATAAATTACAGTTTTCCAAGTTTCCTGCTTTGAGGGTGATGCAACAAAAGAGGTATCATTACTTAACTGGGAGCAAATAAATAGATAGTTCAGTCCATTATAGTTTTTACTACCTCTAAAGTTAGTTTCTGTATGCAGGTGGCTAAAATCTGACATATTGTAAAGTGGTTTTGCAGAGCCTGCCTTTAAAAATGGAATTAATATGCAGTTTTTAAAAAATGTCCCCAGTTGGTAGAATAGTTATATTGAAGCTGAAAAACCTTTTACCCATTGATTTCGGTGGAAAGGGTTAGGCTAACGGTAGGAATGATTTAAAAATTACTTCTGACACTATTAGGAATGTTTCTAAAAGCTTGCCCACCAATTTAGTGTTTAGAGTAGCATCTCATACTGAGGTGTTCACCTTTTGACAGTTGCCATTTGTTTGTCATGATAGGGCTAGGCAAAGAGCATACAAATTACCTATTGAATGTTTTTCTTAAACAGTAATTCAAAGCAGCTTTGGACTTCAGACTACACAGATATACATGGCTTGCATGTACCGTCACTAAAATTTTGGTAGGATGTTTATGTAAAAGTAAGTTTAATGAAATGATTATTGGGCACTGAATGGAAACTGAAGTTTGAGAAGATAAAGTCAAAGTCTCTTACAAACTACCAAAGTTAGTCTAAGATATCTTGAAGTCAGATCAACCTTCTGTAAGGGTTTCTGAATTTCTGTCACTACTGACAGTGAAATATTTGCAGTCTGTTGACATGACTTAGAATGGATTGTGCTTCAGAGTAGAATACCAACAGTAGTTTCATATAGATGGAGACATACATTCAGAGCTCACTGATACTAACGTCAGGACTTCGTGTGAGACTTACATGTTTCCTGAGCCTTTTGTGTGATCACTTATGATTAGAAAAGGAAGATAAATTCAATGAAATATTTGTTTGCACTTCTCCATTGCTCTTTTGAAAACCAGAAATCTTTTGGTGCATGATATACCTAATTTTCAAAAAGCCAGCTTTATGGAAGAGATTCAGGTTGGACTCCTATCTAGGTACTGGACAGGGGTTGAGACAGTGTTCGAAAGAAGTATTCCCAAAGACTGTAATTCACTTGGGAGGGGGGTTAGTTCTTATATGAAGGGCACCTTTTTCTTCACATCTTTAAGTCCCTAAGAGGTGGCATTTACCTCAGCATTGGTACCTAATAATACGTGAGAGATACAAAGTCAGAGTCTGGAAGCTCATAGTGATGCGTGATTAGGATTTTATTTACTCCTGTTCTAATGTTAACCTCAATACTCTTTTGACTGCATTAGTTACCGTTTTAGTTTCAAGGTTCTGAATACATTTGTTTGCAAAATGAGCGGTCGCATTTGTCTGATGGATGCAATGAGAGCTGCATGACTTTCGATTTCACATGCAAGCTAATTTTTGACAGAGATGTGGACACAGGTCTGGAGAGATTCTAATCCCTATAGTTTAAATAAAATATTAATGATAATCTTTATTCTCATCCACAATTCTGTTATAACTACATGGTATTTCATTATCATATTACTGGTCAGGCTAAAATATGCCAGTTTTTTATTTGATGTGATTTGGCCATATAATGCAGGCAAGCATATTAGTTACATGAAAAAAATTATGAAGGGGAAAGAAAAGCACAGATAAGTGGTCAGGTAGACTCTTTTAATTGGCTTTTAAATTGGCTTACTAAGACATCCATAACAGAAGTGCAACAAAATTATTTTGATTATTCCAAAACGCACAAAAGAAAATAAAATTATTTACAGATCTATTTTGAAAATGTCTCTTTTTTCATACTTTTTTATGATGACAAAAAACTTTGTTTTGCAATTTCAATTAAAAATTCTCTTATTCAGAATGGAATAGTTCCTGATATGAATAATACGTTTACTTTTAACTGAAGTCAACTCATGTTTAAAACCAAAATGAGTGAGAGGCAATTTGATTTATCTATTACTTTACCACTTTTAAAACTTGTCTAGACCAAAGAAATGTCTGTGCAGATTAATCTTATAAACAAAATTAGAGAAATAATATATTTCAATAAAAAAGCTAAAAATTAAATAAGTTAAAATATCTATTATTTATTATAAGAGAGATCCAGAGTATCAGACAAATTCCCTTTAAATAAATATGTCAGTAAGGGTCTCAAAAACAGACACGCCAGGCAACTTCAAGAGGTTCCCTTGCCTCATGGCAAATTAACTTTTATCTCTGTCATTCTTAACAGGTTCAATGTGTTCTTGAAGACCTGTCGTGTTTATTACTCTACAGATCCCACTCTCGTCCTTCCTTCCCGCTCCGCCTAGCCTCCTTGACAATTTCTTTCAATGTCTAGCTGTCTATACCTTTTGGAGGATTTGCTAGTGACTAGTCTGAATCTTTCAGTAGTTATTCTGTTCACTATGAACATGGAGAATGAACTGTTTCTTTTCCAGCTTTAACAGTCTTCAAGCATGTAAAAGGTTCCACTAATTCCCTCCTCTCCTTCCCCACACCCCTGGAAGTGTTACCTCCCATAAGCAAAACAACCACATTTATTTACATCTTTTTCTCCTAAGATATTTTTTAGGCCTCTCTGAATTATTATTACTCTTCTGTAGATTTTCTTCAGGTTTTCAGTGCCTTAAAGTTCTATGTCCAAATCCGGAAATAACTCGACTGAGGCCCTTTACGTTGAACTTAGTGGTGGAAGTAGGTTGTGTCTTGTAGGCTCCTCTCCTTCCATTCCCACTTCTCAGCAGAGGTGTGATACTGCTGACTCAGTTTGTATAACCTCCAAGTCTTTGGTGCTGAACTGCTCTCCATTCTGTGGTTTTGCAGGTGAGTGTTTTTGATGAAGAGTAGTATTGTTTTCTTTTCCCGAGATGCTTTCATTCTGTGAGCTTCAGATGATTTTCCCAATACTGTGACAAGATTTCCTGTTCTGATTCAGACAGTCCTCTAACTTGCTTCCAGATCATCCCAACTTCGTATTGACCACTACAGAATTAGTTGCTGCAGAACTCTTAAGAACTTCCACTTCCACAAGGGACTACTGTGAACTACTTTCAAGGCTTGTTATCACACCATGTTTGCATTACTGGGGTCAGGTGCCTCTATATTAATCCCTAAATGATTTAAGAGATTTCTATGTTAAAAGGTGTTACAAAAATTCTCATTCTTACTGGATTTCCTCTCATTATGCAACAGAAAGTATTTCTGATATGTGGCAAAAATTTTCAGAATTATGTAAAATACTTAGGATACGTTTACTCTGGTGAAACCTGACAGCTGGTGATTCTTTTTTCAAGTTACCCAGTTATGAACTAAAGTTCATGTTATTTGTGTTATAGTGGCACTGAGCCTCAGCTAACAAGATTTACTGTGAAAGCACAAGAGTTGATGTGACATTCAACAGTTGAACATAGGTTTTGGCTCTTAAATAAACCTGCTGTTATTATTTACAGAGCATAATGACTATATTAAATATTTTGCCCCCAGAAAAGTCAGGATATCAGCTGAGAGAAGTTTACTGTCTAGTTAATAGAAAGAGAGGGCATAGATGCTGATTGTAAGAAAATCAATGCTGCAAGGCTTTGTAAAATAAGTGCACTCTGAGGAGAGATGGGAAACAGGAGATAATAAAGACTTGGAAGTTGGGAACTTTTTGAAAGCATTGGATAGCATAGAATAAGCTAAGTGAACTAGGCAGTGGAAATACAGGAATATAAAGAGTAAAGGTGTAATAGAGAACAAGAGGCAAGGGCAAAAAGAATCAGAAGCAGCATTTGATAGACCTATAAAAAATGGTTTTAAGGAAACTGATGGGGTAAGTATGGAAGGCCTGAAGAGAAGTGTAGTCAGTAGCTCTCCATTTTGTCCTTACAAATGTTTGTTGTAACCTTGGCAGTTTCTAAATAGCCTTGCCTGTTATCTTCCACTTAAGCCCAATCAGTACCTTCATTTAGAAGTGAACATTTAAAGCCAAACTACATCTTAAGTACCCTTCATTTGTTACTTCCGTTCTGGCTGAAGGAACAGTAGGATGGCCCCAGCCCTCTCACAGTACAGTCAGTAGTGTCAGTGTCGCAGGTCTCACAGTGGCACTCGGTAGCTACCGGGTACGAATAAAAAGATTCAGGATGGTCACCACAGCCAGGGATCTTCACTGTTTCATACACAACCTCCTTGAAGGTACATGTTTGCTGAACAGATGATACCGGTGGATATTTGTATACTGGATCCTGAAAATAACAAGAATACTTATTTTGAAATTTGTTATGGGGTAGAATACCAAATTTTCATAAAATGAAGAACTTGATGTGAAAACTAATTAAAACAGTGGGGAAAATCCCACTGAGATCAAAGGGATTTCAATCAGACTCTTCTAATTTCACCTAGAATCTTAGATTTCTCCTTTCAGGAGTTATTTGTGTCATAACATCACCAGATAATTTTGCAGGTCAATTGCTTGATTCTGCAAATTATGTGGAAAAGTAGAGAAGTCTACATGGTAATGGCTGCTTTATTGTATGCATTTGCAACCAAAAATTGAACACAAAGCAGAGATCCAGATTGTAATACTTTCAAGTCTAGTGATATAATACAAACATAATGTGTGCAGCCAGTTAAAATCTGAATTTTACCAGGCTCTTTTCACCTTTCCCTTTGTGGTTCATGTTGGCTGTGCATCTGCTGTCCTGTCAAATAGCACAGCAGTTATTCAGCCTGCTCTCTAGCAAGGCTCATTCTGCCTATGTATACATCAATGACTTGAGAAACAGGTTATTCATATATCACTTGGAATATTTAATTCTAGTGCCTGAAATTAAATTTAAGATTCTCACCCTTGTGAAGCAGTATCCTGAGCACCATGTTGCGTTCACTGTAATACAGAATTCACATTCTTCTCTTTCCACTGCTATAGTAATATTGGTGAGCTGACAGCTATTACAACAAAGTGCTTTCCAGCAAAATAACAGCATGTAACAATTAAGTGTCTTCATCCTGTGTACAAAGCAAAAAAATACATCTATACTGGAGAAACATCTATAGTTATTTTCAACAGGAAATATTTATAGAAACAGGGAGAAACTGAGTGTTTACGTTATGCTCAAGTGTTTCTGTAATAGCAAGCTTTCAGAAACATCAGTAAGAACATAAGATAAAGCCATTAAATAGATCTGTCCATATGTTTGTTATTAAAGGAATTTGCCGTGTCAGCAATCTCTGCAGAATAATAAGAGTACCTACCATTTTCATTTAAATATTTTTATCTAAGTTTCTGTACAGAGAATATGTCCTGTCTTTAAGGAGAAAGAAAAAGAAGTAAGGAAGAGAAAAAGCAAAGGATAACCTTTTTTTTTTTTTCAGAAGCAATTGATTACATACAGTGTTTGCAATTTGAAAAAAAGACTTTTAGATTAGGATACGATGAAAACTTACCTGTATTCTACTTGCCTTCCTGGCTGGCAATAGCTGTAGTGAAAAGAAGGCCCTATGCTTGCCTTTTATACTAAGTTGTGTGTAACTTATACCTTGAGGATTTGCGGCGTATTAATGCAGCATTGGTTTGGTACTTGATGAAAGCGGATTAACGTTCAGCCAGACAGTGAGATCAAGCCTTGTTAAGAGGAAAAAAGAAAAGCAAAACACATTCAGGAAGGGATGGTGAAGGTTACTGTTGCAATGTCTTTTTCAAAGTTTCACTGGGTGGATTTGATTCAGTGGCATTTTGAAATTGTGGAGTGGCTCAGCTGTTTCTAAGAAAGCTGAGAAGACTATTTTTGGAAAAGTTCAGGTGTTTTAACTATGTTTTATGTCTACCTACAAACTGATAGGCTTGGAGTGCAAGCTGGTCCTCTGGTAATTCATAAGTGGAGATGTTGCTAGAATGTTTCTTGGCTAATGAACATGTTCCTGAGCTTTTCAGGTTATCAGCTTTTCTCTGAATTAGGTCTTGCCCAATAAGCTGCATATGTACTTGTTTATTGATCTATGGTCCAAGAAATCTAGTGGTGTGAGTTCTGTTGAACCATGAGTAACTCCACTTTTCTTTACCATAGGAAATACCGCTGTGGTTTTTCAAAATCCAGATTTCTATCCTAGTATATGCAGTTCTGGTTCCTGTCTTTTGCACGGTGATGTTATTTTTAAACTTATGTAAGGGAAGTCTGTATCATGGAAAGGGACTATACGGATGTAATGAGGCTCCAGATCTTTATTTCCTGTCAGTGATTTCAGATCAAGCATTGTCATGTTACAGGGAAAATGGTAATTTTTTTAACAGGTAACCATGCAAACTCAACATGAATGCATTCCCCAGTTTGTCACGATGACAAAACATTCTATGAGTAGCGTTTCCCCACTCTCTGCCTTTTTTCTGTGTTCACAAGTTAGTGCCTCTTCACCAGAATAAGGACGGAGAAATAACTTTGTTGAGCTTCGCGTATCACTTCTGGGGAACATGACTCACAGTAGAGCTGTATTTACTATCATCTGCTCAGAACAGCCAGTCTTGCTTTGTTATGACTGTTCTGTTATGGTCAGTCTGACTTTTACAGAAATCTATCCACAAAAGAAAACTAGGCAAGGACATACACTTAAAAGCATTTTATCATGAAAAGAAATGCTCACTGGCTTATTAATTGTCCTGCAGACAGGATACTTTTCAAAATGGCTTTTAATAATGAGCCCTTTAAGTGTCTCATACCTTCCTGTGGTCCTGCAGACTGACCATCTGTTCCAGTTTCCATCCAGTCTGCAATAACTTAATTTGTTAATGAATTTCCTATCATGCCAAAGTTAGAAGTTGATCCACCAATTTTCCCTGGACATCTCCTATGATAATATCTTTGAAAGAGAACACAGCTCAATTAATTGTGTAAAGAAGCCAAGAAGGCAGATATCATCCCCTTTCTTAATACAAACTCTATGGTCTTTTGTATCATTTAGTGTCAATAGTCTGTCTTCTCAGAAGATTCTCATTTGCTGTAAATCGCTAATTCCAGAAATACCAGACAAAAGCTTATTACAATTTATTAAATCCCTACTGGGGATCTAGCCTTTTCTAAGTACTAATTTATGCAAATTAGATATAAATAAATAAACCTCATTTGCAAAAGAGAATAGAGAAAATATCTAATCTCTCACTTGCAATGATTTATTTCATGGTTTGAGGAAGTCATACATTTTCACCAAACCCCTAGTTTCACAATGGCAGAGTGCAAGTTCATCCTCTGCCATAACGTTTCTTCCCTCCCTTAGTTCCTTGTTCTGGTCCTCTCAGCCTTCTCACTTGTGCCAATGCAAATTAAGGAAATCAATCTGATTAAAAGTAAAAACCCAACCCAGCTGTCTTTTACAGCATTGCTGTTAATCCGTATCAATTTGTTCCACAAAGAAATGAACAACTGTAGTAGGGTAATTGGTGAGATTGATTGGGGAGTGGGAATGAAGGGGGATGTTAACAGGAAATGCTTTACGTAGTGTTCTCAGGGGAGAGGTCATGAAGCACATCGTTGTAAATACACTGCGAACTTTTTAGTAGGAAGACTTCATTCTGCACTGACTTCAAGGGCCTTTTTTTCCATAATCATCACTTCTAGGTTAGTTCTTCAGCTATCAGCTCTGATAAATTTATTATGTGAATGTATGAATGTGCGGTTTTAGGGTAATAGGAAATTACAAATTGAAATCGACTAAGCATGAGTCTGTTGTTAGAGGAGTGATAATTTGGTGAGTTGTTACTTGACTTTGATTTTGTTGCCATGTGTTTTGTTAGAAAGATACGCTAAAGGAAAGACTTTTCATGATGGGCAGGATGCTGTATAGATATATCTTTTTGTAACATTATTAGTTCATACATCTGGAAAAAGTTAGTATACTAACTTTGTCTTACCTTTTCAAGTTTATATTCCCATTAGATTAAGAAAGTTTCTGGTAGTTGTGAAGGGAACAACAAATGTTATTTATCAAAAAAGCTATCAATTTTATGTATATGCAAACAGTATGTGTAGGTTTTGTGTTACTGAATTTTGTATGTTTTGAGAAATAGAACGGTTTTGATTTTAAAGGGCTTATATTTCAATTTAGGGAATAATGTCAGAAGTAACATTCCTCTTCATGTGCTACAGCAACATTTAAGTGTTGAGTAGTGGTTTTATCTTAAGCAGTGTTGCCCATCCTAGATTTAGCTGCTGCTGTTATGCTTCTAGGCTGAATGCTGGGTGTTGTCCAGATTGTCAGAGAGGAATTATAAAGGCCATACTCCTGGAATTCTGTGGTTGTTTATGTATAAAACCTAGGAAATTAAAAAATACTGTGGTATGTCTCTGCAGAAAGATTCAGACAGACCTGTGTGTGCTCTTTCTCATGCTTGGAGCTAGCTAAGCAATGCACAGATCTGGAATCTCCTTGTTTGAATTGGGGCAAAGCAACCTCATGCTCTTTCTCCACCTTTCTAGGATTAGCTTACTAATGGGTCCATTGTGCAGAATCTAAGTTCTAGCAAGTTCCATGGGAGGGCTCAAGTTGCTGCAAGAATCCAATAATCGCATTGTGATTGGGAATGGAAGGGCTGGGTTGGAATGGTTAGTGCTTAATGGCCAAGGCCTCTGTCAATGGAGATTGCTGTATTCCTGTTGAAGGGAGTGGGGAAATCTGGCATGTGCGGGAATGGAAGATCTGGTCCTCAACATGGATGGGGAGTTCATTCATCGTTGTATAGGTGGTCCAATAGATGAAGACTTTTGTGCAAGTCATAGCAGGCACCAGATTTTTATGGCTGTGTTAGTGCTTTAGTGGCATCTTGGGTAAATAAAGGCTTCTCTGTTTTGCTATTTTTTTTGTATTCTATGTCTATTTACCTTGGACTATTTACTGTTGTAACCTAGCAAAGCATTGTTACCACTGCTGCCCCAAGAGAGCTTTGCTATATCTAATCACTTCAACCAGAAGTGCTGTGACACATTCTGCTGTTTCCCTTTTAAGCAGCGAATGCTCTTTTTCTTCTGTTTGTCGTTTGGGGTTTTTTTGTTTGTTTGTTTGTTTGTTTGGCAAAAGCACCTAATATAGATCTGAAAGCTCAATGTTTCTTATATGTCCTAAACTAATGAAATTTCTTTCTTCACTGGGACTGCTGGTCAGACTAGCAATTCTGTTACTGCAAGTTGTAAATCTGTCTTGCTTAAAAGATAGTTTAGATCTTTGAGAGAACTTTGTTATATATCAAAGTGCTATTGTAAGACTTAGTTATATATATGCAACTCATCCACCATGAGTAATAAATCTGACACTGTCCTAATAGAAGATGTATTGAACCTTCTAGAGGAAAAACCGCAATGTCTGATATTAAAGACAGGTTTTATCTGTACATTATTTCAGCTGCAGGCTGGCTTTGGCTTTTAATATACTCTTTTAAAAGTGTCAAGGGACGTGGTTTTAGGTTTGTTAGATTCATAGTTGTGGTTACAAGTTTTAGGTCTTGTTAAATAGATATATTACTGGGGATAATAGTCTCTGCATCTGAAAACTGTTTCTCATTGAAAGTATGTCTTAAGGCATGTTTAAGACTTAAATCTATACAGCTTAATTAAATTTCTGTGGGTTAGGACAAAGTGAAGCGTTGATTCTCTTAAGGTTGGATTTGTGTACTCCAGTGCCATCATACGGAGTATAATATGTGCTTGTGTAAAGTTTCTTCTGCCCACAGCCTGTCTTGACTGACTACCCTTTCTCTCCCCCTTTTTTTGGTATTTGTTTTTCTACACAAGTCCAAATTTAACCCAAGGTATTTAAAGCAAAAGATCTTCTTGCTGCTACCCAGTGGTTGACTAAATTGATATCCTCAAAGTACACAGGCTGCAAATTGTTTCTGAATCTGTGCTTCAGGACTCCCTGTGTGGGGCTGGTATTTCACCGCACAGCAGCACAGGCCTGTATCAAGTAAATTGACTGGAATTTTTTCTTTCTCTTTTGTTGTTGTTGGTTTTGTGGCTTTAATACTGGTGAAAGATGACTTTTATCATTGCGTTACCCCTCTATATGCCCTTGAGGTTATTAAAGTCATTGGAAAGATCCTCATTGGCTTTAGTTGTTGACTGCATTGGTTAGTTGATCACTATAAGAAGAGTGATCAATTTTTACTGCTATTGTTTTAATTTCCCAGTACTGACGATGCAGAATTGTGAAAAAGCTTCAACCTGCTGAGCATGTAGCTTGATAGTTGAAACTAACTGATGTCAGCTAACAAGTTAATCGTTAATTAAGAATTTGTGTGTCCACCCATATGTAAGCAGAATACTTCACCTTCAGGAAAATAAGGAAAACAGGGGAATTCATTGATTATGTATTTACTAGCATAGAATCTTAGCAAGCTTTTGAGATACCGGTTCCCATTGCTTAGAGCAAAGATTATCTACATCCTGTATTTCCAAAAAACTACACAAGCTCGTGAAAATCTTGCGAAAATCCTGCTTGCAGTCAACAGCAGCAGAAACCAATTCTTCTGGAAAGTTTAATAAATGCAGAACAGTGCAAGGCACAGTATATTATTGTCATTCAGTTGTTTTTTCTGTAGTTTTTGTGCCACATTATATAAATTCATTTATGGCTGATTTTATGACCAGCTGTGTTTTCCTGCCCTGGTGATGGCATTCTTGCAACCTTCAGCTGTGTACTCTTGTAAAATCACAGTGTGATCTTGGATTCTTGTAGAAATCATCTGATAAATCCAATGGTATCTGTTATGAAATATATGTTAAGGTTCTACTCAAGACTAAATGAAATTTAAAAAGTGGTGCTTGCGTGTGCTGGTAAAGAAGGATCCATGCTAAGTGTTGTCATCTTCCTCACTGAGCAGTAGTAGTGAGCCCTGTGGATTCACTCATGGGTTATTAAGTAGGAGGCAAGTTCAGTGCAAACGGAAACAAAACTGTCTGAGAGAAGGTCAATTTGGTTTTTAAATTTTCATTTCATTCTTAAAAAAGAAACCCCCAAAGTTGCTGAGTAGCAAACCTGGCAGGTCCTGAGCCTGGTTTTCTTTCTTGACAGTGTTTACAACAAAGGTACACAAACTTATCTATTTCAAGACCCAAGTATTAAAAAATGACTTGAGTTCAAAGGACAAAAGCTGCTATTAGTAATTTGTGTAAGGAATGATTGCATTTTTTACTAGATGGCTTGTTTCATGTGATCTGTCATGTTCACATTTTGTTAAGCCTAAAAATGCAAAAGGGAATATTTCAGACACTTTAAAAATTCATCAGTATTTCTATTATGTTCTGTAACCATGCTGAGACGCTGGGCAAGCTTTTGTCTGTGGATTTTAGGAAGGAAAAAATGTGCTTTTCTTCTAAAACCGGTACTAAGTTTGGCAGGACTAGGCCATATTCAAGCATAGACAACAACACTCGCTGATTGTTTTCAACTGCAGCTATGATAAGCAAGATAAGGCTGGTTTAAACCTTCCTGACAGTGTGCATTGATAACACAATAAAGTTGGTGCAGAACAATTCAGCATGAATAAAAAGCTGATCTTATTTGTGTTGCTAAATAAAGTCTTGGGCTGAAGATGTCTGACCCATATTCTTTTTGCAAGTGCAGTAATTTTTAGGTCAGATCGCTGAAGAAAAAGAGATTGAAAACAATGCATACAGCCTTCAGCTGTGATTTTAAACTTTTATCTGACCTGTGCTATCTACAATATTCACTGATTTTAGGGATTTTAAATGTGTCTTTTTAAAAATGATTGTTTCTCATCAGTCCTATGGAATCTTTATTCTAGGGCACGGAGCCATGAGTGCGCAGAATATAGTGTGTTGGAGTTACCCTGTGAGCTGTAGGAGTCTGATTGTGATCAGATTGCAAATTTGCAAAGAAATGTCGTGAAACTACCGCAGAATTCAGTATTGCAGAGCTTTAATGAGGAAACAGATCTGAAGCTTAAAGAAAAAGCTTTACAGGTATCAGCCCAGTATTTAGCTCAATACAAAAACCAACTCTTATTTGTTAGGTAGTATTAGCAGAATGATTGTATGTGGCTAAATTTCTCTTTAAGGTGTATTTTTCCAGACATCATCGTAATTACAACCAGAGGCCTTTTTCTTAAAGTAGGTACAAATTTGGTGTATTCAAACTTGAGTTGAAATCTTAGCTTCTGGTTACTTTGTATAGCATTATACACAGTTCAATCAAATTGGTGGTTGGCAGGATCTGTGTTTACTGTTATCAGTGAAAAATGAAGCTCATTCCTTTCTTTTCCATTCTGCCTTTTTTTGCTCATTTGATACTCATTCCTCATTTACTGCGCTGTAGGAATGCGACTGTTCTTATGCAGGATGAGTCCCAGTCGTAAGCATAGAGAGCTGTGACAGGGAAGTAGTCTTCTAGGGAGAGGAAGAAAACCATGCCCTTGCTGCAACAGAGTCTGAAGTGTGTATATCACAGAGTGAGAGCTTAGGGTTAGTTCTCTATCAACAAACATCATCTGTCTCATCCTTCCAGACATCTTCCTGGCATTAACCAGACCAAGACCTCAAGATTTCTGTGTTTCTGGTAGCAGCTACTAGAATTCAACATCAAAGTTCTGACTACCAACAATTCAATTTTGCTCGTGTTTCTAGAGGCTTTGACCTGGCACTGCTATGTAGTCATTTTACTACAGAAAAAAATTTACAAAATTGAGAAGAGACATTGGAAAAAAAAGGATCGAGCACCTTAATGTTACAGAATTTTAAAAAACTGAACTGTGATGGCAGTCAGAAAATCCCTTTCATTTAATTCAAAACATTGGGAACGTTTTGTCTGTTGAGGGCTGAACACATTTTGGGGAGCAATGCACAGGCACCACAGAGATATATAGGTTTAGAAAGGTTATTTGGGGCTGTGTTAATGGCTTCTGGTTTTGATGTTGTTTCCTTGGTGATCGCTGGTTGTTGAGTAGAGAAGTGCAAAAAGCAGTTTGTGCCATTCCATAATATCCTTTCATGCCCTCTCCAGTCCACAGGGGAAACCTGGAAATATTGTTCCTAATAGGAAGGAGGAAGGTGAAACACCATTACAGTCTAGGGGATGTGAATTATAGTGGCCAGAAGCACTCTGTTACTTAAGGATATGAAAATATAGCTGGGAGAGTCTAAAAGACAGAAGGAGCCTTCCACGTGTTGTGACTGAGAGCATGCACGGCCACAGACTTTGCTGCAGGGGAGATGTATTGGCTGCTTAGCCTGCAGGGTAAATACTTCTGTATCTGATGAGATGTCAGCAATGGAAAGCTTTCCTATGGTAATGCTACTTGATGGCTGGAACCTGCAGCCAGGGTCTTGGCTTTAGTCGCGTCAGAAAATACTGCTCATGATACCCTTTGGGATCCTGGAGTCCCTTCATCTTGCCAAAGACAGTAGAAACTTATTTTTTCTGTCTCATTAGGGGCTTGGGACTCTCCCATGGTAGGTATAGGCAGTGAAGGCACACTTGGTAGGTAACTCTGTGTGGGATGCCAGGTGAGGCACTGGAGTAGGCAGGGGAGTAGAATTGGTGGTGTGGGAGGAAGGAACAGGGCAGGTGTCATGCAGGACAAGTTGAATGAGCCAACTTGTGAAATGAGGGTTCCTAAATGTGATTAAAATTACCTTGAAATGGGATACCTGTGGTCACTGATCACCTTTTAAAATATTGATCTATGTTGTGTCTGTTTCAGCACAGTATTAAATGGCTGTTTGAAATGGATCAGTCTAAACACTGGCTGCTCAGCTTTATATGAATAGAAAAGTCACTGAAATCCATTTGTAATCTCTGTAGTACTGTCTGAAAAAGAAACAGTCCTACTCAATTGCTTTATTAATTATATAAATGAGCAAGATCATAGTTACTGATAATGAAGGAGGTTTTGTGGCTTGTTGTGGTGCCATCTCCTGGTTCTTGAGTAAAAGTTCACAAGTTGTTGAAACTTCCTTCACAGCTAAAGCAGATTTTACAGCATTGCGGCAAGGAAAACTCAGTCCTAGGGTTTAGAACTGAAACAACACTTTAAGTCTCCTGATTATTGGCCAGATTCCTGCTGTGCTTGATCCTTTCTAGCTCTAGTAAAGCCTTTGGGGAAAAAAGAAGTTTCAGAACTCTCACTGTAAGAGTGGTAATAATATAGCAGGCATTAATGACTTTAGGCCATTTTGCTTGTCCCTGTGTATGAGAAGCGTGGAGAACTGTGCTGAAGAAATCATGCCTTCTCTTTTCTTTTTCTCTAAACTGTGGAACATTAGAGCATAATCATTCCTGCTGCTGTCTTAAGCAGAGAATTGCTCTGAAATTAAATAGGGACGGTGCAGTCCTGCTTCTAGCGAGCCTTGTTTGGGCTAAGGGAAGAAGATTTGCAGAGAAGTATATGTAGTGGTACTCTCCATCTGAATTCCACCTACTCATTGCAGAGCTTTTATGCTGAGAGGCGTTCCTCCTAACTTCAAGTAGTCTTTCCACATCCTGTGAGGGAACCTTACTTACCTTAATATTCCCTAAATCTTGGAAACGAATAATGTTTACTCCAACTTATACTCCTTGTTTTCTAATTTAATGTTGTCAAGCAGATTGTTAATAAAAGTCTGATTCTTATTAGGCTTTATTTTGCTTTCAGCCCTCAAACTACGAAACTTCCAGTAGCATTAAAATAGTTATAATTTTGCAGCCTCCTTCCTATTTTGTTATCATCTGATGTTTGCCATTCTGGTTTTTATAGTAATATTTTATCACTTTTTATTGAATCCTGAACACTAAAAGGCAAATATTCGAGTTCTGATTTCCATTTGAATGACTCTTACATAATAATACTTCTGAAAGAAACTGTCAATTTATCCAATGTCAATTGCAAACTGGGTATTTGCAAATACTATGAATCCCTTAGCTGCTGACCACATATGATTTAGTAGCTTCAGAGCTTTGCTTCACATTTCAGTTTCCATAGGTGATGGACATAAAATCTTCACAAGAGAGATGAGAAAGTGAGGCACTGAAGGAGAAAATTTCTTCTGCTATACGTGTCTTTTCATAAATTACTTGGAAAGGCAATGATGTGATAGTGGCATACAGCCAGTCTTGGAAGAAGAGAGAACCGGTGTGTTCATTGCAGCCTGTGGAATCCTAATGGGTTATTTAATAGGTTTTAGTAAAACTGTGAAATGCTTAAGTAAGACCTGTTGCTGGCTGAGAGCATTATGATCTGCTCTGAGGTCTGAGGGTACAGAAAAGGCGAGGAGGTGGACCTCAAGCCTCGGTTATCAATCTGTTAGATTTGAACATTTTAGAAAACAAAACTAAAGGCTCAGTATGTACTTTTGTAATTGACTGAGAAAAGTTCCGTAGTATTTCCACAACCATTCTCCCATTATAGATGACATTTCTATGGCTTCAGATGAGGTCACAGGGAGTGCGCTACCATATTTTACAAGTAAAGTTACCAATGAAATCAACTGATTAGTTACCGTCTACAGATTTCTTTTTTACTGAATTCTTTGGCTGGTTAGCTAAAACAACCACAATTCATTGGCCAATACTGACTAAAGCATCTTGTTGTTGCCATCTTGAGAGGACTACCTTTGGTACTCTTGAAAGGATTCTATACAGTATTTAAAACACTGTATTTCAGTGGCTTTAAATGCAGGTATTTTAAGGCTATTTTTTGCATTTTCTCATACATCTTTTTGCCTTCATGCACTTAATAATGTATTTAAAGGTTACACCATGGAGCATTATTGTTGCTGGAGTCAATCCAGTGTTAAAAAGACCTATAAGGTCTGCAAAGAATGCTAGCATTCTGTGCTCTTAATTTCTGTTCCTTACTACCACTATCATCACCTGCTCCTGGATACTGGAGATTATTATAAGACTTGAATGATCTATTTAGCTGTTCTGAATTTTGAATGATGAATTTTTTTTCCTCCCTTACCTGCTGAATTTCTTCCCTCCCATCACCTTAAACCAGAAGTTGTAAAAGATTATTGTATAGTTTTGTAAGGCAGTGATACCTATATAGTCTGGGAACACTTTATAACAAAATTGAAGACAAATTTGTCATGGGTACTATTAGACTGGGAAAGGAGTCATCCTTGCTTTTAAGCCTTCTACATAGTAATGCCTACCAGGTATTCTGAAGTCCCAGTCCACTGTCCAGGGAGATGGAAGCAAGTTTTAGAAATTATACCCTCCCAACAAGCAGCAGTTAAGACTCACAGAATCTCAAAAGCGTACATGAACTTTAATGTGCAAATGACATAGTATACCTATTTTCCAGAGTGCCTGCACAGGTCAAAATTTTGATATCGAGATGCGGCTCCCACCCTACATTGAGATTAGGTCAAACTTGTGCAGACATCTCCATCTCCGACCTTTGTGTGATGTTCAAGAATTTCTCTGAAACACCTTATTTAAAAAAGCACAACTCCTGGATACGGAAATTGGAATATTTATGATGTATACAGACTATAGTTTAAATCTAGTGCAAAGCTGTAAAACTGTCTCTGATGCTCAGTCTGCACAAGTCTCAGATAAGAATCATCTTTTGGGAATTAAATCTAGAGGAAATCATCGATCCTATTTCTTGAAAACATAAAGAATTCTTTTTTGTTAATGGTGACAAAAAAGAACATTCAACTGTTGAGTTTGAATTCCTTCCAGTTAAACAAAGGACATGGATTTTCTTAATTGGAGAATAATTGGATTCTGCCTCTTAGGCAATTTACAGGCTTTATATCATAAAGAAATGAATTATGTGAGAAAATAGCTGCAAGTTTTAGGTTAAAAAGTTTATTATATCTTTTAATCTGCAATGAGCTGTGTTGCACTACAACTAAATGGAGTTACTGCCCCTGAAGAAAACCTGTGCTTTTTTACATTTTTTTTCTGTCTTTCAATATTTATCAGTATCTAGATATTTGTGAGAAACAATGGAAGTCTTTCCTGTGATTCAGAAAGTTTTCTGTAAGCTTACCATGATTCTGTGGAAGACAAAATGTCATGCTTCAACAAAATAGAGGACGATCTCTGAGCTAATAAAGTGATATCTCAACAATTAGCCAAAAAGATCTCCTATTTCTGTAAATGACAACTGTGACCATCTTTGGGGGGAAAAAAAGTTTTATGAAAGAACTTTATAGCATATCTTAAAAGTGGTTACACTCATCGTACTTATTCTTCACTCTGTAACAGTGGGAAAAACTGGCCTGTGAAATTACTCCTAGCAAGAGTCTTGTACTTAGTCTATAATATACCACTGTAGTTTTAAAAATTGGACAATACTCAACATATATATTAAAAACAAATGAACAAACACAACCTAAAAACATGTGGACTACTGTATATCCATGAGTCTGTATTAATAGTATGCAAAGATTGTAAACTTATCAATCAAAAAATTAAGGAAAAAGATAAAGGAAAGTAATAAAGAAAGGACTACAAGTAAACTAAGACAGGTTGTGATGTTTATTTTGACTCCTTTATAAGCAAGGAGACTGCAGCAAATCTTGCATATAAGGTCTTCAGGAGCGTATTTAGTATTTTCCAATTTAAAGTGTTGTTTGTTTGGCTGGGAGAGGTGGTGCGTAGCAGATGAATTGTGGAGTGATGAAAAATTCAATGCAATAATGAAAATTTTAATGAGATAAGAGCTAGTGATCTGAAAGAGAGACTCCAGAATACTGAAGCATCAATCTTATGTGGATTTTTTTCCATTTTTACCCTGTTGTAAATAGTAGGCAAATTCATTGTTGTCTTAAAGCTGGAAAACCTCATTTGATTCAAAGATGAAGCATAACTGGCTAAATAAATTTGAAGTGAACTGGTAGAAACAGGATGAAATATAGTATTAAATTGCAGGGTCATGCAGTTGAAGACTAATTGCAAGAATTCCTGCTATCACCTAGAGTTTCATCAGTGTGTAATAACTGTCAAGAAGCAACACCTAAGTGTACTAATCAGCTGCAAGATAATTTTGTTTCAGCAGTGATATGGCAGTGAAAATGGCAAACCTGATGCTCAGGTTTACCAAACAGGATAAATTAGTAATTCTGTTGTACTCGTAAGACCTCCTCATGTACACTGGGTGTATGGTACAGGTCAGCTAAGTTGGATGATGTTGAACTGGAGCATGTGCATTGTTCAGATGAGGGAAATGGAGAGCTTAGCCTGTAATCCATTAGTGTGGGCAGGGTGGTATGCTCACAGAGATTGTGCTTGAAGGTCTACATCTGGCTTGTGCATTGCTAGTCTGGAACAGAGGCAGCACTATGTAATGCGACAGTGTAGACGTGGGCCAAGAAAACCACTCTGGTAAGCCAAGCAAAACAAGGCTGAAATATGTCTTCTCAGTGTAAATGCAGTGGGAGGCATCTATCAGGGTGGGTAAATGCTTGAACTAAGGTACAGTGTTGGCTGAGGAATAGGTGGTTCTAAACCTGCTAATGAATAAATTTAACCTGGCAACAATAATGGGCTTTAGGAGGCAGCAATATATCTTTATTAGTAAAATATATTGCAGCAGAGGCTGTCTGCTTGTTTCTAGTCTTTGGATTAAGTTCTTACAGATGGCTTTCAAGACAGGAGGAAGAATAATTTCTGTAGCTGGGAGGCTTTCACAGCAGTGCTCACAGTCCCTTCAGTTTCATATCATTGATTGCAGCTGTAAAGTGGCAGAAGAACAGTGTCTCAATCAGGCTAATTTTGTTATTCTGCTGTTTGTTTTTACATAATTCTTACAATGAAGTAATTTTCTTTGCTTTATGAAGGAAGGGTTTGGATAGATAGCTTTTCTAATGGGATATATCCTCTGAGATATTCCTCTGAGGAAAGAACAAGTAACTTGTGAATACCTATCACTTTACCATGTAGGTAGACTAATATTTAATGAATTTTAGAAATGCGATCACCAAATTTATTAGTGTAGTTCAAGTGCCTTCCTTTCAGTTTGCAGGGATTTTATGCATTACTGTCTTTAGATTGGAAATGTTCATTGTGCAAGAAACTTCAGTGAAGACACTTCTTTCACTGAGGCTGCACGCATGAGAATATAAGACATTGCTCAGATATTGCTCAACCTTTCAGTTGTTTCGAGTATTTTATGCTTTAATTCATTTCTGATGATCTTCCTGCACAGATTGAATGATTCTGATTTCCACCAGTATCATCTTGTGCTGTTCTCTGAATGCCCCTTCCACAGACACCCATAATTTTTATCTATTTTTCGATTGTCTTCAGCCTGCTCTTGTCCTTTCATTCAAAGTTTCACCAGTTTCAATGGAGTTGGGAAGCAGTAACTAAAAAATAGAGTTGAAAGAGTAGGGGGTAATAAACCAAGATGTGCTGTTTCTTCAGTCTCTGTCTGCCCATGTTTGATGTGAACAAAGTAGATTAATTTTCATTATAGTGGGAAAATGTAAAGACAGATGCATGAAATGGATATGAACTTTAGCAGTAAAATCTAATTTTAAACTAAAAGATTTTTCCTTTGCTTCTTTATTAATGCAGTATATTTTCTTTGTCTTCTCCTCAAGACAGCCTTAGAACTTCACAATTTGTCCTTAAATGACACTAGAAACAGGAGTTGCCCATGATTTATGGTTTTGATGTGAAAATAAATTATCAAGCATTGACAAGGGCCATTTCAAACCCCTGCTGCAACCTCTTAATTATTTAATAGTCGCTAAAAAAACAGGCCTTTATCAGAGCTCTGACATTTTAAAAACTTCATTGTTTTACCTGGAGGCTTGTCTCTCTCTCATTAAAACACGTAAAATACTAATGGAATAAGAGTTAATACACTCAAACAAATTGGCCAGAGGAATGTGAGTGGACTGACTTTCTAAGCATGGAAATAGTAAACCAGCAGCACAGTATCCAACGATGGCAAAGATGTTCTGCTGATTCAGAAGTAGCAACGCTCATGAGATGTCCCTTACAATATAGTGGAAGAAGCAATGTACCCAGAATGGATGCTTTGAGATGAACCTTTTCTGATAACTGATTGAAAATGTTTGTAAAAGTTCCTTTCTATCTACAATTTGTCATGTTGTTTCTGTCTTTTGATCTTGTTAATTATTGGGGCATTATTAAGTCTAAGGCTCTTCTAGGGTCCTGGGTTTTGTTCCAGATTTAAAGATATATTTTCTTTATTCACAACTACTGGTGATATAGTCTAAGCAGAAATGGGGATACCCAGTGTGGGAATGTGTAGTGAGGAAATCAAAAGCAGTTTAACTCGCAGTCTTTAGTTGTGATCTGTCACAGAAACTAATAAGACATTTTGCAGTCCCTACCTATTTTTAAGAAGCCTTAATGTTTAAAAATTATTCACAAAATATAAACATGATTATGCAAAATATTTAGAGACACCGGTGGGTAAGAATGTAAAATTTAATGCGATATAATTTTTCCCATTTGTAGGCATTAACAGTTATTCTGCTTGCAGTCTGAGCAAATAACAGGGTTTGCATCCATTAACAAACAAGAATTTCAATATCTAAGAACTTACCAAAGCTGGAAGCAGATCCTTAACTGAGGTGTATACTGGTGGGAGAATGAGGCAGTGCTCATAGGTGAGAACAGGAGTGGCTTGGATTATTTTTATGGGGGGAAAAAAAATATCGGAACAAGTTTGCCAGAAATGTCATGGAGTCTGTGTTCTTGGAGACTTTCAAGACCCATCTGGACAAAGCCCCAGGCAATCTGGCCTGGTCTTGCTCAGCTTTGAGTGGGAGGTTGAACTATGTGAACTCCTTAGATTCCTTTCAGCCTAATGATTCTATGATTAATAAAACCTCCTGTGTTGCAAGAAGTGGAAGAAACACCACCACACTTAACCTGTTTTTGTATCAGTATATTTTACAAGAACTACATTAAATACTCAGAAATCAAAATGATTGATCAAATTAGTTATTAGGTAGGAGTAAAAATTTCATTGCAATGGTTTAGCCTGATTCTCCTCTAAGTTACAGAATATAAAATCAGACCAAAGCATAGTGAATTTTCCAGGGAAAATGAGAATGAGTACCTTACAGAGTTTCATTGTGGTTAACAGAACTGTAGAGTTGCCTTTCTTTAGTTTTTCAAATGTGCTTTCTTTAGTTGTAGTTTCCAGAAAGAGTCTTTCTGATTGAATTTGAAACAGTTTGTTCTGGTGAATTGCATCCGTAGTTGCTGTTAGTTCTAGTAGGCTGGGAATTAAAGAGGAGACTTTTTAGACATTCAGTGTAAAATCTCTGACAGTGCCCTAGAAGAAGCGATCAACTATCGTCTTTGAGGGTCATTATACTCCTGGTATGTCCCTTGTAATAGGATCCTGTTTGACTGGTGCTGTGCAGGCATGGGAATCTATGGGTAATTCTATGTAATTCACTGTAATAGTATTTTCTTTCATTTTTTCACTCCTTGCTACAATGTAAGGAACTCAGCTTGGGTTTTCAAATTATTATTTGAGCCAAAAATTACTCCAGTACTTCAAAGTTCACTGTTACATTAGGTGTCTGTCTAGATATTGCAATTAATTGTCCAAGAATCTTGGTAAGGTATTAACAGTTATTGCATTCTGTTTGAGGAAAAAAGTTAACTTTGGGACTTGCCATTTCCAAATCATGCCAAGGAAAATTAGACACATTATCTTTCAGATAATAGAGTCCATACACTTAAAATATTTTGGGATTCTGAGGCTTGCATGCAGAATTATATTCAGAAAATTCTTTATAGACATCTAGAATTATCAAAAGAATACTGAGATGTGTTTTGCTATTGGTAGTCAGAAAGAGCTGGGGTTTTTTACCTCTGAATAAACAAAAATTCATTATATCTGAAAAGCAGTCAATTCTTGTGTTTTACGTAGCTTCCCACAGCTAATGAAATTGTTTCTTAACCTGATTGCTGAATCTGGAATCCATTACAGCATAATCTTTGATTACCTGATTTCATATTTTGCATTGCTTAATAGTCCACTGATTGTATATCTTCCATACCACTTGTGAAACTTTAGACTATAATTTTACACAGTGTGAAGCTGTTCTTTTGTTTTCATAGTCATAGCAAGAAGAAATGATTAGACCCGACCCATGTATTTCTCCAATATTCAGTACAGATTGTTACTGGGGAGCCCTCAGCATCAAAGGCTAGTTTTCTGGTCCTTATTCTTGAGAAGAAAAGATGAAATTCATTCTATTTGCTATTGCTTTCTGCATTGTGTTCTCTTTCTTGAAGTTTTTTGACCATTCTAATATTACCGGGTATTAGGAATTTCTGTTGAAGCATCTGCCGTTGGCCATATGAAAATTTGTCTCCATAATCACATAATTCCAGAGCACTCTGACTTGATGTTGTTGGGCTGCAGCTAAAACTACATCAACTAGCACATACTCACAAATACCTGTGTACTTGACAGAGCCTAATGGAACACCAAGAAACAAATCTACTTTTCATAAACCAGAGGTCATTACAATAGAAGATATGCTACATTGTAATGGAGAGTTAGAGCTAGCTAAGAAATAGTTGTTTCCAGTTATTTTTCAAGCTTTTGAAGGCTTTCTTGCTTAAAAAATTGTGAGAATAAAAGAATGTGAGAAAATAGGCTCTTTTTAACACATTTTCTGATTAATCAAGCCTAGGTATGCAAATGTTGAAGACTGGTAAGAGCCTTTATTCAGATCAGGAATACAAAATACAAACCCTTCTGTATCCATGTGAACATTTAATTACGTATTTTAAAAAATTCGAAATTGGATAGTAAAATGTGAATGTAAACTGCTACAAAAGAAACTGGAAAAGGAAATGCTATGGTGATGAACTGCAAGGTCAAGAGCAAGTTAAATATTAAAATACCTGTGTACTTTCCATTCACATTTACCGAGCAAGCCAAGTTGTAGGTCAGGCATCGCTTAAGAAGAGTTTTAATTGCAGTATCTGCTTTTTAATATTTAGTGGTGTTTAGTCCATTTAAACATGAGAACATGTAAACAAAAAGAGTCTGAACCTGAGAAAAGGATCAGACCTTTACTTCTTCACAAAGCAGATGTACCTGCTGTGTGGGATGTGTCTGCAAGTGAGCAAGTATCGGGGAAAAATAAGCATCTGGCTTGCTGCAAGAATGACATAATTTGTTACAAATACAGTCCAGTTTTAACCTATGTCTCTGCCAGAAACTGGAGAAGAGAGAGAGACTTGGTGTAAGTCATGCATGATACCTCCCTGAGCTCCTCCTAGGGCAGTGCACATCATATGCACCGTGCTTCACTTGTGTCTGTATGCTTAAAGGCACAGCCAACCCTACAGTTTCATACCGAATGTTTTTTGAGATTAAAGCCTTATGACTGTTATGAAAAAGTTGGCAGTTTGGAAGCCTGAAGCGCAGAACGATTATGGCACAGCCAGACCAATCTTCATTCCACTTCAATTCTGACTGTATTGGCAATCTTTTGATCTTGACTTGCTGAAAAACCCCTTCATTTTTGGTTAACTTTTAGGGGTTGTTGAAAGGAAATATATAGTTTAAAAATGTATGATTTTTGTAAATTTTTTAAATATGAAATTTTGTTTACTTAACACTAATATACAATGAGTCTGTTCATATGAGTTACGTGGAAATACCAGTTTTCACATATGCAATCTTTTGAAATCAACTGAATATCTGAATTGAAAGTCATTCTGAAGTGCATTGTTTTCTCCTCTATTTTATGTATTGGTTCTATTCTGGCTTTTTGTGCAGACACTGAACAAAATGAAACTAGAACTTTCAGACTTAAGCCTTGTGTCCTTTTTGATGGTAGATGTGGAAATTCAAAAAGTTGACTTTGTCTTCCTTACTCTTTTCCTCTTCATTTTGATTAGCTGTCTGAACACAAAATCTCAAGTTATCAACGTAATATGAAGGTCGACTCATCTCTTCACACTAAGCAAATGATTCAACAAAGAAAGTGGTCCCAATAACCTCCAAGAAATTCTCATTGGTCAAAGTTCTTTTTTTGTTGTTGTTAGACAGATACGGGTCTACATTTGCAAAATCACCATTCCAGAAGGCTAGAAACTTTTTAAAAATTATTGTTATACACAATTATGATACAGTCTCAGATAAGCTCTCTAAATTATATTTTTATACACAACTATATGTCATAACTAATACTCCTATTAACTCTATGACCCTGTGAATCACCTGTCAGTAATTTTTTGATGGCATTTAGTGATTTTGATAAACTATTACTGAAAGCGTACCCCATACAGCAGCATGCTGTAGCATGGGAGGAGAAAAGAACATTAAAAGCCCTTTATAACTCTTCAATATTGATATTATATTTGCATCATTTTTTGTGAACTCTTTTCCTGGTTTTGGTGCTTTTGTTTTTTCCACTGCCATACCACACAACGATTATTGGTGACATCTTAGTGACATCCTCTGTACTTTTTAAAAATACGCAACAGATTCTGAGCCAGACAATACTTCGGCATCAGTCAGGAATGACAAAAGATGATGTTGTAATTGTCAGATGTGTGGATAATTTCAGTTGTACAACAGATACAGATCATTCCTGTTTCACAAAACTCCAATTTTGGCAGATTGTGCACATAGACTTATAAAAAAAGTTTGAAGAGTAAATGGGAATGAGGACTGGTTTATATGCTCATCTCTGTGTTTCTCAAAATTAGGCCTGTAGGGGAACACAGATAGCTAAGATTGTTGCTGCTCAAAATGTATGGTATCATTACCTGTCATGTAAAATATGTCTACTTGCAACAATATGTGTAACAGGAACACAGTCAATTATATTTACAGCTGTAATCAGTGATTCTCAGTACTAAACTGGAATATTTGAATTAGTAATGATACTGCGAAACCTCCCCACGTAATAAAATTAAATTTTCAGCAGGCATTGAATCATTTTGGAAACCTTTTATAGATAAATACAAGCAATCAGTTGAACAATGTTGTTTAACATTTTCATCAACATTTAAGTAATAGCAGGAAAAAAATGGAGTTTGATTACAAATACCAGAAAAAGATTTAGAAGTGGTAATATATGTGAGTTTAAAGTTTGATTACAGAATGTATTTGTATCTTTCTGACAGTGATGAAGTTTCCTTTAAATGGATATGCTATTAATCTTTATAAATAATGATAACCTTAGAAAGATGCATTATTCTGAAAAATACAAGAATTCTGTAGAAGCCTAATTGCTACAACCTGTAGGATCAAAGTATTTAATTAAAAAATGATGCCATAATCTCTTCCTTTGAACGTTAACTTCCCATTACTTCTGATGGTCATTGGGCACATCTCAGAAGAATAAGATGGTTTCAAAACTCAGAGCATCAAATCCTGATCTATAAATAGAAAATGTAAAAGTTGGGAACATTAGAAATACTTAATTTTTGGTGAAGCACAAAAAAACCCCAGGGGGGGGTAGAGGAAGCTTTCATTAATGACATAAGCCCCTGAGATGAATTTATTATGCTGTTACTGATTATTACTCTTCAATTTCTGAATATTCCACATAGTGTTGAATAATTTGGGTATGAGAAAAGAGTTTTAAAAGAGTATTAAGTGGGAGAAAATGATGAACATCTTACAGATCCATTGTGTTATGTGATTTCAAAGATTCCAGGAATAACTGGGAGAGTAAATTATGTATTTTGCCCATACATTAGCCAGGGGGAAGTGGCAGGATTTTCCTTTTCAAGAGGCACAATATTTCCTATTTTTGTAAATTTAAAGTTTTTGTCGTTTCATATATATGCAACAAAAAGAAGTATAAGCCAATTGAACAGGTAAAGGTGGAAGTAAAGATGATCTGTAAGTAGTTTGAAATTCCAAGTCCACATTATTGCTGTTCAACACAAGTGGAATTTGAAAGTACTCAGAGGTTGGTATTTACCATGTCTCATTCAGAGTCCATCAAATAATTCAACAGGGTTAGAATAAGCTCAGAGATCAGCACTTGTTATTTTTCCTACGTTTAAATCAGGAACAATTTGAGAATAACAAAGCATTTTATATTAATTTTGTTTATGTGGTTGGAGAAAACAGCCTGAGTGTAAAGGATTATATTGAATATAAACATGCATCAAAATCTTGATGCAATATTTATTTGTTTGAAAGGTTTATTTTTAAAAGGTTCTGATACTGAAATCCATGGAAGTTTTACTAGTGATATGGAAAAGGTTCTATTGACAGAACCTAGCTTGAAAATTCATCACTCCATACATGGCCTAAAGAATACAGTTCATCTCGAGGATAGATTAGAATTGGTATAATTTTTAGATACTACCAGTTGTTTATATTTTTTTATTCCCAAGATATGGAGTCTTTGATGTTTAAAATTACATTTTTTTCAGTTTCATCATCAGTCATCTTTTAGGCAATCCTTCTTCTAAAAAGGAAATATAGGACAGAAAGAGTATTACCTTACATAAGAGATTGTCCTTCTATAGGCAGTAGTGGAATTTAAGGGCTATGTAGGCCTTGTGCTGACATTGATTCTTGGGGTAAATTTCATGCTATGCAAGTGGTCTTCTAACTCTGATTAATTCACAGTTGCTTGACTAAGTGTAGGAGAAAACACTTCTATTATAACTTATTTACGTGAATAAATGCAAATTTCAATATCTGCAATTATGCACCCACGTGATTTTGAAATTCAGTCTTCTTGAAAATTCCTGCACATAAAACTTAATTGCGTGACTCTTTGTAGAGAAAATATAAAAAGAATTTGTGTATGTCTCTCCAGAAAACTTCAGTGTACGTCAGGGTGAATATACATGATTTCTTCTAAGCAGGATTTTCATATAGCTTGTTTTTATTTTTTCCCCAACTTTAAAAACACCCATCTGTTATGTCAAAAAAAGGAGGATACTTGTGCGACTTTAGTCATTTGATAGATACATTCTGACCATCTATCAAAACGTTACAAAAACCCAAGCAATAGTTTTCTAATCTTAAAACATATACGTGACATCTGGCAGGCTGCATTTAAAGGATTAAGGTGTTAGAGAATCAAAGGTAGCATGAGAGACATCTTTGATTTAATCATTGCTTTGTAATGCAACAATACAAGCAAAGTAAGCAAGCTTTTTTTTTTATTTAAGTAACAAGTAAATAATTTCTGTTGAAGAAGATGATTAAATGTTGTTTTTGACGAAGGATTTGTCCCTGCTACCCACCTCTCCACTGCAATTTTTAATCTTTTTTACATTGGCTTTGCTGTGGAAACTAATCACTCTTAAGTTCATCTCAGGAAACAGATTCAAAAGCTTGAAATCTTGAATTCAAGAGCTGTGCCCATTTTTGATGTGCTGGGTAGTAATCCAGTTAGATTTCTGTTTCTGCTTACAGAATTTAAGCCTTATCAATGTTATGACTGCTGAATAAACATCTTGACTCATTTACAAGTTAGTTCGACCATTTTTACCTGTTTATTTTTATAGTTCTGTCTATGTGAAGGAGTTCAAATAGAACCTTTCTATTAATCCTTTGGAAAAAGCCTTGATGCACTGCAGCTCACTTTGTTATTGGTTTTCAGGTTGTTTAAAATAGTCACACGTTTTCCTGAGCACATCATGCTGCTATCTTTCTCTTTACAGGGTCTCTTCTTCAGTGTCATTTATGATGTAGACATCGTTACTTTCCTCTTTCCAAAGATAATGGAGTTCTTGCACATTATAAAAAGCTTCTCAAGTTTGTGTTGGAGACTGCCTGAAAAAGAACAAGAGCTCAACAGTAAGCTGTAACTGTAAACATAAATAAGCAGTTTCTGTAGTATTTGACATTACGAGACCCTTACTAATATACACTGTATAAATCAGATTTTATCTTGATTGAATTTCTGGGGATAAATAATAAAATAACCTAAACTGGTCTTCTGCACACATAAAAAAATTAATATACTTTGAATTATAATCTAAACTTGCATCTTGCACGTTTCCTTCCTTTTGTGTCTTGTAATGAAGCTAGGTGTATCACAAAAAAATTTGTGTATTATCCATGAAAGAGTAATTAATCTATAGCTAGAAAATAACAAAATTAACTTTTGAACACTAGGTGAATTGCATTTCATGATATGGGTATGAAAGTGAATTCAGCCATCACTGTAATACTATCATGTAATGAAGTAATTTTAAACAAAATAACATTATTTGCTGAATCCTGTATTAGAAATAGAGATATATGCAACTCATTCAATACGTCAGCTTTTGGAAACCTTATACACATCTGCAGCTACTACACATTTTTCGAAATTAATCTGTAATATATGGCTTTTCTGCATTAGCTACAAATCTAGTCCTTTTGTCACAAAAAGTGCATGTTGTTGCCTTTTGTTACATGCCAAAAAGATAAACAGCTATATAATCTTAAACAGATGAAAAAAATATCATTTAATAAGCTTTATTAAAATTTACTATTCTCAGGCTGACTGGAAAGCTTGTATACTCAAATGCTTCTTAATTAATTGCTGGCTTATTGTTATCTGGTATGTCCCTTTTCTCTGCCAGATCCGTTCCATCCACATGGAATTGTTTTTGCAATTATATTGCCCTTGTGAGCCCTTTGTGGCATGATCCATCATTTTTCATTTCATTTACAGTGCCTGAGAGCTGGTGGAGGTTTCAAGATGCTCCTGTAATATAAAATATTTTGGTTTGTTATTGTTCTTGTTGCATGAAAAATTCTGAAGTCTCTTTAATAGTATGAAGCTTACATGTTATATCATCTCAGTTCATATATAATGCAGTGGGCTTGGAGAGGGATTGTGTTGGGCATTGGGGTTAGTCTAGAAATAAGTGTATCATAAAAAACAATCCTACCTGAGATTTACATTAGATAATGAGCTATACGGAAACTGCCTGGGCTATCACAGCATGGAAGGAAAAACATGGAAATATATGTAAGTATATATAGGTGAGAGGGAGAGCGACTGACTAGTTTTGTTGGAAGAGCAAACATTTTCTCATAGCAGAAAACATATGTAGTATTTATGTATATATGGAAACATTTCTTTCTCAGACAACAATCCAGCATATTTTTATGCTCTTAAGGACTCATATTTGGACTGTTAGGGAATATGTGAGAACAATTTCCTCTTTTATGAGAGGATAAAATTCCCTCTGAAGCTGAAAGGTGTCTTTGTTTCTTTTACTCTGAATGCAGTGAAGGTTCACCTTGCTGCTAAAGATACCATGTGAATTTTACTATGAGTCTGTTTTACAGCTGTTGATGGACAAACAAGTCTTTCATTATCCTTCTACTGATTCTTTGTCGCACTCACAGAAATCATGCCTGATGATACATTATTCTTGCGTGCACACTTTCCTCCTTGCAGTAACTTTTTACGCGTATGTTTGTATACTTTTCCTCTGAGATTTTGCTCCTAAACAAAAATTCAAGGTGGTTTTTTTTTTTTATTTTTATGTTACACTAACGACACACAGGACAATGTATGGTTAATTAATTTTGGCAAAAACCTTGATAGAATACTTTAAGTATCCTTCTTGCTCTAGGATTGTGCAGTATTTAGTCATAAATGATGGTAAACACAGTAGCTTAAGTAGCTTAAGATCAAGACATAAAGAGACAGGAATCAAATGAATTTGAAAAAATCCTGTTACTTAATCAACTAGTCATCATTAGCAACACATTCATATAATGACAAGCTGCTTCTATTTCATGTGTTTTGTTTGACTGCTATGTGAGTATGTGCTTTGAAAGTGAAAATTCAGAAAGAATGGAAAGTGAAACTCATTCCCAGCGTCTCTTCTTAGACTGCCAATAGAACTCAACCTGTACTGCGAGAAGCACAACTGTTAGAGAAATGGAATTGCATGTGTCACTGTAGGACTGTGTTTGCCTCATGCTGAAAAAACTATTTCCCAGTGTTACTACAAAAAATACATAAATAGTAAGCACTTTTTTTTTCCAGTGCAATTTTTGGGCTATATAATTAAAAAAAAATCTTACTGTATGAAAATACACATGAATAAAAAACTTTGGTGCGTAGGTAGGCTGTTCTGCAAACTCAGAAAACTTATGTCCTACAGGAATACTCTCTGTTGGGTTTGGGTTTGAAACAACAGACCTCAACTGCTAAATACAAACATAAAGATGAAGGTACAATTTGGCTAAAATCTGAAAATTTGAACCTGACTCATAATTTGCTACTTGAATCATAAATGATGAGCTGTACCCATGCTATGTGCAATTAGTGCCAAATTAATCATTGAGCAAGGTTAAGAGAGCAATAAAGTGGTTAAGTCACACACCATCTGCTTGCCTGCTGTATCTGAGGTATACTTGGACTGGGATTCAGGCCACCAGTCTTCCCCTTCTCCCAAGGGAAAGAGGAAAATGTGGCTCCTTATGTCTTTAATACAGATTGTTCTTCCATTCCTGTCTGAAAGAAACTGATTAGAAGACCAGAGAAAGTAATTTTGAAAGGCAGCCAGTTCCTCTTCAGAGGTGAATAAATGTTTGAGTAGTGCAATGGTCTGAGAAAATCACTGCAGTCTGCTCACTCTGTACCCCAGGTGGTTTCTTCATGTTTTTCACTTTGTGGAAAAAAAGAGACTATTGTCCTTGAAATAGTTTGTGCTACATTGGATTATCCTATATGGGGCACATTATACAGATACACAAAATTGGCTAGACCTACAGTCCTTGAAAGCCAACACCCAGAGGCTGAAGTACAGAACCCCTGAATTTGTAATTGTATTTAAACTGTAAACATCTTCCAGACTTTGTGTGCTCTTTATTTCACAGAAACTTTTCAGTGTATTCAGATTTTAGTAGCTTGCTTTTGTAAGTTTAGAAACTAAAGAGAATTATTAATCTCACTTTGCTCTGTCATAAACTGTCATAAACTAAGACTGGGTTAGAGTCCAAGTCTCATTCATGTTCCCATCCATTGTCCTTCCTATTTCGTGCTCCCTGTTTTCAGTAACTAGATCAGGTAAATAATTCCATGGTGAGGGTACTGCCGTACTACGTGCAAGAGAAACTTTCTGACTGAGACGTAGGTCTGTGTGGCTCCAGCTTCTTGCACGACTGCAGAAAGCCACTTAGCTTTTGCGTAAGTGAATTCCCTCAAGAAAAGAGGTTCAATAGCACGTTACCCTCACATGAATGTTGTAAAGACAACTACTTGCAGATTTTTGAGGTGATAACATACTACAGGATCAGATGGCCATGTAACTGAGTCACCCTATGAACACTGTGCCATCAGTCTTTTGATGCCTACAGTTCTTGTTCAAAGTAATGATCTTTTTATTCTTGATGGTAAAACTATTACATTCATTATCTCAAGTCTCCTGTTGTAGGTACTTGCCTTGTGAGTATCCTGTGAGAGGTCACGAGTAGTTTTGTATTTTGTGAGTAAAACTACACACACTTATACATGAAGTTTGCATGTCTGCCTGAACTTCAGTTCAGTCGCATGGAGTGGCTTCATCAAGCAAATGGTGTAAATTGAGGAGGAAGAACATGCATAAGAGAAATAAGAATGAAGGACTATATGTAAAGCTCAAGGACATAACTGAAAGCCTACAATGAAGACAGTTTCAGTAAGATCCTAAAGAAAACTTCCAGTCAAGTAAACTAAAATAAACAGTTATCAATATGGTATGTAACTGCATTTTGAAAACTGAGCTCTTAAAAAGTATCAGTAGGAAGCCTTTATGATGAAAAGCTAATTTAATTCTGAAAAATACTTCTAGTAACTCTTCAACAGAAAGGCTATTTTATTAGTCTGACTTCCTGTCCAGCAGCTGAGGCCATTTAATAAAAACACTTTGTAGAAATTATTCTTCTAAACTGTGTGGCTTTATATGCTGCTCTGCTAAATATCTGGATTGACTTAAAATATTTTTTTTGCATTATAGCACAGTATTCTAGGTAATCAGAAAAATGGTGAGGGATGATTTCTATAATAATCACTTTACAGAATACTTTTTAAAACTACGTAGTCTGTTTTTGGTCTGAGTCTTGCATTTGTGATTCACCAAAAATCCTTCAGCCAGCAGTGGGAGTTTTGATTTCGAACTGAAACTTGATTCTTTTGGCAGCTTTGTAAAATGTAAAATTGGAATAAGAGTCTGGATTAAAATAATGTCCCCAGTCCTTTTGTCATCACATGAGGAAGCTACACGGTCTCTTTCAAAATTGTTTTTGTCCACAGTATGCTGCTTAGGGTCTCATATTCTAAAGACTAAAATAAACAAGAATTTTGGGTGTACTACTATTAATATTGCTGTAACAATTCTTCTTGTACAAGTTGGTTTGAAGTAAGATGTGCTTCTTGCAACATTACAATTTTGCTAGGGCTACCTTATAACTGTGCTTGTGTTGATTATAATTGGATTGTCAATTGCTGCCAGATCATACTAAATACATCACTTAAAACCCCAGTTTTCTGTTAATTCACTCTTGTACTTGGCTTAGTCTCAAAATTTCTGATGATTTCTTCTTTTCTGTAGTTGTAATTGGCCCTACAGGGTTTTTCATGTAATGCATACGGAGTTGTCCATAACAAATTCCCTCCTCCCTGTTAAATGCCTGGATAAATGATCTTTGGAATCACTGCTCTCTCTCCATCTTGTACTAGTTTGTTCTCCCCAGTCTGTATTTTCATGTATTTATGACCACAATTGGACTTTATTTCTGTGCTATCTTGATCCATGATTTCTTTTAAAAGATTCAACACATCATTGCTTTGCTTCTCTCGCTGTTTCTGTACACCAGTAAATGCTGGAGGATCATGTGTCATTTCCTTCAAGACTTGCTGTAATACTGCATCTTGTTCTTCTAAAACTGTACATGAATGGCCTCCCAGTGAATCTTTTTTTAGTTTCTTATTTTACTCTCCATGTCATATCTCAGCACATATGTCTTTTTATGATCTCTATGTATCTGCAAATTAGTCTCATAAATAGAAAGTGAACTAGAAGAGATAACATAGCCCCAAGCTAAAAGAGGAGATCAAAACACTAAAGCAAAGAAGTATCATTGTGGATACAATGTGTTAGGGGATGAAAATAAAAGCCATCAACTTTATTGTACAAAATACTGTTTGCACATCAAAGTTTGCAGGGACAATTAACATACTTTATTAGATCAGCAAGTGGCTGGAAAACTAGAAAGAGGTACAAAAACCTTCACAGGCATGTTTTTAAAAAACTTCCTATTTTCTTTCAGATATGGTCCTATTGCTTTATCCAATACTACCTCAACACTATAAATCTTGCCTTACCAGGATCCTTAAACTATCATACAAATGCTGTAGCAGACAACACTACAACAGAATACTGTTCACATATGAGAAATTTCTAATATTTGGAATTGATAGATCAATTTCAGCCAAGAGATTCAGAGAGACAATCAAATCCTGAGTGAAAAAACAGAGAGGTGATAGACTGTAGGCATTTGACAGACTGGACTGGAGAGGAGTCGTCCTTCATACATTTTGGCAACAAAATTGGCACTTGTCTCTTCACCAGGAAAAGGGCTGTGTCCTCAACTTATGTAAACTCACAAGTTAATGTAGAACAAAAGCCAACTGTGCTGTGCCCTAGAAGTTCCATAATACCACCTGCTCTGTATCAGATGCAATGCAGATCCTATAAATGCTGTGTGGTTTTATGGTTTGCTCTTTCTGTTGAGGACAGAATAAGCAGGTGGGCGCCAGTTGCTTCCATGAATGAACTGTGCTGTGAAGCTAAGACTGTTTATTTTTAAGTATGTCAGCAAGTCAAACATAATAAAACATATCTATCAAGAGTGCTATCTTTAAGCAACGTAACCTTGCAGCTAAGGAAGACAAATCTGTGAGTCCTTTGAGAAACAAATCTGTAGGAATGTTGGCCTGAACATTTCAGAAGAGTGCTAGGAGCTGTGATACCAGAGTTGTTCATGTTGAAGGCAACAGCAAACCAAAATATTTATTTAATGTAGGAATTATTCTGAATACTTAGGATTCCTTTTTTTCAAGTGCTTTGTTATAAGTAGCCAAGACTGCTGTTTCTTTTGGTGTACTTGCCCTTTTTCATGCAGGAGTGGCTGCTGCTGCTTCAGTCAGTGTGTATGATAAAAGCTACACTAATGCAGTTTAATTTGCCTCACATAGTGTATCTATTCCTTAACTTTATAAACATAATATTCATCCTGTAAAAAAAAAACATGCAGTTATCGTTCCTAGTAGTCTTATAGTCTTAGTACTTATTGAGAACATTAGGACCCGTGCACTTCTTATAAATTGTAAATGCAGTGTCTCTTCTCTTTGAGTTGTTTCTAATTATGGTTGCACTTCTTGTTGTTCATTAGGAGGTTTCAAAGAAATGTAGCATTGTCACTAGTACTCTTACTTCCCATGTAAGCAACATACACTGTATTTTAAAATGTGATCACGCTCAGAGGAGAAATCTACAGTTCCATGGTAGTAGTTGCTCATTTTCTGTTTGCCTGACCTCGCATGTATTGCTGGTTCTGTTACCCTGCCATGCTGGTTTCAAAGAGCTTTAATACAATTTCTTGGGAAAAGTCTTGAAGCTTTGGCACATTTTGACTGTGGCATTTCAGTCTTTCTGTTTTAGTCTGTACAGCCGCATTTTTCTTCCTTGTGATTTGCTGTTTGGTGCAGTAATAGTATTATTTTGAAGTTACAATGGATCTCAAGAGTATCCTTTGGGTGAGGATGAACTCTATCAGATAAAGGTCCAACTGTCTTCATCTGCTTTTGTTAGTATGGATATAGCTATTTGTAGTTATTTTCATTGAGGTCCATTAAAATGTTAAAGGTATGTGAAACATCTCCTTATGACTTATCCTATCTAAGTTCACCATAAAAATTTGCAAAAGATTGAAATCTGATTTGGTGTTACTCTTTGCTTGAATGTAATACATGACTATTGTACTGCTTAGTTACACTACTTAACAAGAGAATAATAGCATAACTAATGACTGAATAAAACAGTTCAATATTACCTGTGCTTGCCATTACTTGTCAATTAATTGCAAAAAGTATGCTATCAAAGAGACCAAAGGAGTAAAACTTGAGATTTCCAGTGTTGCCCATGTACCAAATGAAGCATTAGTAGAACTGTGGGTATGGGTAATCTGAAATGATGATTTACCATTAAAGCAGTTTTGTTAGGAGGCTGACCTAAAGGGAAGATGACCTGCTGTAACTGAGGAATAATATGAGGATAAAAAATAAAAGTGGAAAGAGCCAAACCGTTCCATGACTTATATCCCTAGGGAACTACATTTTGCCAGAAAGATGACAAGGGAGTTTAGTTATGGAAAGTAGACTGTAGGCAGAATAGGTTTAAGTGCTGGTCACTTTAGAAAAGGAAAAAAGAAGTGCTTACTAAAAGAACTGTATAATTTTGCAAAAAAGAACTTTTGACTACTGGGAAGGATAAAAATTTGGCACATATGTTTTTCTAAGTTAGGATTTCTTCCTGGGATTTTCTGATACACACAATTAGAAAAGCAAGACAATTGTGTTTGCATTCAGCACCTTATTTGGAAGATTTTGTTTCTAAATCCTGCCCTTTGGACTATGTTTAGCATTGTTTTACCATGTAGTTCACAGATATATTGAATGTATTTTTACAGACTTCTCAGTAAGTACACTACAGCCTGGTAAACACCTCTCAGTTCTGCCAGGCGTAGAGAATTGCACCAGAGAATTGTTCAGTTTTTGGTAACATAAAGCCTGAGAACTAGTTTGTATCTTTTACTGGTGTTTTTGTGTTAATATAGGATATATTACATTTTCTGTATTTTATTTCTTTATACTGTCCCAGAAAACCATAGGAAGAAAGACAGTAAACATCCAATGAACAATACCTTGAAAATGAGGAAAATACCCGAAAATCAGGAAAATGCCTTTTCAAAAGAAGTGACAACATTCATTGTTTTTATGACAAAGTAATATTTTTCTTTTTTTTTTTTTTTTTTTTAGAAGATTAACATTTTTCTCATCATTATCAAACTATAGCAAGGTCAAGTAAAAGGCAGAAGTTTGAATTTAGTACAAGACCAGACTAAACATTTCTGCTGGAACAAAACCCCACCAAATGCCATTTTGTGTCTTATGGCCCAGCAGAACCTGGACTTTGACTATGCCTGTGCAAATAACACAACTATGACACGAAATGGAAAAACACGATAAGAATGACTTAAGTATGGAGTTGCATGAAAACAATTATAGACAAATTCTCATTCTGTGAGAACAAAAGAAAGATACTAAGATCCATATATGTTAGGAGTTAGTTACAGCGCAGTTCTGCAAGGAGCAACAGGATCTGTTGAAGCTAAAAAAGTGTCTTCCACAAAAGGCAATCAAAGAATAGTTTGAGTTGGAGTTGACCTCAAATATCATCCAGTTCCAACCCCCCTGCCTCCCACTAGATCAGGTTGCTCAAAGCCTCGTCCAATCTGGCCTTGAACACCTCCAGGGATGTGGCATCCACACCTTGTCTAGGCAACCTGTTCCAGTGCCCTTATACTTTCTTCTTTCCATCTAATCTACATCTACCATCTTTTGGTTTAAGGCCATTATCTCTTCTCTTATTGTTACTTGCCCTTGTAAAAAGTCCCTCTTCATCTTTCTTGTAGGACCCTTTTGAGTACTGGAAGTCTTCTATAAAGTCTACACAGAGCCTTCTCTTCTACAGGCTGAACAAGCCCAACTTTCTGCCTGTCTACATAGGACAGGTGCAGCCTCCAGCCCTCTGATCATCATTGTGGCTCTCTGGACCTACTCCAACAAGACTTTCCTGTGGTGAGGGCCCTGGTGCTGGATGTATTACTCCAGGTGGGGTCTCATGAGAGCAGAGCAGAGGGGTATAATCACCCTGGTCGACCTGCTAGCTGCGCTTCATACAGCCCATGATATAATTGTCCTGGGCTGTGAGAGCATATTATTGGCTCATGTTCAGCTTTTTTGCCCATCAGTACCCCCAAGTTCTTCTTGGCAGGGCTGCCCTCAATTCCTTTATCCCTCAGCCTGTATTGATGCTGGGGTTTACCCCCACCTATGTGCAGGACCTTACACTTCGCCTTGGTGAATTAATGAGGTTTGCACAAGCCCACCTCTCAAGCCTGTTCAGGTCCCTCTGGATGGCATCCCTTCCTTCCAGCATGTTGACCATGCTACACAGCTTGATGTCATAGGCAAACTTGCTGAGAGTGCACTTGATCCCATGGTCCCTGTCGCTGACAAAGATGTTAAACGGCACTGGGCCCAATACCAACCCCTGAGGAACATTGCTCATCACTGATCTCCGCTTGGCTATTGAGCCGTTGACCACAACTCTTTGATTGTGACCGTCCATCCATTTCTTTATCCACTGAGTAGTCCATTTGCCAAATCCATGTCTCTCCAATTTAGAGACAGGATGTTGTGCAGGACAATATCAAATGTTTTGCGTAAGTCAGATAGGTGACATCAGTTGCTCTTCCCTTAAACACCAATTCTTCAAGGCCGTTGTAGTAGGCCATCAGATTTGTCAGGCATGATTTGCCGTTAGTGAGGCCATGTTGGTTCTCACCAGTCACCTCCATATGTTCCATGTGCCTTAGCATCGTTTCTAGGAGGATCTGCTCCATGATCTCGCTGGGCCCAGAGGTGACATTGACTGGCCTGTAGTACCCTGGGTCTTCTTTAGTTCCCTTTTTAAAAGTGTGGGCTATGTTTCCTCTTTTCAAGCCAGTGGGAACTTCATTGGACTGCCATGTCTTCTCAAATATGATGAGTAGTGGTTGAGCAGCTTCACCCACCACTTAGCTGAGAAGCCCCAGAGGCACCTCATCAGGTCCCATGGACTTGTGCACCTTTAGGTTCCTTAGATGGTCTCAAACCTTATCTTCTTCTACCGTGGGCAGTAATTCATTCTCTCAACCCCTGCCTTTGCCTTCTGTGCCTCGGGCAGTTTGGCTAGAACATTTGCTGGTGAAGACTGAGGAAAAAGTTGTAAGTACCTCAGCTTTCTCCAAGTCCCAGGTAACTGGGTCTCCTGTTTGCTTTTGGAGAGAACCCACATTTTCCCCAGTCTTCCTTTTATTCCCTACATGCCTATAAAAGCTTTTCTTGTTGCCGTTGATGTCCGTGACCAGATTTAATTTTATCAAGGCCTTAGCTTTCCTAACCTGATCCCTTACTGCTCAAACAATTTCCCTGTATTCCTCCCATGCTACCTGTCCTTGCTTCTGCCCTCTGCAGGCTTCTTTTGTTTTGTTTTGTTTGAGTTGGTTCAGGAACTCCTTGTTCATCCATGAAGGCCTCCAAGTGTTTTTGCCTGATGGAATGAAACTGATGAGATTAATCACTTCCTTTTAAATAAGATACATGTTTGTTTACCTTGTTGAACCTGTGTGTAGAAAGTACTGAAATGCCACAAACAAAATGTGTAAATCTCAGTAGAATGAATTAAGGGATGGCATGAATATCTTGTAAAGGTTAGCTTTCTTGTCATCTATAAACAAAAATCAGCCTATTTATGTGTATAGTGAATCTTTAGTTTGTCAGCGTCGATTGCTGTAGTCAGAATATAATTGCTACTCTGTGAACTTTGCAATTATCTGCTTTGTTCATTTAGGTATTTTAAGAGGGAAAGCTGATAAGAAAACCAATTATGATTTCCCTAGATAATGGACATTTTTATACCAGATTTCTTTTCTACTAGTTTGACAGAGTGCATTGTTAATATAAAGAAAGTTCCAGAACTGCATAAAAACCTCGTGATCTGTCAGGCATTTACTCAAATGTAAAATAACATTCATTTAGAACTCCTACTCTGCTGAACCAAGACTTTATAAATTATGCTATAAAGCTGGTAGTTGCTCATTTATCTGTCTTTCTAATTAAAGATAGGTAATGGACTCCTGCATATGCAAGCACTGAGAAAACCTCTTTATCTGTGGATAAAACAGGGGATTTGTTTTGACTATATTCAGAGAAAACTATTATCAGGATCTACTCACTTTCTGATCATTAATATGCTAATTCTTACCTTTAGACATTCCAGATCTATACTGGGCTATTTTAGCCATCTTTGGATTGATTTTCAGCTAACCCTTGTTTTTCCCTTTGCCACTGCCAACAAAAGCAATATGCAAATTAAGAATCTGATATGTTTCACAGAAAGAATTTGTATTGTTTTATTTTTAAATCAGAGTTGGAATTAATGCCATATGTGTAAAAGACTGCAAAGATTACTTAAGGCATGATGTTACATTTTTTTGACTAATATTTTTCTTTCCACAGGTGATTCACATGTCATGTTCTGTCATTTAATAATTCCATGCATACACAAAGGAGACCCTCACAGAACTGTGAGCTAGGTGCTATAAGCCCCTGCACATGGGCGTCCACATACCTGCTCATACACGGGCACTAGAAAAGTATTGATTCCACTTAGCAGAGAAGAGGAGGAAATGCTAAACGTTTCTTGAAATAGTTAGACTTTTTGTATGTAAATCACTCAGTACTAATGAGGTATAAGTAGAGAATTCACCTCCGGGTGTGAGGCACACCTATTTACATTGTTCACGTGCCTTTGTTTAGACTGCATTGTTTATTGTAATCCAACCGCTCTGTTAGAACCACCACTGCACTCATTCTTAATTTGAAAATTCTTGATAGTGGCTAAAATGCTAAAGTTTGTGGGTTGGATATATATTTGTGTTGATAAACAATGTGTATCTGTACGTTTCAATTTGAATTATGAAGAGATTCTGAATTGCAAGCCAAAATTCATGTTACTGAGATTCAGGTGGATCCTTCCTAACCCGGAACAGAAATTTTGCTTAAAACTTAGCTTGAACTTGTTGAAGTGGATGAATCTGGGTTGTTTCTGAGGTCATAAAGTTATTGTTTGAAATTTTTACTTGCCAATATCTTAAGCTCTAAAGCAACTTTGCTATTTAGGAGAAATATCTAAAGAAAGTTTTACTGAACTTCATTAGAATTGGGAATGACTGAAATGCAAGTTGGGTTGTTCCTGTGTATTCTGTCCTGTATGCATGAGAGATCAGGACTTTTTCCATTATGACTTTAATACATGTACATGCAGGTATATATTCTCATTTGAAGTACGTTCCTGACCAAAGGGGATACCCTGGAGCTCATTTTCAAATCTGAATCTCTTCAAATTGCTCCAGGTCTGAGTTGATCCTTTGAAAAAACCCCATGGTTTGTGCAGCTTCATGGATGTTGGAATCAAAAGCCTTGTAAAAGGTGATGCTTTGATTTGTGCATTCTGTTAAGAAAAGTAAAGTTATTATCTCAAGTCTGGTTGTGACAGCCTCAAATTAGGCACCACATGTTTGAGGATCACCAAAATTGCTGATGTCTTTTTTCATTTTAACCTACAGTTTGCACAAAATGTATTAATGAACTCTTTTAACTTTTCAGTCCAAAGCCTGCATATGTGGCAATACTCACCAAGATTAAGATTAGTTAGTTAAAGATGTGATGTCAAATAGGTCTATGATAAAGCAAATGCTTCAATGCATAGGAGTTAACTCTCAAGAAAGTGAACTCATTCAGAAATAAAAGTAGCTTTAGTTTGTTTACTTAACTTCAATAATATCAGTAATGACAGTATCTCTGAGTGTAGTTCTCTTACTAAAATGCTAAGGGAGTCTTACAAGCATCTTATTATTCACCATAGGATACATGAAATAATTACAGAACTTTCTCTCCTACTAGGTCAGTACAGAGACAAAATAGTGCCCTGAAGTGTAACTTGTTTTTTTTCCTGCTGCTTGACTAACAAAGAGAGGATCTTGGTCCCTAGAGCCCCCTCATCATCACTACATCAATTTTCAAATATTCATTCTCTGTTTTAAGGAAAGGGTCTGGAGAAACTTGGCATTCTTTCTAATATTGTCCTAGAATATCTGAAGGCAGCTCATGTCAGAGAGTATGACAAGCCTGTCCTAGTAAAAGATGTACTGGATTATTATTCGTTAGTTTTCTTGGCTTTTGCCTTATTAAAACTCCTTATGCTCATTCCCAAACATGAGTTTGCCTTATAAAGATCATTTTAATCAGAAGGGATTCCACTCCTATAACTACTATTTATTTATTTATTTATTATTTTACCCAAAAGAGAGCATGTTCAACAGTTTAGAAGGACAATGGCATGATAACACAGCCAACAGACCATGATTTTTTCTTTTTTTTCTTTTTTTTTTGATTAGGGAATATCTTCAGTCTATCTGCATGTTAATATTTGTACTTGCGGACAGAAACTGCTGTACCGTTAGCTGGATGGCTGTGTGCAATATTCATTGATTAATCCATTTCATAACATATTGAGATTGTGCAGGGAAGTAGGGTGAATGTTCACAGACAGTGCAGAGAATGCTTCCACAACTGACACATCAACAATCCCTTGTGTGAAGTGCTACTATATTAATAAAGAGAATGTTGTTAAGGTGCTGTGAGTCAAGTAAGGGGACCTAAGGGCCTAGGTAGACATTAGGCTCTTTCAGTTAGTACAGTGGAAATTGTAGCCCTTCTTGAGATCATGTTTCTCACCATATTCTTCAGCATTAGCTCCTTTCAGTCAATGGGTTCAGAGAATTATGTTAACAAAAATGAAAGTCCATTTTCAACTTAATTCCTGTTGGATTAACCTGGGAGATAGATGTCAGATAGCTTTATGTACCATTTTTACAGATCCACATAGGGAATGTGATAAACTGTTGCTAAATAAAATATAACTTGCTTTGTGTGATACAGATGGAAGTTGTATCTGCTGGCTACTAAAGGTTCTAGTTCAATTGTTTAGCCACACAGGCCGAATCCTGAACAATTTGGGGAAGGTTTTGACTTCAATATAGGAAAGACTGAAAAGGTCTGAAGTAATTGGACCCTCAGATCCACTTAACTCTCCAACTTTAGCAACACACTGGTAATGCTTCCAATTTTGAGGTTTTACGCTGAGGTTAACATTTGGGTTGGAATTTCCACATTCTGATTTCTGGCACAAAATTTTGACATGGCTATAGTATCAAATTTTCAAAAATGTTAAGTTTATTTAGTTTTCAGCATCTCGTATGAATCATAATTGCGTTTATAAACTACAACTGGTTTAGTTTTTGGTCTCCATGGGAAAACTCTTGCCCCTGTTTGTGTTCAACAGTAGTTAAGCAATACCCAGAGACACCTAATAACACAATGAGAGTTCCCACAATTACACACAGATATGAGGACATTTTGCTACACTAAAATGCAGCTGAGAACTAAAAGATTTCTCTAAATTTAGAGGTTGATAAGGAGTTGTTTACTGTCCGGGGACAGGAATTGAGCTAGTTTTAACTAGGAGTTTTTCAGGAGTTACTGTGTCTCCAGGATACAAAAGAACATCAAGTCTCTACAGATTACATCTGATGTGTATGCAACCTATTTACTTGGGCTACAGGGATGAAATGCTGCTTTTGGGAATTCTGTGTTGGGCTGTACTAATGAGCTTGCAATAGTTATATCTTACAAAATTACCTACTCTGATGCATAAAAAGAGAAAGGATGCTTCTGGATGTAATTCCTTCCCTAGCCTGGTTGTGACAGCTCTGCCTGAACATGAGAATAAAAGCTGGTTGGGCAGCATATGATTTCCAGAACTCTTTCTTGTTTTCTCTGAAGAAATAACAACAGACTGGATGTTTTATTCAGCAAGTTAGACATAACGTACAAGTGATATTATTTTATGGTGTTAATTGTACCTTAGCTCTCCCAAGCATTACTGTAAATGATCCTTAATGTCCTGAAATGCAGGTCTCCTTCCAAAGGGTCATTTCCAAAGTATTTTCAGTATCTCCATCTATACAACAGTATCATTTTTTATTTCTATTTTAATTTCTTGATGCCTAGATAGTCCCTGGCCCCCAGACCAATTTCCTTCTCAATAGCAACCCTCTAGAAAGGGCATTTCCATTCTGGAAAGGTTGGCCTCAGTAAATATTGCACAAACAACAACAAAACTATGTGTTATCCTTACACAAAAATAAAAGCTATCATAAGATCTTTTTCTACACTACTTGCTAGTTCAAAATTAGTCACAAAAATATTTATTATACTTGATAGTCTCAAGAATTAAATTTTCTCCAACCTTGTATTGTAATAGCTGTCATAGCACCCTGCCAAGGTTGGTTAATTCTGCATGTTTATTCAAGCTGGGAACATATTTTTTCTGTGATAACTTTGTGCTTAACACACCCTTGAGATCATACAACAATATCTCTGAAATGAAGAGGTTTAATGAACTTTTACAAGCATATAGTTTATTTGGGAACAGTTTGTTTTATGATCTTTCCCATGTGGATCAGCACACATGGAACTTAAAACTTCTAGATAAAACTCCCAGGTGAATCTCATCTTGAAGCTATTGGAATAAGGTTGAATAGATTCTCGTTTTCATCAATACAGATCTCCTTATTAAAAATTGCTTACACTTTCTCTGACGTGCAAGTCTATCAAGATTGGTTAAAAAAGCCCATATATTCTTACAGGATTTCTGTTTACATACTTGTGGGCAAGAGTGGAATCAAATTTTTGCCTCATATCTGAATACCCTGACATAGTTCTGATACATTGTGAAGTCGGATCTATCAGAGTCAGTCTCCTCTTAAAATATGGAGCAATTTTCTGTATCTCTATTGTGGCAGGAAGAAAACGATCCTTTAGTGCAACGGTGATATGAAAACATTCCCTCACACGCACCTCTAAAGGTCAAAAGAAAACAGCTGTGTTCCTTTCCCTGTTGACCTACTTAATGGGAAGGATACGAAGTCTGATTGCTGATTCTCTCTTTCAGTCTCCTCTGGTGCCTATCCTGGTTCATTTGTATTTGTCAGTAGGGTGACAAGGTGATGCCAGAGCAGACTTTGCTGATTTTCACCCAAAGATTAAACTGGAAGCTATATATGATTACCATCAAATTATGAGCCAAAATATGTGAAACATGTACCTCCTGTAGTTGTAAGCCAGAACCTTCAGTTGGAATTGTTCTAGTCCAGTAAATTTTGGTGGAAGTGGAGCCTTCTAGTAAGATTTGAAACATTATAGACACAAAGGTGTAGCTTGATCCTGCAATTCCTTCACACACGTCTTCCATTCATGCTAATTTCATAAATAAGTATTATAAAATATATTTGCTAGAACTTGAGCAACATCTATCTGCTAAAAGCCTTGAGTTCATAGAAATACCTTTTTTATGTAAAAAGATATATGTGAAGTATATTTGATGCTATACTTGAACGTCTAAAATTCTTTTTTTTTCCTTGCTTCTTCATGTTCCTGGAGCATGAGGTACTTGAACTTCTAGCTAATAAGTCTTCATGATTTTAACAGTAATATTTCTGATCTATTGTCCTACAATTGTTCCTTTCTAGTTGTTCTACAAGTGATGATTAACTTACATTAATGTAACTTTGCACTGTTATTAGTCCACTACCTGACTTTCTTTAAAAGTATTTCTGAAAAAATCCCAGTGAGAATTTAGCCTGCCACGTTTTCATAATGTTATCTGATCTAGACAAACATATATAAAAGCCAGAATTTAACACCTGATGTTTCTAGGATTTATACTTATTGCATTTACTGTTAGCATAGTTTGAAATTTACATATTCAGAGAAATATATTGATTCTGGAATACAGAAATGGAGAAAATTCTGTGACAAAATAATTTAAATAATTCTGTAAATCTAACTAATTTCTTTCATGAATGAATTACGATAACAGTATCTGAACTAGAGAGCCACACTGCTCACTACTACTTAGCATATCTATAAGAGAGAGCATTGCCTGGCCTGAGTTCTTCCATTCTAAATAAAAACAAATTGTTAGGAGCAAAAAGAAAGATGGGAAACAATCCTTGTTATACTGGAAAAGGGAGGTCAGCATTCAGGGAGGCCACCATCCATAGCATAAGTCTAGGGTGGGACCAAGAATATGAACAAGGTCTCTCCATTGTCAAGTAGTTCCTTATTTAGAGGTTCTCCATACTATCATTGTTTTTTTTTTTTTTGCTATTGTTGATTTCAAGAATTACCGTGATATGAGTCTGTCTGTCTAGAATGAACAGAGCAACATTCAAGTCCAAAAATAAACCATACATGATATTTTTATCCTAGTTTCTGAGTAGGTCCGTACTCCTATACAAGAAATTATTCACCAAATACGAATATCATCAGTGCATTTACTGCTATTCATCCTAAACTCAGTGGTAAATGGCAGTGGTTTTGCATGCTTTCCAAAGAAAGTATAAAAAGCTTGCTGTTCTCTGGAGCGTCAGCTTCCTTGGTTTAGCCATTTGCAGTACGAGCATTAAACAGATGTCCTATTCATGTATGTTGTGTATAAGAACTAACTGAGGATAGGCTATATTTTATTCTGCTAAGTACCTCATTAAGTAATGCCAGTCATATTCAAATGAACAGTACTCAAGTTAGATTCTTTGACAAGAGTGCCTTATTGAGCCTGGTTAGAAAAATATGAATAAAATATGAAATCCCTAAAGCCATATAAACACTGGGAGGGAAAACCTAGTTGTGGAAACAAGAATTTATTGCTACTTTGGTACCTAAGGATCTCCAGCACTGTAATCAGCTAAGAACAGGGGTTAAAAAGAAGACAATAGGTGTTCTGAACCATGTTTCATTACATCTGAAATTAGATAGTAACCATAGTCTTTTCACTTGAGTATCCTGACTGCCTACCGCTGCAACATTTTACTTGTTTTGAAAGGAGTTCCTAATCTCCTGTAAAGTTGGCTGAGTTGCCTTGAGAAGCTAGTAGAAATAATGGTGAAGAAAGCATAGGAAGGAGAAGACTAAAAAGAAGATGACTAAAAGGGAAATAGAATAATTCATAGTCTAGAAGTCTTATTCGCTGCACAGAATTCTTGATTATAGCATGAAGATCGGTGTTGGACTGAGGCCAGACTGCCAGTGTGAATTGCAGCAATTGGGGGACAGCATAAATTAATATTGGGCATAACAATGTAAGTTAGCTTTTTAAATCTCATGTTCCCTTTGCAAGAAAATGTGTTAAATCGTTGTGTATTTTTTCTGGCACTGTATAGATAAGCAATATGAATAGATAAGCAACAATAATTCATATTTCTTCTCTACAACACTGTAAAACAGAACAAATCTATATGATGCCATACCTTACGGATCCTTTGCTATGCTATAATATTCTTAATATAGTGCTATTGGAGATAATGTTGCATATGTATTCTCTCTTTGTTCTACCAATAATAGTATTGCTTATGAATATGAAGGAGCAGAGGGAATGTAGTATCTTTTAAATAAAAATTGCTCTTCGAATACTATGAAAACATAAAGCTGAATGAAATTAATCACAATATTCACCTGCAAACAATGCTTGTTTTTTTCTTTTAAAACAGTTAAAAATTGGATCAAATAAGACCTCTGAGTTTTAGTGAATTGCATGTAGTTATGTGATTCCAACCACGTTAGAATGAATTTTGAAAAGGTATAAAAAAGCTATACGACTTCTGCCGTTATCAGTGTCATTTGTGTATCCCCTCACACACCACAATTTATATATCTTTGCTCAAGAATATGAGCCAAGTCATATTTTTTGTCCCAAGTCCGTGAAATAAAGGAATAAAAAAGAATAAAAATTGTTCAGGTCCTGACCACAAAAAGCAACACAATATTTGTTAGAGAATGAAGTGTCTGAATTCTGGAAAATGCCTCTGGAATTAAATTTTGCTGAAGTAGGAGTAAGTCTAGGGTTTACTAACAATTAAAAAACCCCATCTATGATATCTCTTATATTTTTATGACATTGTGTTTATGACTATTCATAGATAGGATTTTGATCCCTGTATTTGATATACTCTTGTGCCAAGTTGCAGAAGAATTTGGTATTTGATATTGAAAGTGAATTTCTAGAATGTTTTTAATTTGCATCTAGGAGCATCAAAGTTTTGGGCTTCTCTGGTGTTCACACCACTTTGTATTTTAATAGCATTTTGGATTACATTAGAAATTTCTATATGTCTTTCACTTTATGTTGACTATGGAACTTGAGTGATTGTGGCTGTTGAAAATTTGGTTAGATACATAACTGCCGTTTCTACGTTTCACAGTGCCCTTGGCAAGAACGTTATGAACTGATTTGATGCTTGGCATTTGGTATGTTTATTTGGTTGATCCTTTGTTCTCCCTTATATGGTCATATGTCACCTACCAAAATGCATGAGATGATAAGACTAAGCACTGATGGAGGCAATGGAGACAGAAAGGCAGCATGGACAATCCGGGTCGTGCCACTAGGGATCTGAAGGGGGTTACTCACCAGCCTCTCTTGGTTTCTCTGGACTGTGGACAAGGAGCAGACCTAAGCAATGAAAAAAATTGCTACATTATTGAATTTGCCTCCAGTTGCAAATACCTTGAGGCAAAGTGTCTGGAGTGAGTGCTACCTTTGCTTTGTCCTTGCTGTGATCCTATCTACAGGGCTCTAAGGCACCAAAATCCTTCTTTTCTTTTTCCACGTTAGGTAGGAGTGCCTGCGCTTAGGTTTTATTGAGGTGGTAGCTGTGTTGTCAAATATAGCCAAGCTGCATTTTCACAGCGCTTGCTCGCAGAAAGCGCAATCAGTCACAGTTTGGATTTTCCAGGCACAGAAGGAATAGCCAGGTTATACAGTGCTGGTGTTGCAAGACAGCTGGCAGATGGATGAAAGATTTGACGTCTTTGGTAGAGGTGTTAAAATTTGACTATTTTAGGTTTCATCTACTAAATACACAACAGTACCCTATTCATGACCTAAGAACTATTTTTCCATGTAGGTATAGAATTAGGAGTAAAAGTTAATTTGGCCTAAAGACCTGTGCAACTGGCAGGCTGCGTGCTGGGCAGGAGCAAAGGGAATTGTTTTCTGGTTTGCTTTTACTATTGGAGGGTTTAGGGTGAATGAAGCAGCAGGGTGCAGGTGGGGGCAGCTTTTTCCTTTTTCCTTTTTCCTTTTTCCTTTTTCCTTTTTTCCTTTTTTCCTTTTTTCCTTTTTCTTTTTCTTTTTTCTTTTTTCTTTTTTCTTCTTTGCCTTTTTTCTCTTTTTATTCTCTTTTTTCTTTTTTCTTTTTTCTTTTTTCTTTTTTCTTTTTTCTTTTTTCTTTTTTCTTTTTTCTTTTTTCTTTTTTCTTTTTTTCTTCTTTGCCTTTTTTCTCTTTTTATTCTTTTTTCTTTTTTCTCTTTTTTCTTCTTTGCCTTTTTTTCTTTTTTTCCTTTTTCTTTTTCTTTTTTTCTTTTTTCTCTCTTTTCTCTTTTTCTCTTTTTTCTTTTTTCGTTTCCTTTTTCTTTTTTTCCCCTGGGAAACTTGATCTGCACCGAGCTTTGAAATTTCCTGAGCCACCTCAGCATTTTTCTTCCTTAAAACAGAAGCCCGGGCTTGTAGCATTGCTTTGTGCACAAAGTTTTGTTACCATTATTCAGCATTGGAATATTTATTTCAATCATTAATACTTTAATAAGAAGAACAGAGCGAGCCCGGGGCGAGGCGGGGGGAAGGAGCCGCGCAGAGACGGAGCGCAGTGCGGAGCGGCGGCCGCGAGGGGGCGACGGGGAGCCGGGACAGGCGCTATACCGCGGCCGCGTAGCCCGACGGCGGCAGCGGGGACAGGCGCGTCGCAGCACCCGCGTATCCCGACAGCGAGCCGGGACAGGCGCGGTGCAGCACCCGCGTATCCCGACAGCGAGCCGGGACAGGCGCGGTGCAGCACCCGCGTATCCCGACAGCGAGCCGGGACAGGCGCGGTGCAGCACCCGCGTATCCTGACAGCGAGCCGGGACAGGCGCGGTGCAGCACCCGCGTATCCCGACAGCGAGCCGGGACAGGCGCGGTGCAGCACCCGCGTATCCTGACAGCGAGCCGGGATAGGCGCGGTGCAGCACCCGCGGCCGCGTAGCCGTCCCCGCGTCGCGCAGGCGGGGGGGGCGGCGTCTCCGCGGGCATCAGTGCTGGCTGCAGGAGCATCCTTGCTACCTACAGCTTTAAAAAACAGGCGACAAAAGCCGTGTAGTAGAGAGCTGCTTTCTCCTCTTGGTGCTTTTTTGCGGGGCGGGGGGAGGGTTGGGTTATTTTTCGGTGAGCCTCGCCGAAAGCCGGCACAACAAGTGGATGCTGCGGGCGGGTGCTGGCTGAGCCGCTGCCGTCTGGACGTGCCCGGGGGAGACGCTGCAAGAGGCGAGACCCGTCCTCCCATCAGTGGAAACAGGCTCGCTACGCGGATTATTTAACGTTGGTTTACAAATCTACTGCCAAAGCCGGGCTTGGAAAGACCAGTGATCTCGCTTGTCCATTCATTCTGCCTCTCTCACACACACACACATCGTCTTCATTTTTTTTTTCCCTATTGGAACCAGACTCTCGCTCGTTGCCTTTTTGCAAATGCCCGGGTGAGAAGCAGTGGCTGTGCTGAGTGCTTCTGGTTTAAGCTGCCTCTCGGGCTCACTCCTGGTGCTCTGGTTGCACCCGGAAAGAAGGGAGAAAAATAACTCGTCAATCTGTGGTGCTGACTGACCATACACACCTGCAAATGTAGATCAGCTGGCACAGACCCCTCCTCAGGACTGCTGTCACCAGATCCTTACAGTACCAGGAACAGCATCGCTAATTCTCTGCCTAGGAACAGTAAGTATAACAGCATTTTTTGAAGATCTTTTTCTGCATGACACGTCGTTACGATTTTAAAAATAGCGTCATTTAATAGTTCATCTTCAATCGTGTATTAATAAATAAAGCTATAAATTAAGCTTCTGTTTCAAAGGGTGTGTACGTATTTTTACATGTGTGCCTGCATGTAGATGTTGCTTCAGTGCACCTGCAGTTGTGTTTTCTTGACATATCATATCACAATATTTTCACTTGAGTGAGCATTGTACGTGCCTGTTTCCAAATTAAATTCAGTGAGAGGTCCATTGTGATTGAAACACAATTCAGTTATAGATGAAAATGTAATATTCTTACATCTTATATGTTTCTACAAATATAACAAAAGCTCTTTGTGTAGATACATTTATTCTTTAATATTCCATATAGATATATGTAGGTATATCTATTACATATGTACTCAAAGATCTGAATGCACTGTGTATTGCAGTATTTTTATTAGTGTTTATATGTGTTTGTGTTTCAGAAACATGCATGTGTTTGTGTATGGATGCAAGTGCTTATATGGGTGGGAATTTTGTATCTCTGTCTCTATATTTGTGACATACCCACCCACATCCTTATCCACAGAGTCGTTCAAAATCTTTGTGCATGTGATGTGGGTGTGTGTGTAATGTAGAAGTGTGAATAGTGTGGGTAGGGGAAGATTTGAATACTGTGGTAATAGATGACACAGTTTCATTTGATCAGTGTGACCTTTTAGGAAAACAAGCCAATCTTTTCCCTTTTTGTTTTGTTTATTTTTGTGTGTTTGTGCATGTGCCTCAGGTTAAGTGCTTCTTCTGCATGACCATAACCAAAGGGTGACCCATCCACTCCCTTATGTCCTATGGGGACCTCAGAGCCAGTTTCTCAGTCTTCATCTCCTCCTCCTCCTCTTACCACTGCTGCTGACGCCCTGGGTGCTGCTCCCAGGTTTGAGACATTGTTGACAGGCTGAAGAAAGGATTTGCAAAGACCTCCTCACTGTGTAAATAAAGGGATGGCTGGAATTAACTTCAACTCCCCAAGTAATGATATTAAACAGTAAGATTGCTAGGCCAAAGCGTTGACAGGAACAAATTATGAGGAAACAGACTATCTGCATTTGCAATGATGAACTAAAACCATCTGTGGAGAAAAGGTACCCTTTGATTTGCGTGTTTTTCTTCCTCACGAATGCAGTCTTTGTAGCCTGCAAGGTAGTCATGATTCTGATCAGATCTGCGATAGCCACAGGAAATAAATGAAAATAAAGGGGCACGGTGGATGAAAGAACAAGGTCTCAGCTGTTCCCTGGTTCAATCTGAGAGCTTCATCTTTTGTTATTAGCAAAGCAGTAGTTTGTGTAAAACGTTCTGGACAGTATGAAAATGCAGATCTGTGGTTTTCCAAAGCACAGATTCAGTGTTACAACTATGTCACCCTGTTCTGTGTCCAAGAGACTGTCCTCCAGATGCTTTCTAGAGTGAAAGTTAAGATTACACTGTAAATAAACCAAAACCTTTTTGCATTACGTGATTTAAAAAAAAAAGCACTTGCAACAATGGAGGTTGCAATGGTGAGTGCAGATAGCTCCGGGTGCAACAGCCACATGCCGTATGGATATGCGGCCCAAGCTCGGGCCCGAGAGAGAGAGCGTCTGGCACAGTCGAGAGCTGCAGCGGCTGCGGCTGTAGCAGCAGCAACAGCAGCAGTAGAAGGTGGGGCAACAGGTGGAGGTGGACCATATCACCATTACCATCAGGAACAGAGTCGAGGTGCATCCTCCTCTCATGGTGGGACTGCATCCCGCAGCAGCGTGCACCACCGCCAGAGTGGTAAAAAACGCAAGAAAGGGAAAAAGAGGAGCCACCACTTGGGAAGTAGGGAGTGCGGGGCCTCCTTCCCCTGTTCTGAGCTGCTGCCTCTCAGTGGTTCTGAAGAGAGAATACTGAAGGACGTAAGTGAGGAGGAAGAGGAGGATGAAGACGAGGATGAAGACGATGAGGAAGAAGGAAAGCTCTACTACAGTGATGACTATGGGGAGGATGAGTTTTCATACTCGGACCAGCCACCTGATGATGGTGGAGGCCCTGGGGGTTACAGCTCCGTTCGCTACAGCGAGTACGAGTGTTGTGAGCGTGTGGTAATCAACGTGTCAGGACTGCGGTTTGAGACCCAACTGAAGACATTAGCACAGTTCCCAGAGACATTACTGGGTGATCCAGCGAAGCGAGGCAGATACTTTGACCCTCTCAGGAATGAATACTTCTTTGACAGGAACCGACCCAGCTTTGATGCCATCCTGTACTACTACCAGAGTGGTGGTCGGCTGAAGAGGCCAGTCAATGTACCCTTTGACATCTTCACTGAGGAGGTGAAATTCTACCAACTCGGGGAGGAGGCCATGCTCAAGTTTAGGGAGGATGAAGGGTTTGTCAAAGAGGAAGAGGACAGAGCTTTGCCAGAGAATGAGTTTAAGAAGCAGGTTTGGCTGCTGTTTGAGTACCCAGAGAGCTCCAGTCCAGCCAGAGGCATTGCCATTGTCTCTGTATTGGTCATCTTGATTTCAATTGTCATCTTTTGCCTGGAGACTTTGCCAGAGTTCAGAGATGACAAAGAATTTGTAATGTCCCTGAGCTTAGGAAAGGGGCTTTCCAATGAGTCGCTTCACCTGAGTGCTGGGGAGCACACCATCTTCAATGACCCATTTTTCATTGTAGAGACAGTATGCATAATTTGGTTCTCCTTTGAGTTTACAGTGCGCTGCTTTGCATGTCCAAGCAAAGCACACTTCTTCAAGAACATCATGAACATCATAGACATTGTCTCCATCTTGCCTTACTTCATTACTCTGGGCACTGACTTGGCGCAGGAGCAGGGCAGTAATGGTCAACAGGCCATGTCGTTTGCCATCCTGAGGATCATCCGTCTGGTCAGAGTGTTTCGCATCTTCAAGCTCTCCAGGCACTCCAAGGGTTTGCAGATCCTGGGTCATACACTCAGAGCCAGCATGAGAGAACTTGGCCTCCTCATATTTTTTCTTTTTATTGGAGTCATTTTGTTTTCCAGTGCTGTTTACTTCGCAGAAGCTGATGAGCCTGCCACCCATTTCCAAAGCATCCCAGATGCCTTTTGGTGGGCTGTAGTGACCATGACTACAGTTGGTTATGGGGATATGAAACCCATAACTGTGGGTGGGAAAATAGTTGGGTCCCTGTGTGCCATTGCAGGAGTGTTAACCATTGCTTTACCAGTGCCAGTGATTGTCTCCAATTTTAACTATTTCTACCACAGAGAGACTGAGAATGAAGAACAAACGCAGCTGATGCAAAATGCAGTCAGTTGCCCTTACCTCCCAACAAATTTACTGAAGAAATTTAGAAGCTCATCATCTTCGTCCACAGAGGATAAATCAGAGTATTTGGAGATGGAAGAAGGAGTTAAAGAATCCCTTTGTGTAAAGGAGAAAAAAAGTCAGGACACGGGGAATAGTAGTGAGTCAGAGAAGAAAAACTGTGTGAATTCAAATTCTGTGGAAACTGATGTGTAATTTTGAACATTTCCAAATATATTTATGCATTAAAGAGTGCAGTGAAAGTAATGAAATATGCAAACAAGAGTCCAGAGCATACAGTAGTATGCCATTTAATGGTTAACTACAAATAAAAAGCATTGGTAAACTTGCATTACATATCAAGTAAATGGTATAACTTGAGGAAGGGATTGATAGATGTGATATAATTTCAGGCTTTATATTTTTATTAGAATGCAAGTGTTTTGCACATGAGGCTGAAAACTTTATTAAAAACAAGTCAGTTTTAAAGTGGGTGCATGAACTGTCAACATCACTAATAACAGCTCTGTGGTAAAAGTTGGCATTCAGAGGTATTTACTATGTAAGAAGCAATGAAGTTTGTTAGTCATTTATCTATTTATCAGTGCTTTAATAGCAGCTACCATGAATCATTGGATACCATAGTCATTGTTTTTCAAATGGTAAACTTATTGTAAAAAGATAATCTACAGAAGATAAATCTAAATTTTTTTTTTCTTGAAATCTATAATGCTTGTTTTTAACTGGAAATTTAATTTGAAAAGGCTGCTGAACCTCCAGAAATTGTTTATTTTTATAACTCTCTTTGGAGGCATTGCAGCATTTGTTGTCTAATAATGAAAGAAATGAAATAAGAGAATCATTTAACCTGGTCTGACAGCAGAGGCAAAGTGACTGGAATGCTTTTTTGCACTACTTTATATGCTGGAGATATATTGAAAGAGACTTCATACTGTGAATGTTTACTAATGTAATAGTTCAATGACAATCATTGGAAGAGTGAATTCTGCATCATATTGTTTCTCTTTTCTTTGTGATGCTGATGGCGAAACAGCTAATGTTACATTAATTCCATACTATTTTTAATTATGAATATCTGTGATCTGGAAAAGGATTGTGAAGTAAAATTTTATAATCAAAATTATTTGAAACCAGTGTTTTCTACTGATGCCCTCAAGAAATACCAACCTAATTTATATCTTTTTCCTGGTTAATTTAACATTCAGAGTCTATGATTAGTATGTGCACTTTGTCAGTATTGAAGAAATTCAGTGTATGGGAGGAAAAGGCAGAGGTAATAAGATATTCAGTTGTTACAGTACTGACAATTGAGAATTGCTAACTTTTAACGTGCTATTATTGGTGCTGCATTTTCCCTTAATTACAGCTTTCACCCATGTGTATTTGAAGCAACATTTAAGATACAAAATAGGCATTCTGGGATTCAAAATGAACATGTTGGGTCCCATGCAGTCCTTAAGAAAACATTCCATGATTTCTTTTCACTGATTCTTAGGCCAGCTGTATTTTACTGTATGTCAAAACCTTCCGTTGCCCTTCCTAGGAGATTAAGGTAGGTAAAAATTATCTGGCCTACAGGGCATTCTAGACTCCAGAATGAAATAGATAAGATATTGCTGCATATAACATAAATAATTGATACAGTATAGGCATTTTTTCAGACTTAGAATCACCTAGCGAAGGCACAATTAAACTGGAACTGTTTTTGAAGAGGCACTGTGGAACATTCCAGATTATAAAACTTGAACCGAATAATTGGCATATGCACTTTACGGGCTGGGACAAGCCATTATAAGAGAAAAAAGAGGCTTACTAACACTACTGAATTACAGTAGTTCTGCAATATTCATTTAAAGCTGAGTTGAGGATTTTTGCGGGGGGAGAACAAGTTTAGTGGCTGACATATAGTTCTGGAGCTGAAAAGCAACAATAAAAGCATCCCGAATTGGGCACCCACGACATTATGCGTAATCTATCAGATAAGCATTGTTTGCTGTATGCAGCATCCAGTGGTATCGAACATAGCCATAGACGTAGTTTTTTTCTTCAATGGTTGATTTTTGCCTTCATGGATTTTCTGTGAAACACCTCTTGAAAAAAATTCTCCACTTCTTTTTCACTGCAGAAGGACTAATAAAAAACAAGATACAGACTAAAGACTGTGTTGTGCTGAGCCCTGGATCAAAACTTGTGTTTGAATGTCTAATCCTAATTTAAAACCATAGAGTAGGCTTCACTACTTTTTTGATGTGGGGCATTAAACAAAGCTCCTTTTTCATCTTTTGATATTAATTTCAACTATATTTTGAATGAAACAACTCAGTCACTTTTATACATAGACGTTGGTCAAAAAAGAATATTGCATTTTATTGCAGCTCACCTGAGTTAAATTAAATGTTTTCTCTACAGGGGCAATATCAGCAGTGAGAGCGAACATTCTGTAAAATCTGGCAAAAAATCCATAACTGAAAGTTTTCTTTAACAGCTAGCAATTAACGATGTATAGAGCACAAGGGTTCTCTTGTAAGTTAACTTGCTAGTAGTTCTATATAATACCAGATTGTGACAAGAATGTAGAAGAAATACTGGCTAGATAAATAAAGAACTTGGAGAAAATGAGTAGTGCATGTTTGCAGTATTGGCTGGTTGAAAGGGAAGGTGGTTTATAAGAGGTGGAATTTAAGATTTCTAATGGATATGAGGAAAAAAGCTCTCGAAATAGCTCTTAGAATATGTTCTCGCTGTAGACGTGGAGCTCAGCATGAGGTAACTGCTGAAGCAGATACTCAGCTTCTCCAGCAAGTCATCCAGCTATTCTGCTATCAGTACACCAGCTTTTAAATTAAAACAAATGTGGCAATGTCTGCATTAAGCTGTGATCATAGCAGTACCTTACTCTATGAAGACAGAAGTCTTACTGTAGGACCTGGCAGAGCAACATTCTGGGTGTGCCAGCACTACATACTGCAGTATTGTGAAGGCATATCCTAGGGTAACAGTGGAACCTTCTGCCTCCTGCAATGTATAAAGCTATGTACTTTGTCATAAATAAGAACTACTGTATTTTAATGTTATATTGTGCTATCAGTATGGCAGACTATTTTGTATTACAGGAAGAACTGTATATTCTGGAATGGAAGCCAATACCTTTACTTGGGCTGGCTTATAATTTGATTATTCAACTACCCATCAGTTCAGTGAGTTAGAACACAGCTTGGAAATGCCAAAGTCCTACCCCTAACATGCTAAAACCCAAAGATCCCAAGTGCTTAAAAGAAACAGAAATTTTCATTAAGTATCACTTTGGTTGAAACGGCGTGCCAGAGGAACTCTGTATTTGAGCTGTTATGGCTCCAAATTACTACTGCTGCTTCTGTCAGAGCTTTCCTAGTGTTACTGGATACTGACAACTCTCAGAAAAATAATTTTATCATCACTTGGGAATTTTAGATTTTAAATTATACTGGTGAAATGCATTCCTAATGTAACTGACGTGAATGCACTAGGGATCATTTTAGTTCTACTAATGTAGTTCAGATGCTTTCACATTGACATACATTTCAGCTAAAAATAATGCAAAATGAGATATTTTGATATCTCGGGTTCACTTGCAGTGGTGAAAAAATTTGGAGGAGTTCCATTAGAATTCATGGAATCACAACAGCATCAAATCAGATTTTGAATATAGGCTGATGCTTAACTGTATACTGGCACTTAGAGAATTTCATAAGGCTTTTTACAGTAATCTTAAGTGCCAAGGCCAAACTCATAAAGAGAGAGTTTTGCCAGCTGAAGTGTTGGATTTAATGCCTGACTTCAGAGATCCATATAAATAGATATATTTTAAATACAGTTATGGAGTTTTCTGATGTTACATTGATTCCTTGAAAATTTTAGCCTGGATGCCGGAACTTGTATTAAAAGAAGTGTTGTATCACCCTGTTAGGGAGCTCTTACCAAAGCTTTTTAGTGTTCAGTTAAGTTTTCTCAGAATGATTCCACAAAAGGCCAATTCCATTTGATAGAAAGTGTAATTTTTTTGTTTGTATTTGCAGGAAAATTCTTCTGCTTACATAGTTTTGCTGTGTAGAGCCCATTTCTGTGATGTCCATGTACTGGGGAATAAATTTGGGAGATTAAGGGAGTGAAAAACCCCACTGCTATAGCGATTCCATCTAATTAATGACAACAATGTTCTTGGTGTTTGGTAGTACGAACAGGCATAACGGACATTTTCATGGTCATGGAAAATGGGATTTGAGTGTGCCCTGAGTCAGTAAAAACTATTCAAATAGCCTTGGAATGTGAAAATAGTTTTGCATAATACTGCTGTGCAAAGGGTCTGGGATCAGGCCATAACCTTGAATAAGGGATCATTGTCTTGCAACTGTCGATATAGAAAGTTCCCCTCTAGTATGCTTTCAGGTGTTGAAAGTAATTTGACTTTGGATATGAAAAATCAGTGCTAAGTTAACCAAGAATATGAAATACTGCCTCTTCATATTTGGATGAATGTAGAGTAAAAGCATGGGAATGGGACAGGATACGTGCTTTCCTGTTGCTGTAAGTGAAGGATTAAATGCTTCTGATTTTGCAGTGAGTAAGGATAGTTTATAGATTGACCATATCTGTGCACCTCTGTCTGAAACAAATGCTTGTAGAAAAATTGGCAATTTTAAAAAAATGAACATTTCTTCATTTCCACAGAGATCACCTAATGTGGAAAAAGACTGACATTAATTCTATGTTAAAGTGCATAAATGTTTCATACCTGGCAACCAGGTACAAACATGAAACTTTATATATTGCTACCATGCTTTCTGTGTATTCAGAACTCTGATGACATTATTTCTGAAAGAAAACTCATTAAAGAATTATGTAATGAGATGGTTGAATTAATTTTTATTTTTAATATTTTCTGGTAAAATCTTAATGTACCTTGAGACCTTTTTCTGCAACAGGTCCTTTGGAAAATAAATACCTAAGTATATAACAAGGAAAGAAGAGAAATCTTACATTACATGTAAAAAATCTGATAAAATATTCTAATCAAGGGAAAGCAGGTAAGTAAAACCTTTATTTTTTTCCTTCACTTGTGCATTTGTGGTGTTGCCATTGAAAACAAAAAGAAACTGGGGGCAAACTGGTTGAAAAGAGAGGTACTTCATGTATTGTGTCTGTTCCAGGTGGTCTGTGGTCTCAGGAGCAACAGCAGCTGCATTTTGGATCAGCTGCTGCTCCTGCGTCATGCAACAGGGAGGATGCTCATTACACCAGGCAGTACCAAGTGGGGTGGGGGAGTCACAGTTGGACTCGATCTCAGAGGTCTCTTCCAACCTTATGAATCTATGATACTATGAAGAGTTTAGCTTGTCTGGTAAATCCATGCTCCTACCATAGCTACCCTAGCTGAGGGCAAAACAGGTTTTAAATTATTTGCTCCAAAATACCATAGAAGTCTTTTAGACATTAGGAGTTAGGAATTCCTGAATCTGGGACCACATGATTAACTTAAGGTCAAAAGGTAGAGCCAGTTTCCCAGGTGTTACAGGGATTCCTTAAGGAGCGTAAGAAGTGACAGCACATATTCAAGACTGATTTAGGTCTCTTTTTTTTTTTGTCATTAATCTCTTGTTTGAGTCTTCCTGGGACATTTCTGTTGAGAGTAGGGAGGAGGACAGGTAGATTCAGTGATGTATATCAGAGGCGTCTTTAGTTTTTGATAGCTACGTTTTTCTATTCTTAGCAGTCAGAATAAGGGTTATTTATTTATTTATTTAGTCTTAACACTTCGTATACAAGCCATTTTCATGGGAGAACAAGAACTTACACTGACTCTGAAAATATCCTCCTGGACATCAATGGTAGCTTTCAATTCAGGAGATCGAATGACCCATATCCAGTATAACTCCTGCACTTTTGTTTTAAATATGCTAGCTTTTAGTCCAATGGTCTTGAATTGCAATAATCTAAAATGTCTGTGTCAATAATAGACAGTGATTTACCTCGTATTGCAGTACATGGCAACTGAGAGAACTGCCTTTTCTGGTTTGTATTTATATTGATATTATTACCATCCAGACTCATGCGGTAGAGGCGGGATGCTCCAGTGGGCTTCACTGCGTGTTTATCTTCATTGCTAGGAGAGCAATGCCCCATGATATGCTTTGGAAAAAAAATCTAATCTCATGCATGGGGAGATAGCATTCCCTTTTCTCCTCTGCCTCGCACAATTGAAGCACAAGGCCTGCGCCGTGCCCTGTGGTGTGTGCTTGTCCTGCGCTGTAGATTCAGCCATGTTTCTCACTTCTATTCTATTTAGGTCAGTGAAGGTTTGTTTTCAGTCAGAGCCTATGATATTTGTCCTTGGTGTGGTTTATCCACTGTATGTATGAAATTTAATTTCTGCCTTTTGTTGTCTCCCGATCAGTACAGCTTTGTAATGAATTCAGGCTGTCATTCAGTGACAGTTTCTTCTAGCACAGTGGAGCCCGAGTACAGAAAACTGCACAGGACTGTTGATATAAAATGAAGGTACCTTTTGTTTTTCTGTCCAAATAAAATAAGATATGTTTGTGTTATAACAAATTACACATCCCACTGACTATACATTTCAGGGTAAATAAGTTCTGTTTCATTAAGGAACTTGTACTTTAAAGGTGCCCTCAGTTTGCCCCGAATTCATCAGGAATTTAAGACATGGAATATTTTTCAGGTCTCAAGTGTGAGGGAAGATGATTCCTCTTTGCATTCAAAATGGCAATGCATTGTTATAAAGCAGAAATCTTGCATATTTTTCAAGTTTAAGGAAGCTAAGGAATAGCAGCTTTTCTGTTAAAGTCTTTCGAATATATTATCTGCAGACATACATACTGAGCAAAATCTGGTTTCATTACAGGGAAGGGGTAAAAAAGATTTTGTGACTGCATGTTTAAAGGACATCCTCATGTTGGCTTGTGTGCCAAATGACGAGCTGAGATAAAAGTTGCTGTAGCAAGAATCTATCCTACTTCAGAGAGTACAGTAGAGGTGTTGTATAACAATTTATACTTCAGGTCTGTATGCTGTATGCATTTATTTCTATTAGATATCTATAAGCCCTGGTGTTATTCCAAACTTATGGACCACAAAATTAAAGACAAAAATGCTATAAGAATTTCAGTAAAAAAGAGAAACGGCAAGAGATTTTTATTTTGCTCTCATTTAATTTATGAACATCTGCTCTAATAAGTGATATGATGATTCAGTGGGTTAGAAGGCACAAATGTTTTCTCCAGCTAATAAAATATTTTTTGTTATTCATATCTTAATGGAGGATTAGCATTTTTCCTGGCTTTGAAATATGTAGAAAATGTGAAAAGACACTAGTAAGTAGAAATGGTAGTAATTTGTTGCTCTTTGGCCTGTCTTACAATATAATAGTTCCAGAATTGATTGATAAGACTGGACAACTCAGTTCTTAAGTGAAATGGAGTAACTGTAAGAGATTTACTTTTGGCATGATGCAGAGAAAGTGCATTTTAAATTGTGTCATTTTCGTGCAGCTGGAAATTAAGACATTCAGTCCACTAGTTGGTTTAGAAAATTTCTGCCCTAATGGCTCTACTGATTTTGTTTCTTTGGGAGGAAAGAATGACGTATTTTTCAGTCTTTTTAATTTCTGTGGTTTTCTATAATTTTGAACTATACCTAATAGAGGTGACCTGAGAATTCACAATATTTTCAAGCATAGTCTTGCTTGTATTGGCATGTGAAACAATAGATGTGATTTAAAAGGTTTATTTAATAGTCAGGCATCTTAGGTTGTAGCATTTTCTAAAGAAATACTCCCAATCTTTTGAACTTGGTTCTGTGCCTGGAAAGCTTCTCTTGATGACAGAAAAAGATTGAAAATTTGGCATAACATGAATGGCAATTTGAGGTGGTAAAAAAAAGTGTTCGTGAGGGCTGGCTCCTTCCTAGGGGCTGGAGAGCCAGGAGGTGAAAATGATCACAGAGCCATCAGGGCTGGGACCTTGCCAGCCGGGCTCTGTCCCGTGGCCCTTGAACGAGGGAACAGGGCAGGGTGGCAAGCACTAGCGGGGGCACCAAGGGCTGGAGGCTGAAGGCACGGCATGAGGTTCAAACAGGGCTCCCGGACCCATAGGCGGGAAGGGGAGTGTGGGTGGGGGAACCGGATGAGACTGCTGAGGGCCCTTAAGGCCTGTTAGAGCGCTCTGGGCCCTGCCAAAAGCCTCGCATTTGCTGCTAACGGTATGTGTTAGGTCTAGGCCTGTTCTACTAAGGCGCAGTTGTGGCTCAAGGTTTGTATTGCTCCAGCCAAAACTGAAAATGTAAATTTCTCAGAGCCTTGAACACGAAGCAGTTGTTGAGCATTTTGCTTCTCTTGATTTTTGGTTCTTGAGCATCCCCAGGCCTTATTTCTTTAGCATTATATTGCTAGCTTTGCTGATGCCGACACACAGTTTAGTAGAATAATCGTAGATGTCATTGCTTGGTTTTTATAGACTGCTTGCTTTTCATAGTTGACTTGCTGGTGCTGATGGGCCAGAATGTCTTCAAAGGCAAAGCTGTTTTTCAGCTGTTGTGTGGATGGGTCCCAGAGATGCTATCATTTGTTGCTGGGAAGCTGGGAAATAATGAATGCAGTTCTGATTTGAACTGACATCTAGAAAGGTGTTAGAAAGCCAAGGGTAGTACTTTTTAATCTTTTGATGGAGACAATTAGTTTTTCGCTGTGCTTTCAGTAGCTGATGTCACTGTTGGAACTGTAGCAGATGTTGGTATTAGGTAAACAAGCCATAGGAAATAACTAGAAAATTGTGTCTTATATGTATTATAAGATATCATCTCTCTGTTAATCTGATTTTATAATGGTTGAAGTACTTGAGAGGGTGTCTAAAAATGAGTAATCTTTACCCCAGTTCCATTTTCCCTTTGTGTTTTATAAATAAGAGGAGAAAAAAACCCCTACAGCCTGATATGAACTTAATTCATGAAAAATTTCTGGGGTGATGTTCTTCACTTACACTGTCAAAGGTGGAAGGGGATCTGTGTGGCTTGTACATAAGTTCTGAATGTCAGATATGACTAGTAGTTCAAAAGAGGATTGGACCTGGAATGACATAGTTTCAAAGAAAGCCAGAGTGGGTTTGCCATTTAGCCACACAGATGGGAAACTGCACATATTAGAGAAGCAGAGTTTTCTCACAGAGCAGTTTTCATGTGACCATCCATGCCTGCAGACTCAGAAGTGCTGGAAAATTCCAGAGTCCCAGTCAGACCAAACATCAAGTTTTCGTGAGTTCTGAGGATCACAAAGCAAAACTCCACCTCTTTCCTAAGGCTTGCTTCTTCACAGAGCCTCAGCTACCCTCATCACATCTCTAACCCACTGGCAGTCCTAGGGAGGAATAACCATAAGGTATGAAATATCAAGGGAAAGGAGAACTCCTTTGTTCTTTGTCCATTCCAAACTGTGTGGAGTAAAAACCTTAAACAAATGATGCAGTCAGTATATTGCAATACTTACTTTCATTTTCGTTTTCCTTTTGGGAAGGGGCTTTTGAAGTTATAGGAACTGGCATTCTCTCTGCTTTCTCTGAATACCGAGTGTTCGGCGCAGTGCTGTTAATATTCTCTGAATCTGTTTTTTTGTGATGACCACTTAGTTCATGTGGCTTTCCAGGATAAATGAGTGCAAACAGATTCAGGGACTAGGTCCAGAATGACAGAAAACTTGTAAAATTCAATGTGCTGTGAGCAAAGTTAAGAATTTTTTGTTATTATTTTACGGTAAGTACCATTAAGGATGTTATGTTAGAGAGGTTCACAGCTTCCTCCAGAGGTAGATTCATTATTATAGCCTTTCAGCATTTGAATTGTTGTTTTTCAGACCTTCCTGTTTCTAATGAATGGTATAGTGCAGTGTAAAGGATTAAAAGCCTTTTTCCCATTTGGAATGATTTTTTTTATAAATGAACAGTTTAAGTCCTATAACTTTGTGCTGTCAAGGCAGGGCTGTAGTGGTTTGTATGTCAGTGGTACGCAGTCCTTAGAGGAAAGAAGGGCTGTGGTAGAAGTCCCACTTTTAGTGAACTGGGAGAACTACCTGGTGATGCAATTTGCAGCTCACAGCTTCAGAAGGAGCAACTGCTCCACTCAAACAGAAAAATGTGTTGTTGCATTGCAAAAGTCTGTACACTTCTGTATGCTGTCTGCTTGCACACTAGGCAAGAAGAAATGCGTAGGGTAGATTTCTTAAGCTGTTATAGCTGGTATCAGAGACTATATTTTTTTGCATTGATAATGAATTTCACACACCTGGGGAAAGTGCATTTAAATCCCAGGGTTAAGGAGACAGGAATTGCCCTCCTTCTGCAATAACCCATGGTGCTTCAGGTTATGGAGAAGCTCTGCTTTGTTCTTCCTTGTGCAGCCACCTCTTTTTTTCCTGCTACATTTACAGATGGTGATCTTCCCTGAAACCACTGATGGTGGACCTTGTTTCTGTTTTACTAGATATTGTTACCCAAATAAACACCCATGACAGAAACACGTTTAAAATTGTCTTGTCCCCACCCCATATAGACAAGCAGGTGCTCAATGATAAAAAATATCTAAAAAAAATTTAACTATATTCATATTTACAAGGTAATTTATATATATATGTACACACACACATTCTCACATAAAATATGCATCAAGGAGGACATTACATTCTGCAGGATTAAGGTCTCTGTTTGCAGCGATATGATCTGCAGCGTTTTTCAGAGTCTGATTCTTAAAAATCAGAGCTAAACAGATCTGTAGGAATCTTAAGTTTTGGAGCTTGGCCTTATTTCTGTTCATACGACTGATTTTGCTACTGGGCTACATAAAAGTAGCCTTTATTTTTAGGAGAGGGAGGAGGTCAGAAATGCAGAAGGTATAAGTGTAATTATGAATATGTTAATGTGACATGGCTCATACAGGACATGGCACAGTGCTCAGGTATTTGAGCCAGTTCTGATAAAGTTTTCTCAGTACCTGGAGCAGCGTGGCCCAGAATACAGCACAAGGATATTTGTATGGATCACCATGAAATGTATCTCTGTTTCCTGTCCTAAGCTAACATAAATCCCTTTGAATGCCATTGCATCGTGCTACAGAGGTATTTTTTTCTACAGCTGTTCATCAGCTATTGTAAATTAACAGAGCATTTGTTGATTTGGGGAATGTTTTTTTGAAGTGACTTTTTTTTCTTAAAGGGATGAATTGAAAATGGAAAAAATTTTCATTTGGATTTTTACTGTTGGGAATGATGCAAACGAGATTTGGTACTCTAATTCTCATACAATGACTCTGAGAAGAGAATAGGGAAGAAGGACTTGTAACTTTATTACTGTTTGCTCTACAGACGTAATTCTTAGGAATAATTCCTAAGACTTTATTCCTAAGAGTAATATATTTTGAAATTGCAGAATTGTAAGCTAAAACTTCCTGCATCTTTAGTCACGTACAAATCAGAGTTTTTTTTTTCCCCTTGAGTGACAAATGTAATTTTTATATTTGATCAAGTGTTATGCACAGCCAGCAATTTTACCATTGTGCTGTTGTCTTTCAGATGTGGGATTTTCACAGAAAGCTCAGAAAAGGACTTTAGAGTAATTCTGACAAATTATTCTTAGGAATAATGTGTACAGTACATATCACAAGCCAATTTATTAGGACTATATATATATAAAATGCCCCCAAGCAATGAAAGCCTTAGGCTGTTCAGTCAGATTTTTAAATGATAAACTGATTTACTTAACATCAAATATCTGCATGCAGTTGACATTACTTGGCTTTTAGACTTTCTGTAGACACAAGGAGCTGAACAAAATTGAATTTTACAACTTTTGAGAAGCTATTGTTTGATTGCATACCTACTTATTTTCTGTTCTGGAGATCTGATTTTAGTTGAGATTTTAGGATGACTGTATTTTATTAATGTGATGCTGCTTGTTATGAAAAGAACAACAGTCCAGTTCCACTTCCATTTTTTCTTTCATATCAGATGTGATATTTTTTCCCCATCGGATGTCACGCAAATGAGCCATAATCTTGCAGGCACGTATTCACAGTTTAGAGTGCAGGGAACCTGCTTGATGGCTGAAAAGTATTGACAAATTCTTGCTGAATCCACTACTTGTATAAATACAGCATTTACTTGTTCCAAACCACCTACACGTATTTCTGTTTTGAGTTACAACCACCCCTGTTTATTTGCTTGGTTTTCAATCTGTATCAGCAGGTGTTTTAACCAAATTGCCCTTGGATAGCTAAGAGATGATCATCGGAGAGGCGTTTCTATATGTTATGGTTATTTTCTTGTACAAAGACTTGAGCAGGGAGAGGTAATGTTCTGTTGTCAGTAAAATGAACTAGTGGGATGTCTTCTTAAGTATAGGTGACCTAATAAGAAAACTCAGTAACTAACCATGGAAGTGTAATTTTAGCAGAGGATAAATCACATTGGGTATATTCAGTTTCTTTTACATTTAACCAGTGAGAATATCATTGTTCATCTTTTTCAGGTGTCTTTTACTTAACTGCATAGCAAAACGAGTAGTCAAAGAATATAAATAGACTCGAGAGCAATTGTAAAATGCTATCTAAAATGAATAGCTGAAATCTAATTTGGCAAATGATAGCAATATAAGAATAAATTCAGTATCTTGGTACAAGTTTCTAACTAGAGAGCCTCTTGCTACTTCTGTTTCTAGCCATTTTTTTTTGTTCTCTTTCTTTTGTTGTTATGCCTTTCTTGTGAGGACTGCAGAGAAATGCAGACACACAAGAAAAATGACTTTCATGAGAAATGGGGAAAAAAACCCCTCACAGGATATTTTTCAGGATTTTAGTTGTTGCAATATTTTTAATTTTCTTTCTTAAATGCTTGACCTATAATGACTGACAAAACCAATCTAATTATGAAAACCAATATCAAGCTTTAGTGCATTCTGATTAGTGCTGTCACTCAGTAATATGTTCTGCTTGGGAAATGATGGTGGAAGATGGCTTAAATATGTAGATGTTGATGATGATGATTATTATTACAGATAGTTCCTAAGTTTATTGAATTATTTCACCCAGTGCTGCAAACGGTCATATTCTTTTCAGAATAATACAATGTTTTATACTGATATTTATCTAATTATGAGAATTTAAATCTTGAAATAAGTTACGAAAGAAAATAATTGCTGTTTTTAAATGGAAAGCTAATAGAAATATTAAGTGTTAGCACTGTTTTCTATTAAACACTTTTATATGTCCTTAAAATGTAGACCATTTGGTGGTATAAAAGTGGTCCTGTGATTGCGATAATACTTTTTTTTTCTGGTTATGAAAAGCTTATTGTACTACCTTCCCTCAGACTGCACTGGGTAGAAAATTCAGATTAATTTATGATGATGATGGTAAAGCTGTTCACATACATCACAAACGTGCAACCTGATGCAGGCATCAGAACTGCTTTCTAACATGGGCACAGACATTCTTCTGTGAGTATCTTAAACATGTACTGCTGATGCAGTTTTGCTGAATGCCCGGTTAATGAGATCCATGGGCACAGATTATGGAGTCTGAGTTTTCTAGCCAGAAAGTTTTAATATGCTTGAACAGACTTCTTGGTTAAAAGTAGGCCATTGGCATGTCTCTATTATCAATGGAAATGTAGTACGAGTATAGTTTCTTTGTGTTTGATGACACTAAGTGGGAGAAGCTATTGGTTAGCTAACCCGGAGTTAGGCCATTACAGTAATTAAAATTAGAGATGTCTTTTTATGGCTTAGATATTGATTTTTGTATGACTACAGATTCACAGATAAAGTACATATTTTAGAACAAGACGTAGTTACAGAAAATATAAATTGTGTAAATGCAACTTGTGATTAAAGATGGTTCATTGAGGGTAGGTATAGAAAAAAATCTGGGATTATGAAAGAAAATCTCTGTGCACCATTTTTCATATTGGAAAAAGTCTTTCGGTTATCAAGCTCTAGCTTGTGAATCCAGTTTTTATTCTTAGTAACTAAAGTATTTAGTTATTATCATGATTGTTAGCATAATGGCAGAATGACAGATTGATAGATACAATGACAAATAGTTTATTATTAGTCAGTAACTTCTCAGTCAGAGCTGTGGCTTCTTTTTTGCATCTGAAAAACTTGTTTATTTAATGGAAGTAATGCTACAGAGCTTCATGCTGGATGTTGAGTTAGTTTGTACATGTAAAGTGTATAACATTTTAAAAAGTTTTTTTCAATATTCATGTATTTCCACGCATCACAGAGATTAATTATTATAGTCTCTTTGTACCATAATCTACACTTCAGTATACTTCTTATTAAAAAATAGTATCTGTGCATTAACATTAATTCATGGATGTTAGGAAGTCTGGACTGTATTTTGTCTTCCATCACTTTTGCATGTTTCATCTCCTTATCCAGATAGTTAACACATTAGAAATCAATATGCTTTATTTTTCTTATCCACTTGTAGAGTAGCAACTATTGATGACAATCTGTTTGGTAAAGTGCATCCTCTGGGGACAGCAGCCCTTTGCTGTACGGCTTGCTGGGCTAAGCTTGTTTCACTCCTGTAAGGCTACAGAAACCCTGTACGCTGTGTCTTTCAGTGCTGAATGCAGAGCTCTTTAGTCCTTCGGGAAAAGCGTAGGGAAGTAGGTGGTAGAGGCTGGAAATGTGAGGAAGAGTAACCCCAGAAGGAAGAAATTCAGAAACTGTTGTGCATTTACTGTGAAGTGCTATTTATGTAGTATTATGAAAGAAATATGCATGTGTGATAGAAGAGCGGTTCACTCTGGTCAGCTGCAGATGTAATCTTTGCTCTGAAATATGTGTGAATTAAAAAGAGTTGGAAAGGGTAATGTACAGGACAATTCAAAATAATATTAGAGCACAGTGGCTCCTGATTGTTCTTGATTAGCTTAAGAACTAGTTTTACATGTTTGTTTTGAGGAGGAACTCGTGTACCTGCCTTAAATTGCTGGAAGGTCAGGTTTATGCAGTACAGACTAAATGGAAAAAAATATATTTTCTTAAATTAATCTGTGTTATCTTTTGAAAATAGTTTTAAATATGGTACTGTGCATTTACAGTAAGAAATGTTACTTTGTAATCTACAGCTGATGGACCCTATGAATTACACATACTTTCTGTTAATATTTCAGACACTATTGAGTTCAATCAGTCATTTCCCAGATAAGAACAATGCTGAGGTCTAGTCTATGCGGGACTGAATGCTCTCAGAAAATTTTCTTACTCCTTCCTTTTTTTTTGTGTGCCTTTCTATGCGATTTGGTGAGCTGTTTTTCCCAAGTGAAACCAGAGCAGTGCTTTTTCCTGCTTGCTGGAGTTCCAGTGCTGGCATACTCCAAGCAGCAGGTGAAGCAGTCATTCTTCTTTAGGTCTTTGTGTTTGAATGATGGCTAACTGGTGAATTTAGCACTGTTATAATTTTCCTGAATAATGAGGCTAATTATGGCTTTTAGGGACAGTAGCAGCTAGTGTCTGGGCAGCTTCCAATGCTGTCTGTAGTGCCATGGGTTATTTAAAATGAAAACTTGCCCTGTTTTTATTTGATATTTGAAAATGCCATTCTGAGGGCTGCTTTGCAGTACTGGAGTCTGTGTGAGGAGGTACACCTGTGGCTTCAACCACTCTGCTTCAGCACAGCATCAGGGTGGCTTGTAGGCACTCAAGATGACTCTGGAACATGCCATGTCAGCCGGAGTAGGCAGTCATCATTGCAGCATAAAGGATAGCTTAAGTTATGAATGTTTACTGTAGTTTTGAAGATGAAAGGTGTTTCAAAAGGAATCGTAGTGATTCAGCAAAAGCTCTCAAATTTACAGGAATGTTTTGGGGCTCACATTTATGGACTGCAACACAACAGACTTAGTGTTGAATTGTCATTCTTAAAAGTGATTGAGATTTTTTTTCTTGGTAAAAATTGAGGGCAAACTCAGTTTCACGGGCTTTCAGTTCACATTTGAGGCAGTGAAAAACAGTACATAGAAGAGTTTCAAACATCAGCATTTGAAAGAAGGAATGAATGTTTGCAATTCTAATTTACAAGAGAAAGATGGATACTCCCTTAGCTCCTTTAAAAATGTTGAACAAAGTTTCCAGTGATTTAAAAGAGCTAAGGGCAGTGCTGAAAGAATGAGTCGAGAATAAAGAAAAAAGAAGTGCAGTACTGAAGAACAAACAAGAAGAAAATACAGAAGAATTTTTTTTGAGAACTGGTGAATAGAGGACAAATTCCAGAACTGTAGCTGTGAAGGAACCATATAAAGTAGATGGAGCTGGAAGACATGATGTGTTTTGATTTGGCTTTTAGCTTTTAACAGGATATTTTTATAAATTGCTTGTCACTTAACTTGAACCCTCTCCTGCAGTTTATTCCTTTCTCTTGGCCCTGACACTTTGGCTTTGATGTCTCCTTTCGTGTTTCACTGGTTTTTGGGAGATCGATATTGTTTCCTGCTTGCTCAGGTGGATACTGATTGTATCTTATGGGATCATCTATTCCTTATAAAAACCTTGCAGTTTCCCCCTAAATCTGGGAATGTCTCAACAGCATGACTACAGCTGGAGAAATAAACCACCAAAAAATGTCATCAGTTATTTATTTACCTGAAACTTTAAGCAGTCGTTGTTGGTATTTGTCCCCTTGATTTTCCTCAAAACCCTGACTCTGGGTTTTTAAATACCCCTTTTCTTTGACATAATTGTTTTTAAGAAATGGCATGATTTTTAATGCTGCAGAAACAGTTAAGTGGGTATAGCTGATAACAGAACTGGGTCCAGTTATGCTTATGGCTTGCTCTGAGGCCCTTTCCTACTTAGGATGTTGCCTTGGGGACAAGTTCTCTTCTTCACAGTGGGTGTACATGTATAACTGAGAGCAGAGTTTTTCCATTTGTGTCAAGTTTATTCAGATTTTAGGAAGTTTTCAACAGTATATATTTATATTTCCAACAGTTATTCTGGTTGCTTTGAAATAAACTGCTGTGCATTTGCTTTTGAAAAAGACTACACTGTCCAGAAAATGCTAACAATTTTTTTATTCTATGAGTGTTTGATTATTGTTGATGTTTGTAGCCAGCTATCTATAAATATTTTTGGTTTTGAAAGCAACTTCAGCGCAGTATTAAATCATATCATAACTGATACTACCCACAATGTTATTTATTATTTCCTGCCAGTTCCAATACCTGTTTTTCTTGGTCTGTCTGCGGTGCTGTTGCAGTGCTGTAAAATGGCTAAAAAATTGGTTGGCTTTTTTTGTGTAGTAGATATTAATTTCCATTCGTAATGGGTCTGTGCCAGTTTGTGAGAATGAGTAAGGACATGCTGTTCTCATATTTCTCTGTGTTATACAGGGATCTCTAAAGGATACATGCTTGGCTCTGTGCCTGTCTACTGTGTAGTTTACCACGTTGAGATTTTGCAGTGTTTTGATGTCAGTATTGTGGGGCTAAGTTCTCGTGCTTGCTGTGAATCTCGCTGTTCTCAGTTTGTCTTTATGGGGAGAATTACAGCCCTCAGGTACTTAAAAGCATTATTCGGAGAAGCTAAAATGTTGTGCTAGATAGCGTAGCATTTGATTTTATTGAGCAAAATAAATTGATATTTAGAAGTGCCCTTTTAATAAAGGATCATGGTCCTGAACTATCAACTGGCATAAATTGGCAGTACTCCATTTAAATGTGGAATTAAATGAACTCATACCAGTCTACCTGGGTAAGAATCAAGCAGAGACTCAGTATTTCATCAGCAGCCAAAGACAAATTTATCTGAAAGCCCTGATTTTTAATGTTTGTGTCTTCAGAAGGCACAAATATAATGGCTTGTTAAATAAAGACTCAGTTTCTGGTTATCCAGAATTAAGCATATAAAGATAGTGTTTGTAATATCCTTGCTGATGGGATGCATCAAGCCCACATTGCACCTCTTTTATGCCACCCCGCCTGCTGCCCATGGTGATCTGGAGCCTCTTTTAAAATATCAAGAGATGCAATTTAAAGGTATCGAACATTTCCCCTTCCTCTGAGGCATGTGTGTTACATTCAAACCTTTACTGAAGAATGGACAAGAGAACTGGCTCAGCAATGTTACCCTGGCAAATATTTCAGCTGAAGCTATTCTTTAAGGATGCCCTCTGGAGCAGTGTTGCTTAGCCGGTACCCTCCTTCACCTGCAGGACAGGGATGCAGCATGGGCAGTTCTTCCCGGCCAGACAGCTCTCTTGGGTGTCTGTAGAGTTTACAGTCAAAGACTGCGGGACTGCAAGTGTGTTTTGCCTTTGCACATGTATGTGGGGGAAAGGGAGAAGAAGTCAGAGTTGGAAAGGGAAGCTCTTTGTACTAAGACAGCGTTAGGCCACTGGGAGACTGCTGGCTTTTTTTTTTTTTTGTGGGCTTTTTTGTTTTGTTTTGTTTTGTTTTGTTTTGTTTTCTAATAAGGTTTCCAGCTTTCAAATATATTCACTTTGATGTCAGACTAATTTTCCTTATTCCATTTGTTGCTGATAATGATTTCCTGGCAGAATTTCTTTAGAATGTATAGCAGCACTGAATTCTGATTTCTACAGTATCAGCAGTTTCGACACTGTTGGAGTCTGTATGCTTTACTACACCTGCTCCAGCGTGAGCTACTGTGCTGTTCTTCAAATGCTGTGCTTGTGTGAAACTTTCAGATGCCTAATTTTTATTCAGGGATGTGCTTGTGTAAAAGATTATATGGACTTGTAGATCTAATAAACCTGTGTAAATACGGCAGCTGGCTACAAAGTAGTTGTGATTCTATCAGAAGGCTGACATAATAGTATGCTTTCACAATATGCATTTTAGCATTGTGTGCAGCAAAACCAAGTAAAAAAACAGCCGCGTTTTTTCAGTGTAGCACGGAAACGTGATCGCTAAGGCTTATTTTCCTTTTTTTCTCATAGGAGATGAAATAGTTGTTCACTGAAAATTTGATAGTGGATGGGGATTTCTTGCTGTTTGTTTTCATAATATTCCTCTGCAGAACCAGTAAATGATGGCTAGTGCCTCCAATGCCAGTTTATAATTTTTCACCTATGTTCTGTCTTCTCATCCTTCAGTTGAGGCTGAAGTGAGCCTGTTTTACTTCATAATTGGGATAAGCTAAGAGTGTGCATTCGATAAGTTATAACAGCTCATCTGACTCATAAACAGGTGAACTACTGTATCCTGATTTTGCTATTCACGTGCTTTTTCTCTAATCGTGAACTACATTAACATATCAGAGGAAATTCTGTTAAAGACTGTGGTGTAAATCTGTTGAAGTGGGATGCTAGATGTGAAATGTGATGCCAAGTGTGAGATAAGAATAAGGTTCATCTGAACTGTGAATAAGTGGTTTTGTAAGATGGGAAAATATTTTCCAAGTAAACCTTTCTGAGTTGGGTCATTTGTGAAAGAAATATGAATTAACGGGTAATGTGCTGTTGGTTCTTTCACAGCTGTCATACTTAAATGTGTGGAGCTTGCAGCTGGCTGGAAATCTCAGGAACTGCCACGGTGTTCTGTGGTTGAACAGATACCTTTGGAAATTGTCTGTACCTGAGTATCTTTAGCCCAGCATCTTTAGTGTCTAGGAAAGACTTGAGAGCATGAAATTAATACTTGCACTGAGTACTTTACATATTTCACAACCCCAGCTGTATCAACATCATTGATACAGTCCTACATTTCCCTGTAGAACACTCTGTCTATGTATGTATGGTTTAGCTTATTGCAGTGCCTATCAAAATTACTGATTGATAGTAATAATACTGTTATTAGGGAAGTTTCATGGAAACATTGCAAGCTGATGTTAGCACAAAGCAACCCCTTCACCCTTAATGCCAGCCCGACACATCGCTTTAATGAACAGACATTCTCCCCGCTTAGCAGGATGCAAGGGAGAACTGTGCTGTGCTTATTCTACACAGCGCATGCAAAACTTTTAGAAAGACTGCTTCAGGTTTTTAATGGGAAAAACGTCCTCCCTAGGTAGGTCTTTGTAATACCTATCTGTTCATGAAATTAGTGAGGGCACTGCATGAAGCCTATGGGGGAGTAAAAATGCCCTTCTACCGGTGCTGAGAAAGAACTCAGAAGAATTTTGCTGCAGGGAGCTGGCCTGCGACCTCTGAAAGCAGTCAGGTGTGTGAGTGAGCAAATCATCATTGCCATGAAGGGCAGTGGAGGTGGTTAGCATCATAGCACGCATTAATAAACCAGACTTTTTTGGTATTTCAAGCCGTAAGTGATTGCGGTGCAGCCTGAACAGAGCTGTGCAATAACTTCAGGCACGGCTGGTCATACAGAGTTCAGCAAAATCTGGAAGGCAGGAAGCCACTTTCAGGGTGTGAAACTAAACTAACATTCAAAAATAAATGTGACTGTGTTTTCAAGGTCAGCTTTTTTAAACTTCGCAGCCTGGAATGCCAAGCTGTCAATACACGCTAAAGGGGAAAAAAAAAAGGATGTTTAAGAACAAATGTAAGAGAGCTTCTTACATTAAAAGCAATACATTTCAGTAGTCAGCTATGTTTCCTCTTCCCACTAATTTACAAGTGTGGTATGTAAGATTAATTCTAGACTGTACTAGCATACAGCTCCTCTCCTAGCAATTTCATCTACTGTTCTTTTTTGAGAACAGTAGTTTTTAACATATTAGCTATGTGGCTGCAATTGCTATGGTAAAATAAGGAAGCTGTGCACTACAAGATGTAATATGGTATGGCTACCACAATGTAAAGCAGAATTGCTGTATCCAGCAATTAAACTCTCCTGCCATAAAGAAGATAGTAGCTATGGTGGAAAAAAGTACTTAAAAGCTATGCTTTGAACTTTGACTGACGAGTTAGAAAGAAAAAAGAACCTTGATGATTGATAGAAGATGAAGCGGTGTATTTATGTGCATCAAGAGGGTGAATATTCCCTCTTCTTATGTGTATTTGTCTTAAAGAAATAGGACATTTAAGTTCTTACCACTGAATCTTTGGTAAATTGCAGATAAGTTTTTATTCTGGCTAAAATCAGGTGTTTGTCTCTTCTTCAGGCAGTGCTGACTGTGATGGTGCAGTGTGGTGCTTGTTGTCTATTGGTGCTTGCTCTGGAACAGCTTGAAACAGTGGCACAGAAAGTGAGATTTGTCCTCAGTTGTCTTGAAGTGATGTAACCATCAAAGACAAATTAGGTCAGCATATTTATCTGCTTTAACGGTGAATATTATGCCAAAAACTTTCAACAGTCCAGTTGTCCACGAGTGCCCACATGAAGTGCCTACATTTTCTAGCAGCACAAAAAAGACATACACAATTAAGACCAGATTTTGCTTGTATTTACACCAGAAAAGAGCTCAGTGGAATTTGATTGAGTAACTCAGAACATACTCATATCTAAATGTGTACTAGGTTGTATTTAGCTTTATGCAAATAGATACCGGAGGCGGATAGCTGAACGCTTTTGACTTTCTGTCCCTGAGCCCCGTTCATGTACAAACGCTGTCCTTGTAATCAGGAGAGCAGTGACTGCTCCAGGCTAGTGACTGCACCACATTACCCTTCTACGCAACACCCAGCATCATTAGACAGAATTGTGTGGAGGTTTTTACGTGGCACTGACCATGATGGCTTTTAAATTACAGGGTTTTAAACTGTGGATTGCATTTTTTAAATTTTTATCAATGAAACTAAGTCAATAATACATTTCAGTGCACCCTGCTTTGTTACTTAGGTTGAACAATCTTTAGACTAAACATTCTCTTAAAATTTCATATTTGTGTGGTGCCTACATGGAACTTTCTGGTACTGCTTTCATACATAACACTAATAATTAATTGAGGCTACCCTGGCTAATTAAAAGAAAATGGAACGAAACTTTAATCAAATCAGTTCAGTTGGAGGCATAAATTAAGGAAGCCCCTGGATTTCATTGAGTGAAAAATGTTCTTTTCTGTCTATAACTGCCATTTTCAGAAGTGTTCTGTTTCTCAGCAGCTCAGTGGTCTGGAATGACTTGGTGAAAGAAGCCAGCTCTAAAGATCAGGATTAAGTTAATCAAATAGTGGACTGAACATAATCCTGTACTCAAATTTAAACTTAATTGTGCCTCAGGATTCTATTTAATTGAGGGGTGTTATCAACTTTGGATCTGCTGGCAGGAATGAAATAAATTATGTAAGTACTATTCCAGTGGACCAATATTATTTTGGTTTACTGACCAGTGTTTTGGTATTATCATTAAGAAGTTTTCTAAATAAAAATAGTTCAGAATTTTTTTCTGTTAAAATCCTGGTAGTCATTAGCATTAATAGTTTAGTAACAGTGAAAATCAGCATCATCTTTGCTGCTATGCCTGGCCATATTAATGAATATAATTCCTATACATTGCACTCGCTGCATGCTATAAGAACAGAGGTAAATTTTTAAAGCTTCAGTGAGTTGCTCTCCTTTTTTGAATTTAAGAAGGCAGTTTTTGTTGACTCCTGCTCACATGAATAAAAAGGATTTATGTAGCCTTGCTATTTAGCCTTCCAATGAAGTGATAGTTTCATCACAAGACAAGCCGACTGGGATCTATGCAGAAGCACTTGCCAGCAGCAGATTCTTATTTGCTTCTTTTGCCTTCTTGGCAGGCAATATCTTCCAAGTATGCCCACAACATTTAAGACGTCTAGTTCTTTGCTTAAGTAAGGAGCTGGTTAAGAAAGAAAACTTATCTAATTGTAAAAGTTGAAGACTAAGGGGATTTTGGCTCTGCTTTGGAGGAACCTATTGCATCTCTTGGAACACAAACCTCATATATGGCTTTAAAGGAAGGAATATATTGGTTGTTGTACTTGGTATGATGACAAGGTTGTCAGTATATATTGGAAAGTTACCACGAGTGCCAAGCAAGTATAGTGAAGAACTTCATTATGATCTGAAAGGATTCTTTTCTCATGCCTGGTCTAAAAGTTTACTTATTTTTTTCTTTATTTTATCTCAGTTTTAGGTTTAATAAATGACTATAATTTCTTCAGGCTGTACTGGAAAATAATAAACTAATATCACAATTTTAATACAGCTTTTGAAATAAAATCAGTGCAAGGGAAAGGTAACGAACGATAAATGAGCTTTAAGTACTTCCTTTAGACTGCTAAGTTTTTCTTGTAAAGATGCTTTCTATGCCCTTGAGCAAAAAGTGTTTATTCATTCGTTTTATTGAAAATTGTCAGTGTGTTCATATGGTCTTCTTTGTGGGTGTTGACTATGATGGTATTCGTGATATCCATTTCTTGCTGATAGTTTCATTTGAATTAAAGAACTAAAATTCTTTAACATTATATGAAGTTTATATCAAACATTTAAAAGAGTTATTCCTGGAGTTGTTCTGTGTAAGGATGAAGAAAGTGAAAGCTTGTTGCCATAAACCCGCCAGTGATTGTGTAAAACAAGAGTTTTGAGCCTAAGAGAGGGAGAATGATCTCGTAGCTCTGTGTGATTTGCATCTTGTAAGCTTAAACCTCGGGCAGACCCTTTAAGCACTATATATGCCAGCTGACCCTCTCTGAAGAGAGATGGCTACATTGCAGATGATGTCACACGGATAAAGATGGGGCTATCTCAGTAGCTTAGATACTTGATATGGTAGGTCAGGCTGTCTATGAGACACAGGCATCTGTTTAGAAAAGATACTTAGCGTTGCTGTGGCTTTTTTTTAATGCTGATATTTGTCGCGTTGGGAAATTTAGTATAGTCAAAGACAATTTAAGGCTAAGGATGAAATACATTATCCTTGCTTCACAGATTAGTGACTAGAAAATACCTTACTTCCTTGGGTTAAGATTCTTTGTGTAGTCCTACTAACTCAAACAGGACTTGTATGAAGTAGACCAATGCTGATAACCCACATAGAGATATTTAATTAAAATTGTCCTAACTTGCAGCTGAGAGCCTTGAAACAAAGCAAGATTAACCAAAATACACAGTCTGATCACACATATTCACATGCATACCTAGCAGTGAGATGGGAAAGAGAGGAAAGTAATGGGAAGATTTCAGCTGGTCAGCACATATGTACGTGTGTGCACACAAAACATTGAATACAATGAGGGATGTGGATCCTTTAATATCACTACTCCTGTTCTTTCTAGTTTATACAATTCCTGTGGCTTTCTGCTAAATTACTGGTTTCTTTTCTACTCTCTTCTAACTGTTGCTTTACTTTGACTTTTGCAGCCCATACTCCCCTTACGTGTTGTGTTGCCTGTCATTGCCATGTGAATATAGAGGAATGTTAGCCGTCCTTCACACTTTCAGTTCTCAGACCATTGGCGAGGGGGAGCATCATAAAGAGTCACAGCTCCTACAAAAGCCAGTGGGCGCAGGGGAAGTCAGATTCAGCGGTGACAGTTCTTCTGAGCTTGTGTTTCTGATGTCAGTCCTTTGATCCCAATTTTATTCAGATTATAATTTAGTGAATGACCTTTAGTGTTGCTAAAGATAGTATGAACTGTGGTGACCCCTCAGTCCAGACCCTTGAATTTCTTGATTTTTCAGTCTCTGTCCAGGCTGCTTTTAATGAAGCCTTTGCTCCACTCCTAAAACTCTGTAATAGGCATCTGCGGACAATGCTTTATATAAAATATTCCTTAAACCGTGGAAGGTGTCCCTGCCTATGGCAGGGGGTTGGAACTAGATGATCATTAAGATCCCTTCTGACCCAAACCATTCTATGATTCTGTACACCCATTTCCTCCAACTTTAATTTCTACATAACAGGAAGACAGTATCACCCTTGGCATATATAGCGCTACAATTCTTCAGTGTGTAAAGTTAAAAGGTAATTACTTTCTTGTTCTTTTTTTTCCTGTTTCATATTTCCTATGTGTATCTTCTCTTTTGCCTAAGCAAGAAGGTATTATAAATATATATATTTTAGTTGCTGTGCCACTAATTATTAGAGCTGCCCAGGAAAACTGTATTTAAACTGAAAAAGTTAATGATTTGCAATGGGCATATGCTTCATAAGGTGAAGACTGGAATATACTTAATTGAATAACTAGTTCTAAGTCTTTCTAATTCTAGTGGAAGCAACAATTTTTACTGAGCACTTTGTCATGTACTTGAGGAAATATTAATTGATGTTCTTCCATTGCTATAAATGTGCTGCTTCTACTGTTAGTCCATAATTCTACTGAGTACTTCATGTAAGCGTGTAACAGTATGAACGCTATGTTATACGACTTAAATATTTTTTCTGCTCAAGTAAAGGGTAATTCTTTACATAGCAGTGCTACATTCCAGATAAATTCTGTTATTTTCCAGCCTTTGGACTAGCATTTCTTAATTTTTGTTTCGTGGCCTGACATCCCTGAGCCATGTGTGTTTAGGTCATGTTTGTGCATTGGGATTTGTTCTAAAGTATGCGTTCTACGTCTTCTTTGTACTTAGCTCTATTTGTTCTAGATACTCAGCCGATTTATGTCAATATACTACTATCCTTTCTTGTTTTCTTAGAATCTTTATATTTTTAGATAGACTTTTAGTAGATCATGTCTTTTCACAGCAGTATTCGCTGGAATTTCTCTGGATTTATGTCTGTGTTACAGAAATCAGGATTCAACCTACTGCCTTCCCTGTGACATGCTTCATGATTGCATTTTTTAGAAAAAGAATTAATGGCATTCTGCAGTGTTAGAGACAACAGAAGCACATTCCTCCTTTTGCTCTTATCCAGGAGATCTGGGGTAAACATGTCATGGATCTTCAAGGATCCTGGCTTATTGAGAAACACAGATTTTCTATGTTCATTCAAAGTAAATGTGTAAGTTTCTGGTTTAATGGCAGTAGTTCTGCTTTGGTGCTGCATGGAGGAATTATACACAAATTTCTTCTATGCTTATTATTATCCTTGGTTAGTGTCTTTTGTGTGCAGATTATCCAGAGCCTTTGATCCTGAATGTTATTCTTGGTTATGCTTTTGCAGTTTTACTGAAACAGTGGCATTTTGAAGGTGTGACTGGGTTAAGAATCTGGTCAATTAAGCATAAATCCCGACATTTTTCTCTCTGCATCCCTGACGGAATATAATTACGCATCACAAGCAAACAGACTGCCTTTCTTTAGCATCACATTTCAGTCAGTTTTTCTTTTTAAGTTTTAGCTACCAGGGCTGAAAACGGGTGTAAAACTCTTTGTTGGAAAAAGTCCATCCCAAATAGGCTGTCATATTTTGTGAGACACCTTTGTACATTCAACATAACTGAAATCTAACTTCTGAAAGTCTTAGGATTTGTTCAAGCCTTCATGTTCTTTATACCGGAGGCTGTGGCCAAAATTGTACCCTTATTCCTTTCCATCTCATTCCAGACTTACTTGTGGGATTAAACTTGAGTAGCTGCAGATAAATGTTAGGTTCTTGCATTTTATCATTTATTTCAAATATATATTCTATGAATTTTGCATGGTTTTGTCCTTTTTCTCTCTCTCTTTGTAGCTGGAGGAAATTTTAATCACCCTTGATCTGCAGGCTGTAACAACTGAAGGTTTTCAGAAGGTGAAATGTTAGGGGTAAATTTGAGTCAGCTGAGGTCTGGAGGAATGCAGCACTAGAAGTAATATGAACGGAATACTTTACAAAATAAATAGTAGACTGAAGTCTTTAGCCTTTCCTGAAGCTATGCTCAAAGTATGCTTTACAAAGCAGGATTTGTAAAGTCAGGATCTGCAGCTGTTTTGTTTAACACTTATTTCTAATGAAAACAAGATTCCTTTCAATCAAAAACATTTCAGAAACCAATTCCCCTTTTTTTTTTTTTTTTACTGAGGGGTTGGTTATGGGTTTTTTGGGTTTTTTTTTGGTTTTTTAAGTGACATTTCTTGTCTTTGACATGAAGTTGTAAAAGAGAAAGAAAAATGGTTGTAATAAATCTTAAATTACAGGAATCATTACTGGAATTTTAATTGATATTTACTGACTCTCCGTAGTCTCAAAATTTAAGGTCATTAAGATTAGATATTTTCTATAAAATGAACTCAGAGATATATTACTATATGTTTGGATGTTTTTCACTTACCTATGTCTCAAAAGTATCAGACGGGAATGTCAATGACTAAAGATCTCCATAATGAAAGAACATATATATAATATGTTGAGCAAGTAAAAAAAGTAAAGGACAGTTTTAATATTCTTTTTGTTACTGTAATGTTAGCAGTATTTCTCCTCTGAATTATACAGTAAAGTGGAAATATTAAGTTGTTAATTCTTAATAAATTAGTATATGGTAGTAAATTTTAGTGTTCCAAAATCGTGGGAGAAGATGGAGGCAGATCAGAGACAGCACACAGTAAATATCTTTAGGTCAGACCATAATTTTAAAAATGCTGATCATTATGTTCGTAAGAAACTTAATTTTTTGAAAATTTATTGAGACAGATCAAACTATTGTGCAAAATATTTTTTTACTTTTCCTCAAACTAAGAGGAAAAAAATTTCATCTTTGACCATGATAATTTTTCCTTTTTAAATATCAGAAAGAGCTTTGCATTTAAATAAAGTATTTAAAGTATAGTCTGAAGTATTTCAGATGTTTATTTATTTATTTACTTGAAACTCAACATTGGGAAAGAGCTCCTCTTCTAAAAAATACTTGAGAAGGAGATGCATTGCAAGTAATGTCACCACAAAAAGGGACACCATGTCCTTCATCTCTTCCCCCCTCCCCCATTTTTCTCATTGTTTTTTTCTCCTGCCAATCTTTCTACCTAAAATCAGGCAGTTCAACATTTCCTATCCCACTGCCATTTTCAGGCACTTGATCCAGTTCTTAAACTTCTCTGATAATTGCCTGTCGGCCTAGCATAACATTTCAGGAAATTAATTGCATTCTTAAGAGTAACAGGCAATTTGACTCACATACCATCTTGCTGTCACCACTACATTTTAATAATCTGCCACTTTCCTTCCTGTTCCAGGAATACGTGTATTTTAGCCACTGAATATATTAACGATGAACTGTTACCAGATCCTTTTCTTCATTTTTCTCTGCTGTTAAGACTTTTTTCTCCCCAATACACTAGCCTTTTTTTTTTTTTAACAACATAATTTTATCTATACTTAGAAAATTGTGGTAATGTTGATAATTTGGGCATTTTTGTATTATTGATGGTTGCTATAGGCACCCAAGAGCAAGTTCTCGAGCTGCTCCCTTACTGGTAACTGTAAAATCCTACAGCTATTGAGCACAACCTGCCTCGATATGCACTACGGTACTTTCTTCTGAATGGGTGAATAATTTACACGACTTTTTAGTGGTTTTGTACCCTTAGGAGAGCGGCTGAACATTTACAGGTTTATTTTGAATGTTGTGATAATTTTCTGTTCTGCGGCAATGTTTTGGAAAAGGTACCAAACCAAACAAAATAATGACTCCCAGATTATTATATAAAAGGTTTTATTTTTCAGAGAAGAAAGGATTTGCGTATGATACTGTGGTATTAAAATGTAGGTTGCCTTATGGGAAGCTAGATACAATTGTTATTGTGCAACTATAATATTGAGTGAGGAGGGGTAGGAATGGAAGGAAGCAGACCTAGGCGTGTCTGTTTTGATTGATGTGTTAGTGTCTTTCTTTTACCAGATACCAGCTAGGGTAGATGATGTGTTAGGCAAATACAGAGACAGCTCTGTGAAGGCAGAGGAGGGGATTAAGTAACAAGGAAGCAGGTCCAGTTTTGCAGATTCTGGAGCATGTCAAGTCTATCTCTGAGATTTTTATGAAGCCTGGAATGGATCAGTGGGGGATATGTCCACTTTGTTGCATTCTGTCAACTGCTCAACTGCGTTAAAGTTGAGCTACTGTCAGGTAGCCTACAGGAAACATATTGAGAAGATTAATTCTCAGTCTCTTTCAGTCTTTTTTGGATGGTGGAAGATTAATTCTGTAAACATACAGGACACAGACTGAAACTTGAAATAACAAAACTCCCCATCATTTCAGCAAAAGCTGCAATCAGAATCTGAAAAAAATCAGCTTGTTCCATAATCGGTAATAAATCAAAAAAGTAAATTGTTCAACTATTATTTTTAAATCAACTATTTTACTAAAAAGTGACATTATGTATCACATTTGTCAAAAATTTCAAAACCTCTGAAAAGTCAGATCAGACAAAATATTTTAGTGCCATGGAAATGTCATAAATCAAACATAAAAAAGATATAGGTACTGTAGAAAAATTATGCAGCACACGACCAAAATGATCTTTTGTTCTTTGGTTTCTGAATGCTGGAAGAACCAAATGCACAACTGGCTTCAGTGATGGCTCGGCCTGTTACAGTGAACCTGGAGCCGGATGTAAGTCCGATGTAGTTTGCTCTTATGCTTCCTTCAGTTCTGTGTCTTTTTCAGCAGGCAATGCTGTATTGGAGTCACGTGTCCTACTTCCATGTAAGTTGTCCCAGGGGATTAGGGAGTAACTTTTGCCTTTAGGAAGGTTTCCGAGCTTCTTTTGATGCTCTGCACCAGTAGAAGAGGAAACTGTTCATGAGGAAACATTCAGGGTTCATTTTTACTCTTCAGCAAATGCAGATTGCTTTTACTTTTGTCCCCACTTGGGTAGAACTAATATCTAGAGAAATGACTGATGAAGGAAAAGAGTTTGTACTACAGTGACACCTGTAACTGTTGCATGCATGCCATAAATGACAAGAAATAATATATAGTGTAAAGAAGGATCTTTAGAATCACTAAAGCATTAAGGCTGTTACACATCTCCAGAAGAGTTTCCTACAAGTTTAACAGGTAGTTATGCTTAGCATGACTACCATGGAAATAGAATGACTTAACTAACATTTATTGATAAAAATATCCTACTTAATATAAAACTTAATATAAAACTTCAACTGAACTGCAAAAGCCTTCTTTTGCATCTTGAGATTACCCTTCAAACCATCCTACCACTAAATGCCAACATTGCATAGAGAAACAACTGTTGCTATACAACGTATTTCAATGCACACCTACAATCGCCTTGTGATGACAATGAAATGGTTATGTATTATTATACTTGTACAGATCATGTGTGATTTTTTTGAGCAGATAATGACACATACTCCTACTGTTTCAAATTATGAGGAGGAGTCAACATGGAGAGGTATATGAAAGTAAACCTTATGTTTGCTAGAGTTACAAAGTGAGTCTACAGAAATCTGCTACAGTAATGATTTTGAAATACTGGCTTTCAAAAGCAGCAGGTTTTACAGGTTTTACAGGTTTTACACCAGTAATAATACACTGCACTACCTTCTTTTTCACTTTCATATGCAAATCAGAGTATTGATTAATATATTGGAAGCCTTACATGATTTAGCCCAGGAAGTTTTAAATTTTTTTCACTTCCTGTCCTATTATGAGAGCTAAGACAGTGTTACAGGTTTTGGGGTAGAAAACTGAGGAGCAAGACCATACTAATCTATTTGATTTTTTTTTTACTTCAGCAGAAAACAGTATTTATAGAGACAACAGTTGCTACAAAGCTAGTGCCATTATACATTATTCCTTTTTTCAGGTTTATATGTAATTGTGCAGATCTTTCAAGGACATTTTACAGATTATATATAACACCATCTTGTGCACCAACATACCACTTAGAAATATACGTGTGATGTTGCATTTAATCTCTTCATTGTATTATGTCCTCTGTAGGAAATGACATTGAATTAGTTACCTCAAACCCAGACAATAATAATACCCATAGTATTGAATGTAGGAGAAACAATGTACAGTACTGAGAGACTGACTCATGACGAAAGAATGGTACTGTTTATAGATTTGAAGTCTGAAATTCCTTTTCAGGAGAGAGTTGCGTTCAGATGATGAACTCCAAACAGACATTCAGGAACGATGGCATCTGCCCATGCAGCAGGTCCTGTACTGTAAGCAGCTGCTCAAGTAGCTTCACATCACTCTCTCTTCCTTTATCTCAAAAAGAAGCATATAATTACATAGATACTGAAACATGCTAAGTTGTACTTGAGCTCGAACCATATTTTGTGGGCAAACCCTGCCTATTTAAGTTTAAAGACTGCCTTGACTGAAAATGTGTCAGAGTTCTTTACAAATTGTAGTGGAGTTTCTATTGGAAATGGACACCTTACTGAATAGTCTAGGGTCAGTATTGATATCGACCTTTTCCACCTAGCTGGAAATGCGTTGTATTACAAGAATGATAGAAATAATAATATTGGTAAAAAAATGTAAAAATATTGGTACGAGGTTCACAGTGCAGTGCTTTATAGCCATGTTTTGGGCCCTACCTTATTGCCACAATTTTTAAGGCAAAATAGTATATTGTTAAACTTTCAATGTTAAAAGATTTTCTTTGAATTATATAAAAGTCTTTGACATAATTATCTTCAGTCTAAATATTCTTTCCTCTGGCTCATTGGCTGTTTCAGAGTAACTTCTTACCACTGTAAAACTGCTCACAGTTATGACATGTCTCATACAGGTACAGAACTAGCTTAAAATATTTGAAGTGCATCTCCAGTAGCACTGTGTAAGATGTGGGAAAATATACATGTAAAGTTGAAGTTTTTCCTGTTCCCTGCTTAATTTTACTTTTTCTATACTGTAATAAATTCTATTATTTTATATTTTTGCTATAATATCTAAAAAAAAGTTCACAACTACACATTAATGAACAAGTATATGGCTCCGTAGCTGTATTAACACAAATGAATAGTTTTTTGTGTTACTTTTATTGAAGGTAATCGACCAAAACTGAAGTTGTTGCTGTCAGTGAGACTGTTAACTTTCATAAGACCTGTCTCGAGACCTGTATTTTCTTATTCAGCTTGTTCTTGTTTTTTCTTATAGAGGAGGCTCATATTTTAGTGATGGTGTTAGCAGAGGTAGAGCAATAACTCTGCTGGCTGAAACACTTTTTCAGCTTCCAACATTTAGTTTGCTGTCATGTTTTGGAATGAATAAAGAGTGTATTACAAACTGTCTTAAGGCTCTGTACTTACAGTATGTTCCAGTTGTTCTTTCCAGGTAATTTGTTGAGCTCATACTTAAATACAAGTGATTTCTGGCAAGATCCCCAGCTCATAGTTTACTTCATTCTTCATCCCCGTGTTTAGTGAACCATTTATTTTAAAGTTTCCTCAGTTCCAAAGAAGTCACAATACAGTGTAGTTCACTCTGATCATCTTTGCCAACTTCAATTACTCCATCATCCAACATCTAAATCTCTTATATTTAGCCTTTCATCTAAGTTTACCTGATATAATTATCATTGTGATTATCTTCTAAATTCCTGATGCACAGTTTCAGTCAGACTCTGTTAATTCACGGTATTCCTCTGCAATTCATAATTGCAGTTCTTGAATGCCTGAAATTTACTTGATTGTACATGAGCAAGTTTTTGTGGTAGTCAAAACACCATATTTTCAACTTTTTAATCATTTTGCCATTCAAAGAGTTTAAAATAATATGTAAGGGTTTTTACAGTCACTCTTTGTATAGTATTTATAATAAAGAAACACTTGACAGTCAATCAAATTGTCTTGGTATGGAATTTTCAGACTGCTCAAGTAATGGATGGAGGGGTAGGTGTATAAATACGGAACATGTATGAGCTCCTGCTGTAGATTGGTTTATTACACCTGTGACCTGAAGATATAAGTTGCTTCAAATTTGTTTGTTGCTAGTAGTTTAGCTTCCTTTAGGCAGAATAAAAAAAAATTATAACAAGAGTGACAGCTACCAGAATTCATTAGGGGAGGCTCTTTGTAGGATAAATGGAAAAATAAATTTCTTTGCCTTTGGGACTGCAGAAATTCAGAAACATATAGAAGAAAATTGCTTGTAAAAGATGCCTGTTATTAGCCATTCTCAATCTTACAAGACTCTTGTAGGACTTGCAAGAACGTAGTATGCTGGAAAGAGGTTGGGATTTTATAGAACATGTTAAAGTGTGAATGGATTTTTTATGTGTTGTGCAGAAAGTTTGTCACAAGGTTTGAGGAAGAACAGAGTATATACAAAAAGTGCTCTTAAAAGACTTTTGTTGTGGTTGATATAGCAGGGATTTCAAAACCTGAATGTCTGGATTAAGTGTTTAGAACTGAGTTACTGGCTGATAAACCCTAAATTTCTTTTATTCCCACTTCTTCTTCCTCTTTTTAAAATATACAATATATTGCTTTTTCCAGACTTCATTGCCATGAAATTCTGATTTTCTTAGGCAATCTATCCAAAATCTTCTACAGCCAAATTTTTCAACTGGAGGTTACTTTATCCATAAAAGTACCTTTGTTTATCATCTCTTAATTGTATTGCTAGAGCACTTTAAATGTGGGTGCTGCACAAACTTGGACAGCTTGTGTGGGAAGAGCCTTCCTTCATCAAAGCAATGTTTCTCTTAACACTAGGGAAAAAGCTTTCAATGAGATGAAAAGACTTGAAACAATCTTCTTGCAAGCTGGTCTACAAGCCTACCTAACCATAAATCTTATCATGAATAGATGACAGCTTTGGCAGGTGGAGCTTTTTTAAACAGTCTCATTAGGATTCTATATCTGAATCTAATGCCCAGAAAGAACTATAACTTCTCTTTCTTGAGGAGCACCCAGTTTTAAATCTGTGCTTCAAGTCTTTGGGATCCTCTGTCTTGAGGCTTTTTGCACAAAAGTAGTTTTACAGGTTGACTATAAATGCAAGTTCTGAGTTTGTTCCTGAACGATACTGCGTGTGGAGATCCTGTCTTGAAGCACTCGTTTTCTTCCTGCTTAATTCTCCAGACAGAACCTCAATAAATTTATTCAGGCATTCATCTTCCCTCTAGCAGGTCAACATGAAGTATTAATACGTTAATACAAGGCGTCTTCAAATCCATCACAACAAGAGAGAGAAAGTGTAGGCATATAAAGAAAGAATGGAAGAACTGCATGACATTCTCAAGGTCATAATGTAGGCTCGCGGCGGAGCAGGAGATAGAAGCTAGGGGCTTTGGGTTGCAGATAGTATGATCTGGCCATACCTCATATCAAATGTACTTGCAGAAATTTTAACAACTAAACCGAGACCAAGGTATGACGTAGTCCTGATTAAAATGTGATTCAAATTGTTAATTTTTTTTTAATCTTCTATTATGACTGACATTCAGTGTGTTAAGTAACTGGACTTCTATCTTCTGTTTTCCTTGAAGATTTTTCAACTGGTAAAATATATTTAGTGAGCTATTAAGGCTTATTCTTCTCTCTTATGTGCTTCTCAATTAAATTTCATAACCTCTATTTGGAATGATAAAGAAGAGGTAGAAAGCACTTGTGCTGAAGAATAAGTTTATGAAATAAATTAATATAACACAATAGTACAATTAAGCTTAATAAAATGCCAGACATAAGATGAAAGTAATAAATTAACTATGTTGTAATGCCAATTTTAGAGTAAATACACGTGACTTCGGTTGTCCTTTAGTGATGAAATTAGAAAACTGGTCATGATAAAACTGAAAATAACTGTGAGACCAGATCTTCAGGCTGGGTAATGAGGTTCCATCATCATTAACAGAGTGTAAAATCATGCTGGGCAAATGTCACGTAACTTTGCTGTTGACCCCATCAGGAAAAGACACATTTTTTATCTAATGAATTTAGTAAGATTTGAACTGAAAGTGCAAATAAGATGTTTGAAACATTCTGAACTGGAGCTTGCCTAATACTGAATGTCATATCTCAGATTATAATGTGGGCCATGCCTGTTCTCAATACTGCAGAAAATTTTGCTTTCTAGTGTATCAGTATAACATTTTTTCACAAGTGCTTATGCTCTCATGTTACTGTATATCCTTTCAATTTTCTCCACATTATATGTATTTATTAACAAAAGGAAGAGAAAATGCAGCTTAATTATGTCTTTTTGGCCCAAGGAATCTGAATGACAAACTGGCTTAAGTGAAAAAGAGCAGTAGAGTTGTGCCTTTAATCTCGTAGTTCTATTCCAGTTGAAATTATTCTTATATTATCTTAATTTATGGGAAATCGCCATTGGATTTCTTCAAAAACTATTCTTTGAGAGAATGCAGTGCACAGCATTTTCCCAGTATAGTTTTTCCCCTCCTGGAACTGTTCCCTGTAATTTGAAAAAAAAAGCATCATTCTTAAAGTTTGGAAGATATTATAGAGATAAAGGTTTCTATTTTCTTCAAAAGCATAAAATGCAGAACAGTAGTATGAACTGAAATGCAGGGTGCTATCATTATAATTTTCTTGGAGAACACTGAAAAGCTTGATTTTTCTCTCTTGCATGTAGTTGTAGTAAAATGACAAGAAAATCTCTTGTAGTACAGATAGCCTAGATTTGTGTTTCTCCCTGGCACGGTGGCATATAGTTTATTCACTTTTCTTTGTGCATATGGAAAGTAAAAAGCACTAAAAATAGGCAGCAGAAAAAAATGTATCAAAATCAGAATTTTTTTTTTATACTATGATTTTAGAGCTGTACATGAACAGGTAGAAGAAAAGCAGTGAAATAATGCAAGCGAAAGGTACATTTACAGGGAAGTCATTCAGGCAGAACTTTGAGGAACCTACGCTTGTGAGTCTTCAGGTAAGCAGACAGAAGAGGGAGAATCTTCTCCTACATCTTAAAGTAAGAATTACCTCTGATAACTGCAGTCATCTCTGGGAGAACGTAGGGCCTCCACTGCAAAGCAGAGTAGAACCTAAAACATACTGAAATACATATTGGGCTACTACTAGAGGACTTTGCAGGGAAGAATAGGGAAATCAGCTTCTTTTTCCACAGTACAGTCCCATTATCTCCTCCATAGTGATGTCCCAAATTAACTGCTCATGTTTAAGATGTACAGATACTCTTCCCCTGCCTTCCCTTCTTATGTTTTCTTATAGAAAAATCTCTCTGTGCTGAACTCTTCAGATTATTTCCTCATAGCATTTTCTGCTCTGTTACAGCTGTCCTTAATTCTCACTTTTCCTAGCATTGTATGACTGAAACAATTAGAAAATCTGAATAATCACATTTCTTTCTCCCAACTCATGCATACTTGGGTTTGCAAATACAGTTGACACTCACATTCACAGGGGGTAAATGATATCATGTGTAAGAGAAGTTGTGGAGATTTCTGCAAGTAGCGTCGAAAGTCTGTTAACACCCCCCCCCCCCCCCCCCCCCCCCCGTTGGCTTTTTAGGCGTTCTTGAAATGGAGCGGTAAATGCAGACCTAAGTCACCAAAGGACTTCGTATCAGTACAGTGCAGGAAAGAATTCAATCATTCACTGCTATGATGCTGCTTAGGTTACCGAAATGCTGGTTTCAGAGAGGCACGTGGGAGTGACTAAGGAAGGAAGATATTTCTGTAAGCAAGAGTTTTCCATTGCAAGTGGTAGAGTCTAACGCTGCCTTTTGTTAACAATAGCTGATTTTAAAGCATGTTTGCACAATTGTTTTGTGCTCTTATCATCATCAGTTAATGGAATGCAAAAGTGAATGAGTGAATGGTAAATGTATTGCCCCTCCCAATATTGCCATTTAAAAATATTTCCCTAGGTATTTATTCTGTATTTCTGAAATCTTTACTTCTAAGACTTTTAGCCACTAAAATGCAGATATATGGGAATAAGGCAAGATTTTTTTTTTAATCTGTGAAATGATTTAGTGGTAAATTCTTGCCAAAACCAAATAGCCCATTACTCCTTCAAGACCTATTTTATATGAAGATGGTCAACATTTAGACTCATAAATTGATTTCCCTACTATGATAAGATTCATTATGGAAGAATAGTTAACTCAAGAATTATTGCAGACTGTTTTGGTTATTAGTAATTACAGTGAGAATTTTTTGCAGGCCAGAAGAATTGCTGTTTGCTCCTGTTCTGTAGGGTAGATCCATCTTGGGGCTCTACTGCCTACCTGCACTGTGCAAAGACACAGCTGTGCCTGTGTGTATGAAAGCCATGAAGCGTTAGGATTCCTAGGGTTACTCTAGCATGTAAAACTGAATAAGAATTGTTTAAGAATCTTGTTCAAGGAGGGTCATGTGTACTGCATGTTACTGTGTGTGTTTTCATTAGTATGTTCCCTTTTTCTGTTGCTGTTCCACTTTTATTTACATGCACTTTTAATTTACATGCTCAGTAGTTTGTACTTCATTCCATCTTTGCTCATTTTAACAGTGTAATTCAAACTCTGTAAAGATGAAGCAAGCTTCACTTTGAGGGCAAGTCTTTTTGAACCTACCTGTTCATCTCTGCTTAATCTGGCTTCCTGCAGTAGGTATAATGGCCTTTTATGCAAAGTGCTGACTGAAATCCATCCAGCATTGCAATAATGCTAAACTGCCAGAAACACAATGATGCTGCCCTGATTCAAAGCCTATTGAAAAAAACATGGAAATCCAATAATTTCAGTGAGCTTTGGATCAAATCTTTTAAGCCTGTGTGTGTATATGTGCTTCTTCAGATATGTTAAAAGCACTCCATTGTCTTTGCTAACATCACAGAACAACCAAAAATAATTGCTATATTTTCAGAAGATGGAACAGCTAGTATGGTCTTGATATTTGCAGTAAGGATGAGCAGATCTTATGACTATCTGACGTCTCAAGTTACTTTTATCTTCAGAAGGTCTGCAAAAATAATTTGAAAAGCTTTATATCCACATTTTAATTTTTTCTCTTTCCAGAAGTGATTATACATGAAAACAATATGTAAAAAGTACTTTGCTGGTTAAAGGAACACATGAACTAGACAGTCCATTAGGAACAGAGGTGCATAGAAACCTAGCAGCTAGTGACCTAGATGGATTGTTTTGCATTTTTTTCTCTTGAACTAAATTGCACCTTTCCCCCACCTCTTGGTTGTTTTTTTTTTTCCCTAATAGCTTTCTCGGGTTTTTTTCCACATTATTATCTATCTTTTCACTCTATTTATTCATTGGGTAGTTTTTGTTTATGCTTTTTTAATTGCTGAGGCTAAAATATTTCAAATGAGGAAAAAAAATTGGGAGGTATCTTGTCTAGATATTATCTTAGATGATGATTCCTTAATTATAGCTACACTGCATAAAGGTGCAAGAGAATAATAGGGGATAATATCTGGTGTTAGAAAAGATGAGAAAGAAAGGAAAAGATTTTTTGTAGCAAGTTTTACGCTAAGGAAACAACCGAGCTATTTGGCAGTTCACCATCCTATATCATTGTGGGTGCTATTTCATTTTAATACTTTGTGTGGATGTCTCTCTGTTGTGTTTGTATGAATCCCTGTCTGCGTTTCTTTGTTAGGAAGATTCAACCATATAAATATGAATTATATTCCAGTCATTCCTTCAGGCTCCAAAAGGTCATGAACTTATCTTGACACTTTCTAAAAAGGTAAGGTGAGCACAAGTGCTGATTTTAGAAAATGTTACTAACAAGAATGAGTGAAGAGTATGAGTGAAATTTGGGGAAGAGGGAATGACCTCTCTTCTCTTAGGTCATAGATCAGAAGCTGTTAAGCCAAGCCAATTCTTAGATATAAAATACAATATCATAATCCTGTAATCACATTAGAAGAGTAATAGATTTTTATGCCAGAGGAAGCCAATTAGGGTTGTTAAATTGGATCTCCTTTTCAGCAAAGGGCTACACTTTTCTCTAAACTGGGCTATGTCTACCAGTTTTCAGACATCGGAAATAATTCTTCAATTTATAAATTAGTTGAGGCAAAATCAACTTTAAAAGGCCAGACGTTCCACATGAGTTAAAAGTAAAGTTTTTATTTCCCATACTTGAGTTGATAAAATTATCATGAATGTAGGTAATAAGATGACTTCCATGATCTCCCCAGGGAAACAAAAAACAATTAGGCACTGTGCTAAATATAAACAAAAGAACTTTGAAATCCCCTAAGTTATAATCACATAAATAGTGAGGAGCTTGCTAATAAAATGAAAGAAAATAGAATACCAAATTCTTTGTAGAAATATGTAAGAAGCTGTGGACACTAGGGTTACATTTCACCATTGACCAAAATGGTGACAGATGTGTAGGCTCCATTAACATGTGGTCCCTAATCAGAGGGTGGAGGGATGAATAAATGACTGCCTTGTGCCTTAAAGATTAATTTCTGTGTCTTGAGGTAGTTGTGGCAGTCATGTAAATACACATCTAAATTGCCCTTTGAAAAAAAGCTCTGCTGAGATACTTAAATTTTCAGTAGTCAACGAGATACTTGAAAAAATCCAAGTGAATTAAAAGGGCAGCGTGGATCAGAGTAGTGTGTTTGCTTTCCCTGGTTACAATAAAATGGAGAGTTGGACTGTTTTCATGGGAGTTTCCTATTTCCATCTGACCCTTCTTCTGAAACTCCAACCAAATTTAAGGTGACAGTTTATCTGTGCCTTAAAGTATTATGGCATACATCTCACCTTTCAGAAACCATCCACATTCAGAACATTTTAAGTTAGAGTTTAGATGTATTCTTCAATAAATAAAGTATAAGGCTTTTTTGTTGCTTTTAAGGTTGCGCAGAAATATGTTGTAGGGATACAATGGGTTGATGGATTTTTTTGCTTTGTTCTTTTGAGATAATCTGAGATGTGGGTTAAATTATTCCCTTTTCACTTTTCCCTGAATGTATAATTAACTATGACTTATACTGAGATTTCATTGCACAGTAACATAATGCCAGTTATTTTTATGTAAAACATATGTTTTTCATAGAGGTTTAGAGAGTTGTGGGTTGCAGTTTGAGATTTTTATCATGCAGTTATCTCTTAGATTTATGTAATAGCTTGTTCAGATTTTTTTTTTTTTTTAAATTTAAGCTGTGTCAGAAGAGATAAAGCCTGAATTTCAGGTATTATGATTATTTTGGGAAATCCAGTCGGTATAATTTTTCCTCTTCATTTTATTACCTTTTACTGTAAATATAATTTATATTATAAAAATACAGGTTATACTTTAATTCTTAGAAATTTTTGCCAAGTATTTTTAAGTAATAAAAAGTTGGATGTAAAACTTGAGCAGAAATGTAGTGCTTTCACTTTTCCATTTTAAAGCTTTTATAATAAAATGGAACTCCAGCTTTTATCACAGCGAAAGGTGACCTTTTAAAAACCAAAGTAGGTAAATAGATCTTATGCTAGTTGGAATGAAGAAGGCTCTTTGAAATAAAATGGAGCAAAATTCAGTGGCACTACGGAATGTAGCCCAGGCTTATATTGCCTGCAAGCCACTTTTATTTTAGTGTGCTGTTTGGTCCTTTCTGTGACTGAGATGCAGTGAGTATGTTATCTCACCAGCTGGCAACACAGCATATCTCTACTTTTTCATGAGTCATGACTGCATAATGCTGCCTTTTGAAATGGGGTATTAGAAGTCTGGGAATGTGTGAGAAACTAGGGGGATTGCAGAGAAGGGAAAAACAAGGAGAAAACCCAGGAAGGCACAGCTATTGTGGTGAAAGGTCAGAAATGTTAAACTCTTTGAAACGTCAGAAACGTTAAACTCTTATCTCACGCACACACATGTTAATTTCAGCTGTATGTCTACAGCCCAGCACAGCAATTTATAATCTTATTTCCATAAACCTGCTTAATTAGCTTAGCACTTTGGGCCTGGTGTTGCTCTGTCAATTTATGCAGTCAAAAAAGACTCTGGGAGGCTATTAATAAAATCCCAGTGATTTTCATCTGGATTATATTTGGTTGCCACTGGACTGCATTTGGATTAGAATCTTACAGTTAAAAATTGTTTTTATCTCCTTTTAATTCAGATATAATAGTTCTTATAGCCTTCAAATTGTGGAGAAAGCTTTAGATGGTAAAATATTTTCATTATTTTATAGATAGAGGAGCTGCATTCAAGGAGTTCCAAGTGATTTGCCTGAAGCAAGATGATGACTGTCAGAGCCAGGACTAGAATGCAGAGGAACACAGCTCCCATTCTTATGCTTCATCTCCTCTATGCAGTGACCCATGTGCATTATCTTATACATTTTCTTACATATGTAGCAGGGGAAGAGTCACAATTGAGTTCTTGGTAATTGTACTAAAATGTACTTTTGTTGTTAATTATTAATAATTTCTCAATGCTTCAGTGTAACAGAGCATGTTATTGTTTCAACCTCATGCAAAATTATAATGTTAATACTATCTGCTTAAGGAATTGAAAAATATGTATTTTCTTTAGGGAAAAAGACTGCTTTGATCAGGGAAGGTTCACTGTTCAGAAGGTTAGTTTTATTCTTCTTCCCCCATGGTGAGGCTATTACAGAGGAAATACCATGTCACAGGTGAGGGTTCCCTAAGTAGAATATTACAGAAAATGTCTCAGTAATGAATAGTTATGCATTGACTTTAAATGGTGATGTTGTTGCACAATGAAGAACTCATCTATTACACTACGAAATATTGGATCTGTTCCCAGGAAAGGTGATTTCAAAACACAGACTGATTGTATCGGCCAGGATCAGCCAGAAATAGAATATTTCTAGTAATTTTCTGTGGAACAACCTGCACTTCATTTCATTATTCTCTTCTAAACGGAGCTGGAATAAGACGCAACCTCCCTCAAAAATAAAACCAACATCCAAATCCCAAACTCCACAAAACCCAACCCCCATCCAAACCTCCACCAAAAAAACAAAGCAGCACGATAAATGGAAGATTGGTAGGAACAGGGCAGTGGCTTGAACATCTGTGAGATATTAGTGCAGGAGTAATGACAAAGGTGTAACAAAACTACAATAAGGTACATTTTATTTTAGAATAGAAGATTAATGTACGCACTTTAAAAATTATTTAGCACTAATGCAGGGCTCTCTGTATGTAGGTCTTGACGTCTTTGCAAGCAGTGGATAAGAATGCTTATGTATTGATTGTATTTGTGTTGAAAGTTAGGACAGAATCCCCCCATACACCCCAGGCATACTCTCATTTAGGAAAATAATTGGAAATATGTCCTTTTTGTTAGTCTTACCTGCTAAGCAGGAGATGTCAACAGCTCATTAAGAGCATCCTGCTGAGACAGAAGGGGCTTTTGCCCGGATGCTTACAAAGCTGTAAGAAATAGACAAAAAAGGTATAGTACGGTGGAATTCCTTGCAAAGATTGGAATGGAATTGCTGAATCACCAAGCAAACATATTTTTGCTCTGAGGTGAAAACTTGAACACAGACATAATAGAAAGAAGTGAATGCCTAGTAGGTTATTTGGAAATTTAGATGGGTTTCCAAGCCTGAGGTACTTTATGTTTGAAACAATTAGTCGTTCATTTCAGGTACAGAAAGCAAAGATCAGCAGCTCTGATAGTTCTTCTGCTAGACATTTGGCTGGCTGCAACTTAGAGAAGGAAAAGCTCCCAAAGCAGTATGAAGGCAGCTCCAGACTGGATAAAGAAACTAGAGTACATGACCATCAGGTTCAAGCAGCAGCGAAAAGAACTGCCAGTTCCCGTATGGCTGATGATTTGTCCCTTCAGTCTCCCTCTCTGAGCTCTGTACTCGTCACTCAGAAAAGCTCAGCCTCCTCCCCATCACCTCCAGTGATTCTGAGGTGGATACACGAAGTGAGGGGTGCAGAGCTTGCAGGGCAGGGGCGAGTGGCAGCTGTCTGGCTCCTACTCGGTTTCTGCACACCAGTACCGCTCAGCTGGGCTGCGCCTGGCTCGGTTGTGTACCTCTAGCTCTGCCTACTGCCATTTCAGTAGGAAGGTCAGGATAGAGAACTAAACACTCATTGGCATTGATCCTTACGAGAGTAGGAAGTGGTTTCTACATTTTCAGTTTTATTGCTGCGTGCTTTGAGGGTGCCAAAAGGGGCAGATTATTATTGTTGATTTCTATTTGCTATTACGATAAATCACTGCGTGCAGTTTGCGGTGAGCAGCAGCTCATTTTTTGCAGCCCACAGTGTCAGTGTACTTTCCACCGTTTCCTATTGTCTGCTTTCAGTTTACTGATTCCATTTCCTATGTCCATGGTTTGTAATAAATATACTTCTTTCGGGGCCCTTAACCAAGCTACATCCAATATCCAAGCTAGTGTCTGTAATGCCCACGTGTGGATTGTCAGTACAGAAGAAGACTGGAATATCGGATCTGGATGCTCTAAGGTATTCTCTTTATAGAACTGGGACAAAATACAGTAGAAGATGCATAGGCAAGCTTTTGGGGACTAATCATAAACATTTTTCTTCATAAGTAGGAAAAGGACTGAGTGTATTTTACTTGATTGTTGAATTACCTTGAGCAATAAATCTTCTTTAGCTTAAGCTAAAGAGCTAAACGAGCACTGTCTCGTTGCTTTGAGAAGTTCAGAAGCAGGAATGAAAATCACTCTTTAATTAAAGGTTGACATGCAAACAAAGAGGTATACTTGTCTTGAACTAATTTAGACTGGAAGTTAGAAGGGGTACTTGAGAGCAATAAAGTTTTAGGATGGACCTTGACTATTTTAATAACATTATCTGATGACATAAATATGGTATCTGTGGGCAGAAGACCTACTGTGTCCCAGTTGGTACTCAGCAAGCAGAAAATGGCTTTAGCTCACCAAGAATTCTGTCTCAAGTTCTCGATCCTGTTCAGGGTAGAAATAAAAAATGAAGATAGATACATTGTTCTTTCATAATTTCAGCATTTAGAAACATTATGAAGTGGTGCCTCGTGAGACCTGTTAAGGAATATAATATATGCTGTGAAACTATATCCTTGCTGCTCTTGAGAGGATTTTCCATCATGTGATACTAAAAATATCTCTAAATCCACAGTTGATGAGTTTAATTACCCATCAGCTCTTTACATTACAATTCATTACCCTGAGGTAATAAAGAAAAAATAAAGCATTTAAATGCCATTGTGCCATTGTTACAGTATGTTCAGCAGAATGTCTCTAATCAATGCTGCTTGTGTTTATGCAGCATAATTAATAGAAATATGAGCACTGTCCTGAACAAACCAATTTTAACATGTGCCTGAGCTGCTGTTTGTCTTTCATTTTCTATTTCTTTTCTGTAAGGAAGATTAGTTCAATTACAGGAATTTAATGGACAATATTTGCTGAACTTACGTTTTAAAGTCCCACTGTAATTTTTAACTGTTATTATTTTATTATATATTAAAAATAGGCCTTAAACTGGGATAGTTATAGCTAAAGTCCATTCTCCACAGCTCTGGATAGTAAAATTTTTGACAAAAATTAGCTTTTAGATAATGAAGCTCTGAAGAAAACATCCTAGTAGTGAGTTCTATTTCTATATATTATGCATAACTAAAAGACTTTGTAAATAGCAATGTTATTTTGTTTGAGGGTTGGTGACATCTGTGTGCTGTACTACAGCTAAAGTTAATGTGGTTGTGTAAATGGTAAGCCTAAACCTTTTCTGCTGACTAGCAAATCAGATATCACTGTCATCTATAAATTAGTTACTTTCAGCCCCCGTTGCTGTCACCCAATATATGAAAGCTGAATACTAGCTGCCAGCTGTACCTAGTACAGAATTTTCTTTGTGATATGGGCCACTGAGCCTATGAAATCATTTCCCTAAGAGATTTGATCTGATTTAGCCCAAAAAATGATTTTAGAACCTTAGTTCTCATTTTCAGAGCAATCAATAAATCAGATCTCAAATGCATCAAAGACAAACATCAACTGGTGAAGCACTGTAGTATCTACAGACCTCTGAGACAAGTACCTGAAAAATATGTGACAGCTGGCATCATTTCCACCTTTAATAACTTAAGTCAAACTCCTTCTTAATGAGGAGACAAGAAAGATTTTTTTTTTTTTCTTTCCTGGAACACAAAACTGAAAAAAACAAATCAAGAAATTTCCATTCCAACATATTCTGATTTGGAAAAGAGCTCTTTTGAAATCAGTTGAATCAGTTTTGAAATCTTTTCTTCAATTATTAATGGAAGACTATGCAAAGGGACTTAATAGTGTTTAAATAATCCAGTCGAGAATGTAATTTAGACTAACTTTATTGAATGTAGTTGTGCATACAAGAGAGAAGTATTTATTAATAATTGGTTTATTTTTCAGTCAGGAGATTACTTTTTTAGACATAAACTTCTTTGCCATAACAAAGTCTTTATTTTTTAGGCTGGTGACCTTGCTGTTACTCTCAGCAAAGCATGTGCTTACCAATTAAAGACTGGCCTGGTCTACCCTTCTTGCTGTTTCAGGCACAGTTGTTATTATATAGCATTTAGTCTGTCGCTTTCAGCGCTGGAATCAATAGCTGTGATCACACCCAAGGATGTTACATGACTGTATGACCCAGATATAAAAGTCTAGAGAAAAACCCTGAGAGTTTGGAAAGCCTCGTATCTTGATTTGTTTTACACTAGAAAAGATATTTGTTGGAACAAGCGGAAGACTTTAACTTCCCCCTAATATCATCGGATAGTTGTTCAAATCCAGGTTGCTGACTTACTGCATGGTGAATGCGTATAAGGGCAAATTCATTAAAACAAAGGGGAAAGGTCCTCATTGCAGCAGTCCATACTAGGTCACAACATCCCTAGGAGATTTAGTTTTCAAGATTTGTGCAGTGTGGCTCAGTGCATGACACAAGGCTGAGGTTTTCTGTGGCAAATAAGGGATCTAGAAAAGAGCTGACTCTTATGCTTCCTAGTCCCTTTTAAAGAGAGAAGGGGGTGAACATCATAAATGTACCGAATATTGGAGATACAGAATTTATTATAAAGCCTTAATTAATCTCTGGCTGGTCTTAGGCTGTTTCATCTGTATGTTGTACATTGTGCTCTTTCATTAAAAATTTTCACTGTAAACAAGATATAAGTCGTCCTATTTGGGTTACATAAAATGATAGCATTGGGTACAAGAGTCTCCGCCCATGCATTCCCCTCTCTCCTTTCACTACTCATCCTGAAAGGCCATCATTCTGCAATCTGAAGTATTGTAGGGCATGGGAAAAAATCTAGAATACTCTTGATGTGGCTGACATAAGAGTGTTATTTTGGGACAGTTGCAGTTTAATTTATGTCATTTAATTTATTTAATGAAGTCAATATGCTGAATTATCTAAGCTAGAGCTCCAAGAGCTCAGCTGGAAACTGGAAGTGATATAGCTAAGTTACTAGGGTCATACAAATGATAGGGATACTTCCTCTTCAACTGTCCAGCTCTTGGTAGTCAGGTTGGTTCATTCTAAGTTAATTTGGATATTTCTGTAGGACACTGAGCTTCTGCTATCAAACATTTACTCTGTTTTACATAAATGACTAGTTCTTAGCCCCAGGATAATTCTTCCATGGTCCAAATCACAATTGCAAAACCGTGGGCTGAAACTGGGGATCCTTCTATTTCTAGTTTAATATGTTCCAAATTTCGCTATTTCAGTTGTATCTTCTATGGGAGGCAATATATGTATTGAAATCCATTTGTCCAGTCACTGTAAGAAAAAAATAGTAAGTTTTAGAACGTGACTAAATGCTGTGATTTCATATGTTGACCTCTAATAATTTTTTGTCAAAGGATACATGAAGCTTTTGAATTTATTTAATGAGGTTTCAAGAATGTGTAGAACTAGGCTACAGACTATATAATCTTTTCCTCAAGAATGGTATCTCAAGTGAATTATTTCATTTTGGAAGTGAACTAATGCATAAACAGTGTCTCCAGAAAAAATGAGGACATAAAATTGTTGGTCAAGACAATTGCAGTCCTTTCAAATCATCTTTGAGCTCAGTAGATCATAAGCTTTCTTTTCTTAGATTCATAAAAATCTTTTTCTTAGATTCTCAGGCTTCATATCACATGCAACTGGAACACAGTAAATATGGCTATACTGAATAATTCTGTCCTTGTTGACTGAAACAATGGTACATGTTTAGTCTCTTTCATCCCAAAGAAAACTCATAGACCCTCTACACCAGTGAGATGGCTGCCCCTGCCTTGAGAAAGAAATGGAAACGGCACTGTGAGTTTAAACTGTGATTTTTGGAGGTGTAATTTCCCCTGTTTCCATGAGCTTGGGTTTCAGGGGGTGCCTTTAGACACGTAAAATATCTTTTGTTCCTAATTAAAATACATTACAGATTTTCTATTTTTGTTTTATGGCCTGTCAAATGCCTTCAGCAATTGAAATGGATGCCACGCATTTCTGGCATGCAATCCAGGCACTGAGGGCACTGAGACAAGTGGATAGCTTTGGGCATTTGGATAACAATGGTTTCAATTTATACTTTCTTTTGTGATTAAAGAATACATCTGATATATTTAGTCACGAAGAGTATTATAGACAGAAGTAGGCAGTCAAATTCATTTTGATATCAGTAAAGTTCCATTGGGAGTTTAGTTTTATAATTTCAATTTTGTTAGGTCCTTCTGTAGGAAAAAAAAACCCCAAAATTTAAAGAATAAGCCCAGTATTTCTTTATCTGAGCACTGGTGTTATAGAAATTCTTGATTTATTGAAACCTTGAAATTAGTATCCTTACGATAGCAAAAGAGCATGGTGGTTTTGGTATAGATGCTACTTTAAGCAAGAACACCTTGTTTAAGAAATGAAAGAGGAGCTCCTTAGCAACAGAGCATATTAATGCTAAATGCTAAAATCTGTATGAAACTGGTACAAATTAGCCAATATTAGACTGCACAATCACACTTGCCTCTTATTTTGGTTGCTATGATTTTACAGTATAAGTGCTTCAGGCCACGTGTATAGCGCAAAGCTTTTTCTGTAAATTCATTTTAGGTGACAGTGTTTTTTAACAAGTGACAGTTCTAAATATAGCTGAATGAGTTAAAAAGACCTTGCCCTTAGGCTGGGCTGATCACATTGCCACAGCTTTTTTTACTCTTCTCTATTACAGGTTCAAATACCAAAAACGAAAAAGAAACAAAAGGAAAACGGTTTCTCTTGGGGGCTTCTCTCATTGTTATAAAGAATGACAAAGACTTATGTGAGGGTGACAGAGTATTGCTTCAGGCTATTTTTGCTCAACTTAGGGTGCATCGTCTTAAGCATGATTGGAAACAAAATGTGCTACTGTACAGATGATCAAACGCACAGATTTACTGTGTCTATATGTGTACTGTGGACATGATGGAAGGATGAGGAAAATACACAACGAGTGCATGCATCCTACCTCTGAACAGCATGGATTTTGAAATGGATAGACTCTAAGGGGACAACAGATAGGATTTTTCTAACCATGCAATTCATTTCTGCTGGACAAAATGAACAGCACTCACTATGTTTTGGGTGTTGGAGAATTTTCGAGACAGAGCACGTAAGTGCTTCAAGACAAAACACTTCATTTGGAAAAAATGTCATAAAAGCAAACAAGAAAATTAATATGATTAGTAAATAAAGCTCTAGAGTTCTTTTTCTGTAACAAATTTTAACTCTAAGAGTTTCTACTCGGCATAGTGTAAGTGGAAAAAACACAGAAGAGATGTCATGTTATTTGCAAACACACATGAAAGTATCTTTTCACATTAAGAATTATTTATATTAAAAAAAGTGCTACCAAATTTATCAAGTTCCGCCAGGGGAGATGAGCTGTGGCATGAAATGAGAAGATTGATCTTAGTTACCTCAGTAACCATGACTGCTCACCATGTTAAAAGCCGCACCCTTGTGTTTTACGTAGTCCCATTGTTTAAATTTTCGTCGCTTACAAGCGCTTGTCTCTGCTGTGAAGGATGCCACATGTCAGTTGTAGGTCCAATGTGAATTCTGGGTTGAGTACAGGACTTCTGTTAAACCTAGGGCAGTATAAGGAGTATAGGTACAAAGCTGGGTCCCAGTGGAAGAACTGTCTTGACCATTAAATAGCTGAGGATGGAAAGTTCTCTGAAAATTTACCCATGTGTAAAATATGAGAGTAGTGTAAGGACTGCTTTTTCAGCTGGTGTGTAAAGTGTGAAGGCCTAAGGATGCCTGAGAGAATGTTCTGACTCAGTGACCTGCTGGCCCATAGAGGAATCATCGGTTATTGGTCAGTTATGATATTGGTTGCTCAGATCTCGTGCATGTTCTAGTAAATAAACCTCTACCTGCATAGGCAGATTGTAGTCAGGTCTTTCTGTTCTGAAATGGTTGTGCTACAGTTTCTCACTGGAAACAGCACTGTCCTCTGCAGACTTTCAGCCTGATTTAAGAGTCTCTCCAAACTTGGCCTGGGTTAGGATTTTTGTTAAGCATCTGCATTCACACGAAGGTACGTGGATCACTGGGAAATGGGAAGAATACACTGAGCTTCAATGTCACGTATGATGGACTGCTTCCCTGCACCATCGCATTGGCAGTCCCTGAGGTTTCCGCAGAGCCCTGTGGCTGAAGCTGTGTGCGTGTTAGGGGTGGATCAAGTAATCGCCTTTCCCAAGCCCAGCCCCTCACTTCTTATATCAGGTGTACCTTCAGAAGCGGCTGGATGTATGGACTTGTAGTTTTCCACATATGGAAAATGTAGCCAGACTTTTGTTTAATCTCTAGAGGGTGTGCTCTGGTTTGGTGATTTGAACAGCTACATTTATACGTGATTTCCTGTTTAATCATATTTCAGCATTTAACTATAATCCTCTGAAGGGACTATGTAAGAAGACAGATTTTTGATGAAAAATAACACCCCACACCCCCCTTTGAATGTTCTTGAGTGTGAACACATGATGCACACCTGGCCTCTACCAGTCTGCCTTCTAACTACATGGGCTTATCTGTGTTTGTGGAACTCAGCACTGATGCCAGAAAAAGTAACAGTGCTAAACTATTTCAAGTTCATCATCCTAAGAGCAATAATTCAGGACCTGTCAAAGTGCATTTTTGATTAAGTACCCATTTTAGCCTACTGAGCTGTAAGAGGCTCTGAGGAGAGCCCCTGTCATGCACCGACATAGCTGAAATGTGGATATTCCCTTCAAAGCCCATCAGAGATGTTTGCGCAGATTTGCGGGCTCTTGCTTCTACATCCATTCGGAGCCTATACCTTGTGACTTGTAGCCACATCTGAAAAATTAGATACACAGCCCACACACGAGGGGCACCAGCTGCTTGTGAACTGTAGGGGTTATTTTCATCAGAACTGAGCTTACCACAGCGCCTGTTTGGCCTGGTTTAATGTGGTATTTGATTCACCTGGGGAGCAACCTGTCTATAGCTCATCAAGGCCCAGCTGGGTTTTGGCTGTGGTGAGAAATTCCTGACTGCTGTTGGTGGCAGATAGGAGCTTCCACCTCTCCTCTTGGTGTCTTCAGTGCATGTGAGCTGGTGGAACAATGCCCGGCTGAGCGCAAATATGGGAATGGCCTCAGCAAGCTTCACAGTAAGATGTCCCTTCTGCTGGTGCTACCTGTTTGGAATCCTTTTCCTGCCATTCTCTTCCAATGTAAGCAGTGATTCCCTCCATCTCCCAGGAGAAACTTGCGCAGTAGGTTCCCAACCTCTGCTCCTGAATTCTGGGAACAAGCCTGCCGGTGGCCATGCAGGTATGTGTTGGTGTGAGGCACTGTGTTGCTGGCTGAGGTGGCATCAATGTCCTGGTTGTCTCTGCACTGTCTGGCTCTGTTGTTGCCTCTTTGAGGGGTGCGCGTGGTGAGAAGCGCTGGGAAACACGTCCCCTGTTGTTAGCCTCCGTTTCTTACGTGTGGCAGGACTGCTCTGTAATGTTTGAGAAAGGGGTGACCGTGCTCTACCTGCACAGGACACAAGCTTTCCTCCTTCCGAGGTGTGCAGGAAAGCCAAGTGGCAGAAGGGTTTGTTTGCAAACTGAAAATGGTTGCTTGAGAGGGGACAGGCAGTACCAAATCCTGAGTGGATTTACACGTGCCTGGGGAATGTCAGATGCGTGGTTTGTGACAGCGTGGATGTGAGATGGTGGGTGTTCTCCAGAGCAGAGAGCTGTAGTCTGTAAGTAGTTGTGCTGTATCTGAAATGGAACGTCCTGAGGTTGCTTCAGACGGCTGATATGAACGTAGTATCTAAAGGAAAACTTTAAAGTGGCTAAATGTGTGTGACCAAATTTGCTGTTGAGGAAAAGAATTAAGTCAGTGGGAAGTTCAGCTGAATCCAAGCTGTTGAGATTAATGGATCTACTCTAAGGAAAATCCTCCAAAAATCCAGGAGTAGAGGGATGTGTCCTATCAAAAGTATAACGTGCAGCAGAATGTTTCACACCATGGGGTTTTTTCTTTTCTCTGAAGTCCTGTTTATAAAACCCACAAGATTTTCTCCTCTGTGTTTTCCTTAAAAAGCTGAGCTTTATACATATCACAGCTGACAAGCTACGTTGTGATGTGTCAGTTTGTGTTGTGTCAATTGCCTCTGGTTATATAATGTGCCATGACATGACTAATGCAGCCCAACATGAGTCACCTGTCGTGACAGCTTTATGCTCTCGAAAGAAACTGCTTGCCCTCCCTTCAGAACATTTTTTTCCCTTTTTCTTAACGATGAAATTTTATGCAGCATACTATTGTTTTAAGTTTTTACAACAAAATGGTGAGTGGGCATGTACGTTCAGTATTAATGTATGTGAGTAAACGATTATTTAAATGTGTAAAAGCATGGGGTGCTCCCACTGCTTACTGTGAAGGGAGATGATTAGGGATCTGCTACTACAATGCAGCATTGTACCTGAAGAAACAGTTACTAACAGAAAAGAAATTCCAAGTGATGGGTGGAAATCTGAAGGTGAACAGCTTTAATCAGGGCTCATTTGTACCAGGGAATTGTATATAAAATTACATTGAATTATTAACATTCGGTTACAATTGTAGTTAATCTATAATGGTACAAATGCTCTATAGAAACATACGTGAGATGTGAATGTAGCAGAGACATAAATGCAGATTTTTGCCCAGTCTTCTTTAGCAGAGACACTGAGACATTGCTAATTATAAGTAACCATCTGCAGTCTTGAAGTAAAACAGGTGGAGATTTGATATTTCTCAAAGATAGGTAACTTGTATTTACAGGTTAATTCATGTCATGCATTCCACTGCCATATTTTTGATTTAGGGGTGTTTTTTAATATGAAATCAGGAAGTGGTTGTGAGGTTTTTCATGACCACTATATCTTTCCCCCTCAGATAAATCCAGGCTTTATTTACATCAATGAATATAAGGTGGGTTTTTTTCCTTAAGGTGCATTGTCTTTGTATGATAACGAGTTATTTTCTTGTTTTCCTTAAGAGATTGAATGATTGGTGTAATCAAGAAAAGAGTTTACATCATTGCATGCTTCTCAGGTATCAGAGTTCAAATCTCAGAGTTCAAATTCACTGGGCTCATTAAGATACCAAAGGATAATTGCACAAACTCATGTCCTTCCTATAAATAACCTAAGAAAACACAGATATAGTGAAATCAGTTCAGTTATCTTCCAGCAGGTGATGAATCGGCAACAACAATTTTACTGACTATAGAAAAAGGCTGAAAGAGTTTATTTGTACAGATTTTTGTCATGCGCTTATACATTTTGCCATATCATATCGATCCTATTCTTTTGTACCATCTCTCAATAAAATGCCAGGCTTTCTCTCTGATATCAGTGACCTGTTAGTCTCATTATTTCATTGCCCAAGACTGCTTGGGAGTACTTACACAGTGCTGCTCTCTAAAAGACCTTATACCTTTGCACTCTCTTTTTTCTATATTTTTAACTGTACATCTTTCATCCTATGAGATTATTTCATATGTTAAAAAGACAGACAATAGAAGCATAAGCTTTAACAAATTTGATTATAGTTAAGTCTGTACTACACTAGTGTTATATCTTGAAAATTTTGTATTATGCTAGCGCTGTTCTTAATTTCCCCGGGGCTGGGTAGTGATCACAGTGAAGGCTGTAAGTACAACTGGGAATGTCTTGTACATGATATAGGTGTCAAATTTGCCAAGAGTGCTGAATCTGCAGAAGAGTTTTCCTAACGTTCATGTTAAACATGATGCAATGTCCTATGCTGTGTTAAATAGCCCATGAAAATGTGAAGCAATACAGCACGACAGCTTTTTAACTATCCAACACAATAGCATCTTTAGATTTGCTGTAAACGAAAACAGAAGGAGGGAAAAAACCCAACAGTCTAACTAACTTATTTATGTATGTGCAACTGCTCCCCATTTGGGGTCACAAAGCATCTATTCTAGTGCACCAATATCATACTCTCTCACTAGTTATGCTTTCTGTTTGGCACAAGGACCAGACAGAAATCCAGTTCTTTAAATAGTGCTTTCAGCGACTGCTTGATAGCAATACAGTCTTTAGTTTTTCATTCTGTTTTATATCCCATTCTGTCTATGATATATTTCAGTGCCAATCAAGTTAAGTCACTTCCTTTTGAATAAAATGAGCAGAATATTAACACAAGTTCTTTCATTATTTAGATGAGTTGACACCCATAAAGGTTAGGATATCCATCCATTTTACATAGCCTTTAGGTCCCCTTGAAAAAACACTACTTATGCGTAAATATATTCATTCCCCCTTTTTTCCATATTTTATGTTGCCATTCTCAACTCTGTATGTTCAGATTACCATACCTACCTAGTCTTTCTGTTTTCCTTGTGCGCACAGCACACAATTTTGCAGTTTTACCATTTTTTGTATGGTTAATAAGCTATAACTTGCAATAACAGAGGTGTCCCAGTTCCTAATTTTTCTCTGTAACTACTAGGAACCAAACTCCCAACAGGAGTGAGATTTCTCCCTGCTAATGTATGTGAGCTGTTCCCTTAAAACATTTACTGGTGCTTCTTGTAGCCTTTCCTCTGGCTCCAGCACACACTTGGCTCTGAAGAAGGGTGATGCTGTTAATTCACAGCAGTGAGCGGCCGTGAAGAGTAGACAGCTCAGGCCACACCACGTATGCTTTGCCAAGCATGGTCATAAACCTGTGTTAACAAATCAGTACAATCCTCACAGATTTTTTGAATTATTTGTAATGATCTGGTGTTTTTTCCATTCAATTCTGGTCGCTGTTAGTAAACTTAATCTCCAATATGCTGGCTACAAGTGCTGCATTTTCACAAAGGACCTTCAGATTGTGTTCCCCAGCTCCTCAGGAGCTAAGGCTTAATCTTCTATGCGATAAAGGTGTGAAAAAGGATAAAACTTATGTTTTAGACGTAGGCTTCACTATAATTATGTAGCACTTTTATTGATTTTAAATCAGATTTCTGTAACATCTTCTACATGAAGATACAGTTCAGAATTCTTTGGAATGGCAGCTGTGTCCCTGTTGAGGTGTGCTTAATGCAGCACATTGTACCCGTGCTCTGAGAATGTGTTTTGGTCCATGCGTTGCTTTGGATCTGTATAATCTGAAATGGATATCTAAAAATCCACTTCCGTTTCCTGTGAAAGAACTGAAAGAGTAACAAGAAAAAGAAACTGGCCTCTGAATTTAAGTAACAGCTGCATTTCTCTCACTAAATGTGCAATGTACCTGATGGAGGAGAAACGCGTTGATAGGATGTTTACTTTGAGGAAACTCTGGTGGTAGGACTTGTGAACTTCCCCGTGTTTGATTCTGCGACAGGTAGCCAGGTACAGATGGCTGCATGCCCTGTGTCCCTAAGTCTTTGGGAGGACTTGAGATGGAGAATTGCAGGTCTTTATGCATGAACCTGTGCCACAGGACCTAAAGGAGCTGCTCTGTCACTCAGCTCTTATGTGGTAGAGGAATAACCAGACTCGCTGAATCTCATTTCTTCGTCTAGATTATGTCTGGGGGAAAGGGGAACACTAAGGGAAATCTGAAAGGAAAATTATTTCTCTGAACTGTTTTTGTCAGTAATTCCTTCTAGATTGGACTCTCATACTAAACAGTAAACTGATCATATTTTTTGACAGAGTATAATGTTTAGGTTGCTGAAAATTGCATACACAAAATATTTAAGTGTTGTGTTTTGTTATCAAATGCTAAAACTTGGACGTGCAAGTATAAAGAATGAAGTACTGAGACTTTTTTTTTGTAAAACAACTTTATTCCAGTTTATATGAGTATTATTACTTTTAGTAAACAAAGTCATAATCTCTTGTTTGCATCTCAGCAAATACAACTGGTACTTATTAACTGGTAGCTTTGTGTGAATTTTGTTTCTATGTTAAACACAATAGAAACACCTTTACTGGTCTGAAGTAGTTGTAGAAGGCAATATACAATGTATTTATGTCACATGCCTCTGATCAAACTGCCCTATACATATATTAAACAGGGAGTTCCTTTGAACATGAACAGTATCTCATAACTTACTATTCCTTTGCTAACCCTCCGGAAGCGAAGTCTGTAACTGTATCTGTGCTGTTATAATGTGTTATGTATGGCCTGGTCATTTGGTTAAATATACAACTACTTCCCTTGCATTTGAATGTGAGCTGTGTGGAGATAAAGTATCTGCCGGCATGGATTTGCATGATAATGGTTACTGTCCTCTGGAGCTTTGATCATGTTTGTAGAACTTTGTGGATACTTTATTGTAGAATAGTTTTACACACACACATACACACTTTCCCATAGAAAAGTCTATAAACCCCTCACGGGACGTAAATCAGAAATTGATAAATACCGAGGTCTTCTCTCAGCTGTATGCATAGACTTTGGATTTGCACATAATGTAGTCCATCGTTGCTGGAAGCACCCTGAGTACTGGCTGCTACCAGAAATGGGACACAGGACCAGTTGGACCTTTTGTCTTTGCTATAATAATTTTATTAAAACAGAACAGAACACAAAAGGATATATCCCAGAACACTGTTAGCATGTTTCAGTGATTATTCTTGAAAGATCAAGCGATGAAAATATTTCTTCATGCAAAAAATTGGTCAATTTAATGAGAAGCTGTTGTGTTTAAAGAACCTTCAACTTGGGACACGTGCTCTGGAACAGACACTGTTTCAGAAGGAGGAAATTGGATAGAAATCCTGTATCTTCACAGCTGCCTTTAAAATTGAAAATGGGTTCCCTTTACATAAGAGCTGGCTGTAAACGGAGAATAGCCATGGGCACACACCCAACGCTTAAAGCTGGGGAGCATTCCATGAGTTTCACTGAGTAGCCAGAGGGAGATTCTGGTCCTGTGAGAACTCAGCTCTTCAGTTTCACGCTTGCGCTTGAGCACAGAGAAATGGCACATTGGTGTTCCCTTTCATTGCTTAGTCTTAAGTGTAAGGCAATTGTTCTTGTGCAGCAAAGCCACGGGTATTTTAAAGTTATGGGCAGAAATCCTACTATCTGACTTAGAATTATTATTGAGTTAAAGGGGCTTTATTCTGCCTAAATTCAGCTGGTGAGCAGTCAAGTACTCTAGAATATTTATACCACGCGTTGTGCCATAGTTTAGAGACAACAGCAAATACTAGGAGTGGAAGAAATTGTGACTGCAGTGCAGATGGAGAAGATTGCCTTTTTCCAAATGTACTCTGGGAGCATAATCTTAAGAATCATTCTGTTACAGTCAGGACACTTGCATACTTTGAGTTGGAAAGATGTGTGGGCAACAAGGTAGCTCTTTAGAAGACAAGTAGGGGAGGAGACTATAGGCATAAAATTTGTCAGCAGGTGTAATGGAGATTATAAACCTATAGACCTCTCAGGTTCCCGAGCCTTTTAAGATGGTTCTATTAGTGTTTACTGAAAGATTCTAGAAAAACTTAAAAATATATAATGTCTCCTATAGGATAAAAAAAAATTAGATTTTATTGCCAGCTGGCCTGTTGTGCTTGTGGTAACAAACTCCACAACATGTATGGGCTAGATGGATCTTCAGTCTTCTATCTGAAGTGGTTGCACACAATGTTTTCTGCATGCTTTTCTCTTTCAGTGATATCATTCATATTGTTTGAAGGGTGCAGGGCGAAAGGGCTAGGAGGGAAGGAGTAAAAATGCTTCAAGAAAAAAAAAGAAAATGCGTGCCAAAAATCAGTGGGAAGGAGTGAGAAAAGTTGCCATGACAACCTCTAGCATTGTGCCTCTGAAGAATCGCTTTACACGTTTGACACGCTTGCAGTTTCTGCAGTGATTATGGTGTACTTTCATTCTTTTTAGTTTAGCTTGTGGCTTTGCAGATACAACATCTCACAGGGATACTATTTTAGAATAGAAGCCCTTTTGCTTCTATAGCTGTGACAAATACAGGGTTTTAATAATTATGGACTGAATTCTCCATGAACTTACGTGATGAACGTGCAGGGTACTTTCTCTGACACTAATAGAGCTACTTTTGCTGCTTTCTTTTTATAAGAGTTCTAGGAGGGAATGTGTCATTCTTGTGTGATCTTAAAGAAGAAAATATACAGGAGGAAAATCTTTGGGTTTGGCTTAGTAAGTCTAGAAGTTAATCCTTTAAGTGGGAGAAAAAGAAGAGCGACTTCCAAGATGAGCAATGTTCAGGAGATAAATAGAATAATGAAAATGGAGAGAACAAGGATGTGAGAAAGAAGATCACTCAAGTTTACAGGACAAAGATAATATTGAATATTTAATGTTTGATGCTTGTGGACATACAAGGATGCAGTTAAAGGCGATTGGCTAGGTTAGAGCAAGAATTTCTGGTGCAACTCATTTCAGAAAAAGATGTCATATTTTGATCAGTAGTCTGTGTTGAATGTATTGAGTTCCCTCCCCACTGAAACATCTCAATCTTTGCAAGTTAAAATACCTTTACAGAAAAGGAAAAAACCTTTTTGACGAGTTACATTAAATTTAAGCCCTTAAATTAAACTTAAGCCCTCAGTGGTACAAAATCTCCTAAATATAACTTTATGCTTATGTCAAATGAGTGCTATACTTCAAAACATTTTTTCCCTTGCTTTTTAATTTTATCAGCAAATATAAACAAAAAAATCTGGAGTACGTTGAATTTCTTTTTAGCACTCTAGTTTGGCCAATTTACTACAGAAATAATTATTTATACATTCTTAATAAAAACCCTTGCTTTAACTACAAACATAAAAGGTACCTCCAGGTTTTTAGGGACAGCAGTTTACTTAAGAATGCAAACTGGAGTTTTGTCCTCCAGTACCTGAAACTCCAGAGTGCATTGAAGTTGTATTGTGCTACTGTGGACCATTAGGCTAATAAAGCTGGTAATTGTTATGATGAAAACATTAGCAGTAAATTTTGACCCTGATATTTTCCGGCAGCTTCATGCATAGGAAGCATTTGAGCATAGCTGCCCTTGCTCTGTTATAATTACCCAGTCCCTATTTTATATCAGATCTGCGTTGAACAATGAACAGTAGGGCTGGATGCTTAGGTCAGAAGTTGGACGTTTGTTCCAGATGAAGAGCTGAACCAGTGGTTTTTATTTGGATTCTTTGGTTTATGTATGTAACTGACTTAATACTGAAATATCAGTTTGATTTGCTTTTACTTGGAGAAATGCATCTCATCTGCAATGCAGTACAGTCATTTACTGTCCCCAAATATTTGAAAGTGAATGTATATTAGCTCTCTCTTCTGCCTGATTATTCCTGTTAGCTGTCATTTACTGGATTCCCTGCTGAGCTTTACATTGGAATGTTCAACACCATATGGTATTTACTTTAGTAAATGAAGTATCAGTACACGTGATGCACTAATGAATGTGATGGATGAACATGTAAGTAACTCTTCGGTCTTCTTTGATCGTCTGTAGTGACCGTTATGTTTTTCTTTTCATTCATGTAGCTAAAGTCTGATGATACATATTCTGTTGGTTTACATAAATTAAATGATTGTTCTCAGTTAATTCCCAGAAAAATCACAAAGTTTGGCTTCACTTGGCCAGATAGAAGCAAACAAGTTGACAACTTACTTGCTGTGAATATCGGTCTAATAAGTTCTGGGCTCGAGAAACTTTGCTTGCTCACCGAGTCCCATTTACAACTTTTCTCCTGAATATCTGCCTTTGCTGGGAAACACAGTCCAGGCATCCTGCGAGGAGTACCTCACTGTCTGCATTTCTGATCAGATCTCAAACTGTGCAGAATATTCGGCAGCGTTTCTTGCTGCTTCTATAAACACAGCTGGTGTCACAGGGCTGTTATTAGTGGAAGGAAGTTGGCCTTTTGTAAGGCTTGGTGGGCCCTAGCATCTCTCCTTGAAAATTATCAAATGATACATATGTCATGTACACTTGTCACTTGTATGTTTTTGTCCTGTGGTTCTTGGTTTTGAGCTAGTCATTAGTCTAATTAAGAGAATAATCTAATAGGAGATAATGACATTCTACTTCGAGCTGTGACACTTGGCATTGAGGGATCCAGGTTCATGCTATGTGTTTTAATCTAACAGGGAGTTGTCATGGAAAGTATATATCCACAAACACGCTCAGTGCCTTGGGTATTCAAGGTAAACACAGACAGCTGGAGAGAATTCTACACTTGTCAAAAAAAGGCTAGAAGCTTCCTTTAACTGATAAATTTATTTCCTTACCTGTGCCAGTAGGGTTTTTTGAATTTAGTCAGATGCTTAAACCTAAATAACCAATGAGCCTTTTTTAGCTGAAGTTCTGCTAATTATAGTTCTGAGCAGTTTATATGCTTCTAAAAGGCAGAGTTAATTTTGCATTAATTTGCATACAAGTTGGAAATGTGTTGCCACACAAGAATTTTTCTCACAGAAGAGTTATCAGTTTTGCTTTTCAAAAATGATTGTTTTTATACTACCTTTATTTTGAAAATCATAATGCCACATGTAGACTTTTTTAAAAAAACTGTTGCCTCTATAAACATTCCTTTTTTTCCAGCACTATTATTGCTTAGTTTTGGGGCAGGTGAGATGGTTTTTAAGCATTTGGTTGTTATGTAAAATTTTTTCCTTAAATTATACATAGAATAGATAATGAGATCTCCTTTGGGGAAGTGAGATGGGAAAATCATGGAATTACGTAAGAAGAGGAAATGCTTTAAGTATGTGTTAAGTTGTGCTAAGTTGAAAATGTCATAAGGACTGTGGTAATGTCGGAGTAAGCACTATTGATTGAAAGTAGGGCTTATAGAAGCCCACTTCCAGTCCATGATTTTGGAAGTAACATTTTAATGTAAATGTGAGTGTATACCTGAAATTTACAGCCTTTCCTATTTGCAAACTTAAAAAGCCAAGAATATAATTTTATGGAATCTGGTAGCTTTTACTTTTCCGTCATGTATACCTTCATTTTATTTATTACTGTTGAAGTTAAACAATTTGATGTGCTTTTCAACCATAAAGATTTAATAAGTTAACCTATTTTTATCTCTTTGCAAAACCATTTTGCAAGTGTTTTTAAGAGATGTGGTAGCTGTTTCTCAGTGTCTGAGTGAACTAATCTGTGGAACAAATTTTATTTATTAATTAAGCCCCTTAGGAAAGATACAGGAAATAAATTTACTGTCAGAGACCATAGTATATTTGTGAAATACTACTGGCTTCTCCTGCAATCTAAGTATAATTCCAAGCAAGGTACACAGTTATTATTTGTGATAGTGGCCTATACTTATCCCCTCATTAGTAATATAATACAAATGAAGACTATTAGAACATTAATCATGAGTGACCACAAAAATATAAATTGAATGTGGTGTTCTGTCACCTTAAATAGCAATATCCATGAGAGATATTAAGGCAGCTTTCATTTAATTAAATGAAATAGTCTGAATAATTTAGGAAACTGTGCACGTTCCTTAGACAAGCAATGACAATGTTAATATAATTACAGAATTATAGCAATGCTGGAAAGATTAATATTATTAAAATTTTTTAATGGCCCAAGATCTGTGTAACAGACTCTCTTTGGAGCTAAGGATGGTAACAGCCTACTTTACCTTTGGCTTAAAAAAAATTAGAGAAATGTTTCCTCTCTAACAGAAACAAGCAACACCATATACGCTTAGACTTCCCCTTATCCTTCCCACTCTCTTTAGCCAAGTTGTATATGTGATAGTGTTGCTGGAGAAAGAGGGATGGAGAGAAGAGAAACCAAATATGGTTACCATTGCCTTTTAATGGAGATTTGAGATAGTTACGTGAAAGAGGCAATGTAAGAAGCTGTACAGAAATAAATGAAATAATGAATAATGAAAGCTCTGCCGCAGACTTTTTACAATAAACAAATCTACTTAAGCAACCATTAAAAGATGCTGCACTATTTCAAGTGCAAACACACTTGACCCAAAGGCATTCTCAATTAGCTAGAATGTTTCTCTTAAGAACTACTATAGAAGAGTTTTAGTATTTTATATTACAATTGTTATAGTTAAAGATGCTTGGATTTCTGATATGAAATAGGAAATGAATCCATCAGTACTGAATAACAGGTGGTATTGCTTACCAGTGCGTAGCTTGAACTATGTCACAAGTACAAGGAGATTGGGTTAGCTGTTAAAAACAAAATGTAAATAGCTTCTGAGGTGTGGAAATGCAAAATATTTTATCTCAGCCTTTGAGCAGCAATAATTTTTTTCTCTTGCGCTGGCTCCGGGCTAGCACGTATACTAATACCACTCAGGAATCTTTCCTTATGATAGTTGGCAAAGTATTAATTAATATTCATTCATAGAGGCATCACATTTTCTTTCATCCATTTGTTCACTCGCTACAGTATTCCAAAGAAATATAGTTTTCCTTGGAAACACATTATAGGAGCAGAAAGTGTTATGAATACATTTATGAAAGTGTATTTTGCTATATGTGCACATGTATGTGCTTGTATCTACGCATTGTTCCCACGGGAGATGTTTAATTTTTAGACTTGTCGACTTAGGACTCAAGCAGTCAGGAAAGAAAATACCATGTAACCCACCTAATTAACCGTATTCTATTAGGTTTTGCAGTCTCTGTTCTTGGAGGTTTTCGAGACCTTAGTGGATCAAATCCTGAGTAACCTACTCTGCTCTATAGCTTACCTTGCTTCCAGCAGGAGGTCGGACTCTTGAGGTCCCCTTTGATTTGAATTCTTATATGGTTAAGTCAGTAACCAGCTACGCAGAGAGGGTCTCGCAATATCTGCTTAAATCTCCAGTAGGTGAAATGGTCTATGAAGATATATGGACTAATTGGGCATTTAGTAAGCAAGAACATACTCATGAGATACAGATGTAGGGGATCTCATATGGTTGTGGAAAGAGTTCACACATTGTTTCTTATTTTTAGCCTAAACAGTGCTGTCTGTATATGCTACTTTGCTATTTTCCACTTATTTTTCTATGATTGTGATAGTATTCACCTTCATTTTAGTCTAATCCACTGCTTGAAAGAAGCAGAGCGTAATTTGGGAGCAGAAAAAGGAGCTCACCTTATCTGTAGTGAGGGGAATAAAACCAGATTTCTGAAGGGAGGTAATAAGAAAAATAGCCTGAGCTCCAGTGAGGTTTTTTCTGTTTGAAACGTTCAGTGACTTAGGATGTACCTTTGTATTCTTAAGTATTCAGCAAGGAGTTAGTAAGAAAGATGATGATGGAACACATTTTAGGAATGGAAAACCCGATTAGAAATTATTAGGTTGGGCTGTAAATAATGAAATAAGGCTAGCGTTCTCTCATAATAAACACAAGATAATAGAGTTAGAATATTTCATCTTAATTTATTTACACTTGTTTACCTTATGCTATTTCTTGAAGTAATCTTTTACTCTGATTCTTCTGAATTGATAGATTACAGGATGTTTTAAGCGTTTAATACACAGGCTATAAACTAGATTGACCTTCTTGCATTGAATTTCTCAGGCTACAAAGTACAGCCTTCATAAGCTAGATCTTCTCTTTCCACCCCCATAATAATATTCAGAGTTTCAATTTACTCCAACTCACTTTGAGACGCAGAACACTTGCTATTATATAAGACATTTCAATCTGATGTGATTTTTCTGTTACATTTTATCATATTAATTTTCAATGCTTTTAGATGATCTTTTTTTTTTTAAAAGTAATAGAGGAAAAACCTGATGGAGGGACACGGTCACTATGTGCTCTTACCGTAGTGTTTGCAACAGATGACACAGCTCGTTGCAGCATAACATTTCCCAGAACAATTTGGTGTAGCACTCATTTTACGTAAATTATTTACGTCTGCGATTGACTACGTTGGTGTTCACTTTAAAGAAGGGTAGGGCTGTGAAAAAACAGACGTGAAGTTTATTAAGAATTATATAAATATCTATTTTACGAGCTTTGTTTGAGAGTAAGTGAATAATGGCTGTTGGTGTATATGTAGCTAAATTTGATTTATGGTTGTGTATCCTTTTAAGTCTCAAAAGACTGGTTTTGGGTTTTTTTTGAGAAAGCAAGGATTCAAGAACCAGCTTAGCTGTAAGCTGATGACTACAAACATTCCATTACAACTATAAATTTTAATTTAATAGTTGTAGAGGGCTTTTTTTTTTTTCCTGCAGCTATTACACACTAAAGTGCTGTATTAAAATGCTATTCTTATGCCCTGTTGGATTGATGTCCAAATCTTCTCTCTGTGCAGCTACAGATGTGCGCGCTAGTGACAGTAATCTTGGACATGACTCTTTTGTGGCTACCAGCACAAAAGTATAGAGTGGAACAAATGAACTCTACATCTTGGGGATCGTAATTCTCCAAGGTGTAAATGATGTACAAAATAGAATATAAAAATGAAGCAGAATCCTGAGGTTTGCCACAGGGGGGCCCTAAACCCGGTAGCTTTTAGCCATCTTTAAAAGGACCTCTTCAGTTCTTCCCTGTGGTTCTCCCACCCGTCATAACAGCACAGCTGAGGCAGCAGCTATACTATAATTAACTGCACAGTCTGTAGTTGTGCTTTCTGTCCCTACCGAGGAAAGGAAAAATCATAGAGCAAGCAGGAAGAGTTAACGATGCTTTACATAAGATTAACTTTACTTGTTTTAAAAATGTAAAGATCTTTGAATGGTGTTAATAAAAAAATAAAAAAAAAAAAAAGGAGGAAATATCAAGTCTGGGAAAACAGCCTTTTCTTCCCCTTTTTCTTGAGATGGAATACTATCATCTCTTTTTATTAGAATTCTTTTAGAGATGTGAGATTGCTTGAGAAATCTGAATTAATTATGGCAGTAGTGCTTTTATTACTCCTTTCCTTTTCCTATTCATCTATGTATCTACACCTTTCCTATTTTCCATTTCAATGGTGAGCAAGTAGGCTTAACTGCAAGTGGTCTGCAGCTCTTTAGGCAGCCGTGGCTTCAGTGACATCTCAGGAACTGTGAAGTCACCAGGTCTGTTTGATAAGCTGAAAGCACGATTATGTGAGGAAAAGGGAAAGCAAAACCTGCAGTAGTAGACTTTGTTAGATTACTCAGGAGGCTTCCACATGTCTATTTTCACCTGATCCCGAAATTCAAATAAGGACCCCTGTAGAAGCAATTTTCATGCCATGAATCTCGGGAGACAGATTTTATTTTACAAAGCAGCTTATAAATAAAATTGTTCCAGAAAAGACTGAGGGCAGTCAACAGCCAAAAATGTTGATGAACTTTCTCTAAATGCAGATTAGAAAATACTGTTTGTTTAATGTCTTGTTAAAACACTTTAGCTTTCGTGGGTAAAGCAATTCAACCTGGACTCGTATGCATTCATAGCTGTAATTTCTTGTATGTTTGCAATATTTCTTAGGCACAAACATATTTTCTGAAACTACCGTTTTCTTGGTTTCTATCATTCTTGGTATGATACAGGATTGGTTTTAAAGCGAGAAGATCAGATGCTGATGGAGTGCTTAACAAATGCACTTGAAATCGTTGGAAGCTTTCCTAGCAAAGGCCTCTATCGACTCAGATGTGTGACCGTGTCTGGCTAATACTAGATATTTCTTTAGGAGAATATACAAATTTTGACTAAGTAGATGTGTGTTAATTATCATAGCTGAAGAAAACAGAAAGCATTTGCATACAGATGTCATGGAAATAAATAACTTGATAAAGGTTTAAGTCAGATATAGGGAGATTATTCCCTTGCTTTCTTTTTCTCGGCATAATGGTTTCTAGGACTGGTTTCACTGTGAAATAAAGAACTGCTGCCATGACGTGAAAGTGTCAGGGTATGATCTGAGGCACGTGGAAAGCTACTCTGCAGCTTTTGTGTTTCGTGCTATTTGTGCACTTAGATGTCCCACAGATGTTGTATGAGCCCATTAAAAAAGCCACATTCCTATTTACAGATGGTTGTCTTGGCGTTTGTTTCTAGGTTTTGAATACCTTTTTTCAAATGTGATGAGTTGACAGGTGGAAGAAAACAGAGTCCAGAAGTTTCTGTCTATATCCGATGAGCTTTGACACAGTTGGCTGTGCCTGCCTGAGAACACATGAACACGTTCTCTATGTGTTGCCCCTCACACAACCCCTCCTGACCTCTTAGAAACACTTCAGTCTACTTTGGTCTAGGATAAGTCTAATAATTTTTTTTTTAATATTGTACAGAAGATGAAAGCTGGTAGCTTTCTTATTTTATTTTTTCGTTTTGCAACTCCAGTTTTTCCTCCTTGCCCCTCTCGCCTCACATGCTGTTTAACTTCAGGTCCGCGCTTGCCATCTCACTACAAATTTCTAGTAACGTACCTGAGAGCAGAAATAGGAATGCTTCAAATCAATTAAGTTTAATCTCCTGACCTGAAATGAAACTGCAAGCATTTCACATATGTTTTTGGCAGGAAAAATAGACAAGCTTGGTTCTGTGTCTACATAACACTGAATACTGACGAGGGAGTTCTGGCGGATTCATGTAATGGTACTAATCGGTCATGGCTTGGACCTATCCCTTACCTTTATGAGAGCTGATTCTGTAATACAGATCACCACCAGCTCTAACGTTGTCGCTTGCTTTCCTGCTCTTGAATGATTCTTTCTTCAACTCTCAAATTGAAACTACAATTTTCTTGCTGTAGTGGTGGAGGCAATTCTGTCTTTTCTTTCCCAGCTGTATTGCTTTCTTTTCCTAACCTCCTTTGCCTTGACTTTGTTATGCAGTACTGACAGTGGCCACCTATCCCACAGTATAAATTATTGTCTATGGCTTTGCATAGCTTTTCGGGAGAAGGCGAATGCCATCTACTAAGGGTAAATTGATTAAAAACTCTATCTCTTTGGGATACATTGAGAAATTCTTAACCATCCGCCTCACAGATCCAGGACCAAACATAAAGAGGGAACCAAAGTAGGATTGGTTTGGTTTTTTTTTTTGTTTTGTTTTGTTTTTTTGGTTTTTTTACAACCGTTGAAGACCAGACCTTAGAACTCATACTTCCTTCAAGAGATTTCTATCTGGCATATTTGTATAGCATTCCATGTTCACCCATCCCAATACTACACCATGTATTGGAACATTATGATCCACATATATAGTAAATATAAATATATACAAATTTCATGTATGTTTACTAACTAAATGAAGTAAGTAGATTAGGTAGCGTAAAAAAACCCACAAAAAACTAGGAAAATAGTTGTGTCTTTTTATCAGTATTTTCCAACAGGGTTAGAAATATTTATTTTTCAGACTTAACAGCATTTTGGTATTGCTAGCAAGCAAGAGTATAATTACAGCTTGGAGCTTGCTACTGATACTTTAAATCTGGAAATTTAACTGCAGATTCTTAATTAGTTTTGTTCTTTATTTGGAAGCCTACAGTGGCAAAAGGTACTAATTTCTTTCTCGCTACCAATTATTTAAATGTATAATGAAGCAAAGAATCATAGCATTATAGAATGGTTTGGCTTGAAAGGGGCCTTAAAGACCATCTTGTTCCAATCCCCCTGCCATGGTCAGGGCACCTCCCACTCAAACAAGTTGGTTGCTCACAGCACCATCCAACTTGGACCTGAACACTTCCAGGGACCTACCTTCTTTCAATTTAAATCTTATCACTACATGCCCTTGAAAAATATCCCTCTCCAGCTTTCTTGTAGGCCCCTTTTAGGTACTAGAAAGCTGCTACAATTTGTCTGGAACCTTCTTTTCTCTAGGCTAAATGAGCCCAACTCTCTCAACTTATCCTCTTACGGGAGGTGCTCTGCCCCACTGATCATCTTTGGGGCCTTCCTCTGGACTCACTCCAGCAGGTCAATGTCCTGATGTCGGAGGCCCCTGAGCTGGACGCAGTGCTCCAGGTATGGTCTCACAAGAGAGAAACAGAGGGAGAGAATAACCTCTCTTGACCTGCTGGTCACGTTTCTTTTTACACAGCCCAGGATATGGTTGGCCTTCTGGGCTGCAGGCTTATTCTGCCAGATCACATCAACGAACACCTCCAGGTTCTTCTTGGGGCTGTTCTTAATGCATTCTCTCCAGCCTGTGTTTGTGCTTGAAATTGCCCTGACCCGGATGCAGTACCTTGCATATGGGCTGGTGAACTTCATGAGGTTTTCACAGGCCCGCCTCTCAAACCTGTCAAGTCTGTCTGGATGGCATCCATTCTCTCCAGCATGGCAACCGCGCCACACAGCTTGGTGTTAGCAAATTAGCTGAGAGTGCATTCAATCCGTGTCGCTGGCAAAGGTGTTAAACAATGTTGGTCGCAATACCAAACGCTGTGGAGTGCCACTCATCACTGCTCTCGCCTGGACATTAAGCCGTTGACCACAACCCTTTGAGTGTGACCATCCAGCCAAGTCTTTATCCACTGAGTGGTCCATCTGTCAAATCCATGTCTCTAAATTGGAGAGACAAGGATGGTGTGTGGGACAGGGTCAAAAGCTTTGCACAAGTCTGGGTAGATGGTGCCTGCTGCTCTTCCCTTACCCACCAGTGCTGTAATCTTGTTATAGGCCGTCAAATGCTATGTTTTCCAGTCTATAAAATGACACAATCAACATGTCTCTTGGTCATTATAGATGTACAACTGCTGACTAACGTTCATTTAACTCCTTCCCCTCCTGTTATTTTGCCTTAACTCTTCTTTTGTTCCAAGCTCTTGGTTGCTTTCTGACTTTTGTCTTCTTCCTATCCATGCACACTCTTGTTATGCCTCTGTCTTTTTTCAGTTGATTGCAAATCAGAATAAAATTAATTTCTTTTTTATGTCAAATATCAGCTCCTCACACAAGCTGATTTTTTTTTTTTTTTTTCCTTATAATTCTAACTCTTGCAGGCAACTGCCTAATAAACTGATTCATCATGGGATACTTAGTACTAGCACCAACTCTTCTGGTCCCATAGTTTTAGACAAAATTGTTCAAACGACCTTAAAATCAGAAATCCTGTAAAACGGGATTTCCTGGCTATTTTAATTTTTCCTTCAGAGAGCTGATGTATTCTTTTTTTTGTTTGTTTTTTGTTTTATTCTTGTCAGAAAGCACAGTTCATACCAAGAACTCATGTAGATCAAAGGAAGAACTAGACCCACTGAGATGAGTGATGACTTGAACACAGTAGTTCAATTGGTTTACGTGATCGTGGGCTTTTAAAATCACTAGTGACTCTGGTATTTATTGATGGATGCTCTCTGTTGTGTTAGTAACTTGACGAAGCCTTAAGTCAAGCCAAGGGGTGTTTGTGCTGAACAAACATACAACACTCTGTTTTGTGTCATAGGTACTGTAAGATAACAAGTATACAGTCTGAAAGGTGCAGAAATACTTGTTTACGATTGCATATCAATAGCAGAGATAGGAACCGAACCTCCTGATTTCAAGTCTTGTGCCTCTGTCGTGCCAATGTTTGACTTGTAAATGTCATCCTTTGCAATTAACAGTTCATTTGAATTTGAGTAAACACATCCAATACAGTTTAAACACTCCTTTTCGTTGTTAGCATTGCTGTACTACTGTACAGCCTGAGCAGGCTGTTCATTCATGTTCTGAGATTGAATATAAAATCCTTACTAACACTTAGTGTACGTGAAATCCTTGATAACACTTTCATATGCTTTTTTTCTCTAAATTCCTTTTAAAACTCTGCAGTTTCTGTTTCATCATACCTAAGTGTTAAATCAATTAATTTATCCTTTTTGGATCACACTGTGCCTGGAACCCATAGTTCAGTTTGTTGTGTAATACCGTGAGACGCTGTTAGTTCCCTTGTGACACAGTCTCCATGCTTATCAATAAGAAATACCTTGAGATTATATTGCATGTGTATTCAGTGATTTAATGCAGACTTATCTTCAAGTTTATGTGAGTTTCTTAGGATAAAGAAGTCTCTCTTATGAATCTTATTTGATACAGGGTACAGATAGGCTGTATGTAGAGTGACAAGTCGGTGATATCTGTAATACCTGACATTTGGAATGTTTGACATGTAGAGCATGTTTAGAGAGAGACATGAACATGCGTGTCTTTTCACAGACACCACCTGTTAGCTTTATTTTTCAGCAGTTCCCCATGGCAATACGAGGCAATATCTGTCCCTTATTAATCTCCAGGAAATTAGCGATATCTCTAATAGTCTGTATTTACCCATCACCCAAAGACATCATTCTGGATTTTCATCTCCCTGTATTTAAACATGAAAAAGAAAGATGACTGGATTTCAGTTTATTACTTTTGTATTAAAAAGAGTGGCTGCATTGAAACACCCAGAAGTGTAAGCAGGGGCTGCTTTACTAAAGGCACGTAGTGTTACTGCTTTTAACTGACACTGACGGTAGTGGAGGAAGCCTGCAGGAGACAAGGGGGTGAGAGGCGATGCTGCAATTCCTCCTTTGCCACCATTCTAATAATGCCCTAAAATGTGATGTATTCAGAAATGAATACAGCATGCCTACTAGAGTAATAACTCTGGATTTTCTTTATTTGAAGAGATTCCATAATATCTTTTTTTTTTCTACACTTGAAATTTGTACATCAAATTGGGCACCGTTTCCTAGGTCTAGGCCACTCATCTTTGGGCTTTTGGTGTCCAAAGCATCTGTTGACTGCACACTAATATAAACAGGGAGTAATTTTGCAATACAATTAAAATAAGTGAATCTAACTTTAAGATCCATGTAAATGCATTCTGTGGTCCTGTGTTCTTTGTAAATCAGTTCCTCAAGATGTTCTCATGGAACTCTGTTTTTCTGCGGTCATGAGCTGAAGTGGTGTTTGCTTTTTTTTTTCCAGATCACTTGAGTAAAACTGATAAAAAGCTGTTACAGCCATTTCAGATCCATTGCCATTTTTGGCTCATTAATTACAGAGGTGAGCGAGTATGATAGTCTGGCAGGAGACAATAAGCTGTTACAAAGGCATATTCCTCTTGCGTGTAAAACCAAGGCAGTCTGCCATCTTACAATAAAAGAGGAAAGAGACAGCTCTGTTAGAACAAAAAAACTCCACCCCAAAACAAAACAATGAAGGGTCCCTTGTGCCAGTGAAATCTTCATTTCAATGGGCAGACATAGCAGTTCCTAAGAATAGCAGCTTTTATGTTAGTTAATGCTTTCAAACTTGAGTGTGGTCAAAATATGGATCCAAACCAAAGCATAATACCTTTCAAGATCTTGCTGCATTTTTTTTTTTTACCCATAAAATATATTTGATGTAAGAATTTTTCTAGAGTGACATTCTGTATTAGTTAGCTAAATAAATAGTGCATTATTCTGTATCAGGAATAATCTAATTTTCTAATTGCATCATCATTGTGAACCCTAACTTGTCTCATTGAATATATGGGACTAACTCCCACTGAGTGATAACCTTCAAGATACGAGAAAGGTGCATGGAAGATGTCATAGAAATAGATTTAAAAATATAATTAATGAAATTGTAAGTATACAGAATAGTTGTCTCATTGAAAAAATGTTACTTTTATGTAAACCATTGCTTATATCATGCTGCAGGCAAAATACATCTTGCTACAAGCCAATTTCAATATTTTTTAATCAGTAATTAATTAATTCTTCCTCAGAAAAACCCTCTGCTTCCTTCTCTCAGAGCTCTTATTAAAAAGCATAAGGAGTTTCAGTATTGATTTGTGAGGCATCTTGATTTCATCTTTCTTGCTCAGGCCCAAATATTGGCTTTTATGGACTAAGCTGCTCATAAGAACTTCATACCTGCTTCTGTCTCAAGAATGTTCTCTGTGACTGTGAAGTGTAGTAAAATTCATGATACCCAACACAGCAAATAAGATATCAGCACTAATAGCATAAATACATTTTCCTTTTGTTTTACAGAGTCTATGGCCAAACTGCAGTCCTCGACTGCTTTTTTTTTTTTTTTGGACTCCCTCTCTGTGACATGGTATGACAGTCTGAAAAATCAATGGAAAAAAACATTAATTATTGATACTTGCTTTACGGAACTTTCTGTATTTAATTTCCTGCCCTATTGTATTCATGTCTGAATTTCCACTGGCCCCTCAATAACCTTAGAAAAAACATAGCCTGTGCAAATAAAAAAATAATTCCCAAGGCTTTAATAGGATCATGGATTCATTTTGCCCAGAGGAGTTTTCACAGTCACAGCACCAAGTAGGAGATGCAAGGCTATGCCAGCCCCCAGTGACTTCAGTTCTTGTGACTTTTTCCCCCCTCTTTCTTTACTTTTTATTTCTGTACTTTTAGAAAGGGATCTGACTTCATGCAATCAACGGTGTGGGCTATAGCTTCCCTTAAGCACTCATCTCTTAGCATGATATCGGTTTATGAATTAGCACACAATTTTATATACTGGCTTTTTCTTTCTTCTGCCATCTTGTATTAAAGGAATAGAATGTGTTGGAAGGTTCTTTTGATAACTTCAGCACAGGGTCTCTTTTTATGAGCAATATCAACAAAGCCAATATTTTTAGGTCTCTGAGGAATTTTTGAGTTTTCCCTGTAAGCAGTTACTTGTCTCTTGTAGGCTCAAGTTCCTCGGGGAAGGGACCAACTGTGATTTGTTCTGTTTTTTTACAATTTGAGTGCATCAAGCATCATGATTAAGGCTCAAAATTACTACGCATGTACACAAAGTAATCATATTGCATGACTTATAATGTTCGCAGAGTATGAACACTCCATTGAAATGGAAGGTTATCCCATACTTTATCTCCTTTTTGCATACCTACAAATATGTCTTTTCCATACATGAAATACCTGTTACAGGGCATAAACCATATAGGATTCATTCCTTACCAGGATTCATTGTTGGAAGTTGCACTTCCCAGACTTTGCCTCAGACAACTGCAGTGTCTTAGGAAAGAAGTGAAGAAATGTACGAGAGGTACTGATGAACTTTTTTCCCTTTCTTTTCCTGTTGTTATTTTTGTCTGGCAAATATGAAGTGCAAGCTGAATTTATACATTTTTTTTTTCTTTTGCAGTAAGACAGACTTTAGGAGGAGAAAATTTGAAGAGGGAGGAGATTTAAGGCTAGATGAGGAAATATCAGGGTGTTTACAGAAAATCCCATTTTCATTTTAAAGGTAAAACTGTAGTGGTGGTTCCCATTTTTCATTTTAGGAAGACATGTTTCCCTTTGGTTTTGGTACCAAAATGGCTGAGGAGCTCTGAGAACTTTGCTTTTGGAAAGACAAGGCAGGAGGTAGTTCTGTGTTCCATTTGAAGTGCTGAGAGTTTTGCAGTGCGTACTTTAAATAAACGATCCCTCTTTAAACAGTTCAGTGTAATCTCTCAGGAGCTTTGGTGCTGGCAGCTGATATGCATCTTTCTGGAGAGATTGTTCTTTCTATATGAACGTCAGATTTATTTTCCAGAAAACAGGTTCATAAGTATGCATGTTATATTCTTTGAGTTGTGAATGCTTTTTCAGGGACTGTGACTGGTAAGGGAAGATGCTTTTTGGTATCCATGTCCCTCAGCAGCGTGATTAAATGCTTTTCCCCTTTGTTTTTATAGTCCTTAAAAATCTGTGAGAATGTCCACTTCAATTTTTTTTTTTTTTTTAATTATGTAGCAATTGGTAAATAGACCAAAGCGTATCCAAAGTTGACGATTTCTTAAATTATATGTTATTCCCATCACAGTTGCTGTATTCACATGAGAGAACTTTGGCTTCAGAAGCGAAGCCTGCTAAAAAAGTACATGCAACTTGTAATCAAATCAAGAACAGCAGAAGGTCTAAAAATAGATATTTTGTCAGCTTAATTTTAATCACAATTTTAGTTCACTTGAATCATGATTCATTAGGAAAAAACTGTTTACTTTGGAAAATAGAGATGGTAATTAACTAATGCAGAGGGGTTAGTAAATCATAAATGCACTTACAGTGTTTTCAAAGCCTATCTTTTATCTGCTGCGTAACTGTAGAATGTACTTATTCGTACTAGCCTGCTTGGCTTGCCTCTGATGTTGTCCCCATGAATAGTTTTTATTTCTCATGATTGTAACTTAAGACCACCATCAGACAATGTCTCGGCTCTCATTTCTCTTCAACGTTGCTGAACTGTTTTTGTTGCCAATGGGTCTGTATTTCCCACAGCAGCGTGGCACAGCAGTTCGGGGCACCTCGTGAGTTTGCCAACCAAGGCAGCAAGATGACAGGTGTAAAATGTCTGCATGGAAACTATGAAATTAAGCACTCAACTTTAGTCTTACATTTTAGTCCCTATTGCACAAATATTTTTAACTTTTGTGTTAGTGCTATATATTAGCAACTTTTGTTCGTGATGTCGCATCACATTTGATATTTTTGTCTTCTTCCACTAGATTATTTTGCAAGCATTGTTATTTCTATTACTTTATGTCTAAACAGAGAAATAAATATTTTATAATGAGGATAAATTTCCAGAGTAAGATATGCAACTGACAAGTTACAATTACACTTTTCATACATGTGATAGGTACCCAATAGGTTTAAATGTTTAGTCTTCTTGTGAATATGTTAAATAATTAATGGATAAAAAGTGGATCTATGGTAGTACAGCTCATTATTATCTCTCTCAGGTATTCATTTCTCTTTTATAAACACCTATATTGTGAAAGAATCTGCAGTTACAACAGAGGGAGGTAAGAGATGCCGCCTTGGGAATAGGCCTCTTAAATTTTAATGCTTCGGAGGTCATCAAGGAGCAAGCGCACAGGTGGTTGCTGTGAAAAGCCACGTTGTATCTATGTTCTGAAATACGGAAAAGGCCTTCTATAGATTTTTGTCTTTCCTTTCAAAAACTCTTTTAATTTTATTTCCCTGACTATGACAGGCAAAAAATGAAGTCTGAAGGTACTTTGTTGAGGAGTGTGACAATGCTCACATGTTACCGGTTTAAGGTCACCAACGTGACACAGAAGTCTTAGCTAGAATGCGTAGCTAAGATGTTGTGTGTGGACTGGTGCAAGCATGGCACCTCAGATTACGAGCGTCCTTGTTCTGAAATCGGTGGGCTACAAAGCCGAGCCAATACCAGAGAAGTTGCTATTATAAAAACATGTATTTTCATTTTGGAGGGATCCACTCATGACCTGTTTCAAGGTGGATGATGATTTACTTCCCCACTGGATCTTACCCACTCTGCCTGTTGCCAGAGATGACAAGCTGTCCTAACGGGATTTATAGCAGGAGCTGAGAGAAAAGAACATAAATTACAGGAACTTGTTGAAAGTTTTTCCTAGCTCTAAAGTTATACAGCGAAATGGAGGTCGTGTAGGGAAGAGAGTGACCTGGCTGTGAACAGATACTGTTTTAAGAGGCTAGAGTCTACAGTGAAACTTGCAGACCTTTTCTGAGTATACTTGAACTAATTTATTTTCCTAGTGCGAGAGTTGTTTCTGTTTTAGTGAAAATGAGTAATGGTTCATTGAGATCTATCCTTTAACATTCTGGAAAGAATGATTTTCTCTACCTAGATAGGTTCACGCAGCAAGGAAATACCCTTAGCATCACATTAACAAAAGGTAGTGTATCTAGTGATAAAAACTAATTATTTTGTAATCAACTGGTAGCCTGGCCCTGCTCACTTTGAACTCATTGAAATCTTCAGCATCAAAATCATTGAGAGAAACAGCAAGATTTAAAAAGATATAGCTGGGTGACATTGAACAGCAGATGGAGGTGGCAATATTTTGCAGGTGTAATGAAAGCTGAGTGGAGAAGGTTTATTTTGTTATAAGACTTCTGTTGGGAAGAAAGGGAATGTCTTCTGCTTCAGTCTAATTTTCTTCTAATTTGTTGGAGATTACTTCCCATAATTATGAAAATTCTATCTAGCAGAATTTGTTTGGCACATGCTAAACAGAAATGACTTTGAATAAGATGTTAAAAACACAGTAAAACCATATGGCATTAATCCATATATGTGTGTTGCTGTATGTATATTTTTCTAAAATTAGAAATTACTCACACCTGAACTTTGTTTTTTAAATATTTATGAAACCTACTTCCTCAGTTTTTACTAGCCTGAGAGTGTTTAAAAACAAATGAGGTAATATCAACAGGATAAGTTATGGTTTTTAGTGGAAAAGAATAGTCTTGACATTTTTGTCTGTGCTGAATTGGTTTAGAAACCCTTAACAAATAGTATGCTTTGGGAATGTATAATCTTTTCTATTTAAAACCCAACAATACTAATGTACTTGTTAAGAAAATACAGCAAAACTGGAAATACCTTAAAGCTGACAGAGAAGGGGTATGAACCTTATCCCTATGCCTTCAAATAACAGCTGTGTAATAATATAATAATGAAATTAATAATAGCAACAATAATGCAAATTAAACTTCAGTAATTAGCTCTTTTTGCACTTTATCTTCCAAATGCTGAACTAGTTTTCATCCCAAACCAACAGCATTTTTCTATTGGAATAAGTTGAATGTAGCTTATCATTCAGCTGAGTCACTTTAAGATTGATTTTTGAATTTCTTTACTTCTTTTCCTTAACATTTGTTGACCAAAATGCTTACACATTACTTGACACAAAAATCAAAAGTAAAACCCGCACAACTTATTATTGAACTGAAGATGAAAAGAATTCCCTCACAGCAATGTTTTATCTCAAAAGAATAGGGATTGTGCCTAATTCTTATCAATATATAATATTTATTAGTATGATTAAATGAAGGATGCACTCAAAGGAAAATCAGAGAAATATTTGTGAAGGAATAAACATTTGGGAATGAAATCCTTTCAGAGGAGAGGATGCTCAGGAAAGCTAAGTTCTTTCAAGTTGCCCCGTCTATATATAGTCTACTTCAAATTTTCCCGTCTAGGGGTGCGGACAGTGCAGTGAAGGCCCTACGCACGATTTAATTCCCCTGCTTCTATGGCTCCATGCTTATTTCTTTAAGGCAAGAGAAACATTTTGGCTGAAGACGTGTTGGTGAGAGCAGGAAGGGACTAAAGGGACTAAAAAACCCGGGCAGTCTTACCGCCGAGCAATTTCGGTGGCCTAATAAAGTAGTGAAGGATAAGCCTCTTCTCAGCTTCCAACGTATGCAGGAACAAAATACTGCCCACGTGAACATTTGATCTTCAGCAGAAAAGAGCACAAGAAGCAGCTAAATAACAGAAACCTTTAATACCAGTAGTAGCTATATATTTTTTTATGCATAATTCCTGTTGTGGTGGTTTTTGTTTGTTTCGGGTGGTTTTTTTTATTTTTTCCCCTTGGCTTTTAGACTGGGGTTTTTAACCCTGTGGCTCCAACACTTAGTTAAAATTCCTGAAGGAGAATTTCCCTGGAATATAATGCAACCAGAAGCAATTGCAGCGCCGCAGGCAGCTTCTCCAAAAACAAGACAGCATTTGTTAGTCAACCGGAGTACAACATGGGAAGCCTCTAGGGCAGTGTTGCTTAGTCAGTTGTGAGGAGATGTAGATTTCTGTGGCGTTGGCATACCTGCTAAGTGCAGAACAGGCCATCTCTGGTGGAAAGATCCAGGAATATACATAAACTGACTGTTTCTTTCTCTGAAAACATGGTCCCAATTCAGATGTCAGAATATTTTCAGATTTCTAAAGAAGGCGTAATATTTAACCTGGTACTGTGCGATCTGAACAGAGCGCTCACAAAACAACCACCTGGGCAATGCAGTCCAGTTAAACAGCAATTTTAAGCCAGACAACTCCTGCTCGCTGCCTGTGAGACCTAGGCACCCTACTTGCATAGAGAAAAGATGCATTTCCTTAAAGTAGCACAATGTCACTAACACGCCCCAGGAAGCTGTCATTTGGAGATAGCAGGCATCCTGTGATTGAAGCACGCTGGAAGTTTCTGAACTTCCTCTGAGGTTTTGTACTCCTCTGTCTTTTCCCTACGCTCTTCCTTGTTTCAAAAGTTTGAGATGCTGCCACTTTTCAAAAACTTTGGAAAATCTGAATGGGATGCACTATAGACGTGCTGTTTAAAATGAGATAGTACGTTTGCATGAAGGTCGGAGGAGTGTATTTACATGGATCAGCATGAGGGTGATGCTGCAGCAATATCGAGCTCTTTCTATTTTAATGCCAACCCATTGTGTATAACTACACGCAAAACCCCAATAGATTTGCTCCCGAACAATTTCTGTTCAGAAGCGTTAGCAGGCTGTGCTGTTTACATCTGCAAATAGTGGTTGCTTTGATCTGTAATTGTATGGAACAAATACCTTCTAATCTGAGCTTTATGTACAATTAGTGGTCTGCTTTTGAGTAATGTTTTCTACAGAGCTGATCACAGACAGGATTTGTATCTTTTCTTTCTGCAGAAGTTAAACGGAGGTGCAATGAGAAAAGGGCAGTAATTAATTGCAAGTACTGACTCAAAATCTTTCAAGGCTAAATCTGGAAGGGGAGAAGGGCTGATGAGGAAGCGAGCTGTTCTGATGGTTACATCACTTCCCTTCTCAATTGCCTGGTTCAGGAACAGTCCTGGTATTACCATTCTTTGTGTATTCCAGGTTAAATTATATTGTCATGCAGCAGAGTCATGGAGAAACTCCGTCTATTATGACTTGATTAGTGAATATCTCTTGCAAACCATTTAACCCAAACTTGCCATCTCTTTTTTTATGTACCATGTTCTAAAATTGCTGTTTCTCAGCTATTGTTGCAGAATCTTGGCTACATCTAAGTTGCTGCTCAATTCAAATAAAGCCTACTTTGGGTTTTGTATCTGAATTTGATCCAGGCGTATAGTTAAAACCAGGAGGGCCCTTTTTCTCATCATCCTTAAGCTGAACAACTTGGCCAGCGCTGGTACACTTGCTGTTCTGTCAATTGTTGTGGACCAGAACAAATTCCTAGATGTGCACATTGGCTGCAATGTGATTTCGTCAAGAAGTTGCTTACTAACGATATATAAATGAGCACAACATGGAAGTGTGCCATTAAAACTGCCAACTGGAAGTATACTCCGGACTTTCAAGCATTACATGCATTCTGCCCTAAAGGCATGCTTCTCACAATTCAAGGGACCAACATTGAATGCTGTCAACCAAGCTTTTTGCAACCAGTAATTATTTCTGACTTTAGTTTAGGCAGCTTTGTACAGGCTTGTTAATGCTGCTAGTTTTATCATTGGGTATTTCAGGATATTTTAGCTTTTTTATGTTTGCTTTTCAATGATTGTTCTAGACACAAAGCTGTCAGCATGATACACCTATGAAGTAGGGAGTATTGGGCATGAAATTTATTTGGGTTTTTTGTTTATTTGTTTCTTTTAGCTGATTTTAGTTCCTTAGCTCTTTAGTTTAGAACATGAGAAATTACAGTTCTGGTCACCCAATTTCAATTTTGAATTCTGAATAACTTTTCCAAAGCCTTTAGAGTGATTGGAGATTTAAAAAACATCACCAGCAAGGAAAGATTTAATGAAGGGATTACTTTGAAAAAGCAAACCCATGAAATTACAATATTCTAATATGTAAAACTGTGAAAGAATGTAAAAATGTTCCTTTTCTGTGTCCATCTTTGATAGGACAATAAATATTGGGCTTAAACTTCAGCAAGGAATATTCAGATTTTAAGTAAGAAAACCAGCCTAATAATGTAGGTATTGAAAAGCATCGGAAAGATGATGGCTTTGCATCTTCAGGGTTTTAGGAACTGACTGAACAAACATCTAGCTGCTGATGAAGGTGGAATAACTGATTATATTGCAGAACAGGAGAATGAATTAGATGACCCCTTTGACTTGAGTCAGAACACTAATCTCGATTTCATTCAAATTTGGTGTTCTGATTTGTGTCTTTTGTAAAGCTGTGGAAATAAATTTCCTCCTGTCACCAGCCGCACGCATCTGAAATGCCAGTAATAGCTTTTACTGGGTATATCAAGGCCCTTTGGGGAAAGACTAAACATTTCTAATTTTAGAAATGTATAATATGATCTAGTTAGACTTTCTCTTGTTTCTTAAGTATTTCCCAAAGATATTCCTCAGATGTATTCCCCTTGGAAAAGAGAGGATGAAAGCCATTTCTAGTGCAGCATTCTAGGCTGGTCTCTGAATGGTTGGAGTGGTAATTATTCAATTAGAGATCAGTAAATGAGTAATCACTGCTGTGGGAGGAGGGAAGTCTGCATAAAATTTCTCATAAAAGGGCATTCCGATTCATCGTATCCTCAACAGTGAGCTGTGGATGGCTCACTGCCCCACGTGGCAAAGGAATCGTCTCACAGTGCTCAGTTGCTCTGAGGATGATTTTGCAATGAGTGGAGGTAAGAGAGATGGGAAGAAAGCTGTTAAAGTTAAAACCAAACCCAACAAACACCTGCTTAAAACTGTAGCACATAACACAAGAGAAACCTGCGTGCAGAGATGAATTTCAGATAGCTAACAGAGCTTTACCTCTGCTGACATCAAAGTATCTTTCTCCTGGAGCATGGTTCTGTTTCTCTTCAATGGCATTAGGATTTGTCCTTTTGAGTCAAGGTTTAAGATGGATCCGTTTGCAGACTGCAGAATCCTGAACAGAGAAGTTGACAAAGCTGTAAGAATTCAAGTCTTTGCTAATATTTGCTTTAATAATCCAGTCTCATCGTAACGTAGAAATGCAATTCTTTGCTTTCTTGCTCTGTTCAAATCTACTCATTGTTTGTCTTATTTAACTGAAGTCTTACAGCAAAAATACTCTTGGGCCTTTGATGCTAATTTCCATTTGATTTTATGGGATATTGTAATGGTATCGTGCATCTGACCTAATTTACTACTTGAAATTAATACCAACTGTTGTGTACAACAAGGTATATTTGTCTTTCTTGGACTCCTTTGTCTCCTCATCCCTAAAATACTGTATTTTTATGAAGCCTAAGGACAAATTTAACTGCCATATTTAAAGCAAAACATTAAAAAAAGTCAAACAATGTTATCAACAGCCAAACTCTGATCTGGTGTAAATCACCGTGACTCCTTTAAAATTGGTCCACTTATGCTAATTTATAACAGCTGATCTACCAGGGCTTTTAAAATCATCTATAGCTGCCTGGCGAAAGAGAGATTGCTAACTAAAATTTAGTGAGTTTCTGTTTCTTGCCCAAAATAATAATAATACTAATAGTAGTAGTAGTAGTAATAATAATAATAAATAATCTGACAGAGACTATAAGAAAACTTCCAGATAATACTGTGAAATGTGTAATAAGATCTGAAATTTTGTCTTGGAAACCTTACTTGTGTACCTCAGATGTTCCTTAATGGAATGCTGTACATCAGTTTTTCATTTTTTCTTTTAGCTAGCTTAGTGTCACCTGAACACCTCTGCAGTGCTTGGACTCATGCTGTTTGAACCTCTGACGCTTAACTGGCTTATACTGGGGAAAGGCTGGATGCTTTCTGTGCAATTTTTATATGTTTCTTAGTATGATTTAAGTAATTTATATATATTTTTTTAAACAGCTGCATTTTTCACCTCAAAAGAAAAGAATAAACAGCAGACGCAGCTACATGAAATCTTGGAAATAATATATATTTATGAATACTGGATAGGTGATGGGTCTGGGGCAACTTATATGACAGCCTATTTGACAGGTGTATGTGTGGATTTTAGGATATCAGCAATTCATCTCAAAAATGAAAATAACTTTAAAAGAGAGCGGAAGGTTTACTCTTGAACAAGTGACTGACTCATAGAGATGTACTATAGATACTGCACCTTTCTGAGTTGAATACCCATATACATAAGATCTCAAAGTACAATATGTTCTAATTTTAGCAAAATATTTTTCCCATTTTTAGTTCTGCAGCAGAATTCAGCAGTAAATGTGTAGTTTGTTACGTTCTGCACTTAACCTGGTGGTTATACACTAGGAACTACTATAGAAGGTGTGTCTGGTCTGATCTACATGTCTAGCCTGAGCAGTGATTACCCTTTGTTTTATGCTGAGATTTCTGTTTCCTTCACCGTATTTCCTGCAAGCTCACTTGGACTGTTTTAAATTCTTCGCGCTTGAACTGTGAAGTCAGGATTTTGAGGTTAGATACATTTACTAATGCTATCAAGAATTTTTTTTTGGTTCGTGTGAAACTGTTACAGAGAAAATCTCACCCGAGTATACAGACCACACTGAGAGTCACAGCCACCTGGGACCTCGATTGCTAGGACCAAGGTTCATATGGAGCAGGTGCCCTTTTTGGTTCTCTCTTCCTCTCTCTCTCTCTGTTGAGCGAGTTCCTCTCTCCTCTCCCCTCTCTCTCTCTGTTGAGCGAGTTTCTCTCCCCTCTCTCTCTCTGTTGAGCGAGTTTCTCTCCTCTCTCTCTCTCTGAGTTTCTCCTGTTGGCTCAAACCTAGGTTTCAGAAGGGAGAATCTTGGACAATAAAACTAATACAGTGATGGTAAAGCATCAGGTTGCAGCTCAAGCTGTGTGCGCTCTGCCTCCAAACAGGGACCTTACACAAATGAATCTCACGGCAATTATAACCCCACCCACGCACTCTTCATGCACTGTCCAAGCAACTGTTAGTCCAATGGTGTTTCAGGGACTGAGGTCTTGATCTTTATTTAGTTCTTTTCTTGTCTTTAGGCAGGCCCAACTATTTTCTTCATCATCATCTAGTGTACAACTCAGTAGAAGGTCAGTATAAGTCCATAATATAGATGAAAAGTTTGCAGCTAATGGTCTGAGGCTTCACAAATTCAGCTGCCTATGCTAAGCAAGTTCTGCTGTGTCGTGCTTTTCTACAGTTTCGTGAGTCTTCATCTGTAGCTCATTTTTACAGCTTAATGATAAGCAACTAACTCTCAAAGGTTTGATTAGTTATATTTCAGACTAAAATGATTAATGTTCTCTAACAAAACTTTTTGCATCGATAATTTTTTTCTTCTGTCCTACATTTTTCTGCACCTCATACGATGACCACAGCAGGTTGAGAGGTATGAGAATAAAAGCTATTATGGTCAATGGATATAAAAATTCCTTCATCTCCCTAGGGTCTGAGGTATCTGTTGGCAGAAGGAGCTGTGCATTTCTGTTTGGATCAGACACTAAGAAGATATAATGAGCATATACAGCCATAAAATCCCCAAGAGAAACAGAGTTTAAATTCTAAAACCACAAAAAATGATTCAGTCTTGTTTGTTAAATACAGCCTATTAAAATATATCTTCTGTCAAGACTACTTTCCCCTGATACTTCCCTGCCTGCAGTGATTTGGCCTCGGTCTCTGTCTGCCTGCACTGTCTTTGTAATTTGATGAATGCACCCAAAGACACAGCCTGGTCACACAATGTTGTACTGCGGCACCTTACCCATTTTATACATTTAGGGAAATAAATGTAGAAGCAGACTGAGTAAGCAAGTATGTATTTTTAGACACAATTAAAAGTGGACAATATCGGGCTCGTCTCTGCGGACCCTCAAAAGAAACTTTCATAGTGCTTCACTTGGAAAGAGTTAATATCCATGGCTGTTCGGCACTCCTGTTCAGTCAAAATGCCATATATTTAGGGTGACAATAGACCTTATGTTTCCTACTAGATTTTAGTGCATACTGGAAAAGTGGCTTTTCCTATTTGACAGGGTTGTTTTCGCTGAAGGCTAGGGATTGGAATGGTGTAGGAGAGCTGCAAACGACTTTCCAGAATACCTGGATAACATTCAGATGGTTGCCTAAGGCTTTTACATCAGTTGCTCAAATTTTGGGCTGACATAGGCTAATGAAGATGCTAAAAAAAGGAGAAAAGTGATTTGGAGAGCAAGAGTACAATATGCAAGGTCATGGGGGTGCTAAGGTTAGGAAAATCTAAGAATGTGAATAGAGAGGACTGATCCTTGCTTCTTGATGCTTGGATTTAAAATGATAAGCAGATACATTGCTATACATGGTTTGTTTTGGTCTACACAGACTGCTTAAATTAATTCAGTCGTCCGTCCAGTGGCTTGTCTGTTGGCCACCTTGCTCAAACGCTGAAAGATGTTATAATTCTGAAGAGCAGTAGTGGGAAGAAAAGCAGTGTCAAGAAAGAAATGAGAACACCAGAGCACAGAAGAGAGGGAAAGGTCTCAAAGCTTCTGAAAACAGACAAGGAAAAGTGTCTGCCAACTCAGGGACTCAAAGAAAATAAAAGCACTAAAAATGAGTCGGAAAAAGGAAAAAAAGGAGGAAGAAAATGCAGAGTATAGAAAAGGGAACAGAAAAAAATGTGATGAAGGAAGAGTAAGTGAAGGGAAATTAACCTAGCAGAATTTATAGGGCCAGGAAAAAATAACACTGTACACAGAGAGATGAATACACTCATGACAGCGTGGACAAAAAGACCTAAGGAATAGTGCTGATATTAATCAGGAAAAGCTATGATTTTTTATAATCTGAGGTTAAAGGTGAAGTATACATAAAAATAATGCTTTTCTTTAAAGCTAGAAGACCCTGTCATTTTCCCAACTAAGACTTGTACACCTAGAGAAACAGCACTCCAGTCACTCCCATCTGTACCCAATCACGGCACAAATGCAAAGGTTTCTTATATAGCAATGTGGAAAATATCTTGCATGTTGCACAATGAAGCAGTGGGAAGATGTTGATGGTACTGGAAATGGAACCAAGACCTTTTTGGTTTTGTTGGGTTTTGAGAGTGCTGTGCAATGCCTGTGAAACTGACTAGTGGATTTGGTTTTGTTTCTAGTAGGACAACGACCACTATCACAAGTCGCACTAGGTTTATTTATTTACTTTTAACCACACGGGTGCAGGAGGGCGCACGCACAAAATCTACAAGCAAAACCTTTTCTGTAATTAATAATAAAGGAATTTTAAACTGCTATGCATAATAAAAAAATATATTAAAAAGTAATTTTGAAATGTAATTATTTCCAATGTTTTAACAATTATATTTTTAATAAACATTTACAGCGTTAGGGAAAATGTCATGCATTTCATGGGTGTGTAATTACTCTTCACATTTGATACCACCTACATGAGTAATTGTAGGCATAATAATGCTGTTACTTCCAGGAGTAAGTGCTGTTTCCTATGGGTGAAGGAATACAGCCCTAGATAGAAATAGGGAAGAAGAGTTGGGAAGAAGAAAAGAAGTTTTAGGGGTTTCACAGTTCTGGAGACAAGATTCAGGGAGGATGAAAAGAAAAAATTCTGAATGGTAAACCAGCTTTCTGCACAGTCTGTGCTTATTCAGAGGTATCTGTTGCAAATGTTAACTTATGCCATGTTTTTAGACTTGCAGGACACAACCCCATTACAGTATAAAATTGATATTAGTTTTTATGTTAAATGAAATGAAACCCCACAACTGTCCTGTTGTGGTCACGTGTACTTGCTACATTTAAACTTTACAGTCAGGCTGCAGTCAGGCCAAAAATTATTCCTCAGACTTGCACAGAACAGCTCAGTTTAAGGGGAACTTAAGCAACCCTCAAAATCTGCAATAAGCCTTTTTTGGAAGCAGAATAACAGACTGGATGGATTATTTTCTTCTTCTGATATGGCAGTTCTTCTGGTTTTGTATTCAACAGGATTTCATTTGTTCCAATGAAGTATTGAAATGCTATTATTCTTGCCCAGAGTTTGCTTTTTCCTTTACAGCTTGTATGATAATCTTTTGTGGTTAGAAAATAGCAAGTAACTTGTGAAGTTTTCCATGAGAAAAGATGAATGCTATGTTTGTCTCATCTTTGCCAGTGCAATAGTGAGCAGCTTTTTGTCCTTTCCAGAAACCTTTCAGTAAGTGGGGTGTCAATGATTTCAATGCTGGCAATGTCTTATTAAAATCATCCAGCGTATCTTATGCACGAGAGACAGAGCAGTTGTCGCTTGCAAAGGGTGAGTTTGCCACATCATAATTTGTGAGCCACTAAAAGCTGATGATGTCTCCAAGGCTGTGATCTAACACTTCTCTATTCCTCCTTTCCAAAAAATTCCGCCTTTCCAAAGAGTTCCTCCTGCCAAAGCCTACATCTTGACTTCACCTGTACAGCCTTTTACTTCCATTTACATACGATTCCTTACAACTTATAAAACGGATGTTTGCCTGTAAAGGTCTCTCTACTGCAGTTTCAGTTTGGATCAGGTTTGAACTCAAGCTTTTGAATTAATCTCATGTCTTTTCCTACTTCCAGTGCATGTGGAGTGGTTTCACTGTGCATGAACTGGATACCTCTCAGGTGAAATGAAACTGGAGGAAACACTTGGGAACACCCTTAATGCAGTCCAGCTGCAGGTGCTTAATTCTCCTAGGTTACCAGACCAAAGCTTATTGACGTAACCCCTCCTAAAACGTGTAGTGCATGCATATGTAAGCCCTCAGCACCAAACTGCTGCTCTCTGCAGATTTGTTACTGGTCCTCAGTACTAGGCTAATTTAGATGTAAGCATTTTTAAATGTAGAAAAATGACAAAAAGATGATCCACACGATGCTGGTCCTTAACTGAATGAGATATAGAAAAGACTACGTTTGAAAAACGTATCTATACTTCTGAGAAGAAAGACGACTGCTGTGCTGGTTACATTCTTGTGGATACTTGATTTGCTTTTACATCTGCTGTCGTGCGTGTTGAGTTTGCAGTTCTCTATTGAAAAAGCATTTCTTACAGAATTTGATCCTGCCTTCATCTGTATCTGAAGGATCCATTATGACATAAATAGCTAATCTTAGTTTCTTCTATTATCCTTTTGACCTTTTTATTCTATTTAAATATATTATATGGTGTAGGTCCAAAATCTGAAATTAGTAAAAATCTGCTGCTTACTTGGCTGTAGTATAATTCTCAAGAGTATTTGAATTCAATCAAAAACACAAAACCAAGAGCAAGCCATCATAGAATTGGTTATTACTGTGTTCAGTGGGGATCTCTGGTTATGAGTTATTGAAACTCTCTTTAGATGATCTTGTTTGCAACTAATACATCAACCTTTTTCTCAGCTGCAGTTTAATTGCTTTTCACCAGTTGCTGGTTTTCAATTTCTAATCCATTTTCTCCTATAGGAGAAGCAGATTATATAATGACATCTGCACCCTGCATGCTGGTTGTCACGTGCATTTGTTTCTACACTGAAGTTTGCACTTGTTCCTTGTTCAGTTGTGTATGCCTAACATTTGAATTTTAAATCCATACTGATTCATAGGTAACTTTGTAGAATTTAGATGCAAGGAATTGCCATTTTTCAGAATTAACTGCATGACTGATGGCAAGAACTACATTTCAGGATTAATTTGCCATTTGAAAATTTACTTCCAATGAAACCCCATTGAGTTTTGTTATTTTTGGTTTAAGGAATTAAGTACCTTCCATTGAAGTCCTGTGTTTTGAGTTTATAAGTGCTGGACATCCATGGGCAGATTGTTACAACAGAGAACTGCGGGATCTCAGCATCTCTAAAACCGAATCATAAGATTCTTACTGGATTATTATGTACAAATCACCCAATACTCTTGAAAAATCAATATATAGGCAATGAAAAATATGAGAAGATATGAGAGTTTCCTGTCCGAGTTAGATTTTTTGTTGGGTTGTGTAATATGCAACTATGTAGACAGTTATAAAAGACAGAATTGGGATCAACCATCAGTTATACAGGACATAAAATGAACTAAAGAGCTCAAAATAATATTGTCAACTTAAAAATCTGTAAGGGAAATATAATGTATTTAGCCTTTCTAGAAAATCTTCTCTGATGATTACTAGGAAGATCTCGACCGCATTGCGCAAAAAATAATTGTCATGTATTCTATGCCATACTTTCCTGTGTAATTTATTCATATTTATTCCTTATATTATAAATTGTATGTCAGCCACCTAAACTACAAAAGAAATATGTTCAAGACAAGAGAAAATCTATTGTAGAGCTGCAGTGTTATCTTTTGTCTATTTAATGTGCACATGTAGAACGATACAGCATAGTGCCTTATAAGTAGACATCTAAACAGTGCCAGAGTCAGTGCTCTCAGGGTTTTAGATAAGAACATTTGTGTCTTCAGTGGAAGATAACCTGCAAAATATTCCTCATACAAAATAATTACAACTACCTTTTTTTTTAAGCCTTTGCTGTCCTCCAAATAAATAAATGTTGTGCCTGTGTACATCAAGATCAAGTTACAAATTAGTGTTACTTCAAAGAATGTTGTTTGAAATAAAAACTAGGTCTTCCCTTCAAATGTTGTGATCAATGCAAACTTTTCAAAAGTTTTATGAATGCAAGTATAAATTGTGTTAGAGTGGACTTGCCAGGACACTGAATGGTTATGAATATTAAGAAATAACTTATCAGTTCTCAACATGCTGATTGTACAGAAATTTAAGAAAAAGTAAGTTTTCAAATCAGTGTTTGCAATTAAGGCTTCAAGAAATCGTTTCACCGTTCTTTTTGCACGTATTTTGGTCATGGGGAAGGAAAGATTACAGTGTGATCTATTACCAGTAGCATGTTTCTAATCTTTTTCCTTCTGACATTGTTTTATGTGATTTCAGACACTGTGGTGGAAAAATCTTTCTGTGTTCTTCCAAAGTTTGTGTGGCTATTTGTGTTCTCACAGTGTTCCAGAGTTTGGCTTGAGAATTTCTGGTGTGGATGTCCTCACTTCTATCACCTTCTTCCTGAAGGAAGGCAATCAGTTCTGTAGAACTCTCCCCTACGGACTCTGCAGTATGTTAGCGACTGTCATAGCACTGAATTCGGATCCTCCCTCATCTCAAGGACTTTAATTTGGTCATTGTCTCCTGGCTTGAATATGAGAGCGTGCATGGGAATCTAGAAGATATAAAAAAGAGAAGATATTTGAAAAGGATTTTGAGACTTGATATCAGTAACAAGAATAGAAGATATTAAGGAAAGATTCTCTGGGTATTTCTTTATGGTTTTAGACTTTGTACTAGATTTGAAATTCAGTCTAGATTTCTCAAATGCTTGCCATGACTGTCAGCTTTTAACTGAATCTAAACTGATGCACTGCAGTTTTTACCTGTGCAAATTAGTAGTACTTCATTCAGCCACTTCTGGAGGTGTTTAGTTCTTTCCTCTTAAATTGGAAAGCTGACATGTTTCCAGTCACAGATCAAAACCAGTAATAAGCATGTAAGATATTTAAGAGTAGGTACTGATTAATGGGTTCTAGATTTTTAAAGTATTCTGCAGCATTTTTCAAACTTTGCTATTGTTAGCAAATATATATATATATATTGTATTTTTTCAGGTTTCAGCTGCAGCTAGACTTTACGATTTGACCTGGTTTTTTTTGAGGAAAAACCAATAAGGTTTTACAGTAACGCCTGCAGAACAAATCTGAGGTTGTTGTTATTCTTCAGTAAAAGACTTCAATTAATTTGTATTTTTTCTTTTATCTTTGAGAAACATGTGACCGACTGTTCAGTACTTTCCTCTGAATTGATCTGGCAATTAATTCAAACACTGGTGATTATTTTTACAATACAGGCATGTTGTTCTGAAAACTAGCTGCTAGAAACATCCAATTTGATAAAAAAAAAATATATTGTTGACCTATTTAAACATTACTTCCTTTCTTTTCTAGCTGAAAAAAAGTGCTTAGTGTATTGTCGATTGTCTCTGAATGTATTATAACTAGATTGGGGTTTTTGTTTGTTAGTTTTAAATTTTATTCAGTTTTCCAAGAGGCAACCTTTGTTATGGTACAGATTTTGTTAGTTTAAGACAATCCTACAGAAACAGACAAATCATTGACTGCGCAAGCCACCTCTTCCAACTCTACCTATAAAAGCTATTGAATATTTTTCTGAAAAATTTCCATTTCACTTAAATATTTTTTTTTAAAAAAGGTTGATATGAAGAGATTCTGAACAGCCAATGCTAAATCTGAGGAATGTGAAAGGATAGTTCAAGAGGGAGTATATAACTCTTTAAAAGGGACACATCTGTCACAGTTACTTATCTGTAAAATACCACTTGTTATGCTTTTTCTTTCTTGTCCACTTAGACTGTAGAAGTTAATCCCATCTAGCATTAAAGTCTAAGTCAAAAGCTTAGCCTAGATCAAGATTTTAACCTCTTCCAGGTGGTGATTCTTTCCATCTGAAATTCCCTGAGGATTTGACTAGCTGTTCAGGGAGTGTAAATATCTGCTATACCCATGTTGAGTATGTAAATTGTAAGTCTAAATAGGTGGGAGAAATGTCGAGGCCCCCACCTTTAAGGACATGAATAAAATAAGCAAAAAATGGTTTTGGGGTCTACAGGCTTAAGTGTTACAAACAACACCTGAATGGAGGAAAGAAGACTGTGAAAATGAGTTACAACCGCTTTGAAAAGTAGAAAAATCGGACAAAGAATTCACATGTTATTTTAGACCTAGCTGTTAGTGACTGAGACCAAAAGCTGGATAATCCAGAAAGAAAAGACCTAAGCTACTTTTTGTTAAAGCAATGGTAGCTTAACTCATTTAGACGTACTCCGTTGTGACATTGCACCACAGACTCCACAGCTCTTTTCTGGTGTTTCATTTGTGTCATGTTGAAAAGATAACGTGCCCTCCGTAGAGCTGTATTCACGCAGATTTATTTTGACTTCAGAAGGAACCTGCACAGATATCCACTGATGATATTACAAAAGGTTTCTCATAATGGTACTTCCTTTCCCCAAATTAATCTGGCTTGACAGAAATTTATTGTGAGATCACAAACGCCGAAGATGGAATCCAGTAAGTTTTCTGCATCTTAAGCAACTGCCAGTAAACCAGCTTCTGTCTGTGCTATGTTTACAACAGGACAAGCATGACACAATTTATGTGCAAAGGGCCTGTTTCACCTCGGTAAATTCAAGGACATGGAGACCTACACAGGCTTGATCCAACACCCACAGCAGTGGAAGAAGATTCTCTGCACAGAGTTCTTTCTATTGTCTCCTTCTGTCTTGTTATATTTGGAAAGGGTGCGGACAGCTGTAGTGTATAATCTTCCGCTGGGAATTCTCTGGTCAAACAATGATACATGGTCATGCTTCATCAAATTTTTCTTCTACATCTTTTACAAGGTCATTCAGACCTTGCTGCAAGGATGCTTACATAATGGGAGTCTTCAGCAATGTTGTATCACTGGGTCCTTTTCTCTTCAACTTTGTCTTTCCATTTGCAAGGTTTTACTAAGTGACTGGTGCAGGCAGGATTTCAATTACTCATCGATGGTGGAGAAACTGCAGACATCCCGGCACATGCAGAAAGCAGTCAGCTTTCGTAGTTATAGTGACATTGTTTTTTTCCTTGTGAATGACTCACTAGAAGTGGAGGCTGACTGTAACAAAAATACATATGGTACCCATGGCTCATTCAGGCAAAAGTGTGAATTAACTTTACTAAAAATGTTGTTTGGAATGATACTGTGCTTATAAGCAACAGTCCTGTGAACTCCATTGCGTTGTCGTTTGAAGTGCAAAGCAGACACGTACAACTTCGGGGTAGGCTAGATGGCAGAACAGCATTTTCCTTAAATTAGTTCCAGGAGGCTGGCATTAGCTTTATTCCTCAACCTACTGCTTCCCTCTCACCTTTAAGCTTTAAAACCTTGGAATTCGTCATCTCTATTTAGTAGCTTAATATAACATTCGTAAAATCTAAGAAAGCTTGTGTTTCCAAGGGTGTAACTTCAGTAACTCAGTAAGTTCTATACAATTACTTTAGGCTTGCTTTCTGTATCTGCAGCACTTAGCGTATTGCTAAAATGGGCAATCATTTTCATACCATCATGATTTTTAAGGAAGAGAAGTGTTAATCAGTTATGTAATACTGAACGCTATGAACAGTTTTTGTTGCCTTCTGTCTTTTGTAATAAATATGGCTGTTTATGGAAACAATAGAAAACAGTATTGATAACGTTCCGCAGTTGTACAACTCCCTTTTCGTGGTGATCTAAAGACGTTTTACAAATGTAGATGTGGTGCACCCTTCGGTTGTAAGAAGGTATCATTTTATGAAGGAGAGATTGAAATAAGAGCTTCTGCTGCAAACAACATTGTGTCCCTTATTTAGGACATTGTATTTTTCACTCTAAACAGAGATAAATTGTCTTAGCTGTTGTTTATTCACCTCATCCCGCGAGGCTTCATGGGAGAATAAAGTTGCTGAATCTTTTAAAAGCACTTCAATTACTCGCAGAATAATTTAAAATGTATGGGTTTAGGGATATGCAACAGGAGGTGTACATATTTTTCACAAATCATTTGGCACTCCATTTTTTAAACTTTAATAACAGGAGGCTTTATTTGAGTAGCAAAAAGTGATACTGGAGGAAAAGTTGAGACTGTTAATTGGTTTTCTGATAAACAAATTTGCTGTGTGTCTGTAGGTACTGGGCCATAGCTAATCCATATAGTTGCCTATATTCCTCCTTGAATTAGAAAGAAGAAAATCAGAGGACAATCAGTTTCACTGTTATGATGGCATCTTCCTACAGCATTTCGAAATAAATATCTTGGAGAGGAGAAACTGATTGCATAATTCCATTATGTGAAATGCTGTGGAGAACTTCCTACATTTTTCTGTATAGACATGGATAAAATTTAAAAAGTGAAATAAGTAAAAAGGGTTGGTTACCTGATTCGTCAGGAGTGTTCTGTAAGCTAGATTTCAGCAACAAGAATTTATTGGTCTGCTAAGTCAGTTTCTGTTGAGTATTGCTGAAGTCAAAGCTTTTAAAGTTCTTGGTAAAAAATATTGGTTTTCTAAGGAAGTACATATGAGGTGAGTTTTGTGCTTAATAGGTCTCAGTCATCTGTTGGAAAGAATTTGATGCTGACTGAGAAGTGGATATATATTTATGTAGTAAGCAATGAAAAAGAGAATTGGATTCCTTGTAGTCCAGCAGCTGAGTGTACTGAAGTAATTGAAAACAACTGAGCTTCTGTTTATTATCTACACGCTCAGTTTTCCTGGCAATCCTTTTCCTCACTTAAGCTCTTGGTTGATATTGACCTTTCTGAATGTGTGTATATTTGAGGCGAGAATGTTTTAAGGTGACCTTTATGCCACGATAGAGCTCAGGCATTGTAAAAGAATGTATGGGATTTTTTTTTTTCATTTGTGTGATAGCACACACAAAATTCTTCTCTGTGATGAATGCCAAGGGCAATTTAATAAATTCTCTCTTGATGCAAGCAGGGCTGGTACTCAGTGATGCAGTCGTAAAAACAAGGAGATGAGTGTGCGATGTCGTGTTATCTATTAACCAAAGGGACACCAGTCCTCAACGGAATTTGCTTCCAGCCTCAGTGACCCAGAGCTTATGCTAACTTGGGAATCGGTAAGAGGAAGTAGTTTTTAGGGCAGACTCAAGCTTTAAGAGTAAATCTTATCTATAGCAGAGGTTTCTAAATAGAATAAGAGATGAAAGGAGGAAAGCGATCTGGCATATTTTTTTCTGAACTCTGCCAGGACTGTTGGCAATTTAAGTTAGAATGCAACTTTCCTTGCGTAATTATACATATTTTCCTTTAAATTTTGAGAGTTGGAAATTGCACTGATAGGGTAACGCAAGCTTGTGACATGCCAATATATAATTCAGCATGAAGGTATACTGTGATGGTAGTTTACAGATCACCAGACCCTAATGTAAAATGACAGTGAGAAGTAATTTTTTACGTCATAGAAGGAAACTGTGAACACATATAATTACAGTAATGTAGGGAAGCCTTAGAGGGACTGAAGAATTTTCTAGCTTGGAGATTTCTTATAATTTTTTAAATATTACCAAAGGTTAATTCATTCTTTGGTTTTGTTATTGTTCCTTTGCATAAATGGATTAAAATGTTCTTTTACAATACCGAGAAGGGAGCTGCCACACTTTCTAATTATCCCTAAAAGCAATTTAAAGTTAATGGGTTCTCTGTGATCTTTCTTAGATTCCCTGCTAATTAAATGTGATGCAGAGTGTTGTGAATACAGGCAGTGTAAATGGCGTGGCGTAATATAGAGTTTTGGAAATGTTCTGATAGCGTGTGTAGTTCAGTCCATTGACAAATAAAAAAAGCTAGATTTTTTGAATGCATACTAGAAATGCATTTTTTTTTTTTTTCAAAGGAACAGGAACAGAAAAGAACATGGGAATGACTTGATATTTTTAAACAGCTCTGCACCACAGCTTCAGAAAAAATAGGTCAGATGTCTGCTCCTTGAGCTCTGTCTCTGCATACATAGAAAGTACTGTGGATTCAATGTTTGTTCATTTATTTATGATGAATCTGACAAGCTGTTGAATGACTGCAGGAAGAAAGACCAACAGAGAATGTGAAGAAGAAAAATTACCATTCATAAAATTGGTTGAGAGAGACTAATGTTTTAGGAGCTCTTAAAGCTTTTCTGAAACACCTTGAATTTTTATTTTTTGCCTATAGAGCATTATAGGAGCACAAGGTGCTGTGCATTCAGCTGAGGGCACAGTGACAAGATGTAACTCTGCAAAGTGTTGTTGAAGGAATATTTCATTATTTCTGAATTAACAAGGTAGAGGTTCCTTGAAATACCTCTTTTTTTGGTTTTTGGTTGGTTGGGGTTTTTTTGCCCACCCCAGGTCATAGTCTTTATTTGTCATGAAGCTCTTTTTAATGTTTTTAAATTTGATGCATTTGCCAAGCCCTTCTAAGAGAAACAATACCTACGTGCTGCAATAAATGAAACCAGCACAAAATCCTTTGTTTTTAAAGATGCAGCGTGCTGTTCGCTTTATGTCACCCATACAAAGCACATATAACTCAGATATTAGATGTAATATTGAACATTAAGAGAGGAAATGGTAGGAGAAATATCTTTAATAGAAATTACAAACACTAAGACCTGCATGGACTGCTGAATGTTTTAATGAAGAAAGGTGATATTCTGACTTAAACAGAAGGAGAAGCATTGCAAAACGAGAAATGTGCAGTGAGATGTTGCTGGTTACTCAGTGGGGTTCAAGAACATCCCTCTATTGGCTGGCAAAATGCTGAGTGTAGCGCAGGAAACTGTGCACATCTTTGTGTGTTCCACCTTTGAGTACATGTGATAATTATTCTTCCAGAATGCAAATACTTCTATATTTTGAAATAATTTCTGAATATTTTCTAACATGAACTTCTGAAAATTGAAGATTTTAAGGTTAAAATCACTTAAAATGATCTAGTCTTGCGACCACTTTATATATGAATAGTTGACATCTTTTGCTGCCACTTGATGTTTTCAGTTTGCGTTGGTTTGCTTGTTTTCCTTCTTTGAGATTTCCCAGCTCTGGGTCTTTGGTATCTTTAGTTTTAGCATTTAGGTTTTGTGGGCATACAAATCAACAGTATTTTTTCATTTCTTTCATTTGGCAGCCTTTAAGTCATGTGCAGTGCGACATCCTCATCTTCCTTGCCTTATGATCCAGCCTAAAAATAGAAGAGCTATATTGATAGAAGTCAATAGCAACTCCAACATCCTACCTTCCTACTAGATAAATTGTAGTTAGTCTGTAGACAACTCTTCCCTGAAGCCTGTCATGGAAAAGAAAGGTTATATCATCTGATCCTTAGGGCACTGAGACATTGCTTAGATTAAGCTCTTTAGATAAGTTGACCTTAATTATGCGAGACTGATGATCATGTGTTCACAACTTTTTTTCATTTTTACAGATCAAAATCAAAGTACTGATAACGTGCAGAGCAAAACGGGATATTATAAGATTGTAACTGGGCCTATTTTAATTCACAAAGCAAATCTGTCTTGTGGTATTTTTTTTAGAAACCATAGGAGAATATCTTGGTATTCAAAAACCAAACAGCATGACAACCCCAGGCAAATATTGACCTCTGTCCTCTTGAGTAATGAGCAGAAGTAATCTTTGCAGTCTGCTCAACAGTTAATTACCATGACTGCGTATCATCTAAACCAGTAACACTGTTCTTGCAATGTAGTTCTGATACAAATCCAGAATTTCTTGAATAGTAGGATATACTTTGATTTCGAAAAATCAGTAACAGTGAGATGATGGTACTAATTTTTGGTAAGACCATTTTTGTGTCCTGCTTCATATTTTTAATTTCAAAAAGGAAATCAGAAAATCTGTTACTAAAGAACAGCAGATGAATTATAAAGATACATAGTAGAAATCACACCTTGAGTCTGTGGATTCCTGAATTGTCTTTGTCTTTATTTCTCTATGACATGGTCCTTCTCAGGTCTGAATCTCCTGTGTTGTTCTAACATGTAATGTGCTGGTTTCAAGTAAACCAGAGATGGTGCACTCATTGTTCTGTGTGTGAGTTCCAATATGTTGCACTACACATGATCTTAGGTAGGCAGTTTTTTCTGGACTGTACCTATACGTATTTTGTGTTCCGAAATCCTTTGCTCTTTTCTTAAAAAATCTTTGATGTATTATATAATGTCAGGCACTATAAAGTGTAATGTACCAGATTTTCAGCTAATTGAAACTGTCATCAATTAATATTAGTCTTCATTTTAGACTGTTATTGTTATATTGGGTTGGTTTTCTGACTCTGGCTCGGCCTAGTCTGAAGTAACTTCATTTTCTGAAAGCTAACTGCCTGTTCTTCAGACAGCTTCTCTCTAGAAGGGATAACATGGGGCACTGGGTGGCAGAAAAGCCGATGTTTATACTTATTCCTCCAGTAACCAAGGCCATCCTCCAGCTGGCAAAAAGGGCCACACCTGCAGGGAGGGGCAGACAGGACAGGTGAGCCCAAACTGACCAACAGACTATTTCATCCCATATATGTCATACTCAGTATAAAATTGAGAAATCACTGGTGTCTCACTCTCTTCTGCGATGGCCGATGTCCAGTGAGGATCTTGTCTGTCTGATTGCTCCTGATTCTGGATCCATGTCTTACTGAATCCAGTTTCTGAGTTCAGCTCCCTCCGAGCTGGGGTCCCATTCCCTCGTGACTGCTCTACAGCATTTGTGGTGACATATGGTCATAGAGAGGATGCAATCTCAGATATTTGTACATATTTCATTACTTTCTAATTATTTTCATTATTATTATTATTATATTTGCATTAGACCTGTAGTTTTAGTTTCCATTCTGCAAGCCTTTTCCCTCTCATTTTTCCTTTCCCTGAGGGTGAGGGGAAAGGAATTTGGGAACCCAACAGCATGGTTTTAGCCACCACAATTAGCTGGGACAGGGCTAGAATGTGACATAGACCTATTTTACCTTGATCGTAGATCTGGTCCATGTTTTGAGGTGCTTTTGGTTAAAAGAATCCATGGAGACTATAAACACTTTGCTTATAATCAAAGATAGATAAATCCAACTTGGTTTGAGAAAAAGCAATAGCAAATTCTGAACCAAACTTTGGTTATTTGAACCAAAGTGTTTCTGAAGGTTTGACAACGGGTTAAACGGAGATTAATGTTCCAGTAACAATCTTTTGAAGATGTTAGGTAGGCTGATTTTCCTAAGTGTCAGATCACTCTTGTTAATGCTTCAAGTCTATCTAGGGCACTTGGAGAACTCCTACCATTTTACTACAACTTGGTTGTTGGCTGTGTCAAGCCTCTAACTGTTCCCCACCTTTAAGCTGAACACTGTTCGGTTCAACCTGCTACATAGTAGGGATTGTTGAGACTTAACAATGTTTGAATACAAATTAAATACACCGGAGAAGGAGAGTATGTGTTCAATGACTTTTATGAGAAAAACTGTCCTTACCGATGTTAGAAATACTTTAATTATTGTTAAATTTGATGGACTAAAAATTTGTATCTAATTTCAGCAGTCTTTTATCAGTTATAGAGCACAGGAAGATATCCACTACCTTCCAATGTCATGTTCTTCTAAGCAGTTTCCTGTATTTTATATAAATCCTTACAAACAGAACTCTGATGGTTCTGAATTAAGGTTGCTGCAGGTAACTGTACCTTCTCCAAACACTATTCTAAAGTCTGTAACCTAAAAAGAACAAATATTTTTGTTATCCTAAATAGAGTCTGCATTGACAGTTCTTTAAACTTTGAGTTCTTGCCATATTGAAAATATTCTAAGTCTCATATCCTGTAGTCTCATGATTTGTAGCATACTGGCATGATTTTTCAAATTAGGTTCTCTTTTCTTGGACTTGAGTAAAAACTTGAAACTGAGACCTAGTGTAGGCTAAAAACTGAAAAGGAAAGGTTTGGAAAAAAAAAAACCCAAAACCCTGATTTGGGTTTGAGAGGCTTGGTTTGTGCCTTCTTAATGAAGAGGATGGCACTATAAGGGTATGGATACCATTGCTTTTTCTGAACACTGAAGTTTTATTTGCACTTGTGCAGTGTCATATCAAAAACCCCAGCTGTTTGGGACTGTAGGCATAATTTCACCTACTACAAAGTTGCATTTCAGTGGTTAAAATGCGAAATACTCTTAACTTTACGGCTTCAGTGAGATTGTTTCAGTTAACAGTCCTGTGAGTGGAATATCATGGTCTGTTTCACACAAGACCCCAAACTATAGGCTCTGGATGAGGAAAGACATCACAGTTGGAGCAGTGATTATTCAGGAGAGCTGTATGAATATGCAACCCCCACCCCAGCAACCAAGCAAGCAAAAAAGTAGTGGAAATTATGCATTTGGCCTATTTTTACATGTTTAGTAAAACTATAGTTAGTTTGCTACAACCGGCTCACTAGTAAATTTGTCTAGTAGAGTAGTGGTCATATGTCTGTTGGTAAACCATATATCAGATGATTTGTTTCGTATCAGGATTGCCATTATGTAGTCTGTTAACAGGTACCTGGTTGTTGATGTGTTAGATTTGCATTTATAAACACTTGTACAGCCAATCGGTAATAGGAGAGCAGAGAGGTTGTATACCTTTCTGTAGAAAACAGCCTGAACTTAAACTGGTGAAAATTTGTTGCAAAACTCATGGACGAGTTACGAACTGAGAATTATTGACCAAATATATTCTATGAATAATAATAAATGAGAATATGTCAGAGAAAATTATGACTATTTGGGGAACGTTTTTAAAATAGAGATCCAGTTGTTTACAATTCATTGTAATTTATTTGATAGTCTGTCAGAAACAGTATGCTTAATATAGTTACAATATTCAGTGTGTGTTGTATATGAAGAGGCAACGTCATATCTAGCTATGGATTTCATGCTGAGAATTACGGCAATTTACTTACAAATTAGCATGAGGCTAATAGAATATATCTGATTTATTACAGCCCATCGCTATCTCAACAACCCAACCTTTTAGGAAACATCCTCTGTTGCATTCTATAGAGAGAAAGTCTCTATTACAATTAACCCTTTACATTTATAGAATTCTACATCTGCTGTCTGGTCTGGACAAGATAACCTTCTCTTGCTGTTCATGCTGGGCTGATTTTTTTATTTGTACTTAAACAGTTGATTGCAAGTAACGAATGCCAAAAGCATTTTGTATGATTTCAAGTTTCTGCCAATGAAGGCTGACCTTGTTTATTTCTCTGGAAATAGCTGCAGGGGATAATTGAATGTTTGCAGACAGTTGAGTCAGAGTGCTGGAAAAGCAGTATAGGCAAAGTACGGCATACTGGAAAGTCAAGCCTTTCCTAGAGGATTACACTATCAATTATATTCACCTTTATTCCAGCTTGCCATTGGTAAACCAAATCTTTCACCCATTTGATTATTTTTACAGGGTGTGGGAAATCCTCTACCCTTTGTAGGCTGTAATGGTTTATTAATTAATAAAAGGAAGATCCACCACTCGAGTACACTAACCAATCATTCCTTTCTTGAAGAAAAGGGGTTCCTGATCTATGTGTGAGCTGTTGCTGTCTTTTAATAATCACTATATTTTCACTGCAACAGCCAAACTTGTAAGACACAAGAAAGTATCTGAATTATTTTTCTTATTTAGAACTGAAGTCTGATAATAGTGCAACAAAATCATATTTGCCCTAATCTTGTCTCAAATTATTTTCTTTTATTTTGTTTCAAAATTTTTTGGTTTTTTTCCCCTCTTCCTGCCTTTTTCCTCATTTCATTTCTTTAAAGGTCCTCTAGCCTGGTTTTCTTTAATTCCCCTTAGGTTAACACCTTCCAAACTTCCTATTGAAAAATTAAGATGATAGTAATTAAGATGATGTAGTGATACTGTGTTTACAGTATTAACTCTGCTTGCTCTGATATTTTTCCCCCATGCTTTCAAGTCTGGCTAATATTTTGACAAAGTTAGTTCTTTGAATTAAAGGCTAAGCTTTTTGCTTATTTTTTTTGTTGCATGGGTCTGTACACACTATAATCATTCTCCGGATGTAGTTTTCAAGAATAACATTTAAATTAAGTAAAATAAGCTACTAGTAATTAACATTTTCAGAACAAATTAATGTTAATTCTGAATTATCCACCCGCCAAACAGTAAACCTGAGGCATTTAATACAACGACAGAGGAATTTAATACAACAATGACAGTATATTGCAACAATTTCTAGACAGTTTTCTAGCTAGTTCTTGGTCTTTTCCTGTATTTCACAATTGCTCACTGTTGAAAAGTTAGTTTCTTTTTTTTTTTTTTTTTTTTTTTTTTAAATAGTTATTCTCACCTCTTCATTAGAATCTATTATTTTTTACCTTTTGTTCTGAATTTTCTGATTCTAGAAACAGGAGTCGATTTCTTTACTACTGAGGAAAACTGAGGCTCAGATACACTTCATTTGAAGCCATTGGAGGAATTGAGAAGTATCTGTATCCTGCTGGAACACAAAACAAATATATGAATGAATGAAATGTTACTGAAATTGATTGTTTTTAACACTGAACTAGAATCCCTGAGATAATGCTTGAGGGAGGTTTTCAAGTCATATGGCAAATGGAAGAAAAGATTGTACAAGTTCTGTTACTTCTGTTAAAATTAGTGAGAGATACAGTTACTGTTCCTGAAAAATCATTCTGCTCTTCATGGGCATTTCTTGTTGTACGTTGTGAAGAGAAGACTGCTGGATTTAGGCACTTGACCTCACTGAAACTAAGTTATTACCCAGTTTCCATTGGTTCCATTGCAATTCCAGCCTGAGAAGTCAATCTTTGTCCAGCAGAAGTGAGAACTTAGCCAAATTTACCTCGCCCTACAACTGCATTATCTTAAACGGTTTACAAGCAGTAACCATGTGACTCCTGATGCTTTACATGGCTCACTGGACTAGCAGTGATGCTTTATAATCACAGTTAGGAGAATGCTTGCTGACTGAAGAAAATGGTGCAGAGACCTACTGATTTTTTATTTTTTTTTTTCTTTTTCATTGCAAAAAAAATTACAGTAGCTTCTAGTTTGAATTTTCTAAACATTTATGGTTCAATTGACATTTTTTTCTTTTACATTTCAATGAAACGAATCCTGCAATGTGCTTTTCTACTTCACGTTTGCCAATACAAAACATATATTTATAAATCAAATAAACAGAAAAGTTCTTTCAACTTAAGACCTGTTGAGAGGTAGATATATTAATTCTAGCTCAGAACCATGTGGCTCTATTGTTTTCATGCCGGAGCTGGCTCATGTTCTGGCACATCTCAGCGTGGGCAGGAATGCACATATATCTGTCTGCGCCCATTCAGCTAGCCAAATCCCAACGTCGTCGTCCTGTTTAGCATTTTCATGAGACCTCTCTGAGATAACAAATAGGATTCTATTTCTGTATTAGGAGAATATACTTAAACTGATTCTTAAATGTCAAGCCAAGCATAAAAGTGACTTTAAAAGTTTGAAAGCAACTTGCAGAGCATAAGAAAATGCAGTGCTGAAGCTTTTTTAGTACTTCACGAAGGGCAAGACCATAATTTTCTCATATAGAACTGGCTATTCTGTGAGTGTATGTAATGGGAAAGACAAGTACTTCTAAACAAATATATAGATATTCTTTGCAGCTTTGGAAATTTATTCAGATTTTTTTTCACATTAATTTTGTTTATGTTTATCATCTGGTACTTTGAATGTTATGCCCTACTGGGATGTCCCTTTTTGGATTCTGTTTTCATAGGTAGCTAGTGAGGAAAGAACTGGGCTTCATAAAAGACGTTGCTCTTGTCAGAGTTGCTGGTTGTTATTTTCCTGTAGATCCAGAGTTCCAGAAGTATAACTTGTTGATGAATATTCTTTTCTTGACTTAATACTTCACTATATTGAACTAAAAATACCAGAGCTAATATTCACCAATCATTTCTAGAAACGATCGGGATGCTTCTTTCGATGCATAGTATTCCCATTGGTATTCCCGTTTAATGTATGTGTCTACAGCAGTCCGTGATTCTGCAAAATTCAAAGAATGGGATTCATTCAGATCAATGATATCGCATGTGACCTCTTATTTCCCATGAATAAATATACAAATTCCTTCACAAAGAGAAATAAAAAATGAAAGCAAGACTGAAAATGAAAATTAAATAAAAAAATGAAACCCAGATTGTTACCAGTTCGATCAGTGTTCTGAGGCCATCCCTGATCAGCAGTTGATGTCAGATATGTTTTCACAATAGCCTCTTTCAGGAATGAAGCACAGGCAGCTTCCACTGAGGTTTTTTCCCCTCATATGACTTTTATTCTACACCCTTGACACGACTATTATATTCTGCAGCATTTCATGTTGTCATGAAAATTCATTCAAGCAGAAAATTTACCATTACACGCACAGAGTAATGCCCTTGTTTTTTTTTTTAAGAAAAAGTATAAATAATTCTAGATCTACATGCTAAGTTGTGGCTAGAGGCTGTGTTTATACTCAACTTATAATAAAAACCTTAAAATAGCTCAGAATAGATGATGTCAGCTTGCTTTTACTCTCTTTCTGCTGTACGATCTGTTGGCAATCAGTCATAGCAGCTTAACATTTCTTTTAAAGAGTGTTACTAAATTCAGGCTTTCTTTAGTCAGCCATAGGGAAATTGTTCTCTTTTACTGGCAGGTAAGATATGTGGACTGTGTATTTTCCTTTCTTTTTTTTTCTTCTTCCCCCGCCCCCGCCCCATACCCTTCTTTTGCTCATTTTGGTTGAAATAACATAAGTCGTTTTAGCATGACATAACGCCTCAAAATGGGAATATGGGCACTTTTATAATTTAATTTGTTAGGTTGACATTTCTGTCTTGTTCTCCAGACAACTTAAACCAAAACAAACACGATGATATGGTCCCATCTTCTCCCCCAAAAGAAGCAGAGTAAAAAGCAGAGAAGCTGTGAATCATCTTTGAAACGGGGCTTTAGCTCTAAAGATTCTTAGGGATAATCTGAAGAATTAACTGCTAAATTACTTTTATCACGAAACCTTATAAATTATATGATCTGTTTTACTAATAATATAGTAATAATTAGATGCAAATGACTAATTCAGTTATATAGGTGTAAGCCTGGATAGGTTGCTGTGTAGATTCCTGCTCCCCCAGGGGAATGTCAACTGTACACATATCTTTATTAGAGATTTCTGCATGACTTCTTAGAGGCCTTCAATAATGGATGTGTTGCAAGTCCTCATCACGATTTATTCATGTTTTATATCTTTCTAATATGAAAATTTTTATACAGAAGGTATAAGTTTAACCTTCTTGCTGCAGTTAAGGTGCATGATTTATTTTTTGTCCTCAATTGTACCTGGAAACCAGTTTATTACCCTTCTCTTTCTAGCAATCTTCCATATTTTTTAGTTTACTCTTCCTTTGACCAAAAATCCCAAACCATTTCAGTCTTTACTCACAACTTGACTCCTGCATTTTTGATTCTTTTCTCCTCCTTTGGGTTGAATTTCTTATATCGATCATGATCTCTGCAAGTCATTTCCCACAGCCAGTTACAGAATTTTAGCTAACACCTTTCCAGAGTCAAGCAGAAGAAACAAGTTGCTTTCTGACATTTATCCAGAGAAATTCTGGTTTCCCTTTCATGGTATGAAAAAAAGCAAATCATAACAGCCTGATTTAGTTGATGTGTGTTCAATTTAATTGCTTGAATCCCAGATTGCTTTCTGGGGACCTTACAGGCCTCAGCAGTGATCAGCTTAGTCCATGTGTGATACTTTACTCTTGTCCTGCTTCTTCAGGACACTTATTTAATCAAGATGATTTTGAGTTCCTACTATGGCCCTTGAAGAGCTAGCAGGCTCTTCCAGCTTCATTTTTGTTTTCAGATTTAATATACATCATCGCTTCATTATTTTGTAGCTAAACCAAATTTGTCAGACTCATGATTTGGCTGACATAAAGGGGTGACTTGCTCAGCAGAACGTTTACCATTGGAATCAGAGAATTTTACGCTATGGAGTTACGAGATAGAATCACCTTCAAAATAGTTCTCTTCTGAGTTGACACACAGCTGCATACAAGGCAGTCAACGTTCAAAGCAAACTGAAAATCTGTTGAGGATCTCCATTGCTTTTACTTTCATATCTTCTCCCTACAAAAAAAATAGGTTCCTTTGAGCACTCACTTGGTCTTTGGGGAGAGGTAGAAATTGCAGGATGCTAGGTTTGGTGAATAGTATGGGTGCTCAAGAACAGTGGTATTGTTATTCCCTAAAACTTGTTTCACAAAGTGTTGTGGGCTGGCATACACCGATGTTTCTGACTGAGGGTAAGAAAACATGCACCCACTTATACTGAGGGAAAAGATTGAGTTGAGCCTTGCCTCACCGTGACAGCTTAGAACGTGTTCTATAACCATCTCTTGTCTCTCTCTCCCACCCTTCATTTCCAAGCTATGGGGTGAGTCTTGGGGTTTTTTTTTGTGTCGGACCCCTTATGTGGGAAAACAGCAACCTTGCTTAACCTTCAGTAGAGCCCTTTTGGACATATTCAGGCAGTTTTTAGTAGAATTTGGAGAAACCACTGGCCCTTCTGATCTTAGATAAACTGGATTAACCAAGAAGTGTTCTATTGGGTTTTTTTCTGTGAGTTAAATTTCATAACTTGTGATCAGTGCTTGTAAAAAGACAGTGAATCAATCATTAATCACAACCCAACATTTTTTTAAAGACTGCCTTAGCTGTCTCTTAAAACCTGGTATGTTACTCTTTCAAGCTGTCCAGAATAATCTGTTTGAAATGGTTTGTCAGGTAGAATCCATCCTATATTTTAGTTTCAGATGATTCGCTTGAAGCAACATATTTGTGTTGGCACTTTGATAGCAAAAAGAGGGAAAGGAGTGATATTTTGGTGAGCTAGTACTGTGGGAATACTAGACTAAGTGGGTGCTTTGAGCAGCCGGCAGGAGGAAAGAGAGAGATGGGGATGCTTCATGTAGTGTGGTACCCCAGAACCTGTAGAACCGCTGGCTACACAGTATAGTTCCATCTATTACAGCATTTATTTGTAAATACTCTGTGACAGCTGGCAACTGAGACAATTGTGAACAGCACAACTGAGGAGTTATACCTCCTTTTATTTTTCTGCCATGTTGTATAGAATAAGAGTAAGAGCTGCATTTTTCATAAAGGGCCATTCACTGGCTGTTCCAAGTGTTTTATTAATGCTGAGAAAAGCCACAGACATCCCTGTAATCATCCAAAGAATAAGCAAATCAAAGTAATATATTTGAAGTGTGTAAGAATGTTGTCTGTAGTTTGAAAAGACGAGTAGATGCAAACAAGCAGAGATCAAAAATCAAATCTTATGATCTACGATTTGGAACAGCTGATGATCAATTCAGTCCTCACAAAATGCTGGAAATATAGGACCATTTAATACAAATATGAGTGCTACATTTCATAAATAATCTCATCTCTACGTGTTCTTTCAGAATGGATGGTTACAAGTCAGTTCAAGGACAGACCAGTAAAGCTAAGATAATAACAAAGGAGTTGGTTGTAAAGGGACTCATGCAATAAAAATACAAGGTATATTTTACTTCCAGTGTTACGATTTAGTAGTTCAGCTTTAACTCCTTAACCTTCATTCCAATTTTGACTCCAATCATTGTTTGGTTTTGGTATTTTTTCATTTATAACATCATCCACCACTGTCACTGTGTGTTCTCTCATAAGAATGAGAGATGGGGTTAGGTGGCAGTACAGAATGTGAGGTGGGGACTGATATTCCCAGCGCGCACACAGACTCTTTTGGAGCATGTCTACCACCATAACTATTTGAGTCAAAGTGTGTTTCTTGGATAAATCATGCTCTCTTGAATGTGTCTCTAAAGTCTTTTTAAAGACGTAAGGATAAGTAGAAGGTAGAGCCAAGATCATTCTTTGCCTGTTCCTGCAAACAGATGTGTAGCAGGTTTGGAAGACATACATGAGGGTTGCTGGGGAGGAAAATTTGCCTTTAGGCCTTTAGTTTTCTTTGTATTACTTCTCCTTGACTTTTTTCTAAAATCTGCCAAAAGGTGTTTTTCAACCTGTTACATGATTTTAGTTGGATTTTCTTTACTCATAATTACTAAATGCCTGTTGACATCTGATTTCTAATGTCTGCCTCAGAATCCTCCAGCGTGTTTCATTAATTCTGTCATCTTGTATTTGAAACAGCAAATCTCAAGTCTTGTCCTCCATTTCATTAACTTTTTAATGTAATATGCAAGATATTATGTAATCATGGAAACAGGTTCCAGGCCATTTTCTAAAAAAAAAAATGTCAACTGCACTGTGAGTTCAGAACCTTTTTCCTTAGCAGGGATGTGTTTGTAGGAGGATGGTGAAATGATTTATACAGAAAAGATTAATTAATCAATGCTGGAAAAATGTGTGCATGTAACCTTTTGCTATCAATCAGTGTATCTATGCTTTTCATGGCATATCCTCAATACCTGCAAGCGCCCACTAAATTATGTACTGTTTATTTGTGTCTACTGAAATACAATGATAGTAGCAGAACTATGCAGAAAACTGTGATTCCAAGATACACGTTTTCTTTGAAATAAAACTGTAACTTCTAGCCACATTCCTATTGCGTTTCACAGAGAGCCATTCTTAGTTGCAGAGTGGAAAAAAGAGAATATTTCTCCCTTTCCTATTACACTGAGATATCTAGAAAAGCTCTACAGTTTTCAACATGAGTAATTTGCCATAAGATACCCTCTTCTTGATTAGGTACACAGTTGAGTGATTTCAATTGCAATTATAGGTTAGAAAGAGACAAGAGCCTTCTTTACTGAAGCTTGTCTGCATTTGGAGGTTTTGCTGCTAATTGAAGAAAAAAACTATTACAGCTTTCTCCCTGGAAGGCAGTGCAAGCGTAATTTATGGTGCAATAGAGCCTATTGATTTGTTTCTTGTTTTCCCATTTTTGGCTTTATAGGTTGAACCTGTTCTCAGAATAAAATAAGTTAATATGACTTCTGTTGTTCAAGTCTTGCATTACAAAACCCAGCAATACATATTGATTTTTTTCCTAATTGATTGATTTTTTTTCCTAATTTGCCCTGTTATAATTCCTGAGCTACTATGTTGCCTTCAATACGAGAATTGCTTTTGAGTAGTCTGAGCTGTATCTGCAAAGAACGCTGAAAGAAGAGATAATATGTTTAAGGCCTTAGTGTGTATTTGAATGGTCTACTCTGCAATCATGGTTCACAGTATCACAAGGCTGGGAAAGACCTTTGAGATCGAGTCCAGCCTATGGTTGACACAGGATAAAGGAAACAACAGAATCTTCAGTGTTGATCTTTTATGCAAAAAGATCTCACTCATTTCTTGAGGTGTATGGAATTCTTTGTGGATAAGTACTTTAAAATTATATCCAGTGTTCTTCATGAAAGGAGTAGCAGGATCATTTTGATGGCAAATCTTGCCCTTTTTGTTAAGTAAAAATTTTTCAAAATTCACTAAAATTTTCTGTGTGATAGATTGGAGTTAGGAGGATTTGGTCTCATTTTAGTGTGTGCTGACTTAAAACAATCCATTGTGGCTATAATTTTTCATTTAACTAGACCTCTTGATTGGTTTTGAGCTTGGTATTATACCTTCCCTTGTTTTAAACCCTCATAATTTTAGTTTGTTTTATCTTGGGATAACGACTATCATTTGGGGTAGATGACAATATGCCTTAATTTTGTCTGTCTTTAAGACACAGATGTCATCTCAGTTTGTTGCCCTACTGCTTCTGTAATTAATGAAGAGAACTAGGCACTTCCAAAGAGCAAACGATCCCACCTAATCTGAACACCTTCTAGAGCTGTCTGTCTCTATAGGGAACCCGATACTCTAGACTGGCAGAGAGGACCTCTAGCTGGCAAACGTCGTTAGGCATTGTTGCAATAGTGACAGTGGTATTATTGGTATGATGCGTCGTTTCTTTTATCCCTAATAAATGGTGCCTCATCTGCAGTCAGAACGAAACCATTTTATGGAATGTAAACAATACTTTTTTAGTAGTTTCCCTTTCTTCTTGCCTGGATGATGCTGAAATTTTTGATTCTCTTGCTGATACTGATGTCACTAAGTCCTTTTCTTTGACTTACCACTTACTGCAGAAACTCCAGAAGACATATTTAATTTTTCTGCAGAAAAGGAAGTGGCTGAGAGCTAGTGAGTTAGTGAGTCCTGCTCACCTCTGCTTGTTGTGTAGCAAAATCCATTGCAGCTGTAGCTCTTGTTCTTTATCCACCTTGAGGCAGCTCAGTATGTGGTTACCAATGCTATGTAGACATTACTGAAGTGTGTTATGGCACAGTGGTAGCTCCTGAAACCAAACAGAAGGTTTTCTATTTTGAGGCTGGTAAGCTTAGTGCTCTTGGTCAATCGCTGTACTTCATAAAGGATCCAGATGCAATATTCCCTAAAGGCAGCTGAATCTGGCTGTGCCAACACTAGCTCATATGTTCACACTGCTACATTTAGCATTACAGTGTACTTTGGAGAACAAATGTTTAAAAAATATCCAATGTACAATTTGCAAGTGGGGTTTTGGTTTTTTTTTTTTTTGCAGAACCTTAATATATTATGTATCACGCACTAACACGTAGTCAAGCGAACATGATTGCTCACAGATTGCCTCACTGGTAGAAAGGTTTTGTAAAGTATTACCTGTTCAAAATCAAGCCATTATTTTTAAAGGTGGGTGAAAGTAATTAGTGTTAAAATGGGGTTAGGTCTTATTAAAAACTAAATAAAAGGTTTAGTGTGATGGGTGGATGATCTGTACCTAGTGACCAAATTTACTCAATGGAAAGTGTTGCGCTGACTCTGAATTACTAGCTTTCAGTAATGATTTAATAACTATTTCTTCCAGTAAGGTTCTTTATTGCTCGTCCTATCCAAAATCAGAGTAATATTTCTCTGCCTTAAAGCCAGAGAAACGAGTGGAAAATGTCCTAAACCTTATGTGTTCCTGGAGGGCACATGAAATTCAACGTTTTTGGCATGCGGGAGTTGGAGAATGAATTACCCATGTATGCAGACACCATAGAAGGGCAAAGAAATGAGTCATCTGCTGCATCTTGTCTTTTTCAGCTGCTAACTTTGCACCAACTATTCTATTTCCAGCCTGTAGTACTGTTTATTTAAGAAGGGATGCAGCTCATCTTTTTCTGAACCCATCTTTTGTGATAATTTCTGAAAGGCAAATAGGGAATCTTGGTCTCGGATTCATTTCTATCCATGTCTTTTGACTTACAGTAAATTTCTGTTTTCTGAGGATGTGGCTGACAGGAATGTGACCTTTGGTAAACTACTAAGAGTGATTCTTCAGTTCAGCCAACGCCTTCAACACCCTCCCGTGAATCCCATTCAGCCTTGTGCATTTGAATGCAATCGACGTTTTTGGTGGAGTCTCTAACCTGTTGTTCCTTCACTGTTAGTTGCCCTTCTCCTTTCCAAAATGTGCTTGCCTCTCTGGAGGTGGAGGCTTGACTTTGCTTCAAAGATCAAAACAAAAGAGTTATCAGCTAATTCAGGTTTTCCTGTACCGTTTGTCATCAAATTGTCTCCTCCACCCAGGAACAGCCCTTTACTTTCCCCAACGTTCTTTTGTAACTGGCATACTTGTAGAGTCACTTCTTGAGACTCTTAGTGTCTGATGATAGTTAGAGCTCCACCTGGGCTTTGGCCTCCCTAATTTTTTCCTTAAGAATCCAAACATGACATCCTTATTGCCTGCCCTTGTTTCCAGCCATCTGGTTTCGTGTTCTAGTGTTTTATTGAGAGATTCCTTGCCAAGCAGGATTTCTTCTGAATTTCCCAATCTTCCTCCAAACTCAGGTGGTTGCTTCCTGAGCTCTTGATGGATTTTCTTTCCATTTTTTTTCTCCTACTACCATTCCCTTCATGGAATTCCCCTGCTGATAGATGTTATAATTTTTCTGATTTCATTGCCAGCATTCATTTGTCCAACAGAAGGTGCATGTTTGGGTATTTCATTAACGTAAAAGTTCAGTGCAAGTTGAGTGCATATCAGCCTAGTGTTTGCATTAACTTACTAACGCCCTGAAGTAAGGCAGCTGCCGGGGTGGTTGCTATTGACTGTAGAGCGGCCAGGATTTCATTTTCAGGTTTTGCAGATTGTTTAGTCCCTGCAATTAACTTGCTATGTGCGTCTGTTTAGCTATTGGTTTTCAGAGACTGGCCACTAAAATAGTTAAAAAACATTAAGGCAATGTCTGCTTTGTCTTGCTTTGAGAGAAACACAAGTCTTTCTAGCTCTTTTTCTATTTAGAATGGTAGAAAGAGAATTTTGATTCACAAAGTAAAATAAAAAACAATGTTGAAACTACAGAAATATGTCATTCAAGGCTTCAGTTTTGTATTGAAATGAAATTTCTTGGGTTGTTTTTACAGACATTTTTACTTTTTTTTTTTTTTGAGATTTCTTACGTAATTACTGCTGCATTTATCATCCTTCCTGCTATTGCAAATATTTCCCATGGAACAATTTATTTTCATCACCTGTGGTTTTCTTGTGATCTACAAAATCGTATGACAGAAATATATCTTCATTATTAATTACATTATTGGGTTAAGACTATGCATATGTATGGCTCATTTTAAGTGTAGTGAGAGCATACAAGGCAATAGTTGTTTAAATTGAAGGTAGACCTAGAGTGGATATGAGGAAGGAATTTTTTACAATGAGTGTATTGACACACTGGAACAGGTTGCCTGAAGAAGTTGTGGGTGTCTTGTCAATGGAAGTGTTCAAAGTCAAGTTGGATGAGATTTTGGGCAGCCCGATCTAAGGTGTTTCTGGCTGTGGCAGGAAGGTTGGACCAGATGATCTCTGAAGGTTCCTTCCAACACAAATCATTCTGTGATTCTATGACAATTTCCTGTTGCTATCTGTAGAGTTTTCACTTGAGTAAAGCTAATCTCAGATCTAATGTTTTTCCATCACTGTAAAGCATTAGAAATTGCTCAAGTGACTGAGTTGATACTTTCCAACTATGCCAAGTCTGTTGAGAGTATCTTTTCAGTCAAATGGAATTTCAGCTCAGCCTCTTTTCCAAAAAAGCCTTTCTCTCCATAAGAATTTTCTCAGTTTTCTTCTCAAGGCCTGACATTTTCACTATAAGCTTTAAATGAAAATATGTGTTCATTTGTTTGGAAAATGCTTTTGAAAATTTTTTTTCATTTCCAATCTACGGTTCCATAGATTTTATCGAATTCTGTGGAACTGTTCTATGATTCTATGTCAAAGTGCAAATTTTGCTGATCAGTTTGTTCTGATACATAGAATGAAAAAGAAAAAAAAATCCCCTACTTTTGCTAAAATCCTTATTTTTATACAGAAAAGTATCTTTTTTTAAAAACTTAACAAAAACCCAAGACCATCTGAAAAACCAATGATCTGTTAAGCATTAACTCCTCTAATTTTTTTTCAAGATAATATGCACAACCTAGACCAAATGTTGTAGAATAAACAAACATTATTGAATGTGAAAACGAATGAACACATTTGTTTCTTATCTTTCAGAATCAAATTTTTGGTGAGAGAGAGAATGAGAACATTACTTATAAATGTAAATTAATATTTTTTTTTTATTTGCTTATCCAGGAAAAAGGAGGTGCTTGCCTAATGGTTAATTCAGACAGCCCATTCATAACACCCTTCATAGGGTTTTTCTTTTTCTTTTTCTTTTTTTTTTTCTCCAATAATATAGCTCAATGTTTGTAGCACTGAAACTACTCAAGAGCAGATGAGAAATTACACAACTGCAAGTCTACTTCGTTTTAGTGGGGAAAAAACATGTGCTGACTGTTTGTTGCCATAGCCCACGCTTCTTTCACCTTGAGAGTAAATAACGGAGGCTTAAAAGTATAAATCATTAATTTATGCGGAAGAGGAAGGATTTCTTTGATGTGGGCTACAGGATTCCAAATAGTTGGTCTGAAAACATGTATGAGGTGCTGAAGAAGGGAAGGGAAGGGCAACAAAGCTGGTGAAGGGGCTGGAGAACAAGTCTTACGAGGAGTGGCTGAGGGAACTGGGGTTGTTCAACCCGGAGAAAAGGAGGCTGAGGGGAGACCTTATCTCTTTGTACAACTACCTGAAAGGGGGGTGTAGTGAGGCAGGTGTTGGTCTCTTATCCCAAGTAACAACTGACAGGATGAGAGGAAACGGCCTCAGGCTGTGCCAGAGGAGGTGTAGATCGGACATTAGGAAATATTTCAAAGAAAGGGTTGTCCAGCATTGGAACACGGAGCCTAGAGAAGTCGTTTATTCACCATCCCTGGAGGTATCTGAAAGACATGTAAATGTGTTGCTTAGGGACATGGTTCAGTGGTGGATTTGGCAGTACTAGGTTTACGGTTGGACTTGATCGTAAAGGTCTTTTCCTACCTAAGTGATTCTCTGGTATCATTGACAAAAGCAAGGGAAAGAAGGATCAGAAACTGCTGTCTATCCTGAAAATTCGAGTCACACCTCAAATCTACCTGAACTAATGAAATAAATTTAATATTCAAAATTTTTGTAAATACAATTTTTTTGTAACCCTTAAATTTCTTATAAACACTATTTTTTTTCCTGTCAGTTAATACATGTGTTTTCATTTATTTTGTATCTCACCACTGGACATGGAACTGCATTTAAAGACCCTACAACTGTTCTATATGCTCTAGAAAAACAAAAATAATTTTAGAAATATCTGACAAAATTACAATGTTTTTCAACATAGTGACATATCAGGATGTGGAAAGATTATAAAACTCGAGATATCTCAAGTTTCTACAGTGCTTCAACTCTATTTAAATGTATCTTCATGTATTTTATGATAGTAACAATTGTTTGTTATGCCTTAACTTATAGTAAATAAGATATAAGATAATGGATATTTCTGTAAATGCAAACTAGTTTTCCTTTCAAAGAGTACTTTTACTTTGGGTCTTTCCAGTTAGATGTAAGGTATTCTAAGGGCCATTTGTATAAGATGACTTGGTGGAAAAAGGAGGTGAGGTGGTGAGCGTATCTGAGAGATATAGCGGAGAGCAAGGTCATTGGGAAAAATCTTAATGTAATTAAGATTGAACAGCTATTATGATTGCAGGTTAATTTAACACTTGTCCATGGAAGGAATTAATGCAGGATGGTTGACGCAATGCAAACTACAAATTGCCAAGAAGATAAACCCTAAAAGGGGCTGTGTTTCCTGTCAACCTATAGGGGCTGAAGTATGAAGTACAGCAACATCTGTGTTCTGCAGTCTGTTGGGACCCATCTCTCTTCACAAAATCCACTGGCGTGCTGCCTGCTGCTAGAGTTCCTGAGACTACTTTTCAAAAGTGGATTTTATTTGTGTTCCAGAATAAAGGCACCTGGAAAATCTTGCCCGGAAGCAAGAATTGTAGGGAAACTGTAAAATATACCAGACCTTTCTGCTGGCAGAAAAAGACCTTTCTATAAACAAGATTTTAATCTCTCGAGTGTTTAGGTCTAGACGAAAGTTAAGTTTCATTAGCTAGAACGTTTATTTCACTTTACTGGCCATTGCTCCAAATTTCCATTGCTCCAGCTACTTCAGCACTAGAGTTCCAGAAGAAATGTTATCATTATTATAATTATTTTTTATAATAAATATATTCTTAGGTGTTTTAATACTTTATTGGTCAAGAAGACTTTGCTTAATTTTCATAATACCCAAAGGCAAAGTTTTTCAGAATCTCCATAACAGTAGAAGATATGGAAAAAATAATTTCTTTAAAAGTGGTTGTCATATGTTCACAATAATTCTTTTTTGATTTGAAAGCAAAGCTAATACTGTTATTTATGCTTTCCAGTGAAATAATTAGAAATGCACAACAAAGCGAAGAAGCCATAAGGTTAAGTTGATCTACTGTTTAGACATTCAAAGCAATAACAAATATTGAAATTCAAATTTTTGGTGTTGGTGAAGAACTACTAAGACTCAATTTCAATTCTTTGAACTAAAAGCTCTTGTGATAATGTTTCATTCCTCCCCCTATGCTCTTTATAACTATTTCCACAGTAGCTGTTCTCAGGGAGTGACATTTCTGGGGTTTTTTTGCAGGATAATTTAAGACCATTAACATTATTTTTCTCAGTTTATGGCTCCAGCTGCTGCAATTTGTCTTTGAGATTCATGAGTCCTAAAATTCAACAAATTTAATTTAAAATGATGGAATGTATTGCCATTCATTTACAAATGAGAAACAACTGCAATAAACACAGAGGAAAAATAACTGGAAGAAATGGATGGTGTAATCATGCATATGCCATTGCCAGCCTGATCTCCTCAGGCTGTCCATGTGCTTTTCTGTTATATCAGTCAATCAAATGATACTGTATTGGAAAAGCTTCTTGGCTTATTAAGCAATACATTTTTAATGATATTTTTTATGACTTTCACACACGCAGAGTGGGCCAGTGCAGCTGTACCGAGTTTTGTCAGTTTTTATAAGTGTGCATCCTTGTACCAGGCTCGACCATTCAGAGGATGAAGGTCTAATAGTTCAGCCCCCCAGCAGCAAGCTGTACGCCTTCCCCGGCATCCTGATTCACTTTTATCTACACTGCGTAATATTGGCACTTAAATTTTGTAGTCAGTGAATATCTCAGCCTTTTAGACCACATCCTGATTTCCATAAAAATCAAAAGTATATAAGGCTACTCTGTATTTCTATTGAACTCTGCAAATAGAATGTTATCTTTCAAATTCAAACAATGGAGAACACTACGAGCTGCTTTTTATCTTGTGCTTGTTCAAAAGTTTTGGTTTGCACTTGGAAGTCAAATTAGAAGGTAGGTGCTGTGCTTTCTCGTAACACAGGCATTCTCAGTCTAGAACTCAAGAAACCAACCTGACCAATTATGTAAATAGGAGTGAAGGATGCTGTATCTGAAATCAAAGTTCCACATTCAGTTCTGCTAAATGTAACTTTGATCAAATTCTCAGCAACTTACCTCTTTTTTTTTAAAAAAAAATTAAATAGAAAATGAAGCCCATTAACTCTCGACCAAAGAAGTCCTGGTTCCTTCTCTCACCATTCCGACAGGCAACTGCAGTTCACCTGGTCAGGAAGCAGATCCAGCTGAGGATCAAAGAGCGAAAGCATCTTCTGTTGTAAATGTTTGGGGAGTTGATCTGGCTTCCTGAATACTAACCTGAGTTTCTGAGCAAACCGACAGCGTGGCTACTGGAGCACCAGGGCTGGTGCACGCTTTGCACGCAGATTGACGTTATCTGTTCTGAAACTCTACGTACCTTACAGAAACTCCTGTTGGAGGTTTGGAGGTTTTCTCCTCTGTGTTTAGATAGTCAACATTAATGGGACAAGAAGTAAAGATAACCATGGATTTATACCAGGGTCTTTTTCATCATGAGTTTGCTTGGTAGCCTGTATGATGCTGATGGCTCTGTAAGAGAAGCAGGGAGTCAGCTGTGATCTTTCCTGCATCACGGTGAGCCCCACCTCGTGCTGCATCTGTGAAAGTCATTCTCTTAACTGTGCACTGAAACTGGCAACCCTGTCACATTTAGGTTTTGACGTATCTTGACTCGTAATAGAGGCTATCAGCAACTTCCTGATCAGCTTTGTGAATCATGGTTAGTTAATACATGCCAACAGTCTGGGTCTGAGGCAGGGCTGTGTATGACATACCGTAAGATTTGCTGGTGATTTCTGGATAGCTCAGTTTGGATCAAATCTTTGTGCAATTTCACTTGGCAGCAAGAAGCGGGCGTTAGAGTTGTTTTTTCCCAGGGAGGTTTTTTTTCCCCTAAAGTCTGAAACCTCTTCAGGTTCATACACAGAATATTCTTGGGAATTGGCAGTTATGCAATTTTTCCTAGCGTCATTCTTGAAAAAGGTGGAGCAGTTCTCCCTGAAATTTTCTTTAAAATTCCCCAGAAGGAGAGTCCAAGCCTGCGAGGTGATAACCCGGGAAATGATAATGCGAAAATTCAGCAAAATTCTAGGCTACAAAACTATTTTATGCTTGTAGTCTGTGCGTGACCGCCACCCTCAACAACTGTTCCATAGAAATACGTTCTCCAAGCAGTCATATAGGGAATAGCATCCTCCAAGTGAACATAGAGTGCCAGCCAGTTCATGCTATGCATATTAATATTTCATAATGAAGTGCATAGACGTTTGGAGGATTTTGAACCATGGATATAAATTTGCATCTTGGACTCATACTCTAGAGAAAGGAAAACTGCATTCCATGTTTAATGTGCAATATATACTCTGCTTGGATGATTAATCACTGTCTGCTAACTTAATAAAATAATGCATCCTTTCACCACTTAAAATACCTATATTTTATACCAATGCACTCCTCAAATTCATGCATTTAAAAAAAAAAATAGTAATAAATATTTAAATGTGTAGCACCCTTACTTTTAGAAAACACTGTTTTAAAAAGACTCAGATAATTTCTAGACTACTTTTTGGGAATCTGTATCTAAGGCCAGAATTCATATGATTTCTAATCTGCATCCTTGGTGGTTGTTGAAGCAAAGAAATATAGATGTTTTCCTGAAAACGTGAAGGGAGAATTGGCAATATGAGTGTAGAGCTGTGGGAATAAGTAACATTAGATTTACTAAAGCAGCTTTAATGGAGATTAATTCTTTTTGAAAAGACTGAGGAAGTAACAAACCTTACTGTTAAAAGAAAGAAGCATACAAGCAATTATAGAAGGATCGATAGAATAATAGGATCAGTCGTTATGGATATCACAGTGAAATAATGCTAAATGAAATACCGGACATGTCTTTAGAAAATTGTATTTTGTTTTTACAAAGCAGTCAGAGTTATCTGACAAAAAAGGATGATATTTTTTCTTAGACTCTTACACATAGTATGGAACGCTAAATTTCTGCCTATGTGTCAATATATTGAACAATATCTATCTGATCAAAACCAGGAAGAACAATTTTAGATTCCTTCAGCCTCTCTCATGAGATTTTTTTTCTGCATGCCTTGTACAAAAACCTTGCCTCTTGTCACACACAACATTAACAGCAGGTGTGGATGAACAGGTTGCCTTCTTCAGTGAATTGCTGCTGCAAGAAATGGCAGAAGGCACAAACAGGAAACTGTGTCTAGACAGTTTCATGTAGCTTGGGATCTTTCTGTGCATGATCAGAAGGTTTTAACTCCTTTGGCTCAGGTTGAAAAGAAATAGTAGGAGTTATTGAAGCAACAGGAAAAGGGTGTTCCCACCATACTCTTTCAAAATTTTAATTAAATAAATCCAAAATAATTATAATTATTATTTGCCCATTGTGCACATGCCAGAATTAGTATATAGAGGTAATGGGAAAAAAATTATTTTCATAAATATTTTTTCTAGAAGCAAAAGAGAAAAATAGCATTTCTTGGATCATTATTTCCCAATCCTCCTTTTTCTCATCGTACTTACGTGCTAGAGATCAATTTGTATTAGAACAGGGCTGAATCCCTAATGGCCTCTGCTATTTTTTTCCCTGAGATATAAAAAGAACTTCTTATGGTGTTGTAAAGGTCAGACTCAAGATTCTGAATTTTCTTTTCACTTGCTTTGGTTTTCCTCTGGTATTGTTCTGTTGCCTTCTATGCATTTACTTTTGATTTAAAGTTCTGTATGAAGAAATTGAATCCATATGATAGATTGCAAGAAGTGAGGCAGCACACTTTGGAACTCAGGTCTTCCCTTCAAATAGTTTCTGTTCCCAGATATTTATAATTTTTTATTCTGTGTGCCATATTTTTCAAGTGCTTACTGACATAGCCACAGAATACAAATACAGGAAAGTATATTAATCTTTAATTATGGCAAGTGTTCTATTGAACAGGCCACAGATAATGATAATTGTATGGCCTATGATGATACAATCGAACAAGCGTGAACGAAGTTAGGCGTGTCAGTAATCACGTTATTTTTTCAGATATGATAGCAAATATTGCATTGTAATGCAGCAGAATGTAGAATTATCTGTAATATCAGAATTAACACAGGTCCTGAAAACAGTATAGTTACCTGAGCACAACACTCTACCTTGGCTAGTTTATCCAGCTGAGAAACCAAGCTGGGGTTTTTAAGGTTCTGCCCTTGCTTATCTTTAATGTGTCGTAACAAGTGCCAAAAGCATCTCCTGTGTTTCCATGAGCACAGTGAAAAACACTCGAACCTTTGTATGGCAAAAAGAACATTGCTCATGTCTCCTTTTCTCTACCACAGGCACAGTCATTTTATATAATGATATTTAACGTTCCCCTTTACTTTATTTTTCAGTATTTTGTGATTAGTCTGGACACCAGAATCTAGGGTTTTGAAAGTAATTAACTCTTAGCTAATAGGATGCAGAAGTGGCTCCCTTCCCCTCAAAAAATAAAGCCCAGATGTTAAAGAAGTGAGATCACATCGTGATTTTAGAAGTCAATGTTACAGTTAAAAAAGAGACCTGCATTCAGTAATTTGAAAGATTTTGTGGTGATAGAGGACGTGCAAAGAATAATTCTGGTAATATCAATGTTCATGAAGTTAGTAAGTTACGTCTGAATCACAGAATGACCCGAGTTGGAAGGGACCCACAAGGATCAAGTGCAACTCCTGTCCCTGTGTAGGACACCCCCAACGTTCACACTGTGACTCTGAGGGCACTGTCCAAATGCTTCTGGAATATTGTCAGGGTTGGGGCTGTGACTGCTTCCCTGGGGAGCTGTTCCAGTGCTCCACCACCCTCTGAGTGAAGAACCTCTTCCTAATACCAACCTAAACCTCCCCTGGCACATCTTCCTGCCGTTCCCTGGGGTGTTGACATTGATCACTAAAGAGAAAAGCTCTGTGCCTGCTCCTCCTCCTCCCCCTGTGAGGAAGCAGTGAACTGCCATGAGGTCCCCCCTCAGTCTCCTCCAGGCTGAACAGACCAAGTGACTTCAGCTGCTCCTCTTATTTCTCCTCTAGACCTTTCACCAGATTTGTGGCCTCCTCTGAACACTCTCCAGTAGTTTGAGGTCCTTTCATACGGTGGTGCCCAAAATTGAACAGTATTTTTAAACACATTCTGGTTTGCAAAGGAAAAAGTAAAGCCATGAAAATGCCAGAATTGCCAAGTGTGTGTTGACTCGTTTAGTTGCTACATACAGATGTGAGAAAATAGGCATTTTGATTGTTTCTTTTTTTTGGATTACATTTATGAAGTTTGTTTCTTATTTTCAAGGCCAGCATTTAATGAATTTCATACCATTTATGCATAGAAAGATCGTTATTAATCATGATTGGTCTATATTTCGGTAAGGCTTTTTTTCTGAGAATGAACATCTGTTGTTTCTGCTTGTGGAGTCACTTTTTGTGCAAGTTTTCTCTGAAGGACTAGAGCTGTGATACGTATGCCAAAAATGGGCCATATAAAGCATCTGGAGTGACTTATTTGGAAAACAGAATTTAGAAAATTAAATAGGAGAAGAACCTAAGAAAATAAGAAGTCACTTGTGGCTGAAAGAATACACAGTATTTATTTAGGCCTCTGGAGAACTTGGTCAGATAAATCTTCTTGAGCTCAGGAAGGTGTTTCTCAGACCATGCCTGTCAATGATATGAATGCATATTTGGGATGTAATAAATCCATGTTCACGGTCTTACTTTCAGTTAAGCAGAGCATTAACTGCACTGGAATGTCTTGCCTTGCAGGTTACGTACTAAGCTCTTCTGACACAATTCCAATACCTGAAAACATTACAGCTTTAATTTAGCATTAAAAAGTGTCAAACTTGCATTTAATTTATCCTTCCACCATATTTTGGGGAACAGATTCATACTTCTCCTGCAAGGTTGTGTTATCAGTTCAAATCTGCTCCATGGTGATAAATATCAGACAAATCCCATGTTTTAAGTAAAAATGAATTACCTGTTTAGTCTGGCAATAAGTAGCAATGACAAGGCTTAAACAACCGTGGACCTCTAATTAAACTCTTACTCCTAAACAAGGCTCTTGTCTAACTAGGTTAAGAGATAAGTAATCTGGTGTATTTGCCTATTTTTGTCCTGAATAAGCTCACCATTAATCTATTTTTAGGAAAATGTGCATATATCAAAGGACATACACAAACATAAATCTGGAACAACATATATGTGAATTGGGCCTTTATTCTATTCTTGGGACAATCAGAGGGTTTTGTCCCCTGACATCGTTATGGTAACACAGCCAGTATATTTTCATTTAAAAACAGAATACTATTCAGAAAATATTTCTAGCTTCTCAGGAACAGTTTCCCTGCCTTGTTTTTCCCACTGTTATGACTTAAAATAGATGAGAATACTGCACAGAAGATCTTTAGGCAGTGATTTTCTGGGTTATTTCTGTATCTGCGAAGTATTTCCTTTCAACCTTATAGATGCTGGTACCCAGGTGTGTCCTAAGACTGGAGTCTCAAAACACAGCTAATACATCAGTAGCAAGTGCATCCTTGGGGATGATTGAGTTCTGTCAATGAATCGGATCCTGTGCTGAATATAAGAAGTGACTTTTCCCCTAATGCTGGTGGTGTGAGTAATTTTGGCAATGGCAGTGCTCTCCTGGTATATTAAAAGCATATTACAATAACACCTTACCCAAATTAGGGCTGAATTATCCTTACAGACATATAACACATCTAAACTACCTGAGTTCAATAAAATTATGCTTGATTTCCACTTGTAGTTCATTATAGTTTAACAGGTGAACAAAACCTCTAACACTTTAAGCAGACCTTGCTTTATCTTTGCTTTTATGTCAGTTCTTCACTATTTTTACCGATGGAATGTTTTTCTAATGTCTTGCCTGAATCTTACTTTTGTGCACTGCAGGAAGGCAAGTACCCTACTCACCCTGAACAGGGAGAACAAACTAGTCTAAAAAAGGAAAAAAAGGGAAGCAATAAACCCAGATTTTGAGAGAGGGAACACGTAGGGCTAAGCAAGGAGACAGGCAGTTACTGAGAAACAGATCAGACCTGGGATCAGATTTTGAGAAGAAGCTGTCAAAATGTACCAGCCTGTAGGGAAATTACCCACCTGCATTGCTGAAACTGGAATATTTCTTCTGCTTGTTTGCCATCCTTAGAATTCTTAGAAGACTAGTCCCACTGTTTGCAGTAAGAAATCACTTAATGGTTGCCTAATTGTAAAAAAAAAAAAAAAGGTGGATAGCTATGTCTTTTCATGCCTAAGGAAGGGGATCCCGCTGGCAGCCCCGCAATATGGTACCTGCTACGATGTAAACAGTTGCAGAATTTTATTATAGGTCATGAATTTCTTTCCATGTCCTTGAAAATCTCCACGGGAATGCATACATTGCTCTTCATTTGCAAATTCTTGAAGCCGTTAACTGTCTGGTGTTACCTTATCTTATCCTAATTTCTTTAGCTCGTAATAGCTGTGGCCTATTTACTTTTGAGGTCTAAATCATCTTGCTTTAACAGAGGCAGGCTTACCTGGGGCAGTTTCTATTCCCTCTAGAAGCATGCTTTTATGATTATGATGTTTATAAGCCTCAAGCAAGTGGTCGGGAGGACAACACAGTGCTCAACTCGGGATGGCCCAATTTCATTGCTACTACATGACTAATTTTTTTGAAATCACTATTTCTTTCTTATTTGCACAAAATGCGTATCTTGCTACGAGTGATTTTTCTGATTTTTTTAATTTTGTACTGAAGTATTCTGTGGACAGCTTCAGTTATTATTTTTCTTCTTAGTATGGCTTTTAAAGACATGGACATCTTTCTAATTCACCTTCTGAAAAAGGTAACCGGTGGGTAACCTGTGAAACCTGTTATGCTTCTTGCTTTTTGGAAGCTATGAAAACCTTGCCAGACTGTTAGAAAATCAAAGCAGTGAGATTTTACATTCCGTCTGCTAAGTCAATATGGTTAGTTAAACCTTTTCTTCATGGAATTGTGCCATTTTATGTATGGAGCAGTTAAAAATAAGAGTCTTCACCTTCTGCTGAGGATGGGGAAAAAAATTGGAAATATCTTCCCTTTGGTTCACCCCGTTAATTTTAATTTTTTCCAGTTCTCAGCTTAGTTCCAGTCCGTTTTCACCATGGAGGTTGTGAAAGCCAGTCACAATCCTTGCAGGTACAAGAACACTTTTAAGACCTCTGCTTGTCAAGAAAGAGGCTGCAAAAAGAACTGGAGAGCTCTATTAAAGTTACCCACTACCACTATGATCATCTCATGAGCTCTGAGTCTGTGGCATGGCTATAAGCAGCATGGCAGGTGTTCCGAATGTTTCCTGAGGTGCTGCTCTCTGAATATCCAGGAGTGAGAGCAGTTGAATTGGTATAAAAATGAATTTTGATCTTCTCAAGTTCGGTGCCATCTTCGTAACTTAGCTATTTTTCTTTCTAATAATATTTTTAACATTATATCGTTACCTATTGAACATATATATATATATATATACACACACATTAACTCTGCAATTCTTCTCCCTGCAAAAGAATTCTTCAAAATCTCCAGCTGAAGGTCTATAGATATTTTGACATCTTTTTAGCAGGTTTCTTCTGCAGTTGCGTAGCATCAGTCAATTGAGAAACTTGTCTGACAGATATTTTCTGCGCAGTTTTGTGTGCGATTGATATGGAATAGATCTCTAATCAGAGGTTTGGACAAGTTTAATGTTTTGGATTTTTTTTCTCCCTTGACTTGTCTCCTTATTCAGGGTAGTCCTGATTTACTCAGTTGTTCTCTTCTTCACGATTTGGAAAATGTGGGGTTGGAATATTTAAAGCTTTTCTTTCACAGTTTGTTTTCTGAATGCCATGTTAGAGAATGCATTTATCCTTTGTTAATAGATTAAATATTACCAAATCTTTTTACAGAAAGGGTCATAGTGCATAGCTCAAACAGCTCACCTGCTAAATGCATTGAGGTTGGAAAAAAATCCCTTAATTACCATCAATTTACTGTGAGTTCACTCCTTTTCTTACCACTTGCTTGAAATAGATGACATTACACACAGCTATTCAGTCTATACTTCTAATGACATTCGTAATATTCTTTGTGAAGAATATATCTCTCAGGCCAGACTGTTGATATTTGATATGCAGTGATTTCTCATGACTTCAGTGTTCGTATTGATTACCCAGCTTCAGGAACAAAGTATGGGAGATACGGAAGATCTCTAGGAAATGGGAAAAAAGGGTAAAGCCAGGAATATACTTGTGATTCTGTCTCAAAGAGGAGACAAATAAGAGATGGCCTTTATGTACTCAGTATTTCTTCTTGTGCATGTGTGTGTATAAGATATCATTTTTCCCAGGACAGGAATGAGGAAGGAACAGAAATATATTGGAAATGTATCTGAATTAAGTAGTTCTTGTGTTTACACAGAATGAAACCAACAGCTTCTTAGGTTTAAAAACCTATGCCTAGCAGCACAGTAGTTCTGGACTGTCAGGAGATTCAGCATGTGCCTCCAAGGCATCTGTTACTGAAAAATATTGGACCAGATGGGGATATCCTCATTTTGAAATATTTCTTTGTTACACTGTGCAGAGGCATGCATTACAAACTAATTGAACAGACATGTTTCTATGTTAGCATTAGGCTTACTACGAAGTGCTGAGATAAGGAGGGACGGGTATACTTACGTAAGCAGATGTAAGTTTAACGTGCTGACAGACTATTTTGGTATGTTTAAACAGCATCACTTTTTCTACAATCAAGTAAAAAATGTTGAGGCTGCTTACAGAAACAACAATGAATAAAAATTAACAAAAATGCAAAGTTTTAGGAACTTTTACTTCCAGATAGAAGGGAAAAGCAAAGAAAATTAACAATATTTACGTTTATTTTTTTCCACTCTACCTGTGGGCGAAAAACTGTTAAGGGTCTCGCATATATAGCAAGGAGCATAAATAATACCATTTTCACTGAAAATGCATTTTAGTGGTTCAAACAAAATATGGCTGAGTTTAATGGGTTCCAGTTATGATTTTCCATAATAATTTGGGTTGGCAACAAAGGTTTTCTTTTAGATATTTTCCCCAGCAAATAATCCAGCAACTTGTCCTTTGGCATAAAAAGGAATATTAATGTAGTTAGTGTATTTTTCCCTTTTTTTCTTCTGTGGAGCCTGATTTCAAGAATAAGCTCTAAGAACGTGCATTGTAACAAGCCTTACAGGTAAGACAGAATAATGAATAATTTTATGAATCCCAAAGTACCTCTCCGGGGGGGAAGTCTGTGTCTATTGGTCCCATCAATCTGGGTACATAATGCTTTGTAATCAAACATAAAAATGCCCAGGGAATTCTGATTCTTCAAACTGAGGGTGTGGTCAAATCCAAATATTTGAAAATTTACTTCAAATTCAGATATTAGCTTGAGATGGAGACCCTTTGTCTAGAGATGAGTCTGCAGCTGATTTGAGTCTTTAAATTTCCCAGTTTGGACCTGAAATGCCTTGTATGATCATGAGATACTTAGGATCCATCCCGGTGTTTCTGGGGCTCAAATTCTGACATCTAGTGAGAAGCACTATCACATAAGTTCTCTCAAGGAAATATTCAGAGAGTGTCCTAATTTCCACAAGATATTTTCTGCTCTAAGTTAACTTAGACATTAATATGAGACAACTCCTGGGCAACATTCGTAGTTAGAATTTATATTTGGCCACTAGTGAATACGTTTCTGGGCTATTAATCACAGAATCATAGAATCCCTTAGGTTGGAAAACACCTATGAGATCATCAGGTCCAACTGTAAACCTAACACTGCCAAGTCCACCCCTAAACCATATCCCTAAGCACCACATCCACACGTCTTTTACATGGCTCTGGGGGTGGTGACTCCACCGCTTCTCTGGGCAGCCTGATCCAACGCTCGACAATCCTTTTGGTGAATATTTTTTTCTGAATATCCAACCTAAACATCCCAGCCTCCTCTGGCACAACTTGAGGCCGTTTCCTCTCATCCTATCACTTGTCACCTGGAAGCAGAGAGACCGAACCCACATCACTACAACTTGCTTCCAGGTAACTGTAAGGAGCGATAACATCTCCCCTCAGCCAGACTGAACAATCTCAGCTGCTCCTTTAATACTTATGCTCCAGACCCTCCACAAGCTTTGTTGCCCTTTTCTGGGCAAGGTCCAGCATCTCAATGTCTGTCAAGTAGTGAGGAACCTAAAACTGAACACAGTATTCCAGGTGCAACCTCACTAGTGCCGAGTGCAGGGGGACGATGTCTTCCCTACTCCTGCTGATCACATTATTTCTGATGCAATCCAGGATGCTGTTGGCCTTGGCCACCTGGGCACACTACCGGCTCATATTCATCTGGCTTTTGACCAGTACCCCCAGGTCCTTTCCCACTGAGCAGCTTTCCAGCCATTCATCCCTAAGCCTGTAACGTTGCATGGGCTTATTGCGTTCCAGGTGTGGGACCTGGGCCTTGGGCTTGTTGAATCTCATACAACCGACCTCAGCTCATCAGTTCTGCCTGTCCCGATCCCTCTGTAGAGTAACACTCTTTCCCAACTTGAGATCATGTGCAAACTTACTGAGGGCGCACTTGATCCCCTCATTTAGATGACTGATGAAGTTATTAAACAGAACTGGCCCTGACACTGAGCCCCGCTGAACACCACTTGTGACCAGCTGCCAGGTGGATTTAACTCAATTTGGACCTGGCCATCTAGGCAGGTTTTTTTACCCAGTGAAGTATATGCTTGTCCAAGTCATGGGCAGCCAGTTTCTCCAGGAGTTAATGTGTATTTTTCTTGTTAACTGGTCTGGAAAATAGTATATATGCAGTCAGTTACCAGGGCTCTACTGGCAAATTTCAGCATGCTTTCCTGTGGTTACGCAGTTATTTCTGCACGTACCTTTAAGTCCCTAAGTCTCTTCTAGTATTAGAAACCAGAGAATTGGACACCTGTTCATACAATTTATTCTTTTAGATTTGTATTATAAGTTTTGTATTACAAAACATTCAAGGAGAATCAACTCAGAACAAGTCTTGTATGCTTTTTATCTCCCCCTCCATGGCTGGTGATATTTATTTTTTTGCTCTTTGTTTAATTTTTTAAAGGAGCATTTTAGAAGCTGTCACTGCCTGACTGTTCAATAGCAGTGTTATTCCTAGAGATCAGCCCAAGTTGTCAGATCTGCTTGCAATTGTCTTAAGCCAGCTAATCTCCTCTAATTGCAGACAGGACTTGTACAATGTAGAAATATCACATAGCACATTCTGACTGATAGGAAGATAGAATCTCTTACAGCATGGTTATTTACTTTCATACTTTTTAAAAATCTGAATGTGCACCAACCAAAAATTTGCACTTAAAAGGATGTTTGTGTTTAATGTTGCGACACATACATTACCATTTACTTTTGCAATTCTCCCAGCTAAATTTAGGAAGACAGTTTTAGGTCGTGAAGTCTAGAGAAATGTTTCAAATACAGACAGAGAATATGCTCAATTAATATGCCACGTATGGATTTATGTGGATAAAATTTGAAATGGAGATTGCTCACCATGCTCCATCTTGGGAGATTTAATAATGGATTCTTCCTAATTCGGGCTGAAATGTTACACACATGCGCGGATGCACGCACGGAGCGTTTAGCAGGTTCACAAAGGCTGGGCATAGTGTAGTGTTTAGGATGGATTTAGTTAATTGACTGATGTTTCAAAGAACTTGGGATACTATAAGAAACATCTACCGTTTCAGCCAAAGAGAAAAATGTTAACCAAAAAAACCATCCTGAGTTTTTATAGAGCACTTTTATGGTATAGTTAGCACCTGTGTCGTACCGGTGTTAGTAACTAAGTCCTTGGTCATTGTGACTGAAAGGACAGAATAGAGCGCAGCAAAATGAACTGAACCGAGACCAGTATCAGTATTTAAATCAACACTGCAGTAAGAGTGGAGTGGGAAATGCAGAGATCAAGGACGGTTGGGTGAAACATTTTGAGGAGGAAAATCTTCACTGCAGGTATGAAACGATATAAATTACCCGAGAAAATTCTATGAACTATATAATTTCCACTGCAGGTAAAGTTTCTTTTAATTTACAAGAGAGATTCAACAGTTTCATAAGCTCTGCAGTAATGATTAATATATTTATATGTATTTCAAAATAGTTGATTGGAAATAATGATTTCTCCTCTTCTTTCATGTCTCTGTATTACTATGACTTTATTTAGGTTTGTCAGGATCCTCTTTTTATCGTGAAGCATATACGTTATCTTCTATGTACACAAGCATACGTGTATGTGCACGCATGCATAGGTATGTATACCCAGGTATATACACTTCAGACCTTCAGATTTTTAAAAAATGAAATACCACCTTTTTAAAACATACTAAGCATGCCAAGACCTGGAAAGTCCTTTTTCTGATTTGCAAAAATGTTGAGTTCTATAAATAAGACTGACACGAGCATGGCTTGGAAAGCATATTTGGCCTTAGGAAAAAACCCAAAGCAGTTATATTTTGTGGTACAATGGACCGAAGAAAGGATAAGGCATTTCCTAAAAATTTTTAGTAAAAAGGAAATTACTGTAAGCCTTGCTACACCTGTTGCATATCCTCAACTGACTCTCAGATATGTAACAACGGGGAAAAAAGACTTCTTTATGTAGATAGGCAGTACTATCTTAGGATGTTTAAAGAGAAATTGAGTAAAAAATAAACTTCAGCTAAGTAGCTTTTGCAAAACTTTTGAAAAATATTATCTTTATTTTGTCTACTTTGAGAGCTTAAGTGAACCATGTGGCTTTAAAATTTGATTTTAAAAATTCATTTATGGGACCTAGAAAACTAAGTATTCTAGAAGACAACTTTTCCCACACTTTTAGTATCTGATAGTGCAAGAAAATGTCACACACTCATATTCTTGGAACACTGAAGTTGAGTCACAAAGAAGAATCATGCAAAGGCACGCTGTAAGCTAAAAGTTTCTTTATTCTAATAAATTACAGTTCTCATTTGCATACCTCCCTTTCTGCCTGTCAGTCTATGTAGTCAAGCTTTCAATTATTTATAATTTCAATCTGATGAGTTTAAACTTATCCCTTCACATAACCCACCAAACCTCTTTGGCATTACCAATTATTAGTGTTTAATACTGTACTTAGAATTGTGTCTCTGTTTCCCTCTGCTGTTCTGCTGAGACATTGCTTATTTTTCCAGTTACTGCACTTGGGAAGCCCCTACTTAGCCTACTTTAAAGCCAAATTATATTATTTTCTCGCCTATAAACATCTGCCAGAAGGTCTCCAAAACTATTAGGACACAAGCTTTATGGTGTATTTACAATACATAAACGTATCGGGAAGTAGGAATGTAGAAAAACACCTATAGTAAAAGAAAGGATGAGCTTTTGGGGTTGTATAGCTAGAAATGACAATGACTTTATCTCATGTTCCAGGGGCTTGACCAAAGGCAAGGTGAGCTAAGAGGAAAGCATTTTTCTCTACCAACTACTTTCCCACTGAGAACATCCAGAGGTGGTTACAACCTGGAGTTTACAAACACCCACGAGACCAAGACAGGATAGGATGGGAGGCATCAGAAGAGGGAAACTTCTGCATAGTGCCCCCGTATCTCTTGCTGTGGAGTGAAATTTTCAGGTTTTTCTTCAATGGAAAAGAAAATTTCATCTGAGCAGAATAAAAATATCCCTTAGATTTATTTCCATTTAGGAAACCTCTTCACAGAAGACAGAGTCCTTAATTTTGATTTACAAACATAAAGCTTAGGTTGGGCTGCCATCTGGGGTACCTAAACTGCTTGTAAACTGAGATAATTCAAGAGATAGTGGACAACAGAGCAGCTTCTATATTTCTGTTGGTGTCAGTGCTAAATGTCTAAAATTCTGTGAGTAAAGGTTTTTCCAAAATTATCTTATGTTCTGGAACGAATTTGTTTATATGGTATTTAAACGTGCACTGTAAATCAACCATTTTTTGCAAATCCTGGTGTAGTTTAATAATCAGCTGCCTATTAGAGTGTGGTTAGTTCCTTTTATTTTATTTTGTTGAGTCTTTTTTTAAGGTTGTAAGTGCTTTCACTGGTCATATATATGTGTGTTGGCTCCTATATTTCTATTTAAAAACGTATTTAATTCCAAAAGTAATTTTACTCTAATGCTATTGTACTTTTCTACTGCGCTTACCATACTTTAGGTTTAGCTTGATTAGTTAAATTCATTGACCTCTTTTGCCTCCAAATTCTGAAGTTCACTATGATGAATCTATTTCGAAACTTCTCTTTCATTAACAATATAAGGCAATAAAAGATTTTTTACTCTTAAATCTTTGCAAGTGCAAATGCAGTGTTTTTTCCTGGCTAGTGTAAAAAAAAATAGTGGTGTTTGCTCAATTAAAGTAATATTGCCTTTTAACTAATGTATTTTTTAATAAATCTCCAAACTATCCTTACTAATCTGGAGATGCAGAATATATACTCAACAATTAACAAACAAGTAATTTGCTTGCCATAATTTATTCTCATTTACAAATGGCATCATTGTTATAAATGGTCTAAGCTTCAAAAATCTTCATTCCATTGTTGTTTTTTTCCAGAAATATACAGCTGCACACTTCTATAATTTTCCAATTACTCCCAAATTTTCAGATTTTTACTGAATTCCTTATTTATTTCTAGATTATATTAATTTTTGGTTTAGTTCCCTGAATTTAAATTGTTAAAAGTTGACAGAGATGCTAAAGGACTTCTTAGGCCATCAAATAATTCAAGGACAATTTTAAATGCAGTATCAGGTGTTTTTCAAGATACCTACCTCTGAGGCAAATACTTGACAGAACACTTAGTGAGGTTTCAGATCTATCAAAAGCTTAAGTCTTCCTTGCAAAGTCCAAACATTGCATTATGTTTCTGAAAGCAACATAAGGGTAACGTAGCGGTGGTTTTATTTAAAGGGAATTTCTGATCAGATTATATTCTGCTGAGCAAATTAATTTAGGCTGTTTCCTTCTTTGTTGCTTCAGACAGTTAAAGGTGATATCAAAAACTTGAAACAACTTTTTGTGTGAAATGTAAGCTGATTAACAGCTTGATTTAACTGTTATTGATGTTGACCAGTAGATTTTCACAGTACATATTTGTTGAGATTCCTTTTGTGTTTGCTTTGAATATTTTCATTAATATTTTTATAAAATGGATGACAGCTATTTTTTTCAAAATATTTAAATCAACTTGTAGTTGTTAAGCTTTCACATAACCTATTCTAATAACTGTATTAAATACTGTAAAATGGGTTTTTCTCAGACTCAAATAATTGTCATTGAAACACTTTTTTAAATGTGTTTATCTTTGCATTTTGGGAGGTTTCATGTGCCAGAGTGCCTTCTATTAGTTCTTCCCTTCTTAGGGCCTCACACTATGAGGGGTGACATAGGCTGCGGGCTCAGGCTGCCCAATTCCTATTGACGTCCCTGGGTCAGAAGGCTGGGGAGCTGGAGCCAGACGCTCTAATCTCCACTCTGACTGGAATAAATCTGGTCTTGGAAAGTTTTTCTCATGTGCAAAGGATGGTCTTTAGGCTGACACTTCTGTGTTTTCCTCTTGTTTGTACAACTTTAACACCAGTCAACAAAGAGAGTGGCAGATATCTCCTAACGATCGGACAATGCTTTAAAGGTGGTTTTGGTAGCTGTTGTAGTAGGTCGCAGATATAGCTGTACAGCATTAGTTATCTCTTAGAGACAGAGATGGCTTTCAACCTGCTAGTTCAATCAGGTGTAATCATCTCTCTGTGTCCTGACTTGAAATCTCTCTTTACGACTCTTGTCTGGTCCCCCCGTGTGCTCTGTACTTCCTGGCACGCGGCTGGGATACTTCTTAAGGGAGCAGACAGCCACAGTGTAAAGACATGCAACCTGGAGACTGCCAGATTACAAGAAAATACTTCTGCAAAGCAAAATTCAACTCAGGAGAGTCTGCAATTAAGAGCAGGAGAAAACTCATTCATCCTTCTCTCTTTTGGTAGACAAGCACACTCTACTGAAGTCAGAAAACTGGTCCTACTTTGTATACGTAAAATAACATTACCCTCCTTTAAAGCACTCCAAAGAGCCTGATTTTTCCCACTGGATTGCAAGAATTACATGGAAGTTCTCATGTTCTGGTTGCTCTAGAAGCAGTTTAGAAATAGCCTGTGCAGAAACCCCTGTAATTTTAATATTAATTTGAACACTTCAAATAATTCAGTATAACTTTTTTAAATTAAATCAAACATGAAAAAAGTAATCTTAATCTTAACTAGTGTAAACAGTGCATTTCGACGTTCTACCTTTGGCAAGTCAGAAATTAACAGTACTCTACAGCAGAGACAGCTGCTCAGCCCATCTGTGACTAGCCTTTGCTAACTGCATTTTAAATTAAAAAATGACAGCCCTCTAGTTACACAGACTCAAAAATGTGGTTTCATTAGGTAAATGGATATGTTTACACAACTGGCAGACCCACTCATCTGAAGGTTATGGAGTTACAGATTAGGAACCAAAAAGCTGCTGTGGAAACAAGTATTTATAATATGAGGAAGAATTTCTTCACTGAGAGAGTGGTCAGGGATTGGCACAGCTGCCCAGGGAGGTGGTGGAGTTGCCATCCCTGGAGGTGTTTAAAAGACGGGTAGATGAGTTTCTTAGGGATGTGGTTTAGTGGGGAGACAGGCACAGTTGGACTCGGTGATTTTGGAGGTCTCTTCCAACCTTATGATTCTATGAATATGTGTGTATGAAAGATCTTTGAAACATAGATAGGCCTTTGAAAGATGAAAAAACCTTTTAACAACTGAAGGAGCAATCCGCTTAGGAAAGACAAAATACCAGTCTGGTTCTGGAGAATTCCATGCAGTTAGTCCAGCTGAAACTTGCTGAATGTGTGGTCCACGTTATTTAAAAAACTCAGTTCTTGCAAATAAGTAACGATGAACATTAGATATTTTGAACAGAAAGGTTTTACAATTTTAAAAGAGTGAGCAAAAGGCTTCTTAAAGTAGATATGACGTTCTTTAGGAATATACGAACTTAAAAACCTGTCTCATTTAATAGATACAAACCAAAAAAGTTAAGTGTGTGTATGGACATACACAAATGCTTAAATTTGTATACTCATGCATTTTGTGAAAGAAATACAGTAGTGCAAATGCACCCTGTTTTTATTGAAAGTTGATGCTTCCCAGAATAGCTTTGATTTCAAGAAATGTGTGAGGAGTTTCAAAGCTATGTAGAAAAGAAAACAAAACAAAGCAGAAAGATAATCTTAGATTGCCTCCAGTATTTTATAAAAGCGCAAAGATAGTTTTCTTTGGCATAGACACTTAGGACTCCCTCTGCAATTGGATTCTCTAACTAGCTTAACAACACCAACTCAATTTGAGTATGAGATATACCCTAAATTTGGCAGCCTCGTTGAGACTAAATGAGCCCTAAGTAAATGAAGAATCTTGTGAGACCCCACCAGTGCTGGAATACCCAACATAAGAAGGATATGGAACGGTTGGAACAGGTCCAGAGGAGGGTCATGAAGATGATCTGAGGGCTGGAGCATCCCTGCTGTGAGGACAGACTGAGAGCTGGGGTTGTTCAGTCTGGAGAAGAGAAAGCTCAGGGGAAGCCTTACAGCAGCCTTTCAGTACCTGAAGGGGCTACAGGAAAGCTGGGGAGTGATGTTTTACAAAGGCGAGTAGTGACAGGATGAGAAGAATGCCTTTAAATTGAAAGGGGGAAGATTTAGATCAGACATTAGGAAGAAATTCTTCACTGTGAGGGTGGTGAGACACTGGCACAGGTTGCCCAGGGAAGCTGTGATTGCCCCCTCCCTGGAGGTGTTCAAGGCCAGACTGGATGTGGCCTGGAGCAGCCTGAGCTGGTGGGAGGTGTCCCTGTCCATGGGAGGAGGGTTGGAGTTAGATGATTTTTAAGGTCCGTTCCAGCCCAAACCATTCTATGGTTCTGTGATTCTATGAAATCGATGCAATTACAGGTGTTATATCCTTGTCAGGAACAAAATATAAGATCAATATTTTATCACATGAACTCTTGTCTGTAGCCTGCTTGTGGGGCTCACTGAGAGATTTGTCTGACCTTCCTCTTTTTGGCTCTCTTAGTATTTTCCCTCTTGTACGCGAGACCAAGCTTTAAAAATTACGTGAATAGTGGCTACTATGGCTTTCTGTCTTTGGTGCCTACATAGAAAAGATCCTGCCTCATGAATTTTTAAATAGTATTAATAGATAGAAACATTTGATAAACTAATAAGACATTCCAAAGAGAAGCACTAAAGAGTGAAAACCAGTGAAAGTAAAAACTAGAGTGTGATCTGAAATACTTTTGACAGAAAATACAGGCTTCTGAGAAGCAAAGTCTTGTCAAGTGAAGAATGAACGACGTGGCCAACTTGCAATTCTTCTCCATTATTTTGTGCCTATTATTTTTACAATGTACGTGGGAAAACTATACTAGTTTGCTTTCTCTGTTAGCCTGGAGGTTAAGTGAAAGCTGATTGACCTTGAGAAGTCAGGGTCTAGTAGGTAATATCCTTTATCTGACTCAGGTGCATTTCAGCTAATAATAAAGGTAATTAAGAAGAAAAATACACATTTGAGATGATAGGACATAAATGAGGATTGAAATTAATTTTTTTTAAAAAGATTTGCATGTAACAGAGATCTATATATCTAAAAGGTTTGAAGAGATAATATTCCAGAGAAACTGTGAGAGTGAAAGCCATCAATGGATGTATCTGCACGTGGACTGTATGTGTACACAGAGTTGGTAAAGTCCCATGTTTGTGTGCACAAATGTATTCAAAGTGGTTTCATATACACAGTTTACTGCTGGCCTTGTTCCTCCTTAAAGCTTCTTGACAGGTTTTGAGGATACACTCACTGCATATGGTGGAAGACCAACAATATGAAATCAAAGCGCTCATCAGAAGTTGTTTGCTTTACTGCCAGTGGTACCAAGTCAGTAAAATGTTCTATTTTGGTTTTATTTTACTTTAACAACCCCATTATTTTTGCTATTTTTTTACCTTCTTCTCCACCATCCAAAGAATACTACAGACAGACAACTTGAAAATCCTATCAATGGACATAGCACCTGTTTTCTTTTGGGATTTTTTTATGGAACTTTAGGTTTCTTAGAGTTGCATTTAAATTTCATGTGGTTTGAACCAGATATTTTTCATCTCATGTAAAGGAGGGGATTTTATTCATCTTTCTACTCTGCCTGGCCTGTATCTCTATCATTAATATTTAGTCTGTGCCTTTTGGGGAGAATTTCAGTAACTGATCTCTTCAAGGGAGATTTTGTGTTTGTAATAGGGTTTATAAACGTGTATACACATACACCTTTGCACAGTGGCTGTGTATACACTCCTTCTCTCTGAAAATATGCAGCAAAATTGAATAATGAGCAGCACAAAACGTCTCTAGTCACAGAGCGCAGGAAACTTAATGGGCGGTTTATTTTATCTTGCTGTTGCTCATCTTCCCTCCTGTCTGAAAAACAATGTGCTCCAGTAATATTACCAGAATTTTTCACCTAGGTACATGTAAGTAAATTTCTAAGGAGGCAGCGCCGTCTGTTTTGTCTGATGTTAGACTGGGTTATGATCCCACAGTAACTCGAACAGAAATCTTCTCTGTGTTTGATACCATGAAGTGAAATAAATAACAAGTAAATGCAAGCATCTTGTTGATGGAATTGTTTGGGGAAAATTAGGGAAGAAAAGAGTTAGGAATAAGCATAATAGTGTGATCTTTATTTATACCTCTTCTCAAGTGAAGCAGTTCTTTCCTCTTTTATGGAAACATCTTAAGGATGAGTAAAACACTTTAGCAGAGAAAACTACCCTGATATAACAAATTCACTGATAACACAAGGAGGTTTCTTCTGTGAAAAGAGCTAAGAATGAGCAAGACTAATTAGTAATGTTTGGTTAATTAGTAATATTTGGTTAATTTATTGTTTTCTTACAGCACGAGCAACTTTGGGTATTTTTTTTTTTGAACTTAAGTATACATATTTCAGCAAACGTACTGCATACAAACCATGTGATTTGCGTAATTTCTGTTGAGTTCGGATGCAATAGACCATCTAAAACACATGGTATTATTAGTGTAAAATTGTAGCACAGCAACGGTACCGCTTATGCTAGATGCTGTACAAATACTCAAATAGGCATGATTTTGATTTCGACTCTCTACAATTATCTTAAAAAAGAAGATGAAATGAGCAAGTGGGGCAAGCAATAGCTGGGAGCAAGTAGGAATTTAAAAAACCAAACAAATAAGATTATGTCCAATATTTACCAGAATAGAAAACACAGGATAAAAGCAAAGACTAACCAAACTTCCTTTAGGGGTCTTTCCCTGCCTCTGACTTTAACTCTGAAAATATCCAACCTCAGTAAATATATTCTTGTCAGCTCTGTCTTGCTAGTCAATTCCCTTGGTCTTCTCTCTGGGCTTTATTTTGGTATTTTTACACTATAGCTGATGCAAAAAAAAAAAAAAAAAAAAAAAATCTGTTCTTAAAATATCCATTTGATTCTCCACTTCCAGGCAGAATTTGTGACTGACCAAGAATTCTGTATTCACACTGTAGGATCTTGCCTCAGTAGGAGAGCCACGGTACATTTTTCTAACCGCAGGATACTTGTGTGTTCTGTAATTTCTTGCAAAGGTCTGATGAAAAGAAGAGGGGAAAATGTGTGGTATTCAGGAAGCAGAAATAACATTATGAATATCTACATTGCGTGCAGATAATGCTGAACTTGGACTCTTGTGAGGAACAATAGTTCAGACCTGCACGTCAGTGAAAGGAGGTTTATTTCCCAACACTAATACCTATTCTCCATTAAGTGGTGACATCCAAAAGGGCATTTTCAAATGCAAATATGAGGCAACTTATGTCAATTTTTGTCAGCCTTGGTGGATCTACAGTCATAATAATCTAGTCTTTTTTTTAAACTGAGGAAAATTAATCCCCTAGGATGCCACAGCAACCAGGGGAATGTACCAATGCTCCTTACTCTGCGGTATGCAGAGATGTTGGATGTCTCTGCCCGAATACCTCTGGAAATGATAGTAAAAAGAAGTGCTTTCTGTGAAGACCCTCTTGGGGTGTCTTGTTTTCATGACCTTTTAATGACCTGAAATATCCAAGCAGTGCGTACTGAATAAACCAAAGCCAGGTAAATGACGGAGGCTACTAGAGCTGTCTGACTGCTCGGCAACCAGCCACCACAACTGTTTTCTGTGAGCTACATCCAGAAATATGTCCTCAAGAGAGAAGAGAGTCTTTGAGGTTAATAAAGTAACCATATAAAACAAGAGAGATTGCTGCTGAATTGCATGTGCTGTTTTATGCTTACTGGGACATATCAGCACATGACAACTCCACTGGAATGAATGGCAATTTCATGGCAATTCATGCAAACATTACTCATATCTTCTGGCAAGGTTATCTAAGGATAAAACTTATAAAAAGAAGGTATTCAGATGAACTACTTGCTTAAATTGACTGCAGATCTGTACCATGTCTCCATTGCTTATCTCTTTGCCTTCATACATTTAAAAAAAATACCAAAATGGGGAGGTTTTTTGCGTTTAGTAGATGAATTAAGAAGCAGTTACACGGTAAAAAGTGAAAGGACTACTGACTTGTGATACTGAATCATTCATTATGCAATATTATACATTAAGGACAAGCAGATGTCAGTGAATGGTATTAAAATGCAAAGAGAATTTACCTTATTACACTGAGATCCTTAGGCATTTTAGGTAGAGGTGGGTAGCTATTAGATTACTGAGTCTGCATGGTGCCAATAACACTTCTCTGTATAACTAATTTATTTTATAGATCTGCACAGTGTGTTTTGGACACTGAAAGTTACTTCACAAATTGCACAGCATCGCAGATTTGCAATCCAAGTGACACTGAAAGACTGTGTGTAGTTGAAGATGTAGGGTAAACATCCAATAATTCATACTCTTGGTATGTTCCTTAAGGAGCCATTTCAAGGAAAATAAAAGACACAGTAAGGTTTCTTTGAGTGTTGATCTCTGGTATCCCACGACAGCTTTAATCAAATATTTCTCCCTCCTTCTTTGCTTCTGAAAATATTTATTTGGTGGCATAATCAATCCTGCTGACTCCTGCTGTGTGAGACAAGCCAACACTACAAATGGGTCTTATCCTCAAAATAGCTGTCATGCTACAAGAGAACCTACTAGTGAAACTACCCACACAAACATGTGTGTGGGTAACAATCACTTGTGAACTTACAGGTGTTAAAGGCCTTTTCAGTCAGCAGAAAACTTATTCTGAATCACAGCTAATAGGGCAAATGATGTGGGAAAATTGTAATTGAAGATTAAGTTTCGTACAACCACTTTTCTGTTGAGCCTTTTAGAACTGTCCCAGAGATTTTTGTTGTCCGTGAATCAAGACAAAATAAGTATAAGCGATGTTTTGGAGACTGCGTTAGTGTTGATAAAAGGTGTGCTGCACATGTATAATGTTACCTAAGCATCAGGGCCAAAAATTCACGTGCTGAGTTCAGAGCATAAATGATGATGAAAAATATCTCTTGATTTTTTATTTATTTTTTTTTTTTCAGAGGATGAGAAAGTCTGGAGGGGGTCTTGGTACCTATACAGAGAAAGGCAAAACCCACTATTATTGTAAACATGGCTCAGTAAGTTTTACAACAAGCTTAAAAGTAATCATTATGTGTATGGAAAAATTCACGGTTGACAAAAAGATTCCTGCTGGGATGGACTAAATAAGAATTGCTGTCATGTTCAGATGTTTCTGGAGAGTTTTTTTTTTCTTTTCTTTCTCTTAGTGGATCCATTTTCTTAAGAAAAATGAGAAAAAATGTTTAATATTATTCTTTTCAGTCTGTATTACCTGCTAAACCTAGCATTGTTTTAGAACCATGAAAATGCTTCTAAGAATACCAGACCTCACCAGTTTAAAACTCTTTGTGCTACATTATTCACAAGTTATTTCAGGAGAAGATGTAATGAACCTGTAGTAGGTGTATATGGGATTATTTTAACTTCCTGTAGCAATTTGTATGACACCACTGGCAACTTGAAGCTGAAATATTAAAGCATCTTTCTTCTGGCAGAGAGGTTTAAATGTTTTACTGTGAAAATGAAGAAAGTTAAAGCACTGATTTACTTCTGTTTTCTTCTCTTCTTGCCACTGCTTCCTTCAGTTCATGTCTTTCTGGTGGAAAATAATAGCACAATATTTATATAATAACATAGTATTAGTCTACAATGATATATATATATAATAATAATAATAACAGCAATAATAATAACAATAATAATGAACCCAACAAAACCATCTCACCATCATATTCACTTCTAGCAGATAAGCCTAAAGGGATCAGGTCATTGCTAGACAGCTCTTACCCCAAATTGCGAAAAATGGCAGTAACATAGTGTTCTGGCTTCAGCTGATGTAGTTGTGCTCACTGTGGATAGAAAAATGCATCTATGTCAAATTTGACATATTTTTCAATCTAGGAAGAAAAATCCTAAAGTGAGTACCTACATTTCCCGATTCATGTTTTCGCAGTTACTCAGTGGCACGAGTATTCTGACTTAAGCTGCGCCGTAACTTTCAGAAGGAAAACCGGTTTGGTTTAGAACAGTCAGGGAGTTTGGACAGGGACAGGCTCTTCTTTAGATGGACACTCCACAAAACGATGTAGTAGCAAGCATTGGTGGGATAAATCTAGCTAAACTGTGTTCAGTGCAGGGGTCAGAGTGAGCAGGAAGGGATGTGACTTTTGCCATTTTTCATGCTTCCTTGGTTCTGAAGCCAAGCTTGGGGGCATGGAGTGTTCTTGCACCCAGCAGTGTGCTCCACTGTGCGTGTACTCCCACACAGAATGAGAGTGACTCTGCAGTTCATAATGTCGCCTAAACATTTAAAACACATTTCTTGAAGTCTGCAACCATACTGGGCTGAAAGTGACGTGGAGTTTTGATTGTACATGTTCTGGTTGTTCTAGTACTGCTACGGGAGAACATCAATTATCCAGTGTTTTCCTTGAGTTCATGAGTGGGTGTTACAAAAAATGTTAACATCAGTAACTGGGAGTGACCCCAAAGAACTGTTTTAATCCCTGAGGGTCAACTGGATGGAGTAAATGTGCTGTCCAGTAAACTGGACAGTAAATATGGTGATTCTCCCAGTCAAGAACAGTTTTCTGTGAGGCCAGCGTGAGCACATTGGTAGAGAACAGGGTTATCTTGTTTGCCAGTAAGGGTCTACTGTGGTTTTGGTTATCACGACTTGGATGCACAGAACCAGATTTGCATCCATCAGAACTAGGCTTCCTTTCTCTAGGTTGAGGTTTAGACTCGTATCGTATCCCTTTTTCCCAGCCAGTATAGCTTTCACTGCTGTAACAATCGTGAATGTAACTGGGTGACGTTGATTCCTAAATCTTCTATTTAATGCGTTTCCTCAGTGTATGGTTAATAAAAAATAAACCTTAATATATTTAATTATGTGGATGCAGACACTGAAATGCATTTATTGCCACTGAAGTGATTTTGAGTAGTATGCTTATTTATGTCTTCCCGTCCACGATTCCTGTGTTGAGTGAATAGTCGTGTGTAAGGTCAGAAACCTCCCGTGAACAGCGAGCCAAAGTCAGTTCCTCTGCGGGAATCTGGCCAACTCATTCATTCAAAGCTCTAACTACATAGTGCCCTGTTTAAAAAGCTATGTCAAACTTTAGTTTCCCTACGTGTATTTTTCAAAAAGAAACAATCTTGTACTTTATGGACTGCGATAACTTTTCACATTTTTCAAGGTGCAGGTTAGTATGTATTCTTTTCTTCTTCATCTTTAAGAGTTCTGCTGTTATGGGTGGCTTTCAGAAAAGTAGCGAAGAATTTTTTGAAATAGTTTATAATTTGAATGTTTTCATGTTAAGTTTCAGAAACCACTGTAAGTCTTTTCTGTGTTGCAGAAAGATTTACTGAATGGGTTTTGTGAAAATTTTCATAGGTGCCAACAAGTTTTAAGTACTTGAATTTCTGCAGTATAGTTTAATAGCTGACTTGACGTAAGTATATTGGATATAACTTCAAATGAAAACAAGGCGGAAAAAAGTGACATCTCTTAATAGTTATAAACAAGTGTGACAGTTTTTCTATTATTTATGGGCTGAAAGTGTGTCAAAATCTTGAGTCAAAATCAATTGAGACTACATGGCTTGATTTGTTGACATTTTTCAGTCCAACTTGAGTGTTCGATTCATGAATCAATTTATGTGATGTGGAATTAATTAGACAACGAAAGAGTACATATGATTTGGCTCCTATGTTAGTGATACGTCAAAGCAGTCAGCTTTCATGAAAGACATAGGAAGCATAAATCTACTTGTATTCCATTAAGAATCAATAGCCATTTGGCTATTTGCCAGCCAAACCTGGAAAGCTACTATAACAAGTGTTCTTTACACACTTACCAAAGGATTTAGAACTGTTATTAATTTAATTTAAAAATAATTGAATGTTTTAAACATAGCACACAATATTCAACCCAAATTTGCTCGCAAAAACTGTTATCAGAAACGAATATTAATTCCAAGAGAATAGGAAATTTCTGAGTTCATTCTATAAAGTTGAATATCTAAAGATTAACTATATGATCATGTGAGCGTAAAAGAAATGTTCATTTTATTTGTTGTTTTTTCACTTACGTAAAGCTGAGGAATTTCTTGAATATTTCAAATTGATCTCTCTTCTTATATGTGTTGCATATACGTGTATTCCGTAGGAACGATATCCCCATTTCTAAAGTGGTTGCAGTATAAAGGATGAAAATTAATGTTTCCCCAAAAGTATTAGGGTTTTTTGTTGGTTGGCAGAAATGATTACACACGAGAGAAATATAGCAGTTCTACAGTCATAACAAATAGAAAGGACTGAGTGCTGACTCCCAAGATGCTATTTACATATTGTCCAATATACCGTATGCAGTTTCTAACCAAAATCCCTAAAGATGAGCTCCACAGGGAGTAACTGTCTGTAAAAATGGGAACTAGTGGCAGAGTTTGCAATTAAGCTTAGCTTCTTGGCAGATAATCAAACTTCATACATTTTTTATTAGGAATTATTAGTCCAAACTTTAATGTCTATCAGGAATAATTTTTGCTATTAATTTTCATTTTCTTCTAATTTAAATTGTTGTCATCCCATGGAACATCACAATTTCATGCAATTTTGATGACAAACGACATACAAGCAATAGGAAAATACCCAGAGATCTGCTTGAAATGAATTCTGGCTTGGGCCTGAAAACTTCTTGGAATATTTAATGATGTATATATCTGAAGAAATTGTGATCCTCTAACAAATCATTTATAAATGGAAAAACAAGGCTGAATTGATCATAAATATTAATTGCAGCAACCCGTCTAACCCCTTGTATTTTGTTCTGTAGACATATGGTATGCAGCTTGGATAAATGGAAATAAGACTTGATTTTCCATTGGGATATTGATTTAACGTGAAAATGGAAAGTAACCTGGGGAGACCTAAGTACATAAGAATTCTTGTTGGAAAAAAACAATGAGGCAGAGGTAGTAGACTGTGTTCATCTTCCCATAGAAGTCATCATTTCATACAAGATGACCTAGGAAGAGGAATTTGGCCTGATAGCAATATAACAGCTAGTGACGATAATGCAAATTAGCACATTTGTCATGTTGCTATGGTGGTCTTTTTAGCTTTCTGGAACATATTAATCTTACATAACACTAAATTAACCACTATAGCAGTTTTTATAGGGTATACAAAAATTCGAAGTAGAAGAAAGACTACAATAAAAATGTTGACATTGTAATCACTAGAATTTGACTACACAAGAAATACATGTACATTGTACAGAGATTTTTCAGAATTGATGCAAACTCCAGTATTCAGGCTGTATTTCTAAGTAATCCAAAATCAGCTCTGGGATAAAAGGACATGCATACCGCTCAGCAGTTGTGGAAACCATTATTTACCATTCCCAATTTCACTGCTGTTTGGACACTGTGCTAACAATACATTTTATGAACATAAATAGTTTGGTTTATGAAATTAAAAGCTGCTCTTAGAAAATTGTCAGCATGTGCTTAGGAGGCTTTTATACATATATTTGTTTGGAATCAGTTTAGTTAAGGATGAAAAGCTTCTCCTAAGTTAATGTAGGAAACGCATTTCTCATGGTACACAGCAGGTGTTCTCAGCCATATGCATTCAAATAAGTGGAATGCAACTCTATTGACTTTAATTTTCTCTATACGTTTTAGATAAGCAGTTTCCAAAGAAATATCTGTATTTAATAGCAAAATTTATTTACTTGTTTACAGAAAACACACTACCTACACCACGCTATTGTCAAGATGCTTTCTTCAACTTTTTTCTTTATTCTCCAACTACTCTGAAATATCTGCTTGCAAACAAGAACATTGTCAACTTTGTGATCATTGAACTTAGTTGGCTGAATTATATCCACTTTGCAGGTGGACCTTTATCTCTAAGGGCATAGGTGTTTGTGTGTATATATAGCTTCTCGAGGAGACTGTCACCTTTAGAAATTATTTTAATAATTAACAAGGCCAGGCCTAGTTGTTGGTGTGCTGGCTGAAATAGGTAAGGCTGTGTATATCCTTAAAAGATCTCAGTACTTACATGACTTGTGGTTGTGTTGTAGTGGGAGGAGTTTGTTTCTGACAAAAAGCAGGCCTTTTGCTGAACTTCGAGCTTAGCCGGGGCAGCGAGCAGGGACCTCCAGGAGATGCTTTTGATCAGCTGCCTTATCTCTGTGATAGGCAGTGACTTCCCATCAGGAGCCTTGTTTCTTAATCTGGATTTAAATCGCGGCTATATTTAGCATGCCAGACCTAAGAAAACATTTTGTCTGGAGCTCTGACCAGGTCCCCCAAATGCGTTATGGCTTCAGCTCATGACAGCAGCATCCATACTGCGAGCGGGGACCGTCACATTACACATTTACTCACGTTAATGGATAGTCTTCAGATAGCAATTATTTAATCTGACCTAGATACTGCATATCTAGGACAAATTTTAATTAATGTGAATTGATCACTGATTCTACAAACCACTTGCATTATGCTTGGGTACGGTCTCTTGTGCTAGTGATCCGTCCGAAACCAATTGATAATACTCAAAGGTTTCAAGAGTGTAACTTGTTATGGTGAAAGCCTTAATGGTGCAGGCAGTTTGCACTCATCGGTGCTATCATCATCCCTTTTCCAATCCAAAATGTAAACCTTGGAGAAGGAAACGCTGAATGAGACCTCTGGGTCAAAACGGAGGTAGTAGCATGAGACTTCATCTTGCATTTTTATGCAGGACTCGGGCCACTGAAGATGTTATGTCGTACAAGTGATGTGTTATCAGTCACCATCTCTCCCCTACGCAGCTAGCAACGTACCTATGTCGTACTGAAATCAGCTCAAGACCTGGACTCTGATCTGCAAACAACCACCACAAAAATCTTTCCTTTGACTCCCTGTCATTCATCTCCTTCATGTCTTTACGATAGAAATTTGTTGTGTTATGTGCTGCTTTAAAAATGGGAATAGAACTTAATTAAAATACATGAAGTAGGGTAAGTGATATTAATAGGAAAAGAAAAATATTTAATGAACAAATATGTCAGGAATTAGAAGGTTTTGACTGGAAGTAGATGACGTATTTCAATGCAAAAAAAGTAAAAATTAAAAATCATGAAAGACAGCATGTACAAATTGTAGAATTATGGACATCGTATTTTACTGAAATAAGAGTTAATAAATCATACAAGATACCTTCTAGGCAGGTGGCAGCGGCTGCAAACAAAACTAAATAAATTAATTTTTAAGGAGTCAAATGGCGTGCAAGAATTGAAAACTGTTTTAAAAGAGTTATGATTCATGCCACTCATTAGCATTTCTATTTCTCTTGTATAATTATTCTAATAATTTAACTTCATGTAATTGTTTGGTTTTTTGGGAGGGGAGAGGGAGATCCCCCCCAAAATAGAGTTTGCTCTTCCTTGCAGGATAATTTCAGAGTCCTGATTAGCAACTGTTAACCCTACCCAATGATCCACAGATATTATTTCAATGCAAATCTATTTTTACATTTAAATAGGATCTTGATGTAATGCTGTGTTCCTACCTGAGCCAGGAAGAGAGGTGCTGTATCTTAAATTCTGCAGAGTTTCACTGGAAAGAGCAAGTAACTGTAGAAAACCCGGAGAGACCTGGTTGACATATATCTCCATTTCAAGTCTGTGGTTGGAAAATGCACTCTTTTAAGTAAAGAAAAATTTTGCTTCTGTGTTCATTGTAACTATCCATAAATCACAGTTACACACCGGCATTAGATGAAATCACAGTAACATGGAGTTACACTGCATATCCGTGAATCTTTGTGAAATGAAATTCCGCCCTGTGTCTGCTGTCACAATGGCTGCATGACTGGAGTTCAAAGCAAGTTCAGTCTGCAAGCACTTTGCTTAACGTGCTTGTTTTTGTGGTGCTGTGGCTTTCTATTCATATCGTTTGGCTGTAGCCATTTTTCTTCATTAAAGTTTTTAAGAAAGGATATCTTTGTCTTGCTCAAATACTTGTGGCTTCTACCCCAGACAGTCATCACCAGAAACGGCTGAAAACATTTCCGTAACACAGTACAGTAACTAGTAAATGAAGTAGCTTGAATGATACCCTGGAGATGGTTAATGGCATCTTGTTGCCTTCTGTACCCTTGACATTCTCAGACTTTTTGTTTCAGAAGAGCAGAAGGAGCAAGTGCCCGTTATTCCCCTCTTTATGTCAATACAGGTTTGCGTGTGTGCCTACCTTAGGACAAGGAAAATGAAGGAGCAATATGGGGAAATCATGCAAAGTGTGCAGATGGTAGTCACGTTTCTTGACTGTACGATATCAATCTGCTCTCAAAATATCTATTCGCTTTTCAGTCCGCATTGAAAATCACCAATAAATCTTTGACGGTATTTGCTCCATACCAGAAGAGCAGCGTTTCTTTTCTTCAGCTATTTGAAGTTGTTTACCCTGTGCTCAGCATGATTTTTTTACTATTTTATTTGTCTAGTGAAATATTTGACAGATCAACACAGCGCTACCAATCAAGTAGTCCAGCTCATGAACAATAGTCATCTGAAAGATGATCATAAAGAAAACTTCCAAAATTGCCATCATGACTAAGTGAAGCAGGGGGGAATGGAATTATTTTGTTGATGGTGTTTTTTTTATTTCTGCTGCTACTACAATCCACTGTCAGCAGTGAACCAATGCTTCAAAAACTGAAGATGTGCACTTCTTCGCTTTATGAGATTTAACACCAATTGTTAGAGCTGGCACGAAGCCCAGAACCTCTTCCTTCTGTTGTGAAATTATTGCAAAGTGCAGGGAATGCTAGGATATACATATATATATGTTTTTGCTCTTTTTCATTCAGATGACTAAATACCAACTTAAAAAGCAGTAAAGGTCTAATCTGCGCATTAAAATTTTTGTATTTGATGAAGAAAGTGAGAAAAACATGATGTGATTCATTCTAGAAAACATTCTAGACTGTTAATTTTATTGTATAGTGCAAGAAAACCTTGAGATTCTGCTTTTTGGTACTTTGTAACATATCACAGCAAATGGGAGATTTGACGTTTGGAAATAACAATGTGTTTCCTGCCCCAGAAAGCGCAGGATGAAAATATGTGATGATAGGTGGATGCAACAAAGAAGTGGAATACAGTAGGAGCACAATATTCTCCTTTGTACAGTAAACAGCTCCAGTAACACAACACGTTGTCAGCTACTGGGGACTATCTTAAAGACGTTAAGGGACTTGAGCACTGTTTCCATGCGTTCTCATCCAAGCCTGATGCGTCGCGTATAGTGGATGTACACGGTCAACGTGTGCACTGCATGCGTTGCATTTGTATAACTGTACTTAATACCCACGTGAGGGAGTTCTATATGCAGGAACGAAGGTGTCATTTAACACACACTGAGCATGTCTTCTGCATCTGCCTGCAGACTTTCAGCTCTGGGTATGGCACCCCATTTGGCCTGAGGGCAAAACGCTTGGCTCACAGAGGCCCATCCTGAAGATGATAATTCTCAGGCTTGATAGACATCAGCAGAGAAGTGACTCCAAAAGATTAATTTGAAGAGGAATAGTCATTTTGCTCATTTTGTAGTGAATTCATCCCACATTTAGAGGATGGGATAAAGCGAGACAGAGTTTGAAAGAAATTTGGACTGATAGATGATGACAGATGGCTTAAATAGACATGGAAATCACTGAAGAGCACATATTCAGACCACAGGCTATACTGTACTATATGCTACAAAGCACATTCAGTATAAAACTTCTCTTTGGATCAGGAGTTTATGATAGGCTGAAAAAGAGAGCAGTCTTTAGATATCATTGTGGCTCAGCCAAGATTAATTCAGTTGTATAAAAATGAATGCATCGCAAACGGTCATAGTGGCACGTATCAAGATGAGAGTAAGATGTTGCAGAGGTCAAGACATGACCTGCTGATGTGGGTTTCGGTTCAAGCAATATGAACTGACAAGAAAGGCTGATCTTGGAGTTGCAGAAAGATATAATTGGATTTATGCTGGATAAATAACATTAGAAACGGCTAAGGTGAAGTTGACATCCCTGTTGCAGTCTCAGGAACAGGAGTGGTGACCACATCAACAGGTTGTGCCTAGTCTTTGCTAGTCTTACTGGTATATGTGTCATAAAGGCCTAAATTGTGCTTAATTAGTAGTTTAAAATGTAGAGTTTAAAATATGAACTATAAGGGCAATGAAATTTTCAGAGAAATTATCTATACCTTGGACAGCTTCTTATAACAATGCTGTGAACTAATGATCATTGCCTGTTGGCTTTAGGTGAAACACATAGTTTTCAGAAGAAAAAACAGTTATGGAGAGTGTGCACGTGCTCTGACAGACCTATATTTTATGACACTGATATAATTCACGAAAATACAATTTCAGAGAGAGCATGAGTCAAATTAAAAATAGATTTTATTTTTTTTTTGTAAAATAAAAATGCTTTATTCACGTTCCATCCTTTTGTGTGCAAACATGTCCTTTCCTTACTCGGCACTTGCTCTTTTAGGTTCCCTCATGATTTTCACTTGCTCTTTTAATTGATATTCTCTTAGGACCCAGCACTGAGACAAAGGTTTATGTGTGTTTATGAAGAAGAGAAGTTAGAGGCATTTTGACTCTGAATCACCCATCTGGAGTCCAATTTGATTCCCTTGACTGCGTGGCTGTCAGGACACTCTTCCATTTCAGTATTCAAGGAGTTCATAGAGTACTTGGAAACTAGGAGCTACGTGAGATCTAAAATCTAAAAAGCAAAATTTGAGTGACGCTGCCTTCTTGTGCTTGACTGAATAAGAAAGAGACACAGCTCAGACCCTAAGGTATTTTCTGGTGACATAAATAAAGTGACATAAATGGGCAGAGTTAAAATTATGTACAGAGTTTGGAAAGATATCATTGTTTGTTCCTATCTGCTTTCCATTTCATAGAGGCATAAAAATTAGTTTTTATGGATGCTGCAGATGAATTATGAAAATTAATCCTTGGGATGTCCTGTTTTTATCACGTGAATTAAGTTACAAACGAACATAAGACTGTTTTTCTTCTCTTAAGTATGTTTGTTTGTTTAACCTCTGACTTCTTACGTTACCTAATGACTTCTGATGAAGGATTTTCCTAAAAGGTTTTCAAATAGCTGCTTACAGTGCACAATGTTAACTGGATTTTGCTTGTGTACTGTACTGATTTGGAAGAACTCCAGCATGTCAGTGAGGAAGAATTTCCTTTGTAAATCCACTGTAGCATTTACTAAGCAAATCCTATTTTATAGTGTCTGGATTCTACAGAACTGATTGGGATAGTTTCCTCTATCTTTGATACACTTTTTATTATAGCGATACTGCCTTCTTAGTAACCATAGAACTGCTAGAGCTTTGCTAATTATACATTTTTGAATTATGACCCATGTATTTTACCTTTTTCTTGGTGCCTAGGTATCTGCAGTATGGATCTAAAATGTTAAATGCAACAATAATGGTTTTTGTTGGGTTTTTGGTAATTTAGGACACACTGACAAAGCTCTCAACCAGAGAATTAACTTCATTCCAGGCTTACATAAGGTAAACACTGATCTCTTGAACCAGAGAGTTACAATTCTGGCATTAATGCTTTGTGCTTTAATCATTCTGGGCAAATGGACAGAGCATGTATTTCACTTTTATTGACTTTATCACAGTTTGCTACTGGCACTCACTTTAAGGACAGTAATTAACTTCCTAAGTTTTAGTATTTATGGAGCTATGGGGATCTGAGCAGGAACTGGATGGCAAGACTGGACTTCTTCTATGCATGCAGATGCTATATAGCATCAGGAGTCCTTTAATCTGCAAACAAGTAATGAGTAAACAATGTGATATTACAAGTATGAATTGGCCTCTGTTCCTCATTTGCAATCCTGAAAGGAAAGGAATGGGGAGCTGGAGTTCCCAGGCAGTGTGGGTAATGGGAGGTATTTTGTAATGCAAGACTGTTAACGTTGTGCATGATCAGCCAAGTTGCAAAAAAACCTAAACCAAAACAAAAGTGTGTTTGAGACCACAAAGAGTAGGCAGAGTGTCTTAAAAATCTGTTGATCGTGTCATGGCAGTTGTTGTTGTAATTGTTACTACAGGCACTGGAAATGAAAGAAGTTTTATGCAGGGAGAAAGTGCAGAAGCTGAGTTGTAACTGTCAGAGTACTCTGGCAAAGGAACACTATATGACTTGGAAATTGTAAAAAATTACTTTTGACCCCTTACTAGAGGACAACAGAGGAAAAAACCAAGAGCAGTAACTATGATAGCAAACCCCACACCCTTGATGGATAAGCATGAACGTTACCCATACTTAGTTTAGAGCCTGAGAAGTGAATAAAATGTGGTCTGATACATATGGAATAGCACATAACTATGCCAGTCACCAGCTGAGATTACAGCTTCTTTGGCAAGCTGGAAGTGGCCTTACTGGTCTGTGTAATCAATGGAAAGCTGCAGCTCCTAGAGGGACAGAAAGTGGTGTTAATCTAGGAGTCAAGAAGGATTACACTCTGGAAATGCAAAGACAGTAGTTTTGTTATATTTGAAGAACCAATATTTTAGTAAACATTTAGAGAGGGATTAGATCAGAAGATATATCCACATCTTAAAGAAAATTGTGTGTATTATGGAGCTCACTATTGCCTGGTTGGCACAGTTTTTAACAAACATCCATGCCCAGTTTCTGACTGCTTATTAGCTGGCTGGCACTTGACCTTGTATTGAAGTGGTCCAACTGTCTTACCAGGCAAGGAAATGTAGGCACTCTGCAGGAGAGGGCTGAAGGGAGGAGAGACTGGCTCACACTCCAACTCTGTCTCTGCAACCGATGAAGGTACAACCATGCATACGTCTGTGACGAGGAGTCAAGCGTAAACAAAGTCAAATGAGGCACCAATGTGGCCTGTTATAACGTGTTTAGGAATTGGTTAGATGTGGCTCGTAACAGGCCTGAATCTTAAGCAAATATGAAGCCTCTTCAATATCTGTAATTTGAAGGATTTTTCATGTTTCAGGAAGTTCAACATATATTCTTTAAAAACACATTTCCCTAAGTTAGTAATTCTAAAATCTTTTCTTATACTAACATGGGCATTTGCAGATATTGCCTTCCTCTGTTTCAAAGAGTACCTTAAACATCAGCAAAATATCCATGCTCTCAACAACGTAGTGACATTTTCTTCAGCTCACAAAAAATTAATGCCAGAGAGTGAGTCTTTCCACAGGTGTATAATAGGGGATTAGGCAAGCACAGATTCAGTTATGCTGTTGATATTTTTCAGATTTTAAAAAAGAGAGGGAAAAAAATTAAATCCATTTTTCATGAAATAACTCTTTGTCCTACTTTCCATATGGTCTTGCAGCTCTTGTTTACTTAACACAATTGTGTAATTTAAAAAAATTATTCTATCTTCATGGTTCATATATCAAATTTATTGGGATAGAAGACTTGGTGAAAACTTCTAGTATGTATTTCTAGATATATAAAAACTGAATTTACCAGAAGACCTGACCAAAACTAAATAAAACCAAGTAACGTTTCCTCTAATGGAACAGCTGTTAAATATCGTGGAAAGACCTTGATATATTTGGGAATCTCTATCTGAGTGGAAGCAGGCAGTCTTCAAGTCATTGTATTATGTATGTTGTTTCTCTAGGTCTGATCTCAAGAGACGTATAATATTTTTTATTAAGTTACTTTGGAAGGTTTGGTAAAATAGGGAGGAATTTTGGTCACACAAGTCTTTTTGCAGGTCTGCAGGGGCTGTGCCCAAAGGTATTTTTTGCCTGTTCAGGTTTTTGTTGTTGTTGAAGCTGTAGAAAATGGTCTAATTACCTTTTCTTAGAGAACTTGTGTTTCTTGTATTTTTAGACCTTGCTTTTCTTGTATTTTTATACTATTGGTACAATACACTTGAATAAAGCAAACATATAGGGAAATGTAAGCAATACAGATGCACACCTGGACTTTGATTGGACTGGAATAAGTAGACAAGGAAACAAATGAAGATTCATGAGGGAGATAAATTCTGGTGGTGATTTCAGTCACTTTTTTTCCCAGTGGTATAAATTATAAAATGTACAATATATATGAACATAAAGAGGGCCAATTAAGTTGGAGAGAAAATTGAGAAGAATATAGATGTACTCCGTTCTGTATATAGAGTGCTGACACCTTATGATTAAGCAATGAACAATTTTAACTACATCATTTTGATGTTTCAGTGAGTTTGTACTAGCGGATCTGTGGCCCAGCCGTTTTATGTGTGTTGAATTTCTGCTCTTGTATGTCATCTGTCAGTTCCAAGGATAACCTGAAAAGTAAATGGAAGGAATTGTCCAAGCCAAAATGAGATTCTGACACAGAATGGAAACAGACTCCAATTGTTGTGGAGATTTGAGCCCATTGTGTTTGACTGGGACTCCCACAGTGAAGGTAGGAAAGAAAAAAACAATAAAGGAGAAGATTCGCTGTCAAAGACAAACCCAGTCCTCCTTTCCATCAAGTAAAAGAGTATTTTAATACAGCAGGATTTTTGCAGTTATACTGGCAATGGGTTGGCTGTAAAGTTCCTGAGTTCCTTACCTGCCGTTGCAGCAACTGCAGCAGTTACTGCTGTTCAAGTGGTGCTGCTCATGCACCAACAAAATAAAGATTATCGAACTTACAGCTGCTTAGCCAAGGTCAGTTCTCAGTTGCTCAAATCTGACAAATACAGAGCAAAGAATCGTAATTGAAATAATAGTTGATACGTGTTTGAATTGAGAATCAGTAGTACATTAATAGGGCTACAGAGCTCTAAAATGTCATTTTAATATCAATTTTCATATTGGAATAGTAGGCTAGAGAATTATGTCATTTTTACATGTTGGCTTTGTGGGAGTTTTATGGTGGCCTTGAATTTTGGTTCAGTAATTGGAGACCTCTTGCCAGCCTGTGTTAGTAACACACTCCATGGTCTTTAGAGAGCTGCTTTAACTTTGCCTCAATTTTTTTTGTCTTGTCTTCTCAAATTATAAGTGCTTTGGACAGATGTTTTTTGGGGTTTCTTTCCACCCTCCTGTTCTTATACTCTGAAGCAATGTCTGCTATAGAAATGTATTGTCAAGAACTCTAGCACACCGCAGACAGTTAAGAAAGGTCTTACCAGATTACAGTGAAAGTTCCTGTGCCACAGAAAGCACCCTATCCATGATGGTGTACTTTGAGGTAAAATGGAACCGTATAACGTTGTGCAAATGCACTTCCTCTGTGTACTCAATCAGATTTCTGGGATTTGGGACTTCCCGAGCCCGTGACTGTGTATTTGATATGTTTAATCGACCTTCTTTCTGTTAAGAAACCTCCTAGCGTACCTGACACTCCAGATCATGAAGGGCCCAATGAAGGTGAACACAGAATAGAGACCTTATTTCCTGACTCTGTGCTGGTTGGAAGTCTGGTACAATTTTCAGAGTACTGTTAATCCTATTGATATTCTGGATACTCTGGCACCATGCGAGCAGAGGACCTGTGCACATAACAGAGCAGCTGCACCACGCATCTGAAACAGTGGGAAATGAGGTGCGTGTCAATGGTAAAAAAGAAAAACCAAAGCCATTTGGACTGCTTCCAAAGACATGTTCTGCACCTCAGCAGAACCACAGATCTCCATTTCCCATCTGAGTGCAACAGAAATACTTTTTCGAAATGCATTTTAAGAGTGGCAGTTATATCTGTTGGCAGCCGTCACCTGCCTTTCAGGGAGCAGAATTTGTGTAGCTACATGTTTGTGTACACTCTTGCTTTTCATGGAATAAGCTATGTTCTGTCTTCTGGGGCAGTAAAATAGGGGTAAAGCTGCTTTGAGAACTGACGTACCAATAGTAGCTCTATATAATTTCCTTTCTAAATGTCTAGGACTTCAAGGGAAGCTGGAAAATTAAAAGCTTCAAGGGATGACTCCACTCCCCCAGTGTTCTATCCTCTACTTTCTTTTTCTGAAACCTGTCTACAACTCTTAATTTTGTCCACCAGCTGCAATTTGTCTGGCCCAGTGATTGAGATCATCTATGAATAATGCAAAATAGCGGACAGAGAAATACAAGGCTAAATTGTTACTTAGGAGACTCTCTGAGTTAGGAACTGCATTTCAAAAGGGTTTTCACTTCTGGAGGGTTAGGTTTTGGGTTTGTTAGCCATCAGTCCTTTCAAGTATATGAATGGCTTTCTTATTTTACAATCTATCTAAGTTTAAAAGCTTTTAATTTCTCTCCCTACTGAGAAGACTTGCTAATTCTATGTAGAGAAAATTTTCCTTTAAAGTATGTTAAAGTGAACAAGGTTTCACGAGCACACTGTACTGAACAGACATTTCTAAACTTGAAGTGCCATCAGTTAAGAAGGCTTTCATTTGGTAGTAAATCTTTGCAAATGTTTATTATTGAGTAATATTATTGGATATGTGAATGACAGATAGAAAAATCAAAAGCTCTGAGGGAAGACTAAAGAAATCTTACAGAGTTATAGAGTATAAGCTATGAGATAGAGGGAGAAAAGAGTAATTTAAACATCGGTAAGACTTGCCACGTGAAACCTGAATCAAATGTGTAAAAGTGGTTCAGAATCCAGCAGTGCAAGACCACAAGGATAAGAGCACATGGGGGTACTAGTGTAACGGCACTGCTATGCCGTGGTCAGGAGGTACAGGATAAAGTAAGAGGCAGGCTACAGAATTGGAATGAAAGTCCTTCAGTGCTTCATAAATTAAAATACCTGAGGCACTGTGCAATAACATCGAGAAACCCAGAAAAAAATTATATGTATGGAGCTAAATGTCTCAATATATGTCTTAGTAATGTTTTCTCAAAAGAATACTTGTGGTAGCACTCTTGATTTTAGTAGGACTAATTAGATCTCTAAATTAGACCATAATGTGCAACCATCATTACTGCTGTTCTGCCATCAAGTCTGTCCAAAGCCAATAATCTGTATAAGATACAATTGATGGCCATAAATAATAATAAAAAAAAGATAGTTGGGGCTGCATATTTTAGTGTGATTAATGGCTTATTTTTCTTAATTATAATTTGTGCACATTCGCAGTCATATGCTGTGAAGAGCCCTTCAGAGATTTTGATACCACACATCACCAAATCTGAGCTTGACTTAACAGCTGAAAACCTGAAAATATTACTCATCTTCTAGTAACGTTCTTTTTGGTACAGCTATGTTGTACAGGTCAAAGGTGTGACTAAAACTTCTGTAGAAGTTGATACCCAAGTAAATGCTGATACAATTCCATGTAGTGACAATATAAGGCTAAATATTTTTCCCAGTATTCCAGATGAGTTTCTTTGCCCCAAAACAAGCACCATGCTGAACAGTTATGGATACTCACCAGCTAGTTATGCGGATGCCATTTAGCCAGGGTCTGATGGAATACAGGAAGACTTTCAGAAAGAAAAGACCGGTTATACTCCTAAATTCTTATTGTTTACCAAACTGTTAAAGTGACCGACAGCTGAAGCCAATTTAACACGCTTATATTAGTCAAATGCTTTCCATTGATGAAATGATTAAATGTATTACTGCCTATAAAACATGACTTTTGGTTTAGCTTTTGAATGTCTAGAAAAAAACATCACTTTGAACTGCATTCTCTGCAATATAGCCACATAAATTCCAATGATCAAATCCTTCTTATTTATCCTTGTTTTATTTTTAGGAACAATACTCAGTGACCCTAGAAAACATTGGGCTCTTTCAAAATCCATCGTGATAAATATAATCTGAAGGAATATGGTCAAGTGTCTGAGAGGCAGAAAACCCAGACTGATGGAATCCCTCAATGTACCCCAAAAAATCAGATATTACTTGTACTTCAAGAAAAGAGCTTTTGAATTTGTAAGGACTGTGCATGCATTGTTGATTTCCTTTATGAATTCTCTCCAGACAGGGTGGTCCTTTAATAGTGCTCCACTGTCAGGTTCCCCCACCTGAAGATGATCATTCATATAGTTGGCAGAAGATCTTCCGTTTAGCAAGGATTTGTCACCTTTTGATATTATTGTATTCCTTTCCTTATATCTTTTCTTGAAGGAATGTGCTGGATGATCCTCTTGAAACTACATCTTGATGCGTTCAGCATCTAATTTTTTAGTATCAGAACATGTTTTCTGACTCCTGCATTGCATTATGGGAATAGTTCCAAGGTTAAAATAATCGCTTCAGTTTCACTTAAAAAAAATCAGCATTGCATGTATTTATTATGAGCTGTTTGTTTTGAAAATTCTGAGGATTAAACTTAGCGTATAAAACCCATGAATAGGCTAAAGCAGTCCAGCATAAGTAGCATGAAATAAAGAGTGGTTTGCTATTTCAGAACCAGGCTGTCCAGCCGGGATTACTGCCTACTCTGTTATAATCTTCACTGTGATAAACACATTGTCTTTTTGGAACACAAGGGAGAAGCTGAATTAACACAGACTGTCAGAAACCGAATCTTTCTACATTTCATTTCTGTTCAGCTTTCTATTAAATCATTAGTGGAGAGAGAAATCACTTCTTTTCATGCATAGAGACTTTTCAGCATCTGTGGCTCTTGACAGCACGTGAACAGGATAAACTGCAGCATGTCCCTGAGTTCCTAAAATACCGGGGGCAGGGCGTGTGCTCCATTTGTGTCATTCAAGTGGCAAAAAGGAAGCAGAGTTTTGTTACATACACTTTATCATGCACCTCCTTTTCATACCACACAATGCCTCTAAAAACCTACAATACATTAAAAAAGGGTAAATAAATGCAAAAATATTTTTGATTCTTTTGTATTTTTGCCTACCCCATAGTCCTATATTCTTCCATATGAGGATCACAGGAATAACTGACTATTTTTCCTTCTTGAGTCAGTGTTTCATAAGAAAATACTGATTCACAATAGTTAGAATGATAATATATATGTGTATATATAGAAAATATTTTTTCAAGGTAAAGGTGTGGACTTATCCTCTTAAATGGGACAGTATCCCCTTTCATAATGGCAGTAGTGACTAAAATAGACAGCACCACGGCTTCCTAGGGTGGTCTTTCTGCTATGATCTAATTAGGGTCTGACATCTTGCTTTTAGGTGATTTAAATGTTACATACAGTCTGAATCAGCGGCTCAATATATTCAACAATTGGGTCATAAATCCTCTCTGTGTATTTGTCTCGTTTTCTCATCCTGTGTTTGAGGACATCATCTCTTACTGCTCCACAGAAGTATTAAGACGTATTCATTATGGTTGGTGAAGTGTATCAAAGGCCTTCAATGTAAAATACAAGAGCTGCTGTTAAAATGACAAAGATGACCAGTAGGAACGTAAGTGCCAGTACTTTCATAGAAAAAAATATCTCCAATTTCCTTTTTTATCCCTTTGGCTTCAGGGACTTCTTTCTTTTTTTTTCTTTTACTTCTAAAGTTACAAAGCTTGATTCAAAAATTGAGTAGAATTCCTACTGTCAAAGGCGAAGCTATAAATAATTCTTCCCTCATTAGCTTTTTTTTTAAAGTTTAACGGTTGGAGTAGGTCTGTAGAGTGGATGTCAAAGCTACATTTTAAGTTCCTCGGTAAAGAGGGAAAAATGTGCACGCAATTTAAAAGTCCTAATGAGGAAATGAATTCTTTTATTATACTTTGATAAAAACTTGTATACTTCTATCATTTCTTAATATTTTTTTCAGTATTTGTAATCTACATTTTTAACCTATTAATGAAGGTAAGAAAAAATCATTGGGGAAAAATATTGAAAAAGTAAGATTTGCTTAATGAATTTTCAACTAATTTTCATAAGTTTTCTACTTTCTCAGGAACACTAAACCCAGCTTAATTATGAATATTTTACCCCACAACGTAGATTGGCTGAAAACCTGGCTTGTGTGTAGTGAGGGTTCCATGGACATACATTATTTTAAACATGTTTGTTAGTATACAGATACAAAAATTTTTTGATGTACTGGAACTTGAAAATTTTCAATTTGTAAGATATTTCACTTACCTTTCTCAAAATGTTTAACGAGGAAATACAGTGTTCTACCTGTAATGTACGGGGGCATGGTCAGCCCAGCAAGATGGAACTGGGATTCTCAATCCCATGTTATCTACTGTCTCTTGTTCGCTAACAATTTTTTTCACCGCTTGTATCTGCTTCCAGTTTCTCTGCCGCAGTGTGCAATTGCAGCTGCTGGTCCTGAGAGTTAACTCATGTAGAATTAATCTATATGATTTTTGGGTCAACACAAGCAGTTATGGAAATTAGAAAGTACAGAGACAGGACTGTGTCTCTGCAGAAGTATGAGTCGACCTGATGAGTTGGAAAAATTACAGATCATATCACAAAAAATCAGGAAAAATGGTGCATGACATGATCCAACAGTGAAGGCAACTTTGTCTTCTGTTCCGTACACTGAAAGCAATAAAAGGTTAAATGTGTACAAAGGGATTGTAAGCAACACTGATTATTAACCAGAGTTTTTTGAATTGTCATGTTTTCTGTTCTTTCAGAAAGAAAGGATAGGAATGAATTTATACTACCTGGGTAGCTGGGCTGCACTTTAGGACTGCGCTTTCTGAATAAAGCATCAAAGGCCAAAAGGCTAAAAGGCTACATAACTTCTTTTCCCTCTGGATCTTTAACTGAAGTAATTCCTCATCAAAGGATAATTTATGATAGACTATAAAAATGACTGCCTAATGTTTGCATCTGTATGAATGGTTTACTTTTCAAATTTTCAAGTTAATATTAAACATGTCAGGCACTTTCTGATTGCAGATCTTCCCTCTATAAACACCTGATTAAGTCCATATCTTACTGAGGAGAATGAGAACTTGCAACAGGCAAGCTGTAAACCCAGTGGAAACCCAACAGTTATCTTAAATTGTGAGTGCCTTCCTATCTAATCTGCAAAGAGAAGTACTGGAAATAGGAGATATCAGAAAGCAGAGCCTAACAAGACAAGGAGAGCCTGCCAAATCTGTTTTTATTTACTGCTGCCAAAGAACTGAGCACAAACTACTATATTATGTATCCATCCTTTTCCTTTTTAGTTTATTAAAGCTTTTACTAAAAATGGATGTTAAGTAACAGCAATAATCTTCTTGAGGAAGCACGAACCAAACTTTCTGTGGTTTAGAATACAGAGCAGCAGCTCTCATCGCCACCTGTAGCCCTCTCAGCTGACCTGATTGAAGGTACGACTTTAGGAGACTGAAAAGGAGAATGCAACAATACTAAAATTATTCCCACTAGATAGGAAGGAGAACGGCTGTATGCGTGGTAGGGGAAGGGAGGCGACAGAAGTAATGGAAAAAGCCTTAGTAGCTGTGGGAATTTCTGGAGAGTGATTTATTTGGCTGGACTTTCAGACGTAGCATTCCAACAGATGTTGTGGTTTTTTATAGATCAGGCACTGCAGACAAGGTAATTCATCAGATGGACTCAGCAGACAGGGTGAACTGCAGACTTTTAGTTCGTGGAAACAAATGATTGCATTAACCTACCTAGTGATAACGGCAGAGTATGTTCAGGGGAAAAGCGTGCATCCCTTTAGCCTGATGTATGCAGGGACAGAGGGTGCTAATCTATCTCCTTTACTTAGTTTCTCCGTATTTACGGCATTCAGTGCTTATTCCTTATTGTGTGCCCTTGCTGTGTCAGGTACAAGAGCAGAGCGTGCAGAAGCCTGTTAATTCCAGCGCTCCAGCGAGGATTTGAGCACGATTCTCGTGCTCTAAGTCCCATATGCTTCAGTGAGAGGAACTTAAAGGAAGTTCAGAGCTCTTCTAGAAAAAGGGAACCCACATAAAGTGTGGGGATAATACTTAAGTGATGCTTCCAAGACTGTTGTATGTGCCTTTTGCCCCCTTCATGCACTGAATAGATACATGGAACATTCAAACCGCATGGTAGAGATTTGCCTACAGTCTTAGTAATCCAGCCTTTGTGGTCTTTCTGTTCTGTTGCCTGGATTTCCTTCCTGTGGAGAATATAGAAATAGAGCAAAGAAGGGGGTTTGATGCATAACTGGTCTTGTCTTCCCATAGACTTGGAACGTGAATTACAGAATCTGGTACTGTTAGTGACTGCCATTTAGACATCGCTACAGGAACAAAGCTACTAAGGAGGAGTACAAACTAAATGAATGAGTAAATACGCTCCTAACTTAGAATGTTTCATGACTCCATTTTACAGTTAGCAGCCCATAGTATAATGGGGTTTATCTTTAAAAATTTTAAATGTAAATGACCAGGCACAAATCTTTCTGACATGTGCCTAACATCTCAGTGCTCATCTAACTTTTTGTTCGTATTCTATGTTTAACCATTCTTAATGACTACCAAATGATATTAATTTATGCTACTTGCAGCCCCTTTAGTACAAAGCATTTATGAATGGAAAGCAGAGATTTCTCTTTTTTGTTTATAAATGGAAAGCAGGAGTGTCTCTCTCTTCCCTCTCCCCAGTCACTTTGAGCCTTGTGATGTTTTAGCTCTGCTATCTTAAACTGGAAAAGCATAGTGTGGTAAGAGACGTGACGATGAGATTCAAATCTTTCCATTCTCCTCTGCCAGTACGTGTAACACAGTTCTAGGTATGTGTGTTCATTCCAAGCTAAGAGCAAAATCAGAAGAATTCCTCCTCTGTTTGGGACACTGTTGACTGGGTTGTCTGTACAAAGAGTATTTCTGATGCCTAACACTGTATGATGCTACATAACCACGACACTGATATACAAATTCATTACTTATTCTCATCATTAGGTTTTAGTTTCTGACTGTAATTTCTGGATCAATTCTGCTAGATGGATGGTGCTTTTTGGCAGAGATTCAGATAGAATGCGTTGTCAATTTTCTCAACCAACATTCCTAAAATGAAAACGATGGGTCCAAATATTGGATGGAACCGTTTTGTTTCCACTGCCAGCTCGTTCTTTGATGTCCTTGCAGATACTGCTGCTCAGGAATCAGTAGGAATAGTAAGGTACTTTTTCTGATTATAAAAGATACTCAAGAGGAATAGGTTTCACAGATTATATCTGTCAATTAATTATCAGTTAATGTCAGATATTATTTCATTCCATAAGTTTTGTAATAAAAATTGCAGTGCTGTTTTAGAAATAAGTTTTTTGTTAATGTTTTTACTGTTTTCTCTCTCTGCTTATCTGAAGTGGGGTTTGTCCTAGCAATTTAATTGGAACTGACAGCAAGAAGTCTTTATTTTATGACTCATGAATACTGAATTAAAAATAATTTAAGTACTGTTGAATGAAATTTATATGATGTATGTCATCCAACCGCTTCCAAGTGCCTTGTACTCATCAAGCTTCATTGCGACCATGTGAATTAAATATTACTGTAGCAGAAACGTTTGAACTGGAATGTAAAAAGATACAATTGTTTTCTCCGTGCTCAATGCATGATGCAGATAAAGATTTCTGTCATTCTGCACCAGTTTTGTCTTACCATTAAACCATATTTTCTTGTTCCATTTTCTGAACTCTTTGGTAAAGGAGTAAACCCCCAGTAAATTAGGGGTTGTATAGAAGCTACTGTTTCCTGCCCGAGTGTTAAACATAGACATACATGGTCAGAAGACAGCAAATGGTACTCCAAGATTTAAAGACATAGTCAAAGAATGATGTAACTAGGTTATCATTTCACGTAATTTCATTACATCGTGATATAAAGTACCCAACTTGGATTTTATAGGAGTTCTCATAATGCCTGTGAAAGCAAAACTTTGCCCAAAGTATTACTCCCTGTTTCACGTGTATTATAGGCAGCATGACATTTCTGGCTGTTGAAACTTTAGGTACATTCGGAAACGAATCTGTCATTTCATAAATTGTCCCGTTATTAAGACAGTCCTCTCTTTACTATCTTAAAAACCTCTAAGATGTTTCGGTTGTACGTGACAGTTGGTAAATGACATGCTTACTTCTCAGTGGTTGAAAGGGTGCGCTGAACACATTTTATCCCCATTGTACAAGAGAAGAGAGTAGGAACAAACTCTAGTGCATGGATTTTGACCATCATCTTTTCTGACAAATAATTTGAAACTGGAGGCAACAAACTGTCATAGTAAGTTTTCTATGCATAATACATGCATGTGAGAGCGTAAGTACAAATATACAAATGTAATCATTAGGGAGAGGAACCTGATTTGAATTACTATCTAGGCAAAAAGTGATACCCCTTATAAATTCTTTCTCATTTAATTATTTTTCAGACTTTCCTTTCATTTTGAGCATCCAGTTGTGAAAAAAATAAGGTGCTTTTTCTTTAACCAAATAGTGCCCAGTTTTATGTTTCTTGTAGTTTTTCGAAGGACATTCTTTAGCTGCAGAATAAAAAGGACTTTCTGTGCCTAGTGTTGCTAGTTCTACAAAAACTCCTGAAAACCAATGTTTTCCTGCCTTTGGAAGAGATGTTGCGTTTGGGTCACACTCAGACTTAGCCACTGAAATGCTGACATTTGGTAAACACTACTGTTACGAAGGAGTAGCAGTAATCGTAAGACCCCATGACTGTCAGACAGATGCACAGCTCTTTGTGTTTACACAGAAAGTGATCCATTGTTTCTCCCACTATAATCTTCCTACTTAGCATCTGGAGGAAGGCTGTGTTACTAGAATACTGCAGAAACTTCAGAAACTCCATAAATTGACTACAGAAGAAAGTATGATACAATACTGGTAACCCAAGATCAGGATGCATGCCTTGTCAAAATTAAATGCATTTGTGACATCAGCAAGTCATTAAAATGATCAACCTGTAATTCTTATTTGCCTTATGAACAGCAAAGGACCCAAAGAATTCATATTGTTTCTTACTATGAAATACTTGGAATTCCACAGTTCTCTTCCCTAGAGGTCTTGCCCACTTTTGTAGGTGGAAGACAGCTGTGATGCGGAAGTAATCTCTTGATAACTGAATGCAATGGTGCATATTGAAACTTGCAAAACTTTGAGAGCATTCGTATTGGTAACACGATGATTAATTCATAGGATGGAAATGAAGGTACAAAGATAGAATACTACCTCATTATCAAATGAAAGCAGAAAAGCCCAACTGACTAATACCCCTTCTAAAAATGTAACTCATTAATCTTGGCTATGTCAGGAAACATACATGGTCGGGTTTACGTGCAGAAATAGTTATACTGTTTCCGCTGGATCCATTCATGTAAGCTCATAAGCTGCAATGTAATTTAGTAAATTATACTTTAAGTGAAGAAAATATAAGTCTTTCTAGGAAGAAAGAAGTAGAAGAACATGCAGTAGGTACACACTTGCACACTATAGCAAGATGAGATCCAACTCACCTGACACTGTCAAACTTCAAAAAATTGTTTGTACTGGTGCACGAGAGGGAAGTATCTCTGTCAGCTGAGCTCAGATGATAGCTTTGACCCTGATAATTTATGTATTCTACTGTACTGTCTAAACAATAGAAGATTTGTACCTTTGGTAAATTAGGGTGTTAATTGATTTACTTCTAATAACCACAAATGTCAAAGATTAAAGCACGACAGGCAGGCAAATTATAGTTGAATTCATTTATATAGGCAGCAGTTCTCTACTGTGTTCTCCGTGTAATGTCGTACTCTCTTTAGAGCTGCTGTCCAGACCCTTGTCTTGGAACTTAGTAATCATTTCACTTTAGTGACGTCCCTGTCTCATACCAGAAAGGCATCGCCTTCCAGCATTAGAACAAGGCCTAGGTTATACTTCCCGGCACACAACTTGAAGATTTGAAGGAGTCTGTATCCCATTATCAGTCTCTGTACCATTCATAACCTCTCGGTTGTGAAGTAAACCCTCGGTTTCCTTTTGAGAGGAAGAAATCTACATATTTAATTTTTTTCATAATCCTTAAACTTTTGCAAAAGTGTTGTTTCATTTGAAGGAAGACAATACTATTAATGGTTTTCAGTCTCTGCCAGTTTCCAAATGCCCTTAAAAATAAATGTATTGTACCTCTAATACATTTGTTTTTCATGACTACTTTTTTTGTGGATCACTTCCATAAATAGTCTATAGTTCCCTTGAAGGAAAGACTGCAAACTGAAACCTAATAATTACAGTTTCTTCCTATCAAAGGATTTCAAATGATTCTTGAAGGCCATTCTGTTCCAGGTTTTAATACAATAATGCAAGTTTTCCTTGGTTTCAGAGTATTATCTAAAATAATCTGATTTGTCTTTCTATTCTGAAAAGGAAAAAAACATTACATGGTAATAACATGTCTCCCTTGTTTCAGGAATCCAAATGAACATTGTTGTAATTCTGTAAATAGCGCATTTTATCAGCAGCTTTATATTAGAAAATATATTTGTAAGTGTTAGATATGCATAGGTTATATATACACACAAAATACATTTTTAAGGAACTCTCCATTTGTAACCTAGAAGGATAGTTAAATATGACTCATTCTGTAATTAAACTGAGGGAATACCTTCCAAAACTGTTGTTAACGTTTGCTCGATTTAGAATTGACTGAGTTTTTTGCAGTCTTTTTTTTTTTACTTGCTTTTCTTTCTAAGACGCTTTAACAAAGTCTCTCAGAGATATTCAGAGAAATAAAGCCATCTCCCATGTTAAGAGCCTAATTTTAAAAAAAAGGAAAAAAAAATCCTCATGACTATAAATAGAATAATCCTTTCATTTCATCGAATGGCAGTTGTTTTCAGTCTTTTTTATTCCAACCTTTTTTTTTAAAAGAACTGTGTTAATCCAGTCAAGGGACAGAGGAGATTATATTGTTCTTATGTATTCAAAATTTCAGCTTTGAGTGATGAATGAATGCAATCCTCCTGAGTAAACTTTGGAAGAATCATTTATTCATAGAATGAATTCTGTGATTAAATATCTGGGACTCTTTGTAGTCCTAGAGGTCCAGTGAGCATCCAGTTGCAAAAATAAAAAATAATATTAGAATAATTAGAACAGGTAGGGCTAGCAAGCAGGAGTGAGTGGGCCGGAGAACTGATTCAAAGTCTGCTGTAATCAAAGGTGAGACATGACTACGGTCAGATAACCAAGAATGACATTGATACATTCAGTCTCAAGGTAAACATCCCCTGGGTAATTTATCAGCAGCAAATGATGAAAAGAATATGCTTCCTGTCTCTTTAAAGCAATAGCTGTTTTATGGAGTTAGCAATACCTGCTGTCAAAGCATAAGAAATGTCCTTATTTACACTGTTGTTTCTCATTAAGAGAAGATTTTTTTTTTGTGCGTAGATTTTCATGCTTATAGTTGATTATAACTAGAAACACATAACATGTAGAACTGTTATTTGATTTTTCTCTTGGAATATCACACTGTAATCCCCTGGCAACCTCATTTTCAGGCTGAGGATTGCATACACTAATGCTGAGCTTTATTCAAATGGAAATGCTCTAAATATTCCTATGCGAACGGTAGCCTCAGCAACTTTGATACTTGGAAGAATTGCAGAGAAATCTGATATATTTCTAACTGAGAAGGACACTACATTGTCTTAAATGCATTTAAAATATTTAATTGTGTATAAATTATTCTAAACAAGAATTTCCTGCTGCACAGTGCACAAAATATTAAATATGGGTACTCTAAAGAATTTTTAACATCAGTGAAGCGGTATTAGCAAGAAAGTACAAAAGAATAAAGAATTCTTAACACAGGAGTAAAAAATATTAAACATCTCTCGACCAGGTTGAGCTGGAGGTACATCAAAATCCTTTTGCGTTAGCAGCGTTGCTGGAAGAGCTATGCCAACATAGTTTGGGAAAGAATCCTCAGATTACTTCAACCCGTCTAACAAAGCTCCTGCACCCACCAGCAGCTGCTGAAGTACCTTGACTTCCCTGCAGTGTTTGAACTGAGACTCTGAGCTGCTGTGAAAAGGCGGAAGGGCACATATTTCCCCCTCTGCTCTTTTCACCCTGCTCTTCTGGTGAGGCACAGCTTGTTCTGAAGTACAAGTGTGTAGTAGCAAAAATCTATTGTTTCTCATTAAAATGGTGCGACCCTTAATGTACTTGGAAATACTGAAAATTCCTTCATGATGTTGTCCAGATCCAGATCAAGATGTTAAAAAGTATTTGCAGTATTGGTTTCCCAGCAAATCAGCTGTTTGCCGTAAACCTTCCTGATGTGAATACAAACGAGCACAGCTATCAGGAAATGTTTCAGCCACCTACACGCACAAAGCCAATTATGCATAACAGATTATGACATGAAGGGCTGATTAGTTTGTTTGCAGAAGCACTGAAGTATGGATTTATCTTTATTTGCCCTCAAAGTGCTAGTAGTTCCTAGGGTTACTTCTCCCTGGTTAGTAGCTGGTTTTAAATAGGACTAAGCATGGATGAAAGCTGTGCTTTATGAAATCTCCTTGGTTTTCAGCGTTTCGGGAAATCGTGCAGTGATTTTGATTGCAAATAATTATTATAAACATACAGTATTAGGGGATTCTTTCCACAAATAATTTGAATTATTTACAAATGACATTACATCTATTTATATAAAGCCAAATTTGAAAACTAGTACTTAGTCTCAACAGCTGTGCTGCAGTAAACAGGGTTTGCTGTGAGCTTGTTCTCCCCTGTCTCAGCTAACTTCTGTCCTTCCAAGTGAGTAAGGTGTGGAATGATACAATTTTTAATCTGGTTTGTCCAAAATGTTCTGTTTGCCCAGAGTAACTTATTACTTCAATGAATTTAATTGATTAGTTCAACGTGCACACGGTGTGCGTGAGTAGAAGTTACAAAAGTATGTATTGCATGTATGAAATGTTCTTCCTTAAATTTTCTTTACGCAAGAGGAGCTGGATTATTCCCATTACCAAGGTGAGAAAAAAGGGCTGTATGACCTTAGGGGCTGCACATATGCTCTTATGATTTTTAGAATCCAAAAGGAATATTTTTATTGGGGTTTTTTTTTTGGCATGATTTGGAACTTTACTGCCCTATCTTGATAATGGCATTCACTGGTCACTGTAGGTATTTTCCCCTTCTATTTTATAGGATCATCAATTAAACATTTTATTTTTATCAAAATAGGATACATATATATAAAAGTCGTGTGTTAAAAAATTGTATTTAATAAATTTTTGATGCCTGTCTTAACTGCTGCAAGTGCATACCTCTGCATTTCTGTCCCGTGTATCTCAGCTCCCATGGTAAATAGTAAATATGATATACACGGTTACTAAACCAGCAGGAAAACGAACAGCCAAGGAAAATCCCAGGAGAGCGGGAAAGCTAATGTAAATATTCAGCTGAACAAAGAGCATATTTTCTACTCAGAATTCTAAAAGCAGGTGTCAAGTTGCAAGCAGCGGTTGAGTGGATTTCAGCAGTGTATTGGGTTGCTCAATGGTTTAATACAGTGTAATCAACTTCTCAGTTTCACACCTTACTCAGTCTCTACATCCTTTAGAAACCTGTTTTCTTATGCAATTTAACGTCATTCTTGACTGACTAAGTAAATGTTTACTCAACGATGGGGCAATCAGGAAAACAGAATGTGAATCTCATTTTCCTTTGAGGATGTAAGTGCTTGGATTCTCTTTCTTTAATGCATACTTAGTGTATTTGACCCCTTCAGGAGTAGAAGCACACCGCTTTCTTTGACATAGATGTTCCTTACAATGTTTCTTTTCTGGGTGCATTTTGAAGATTTTGGTTGCGATGACCATGGATTTCACTTTTTTATTGCGAACTGTTGTCAGGCAGGAGCACTTTCACAAATGGGAATAGAATCCATGAGGTGGCAGGATCTCAGAATGTTTTACCTGTGGAAGGCATTATTCATTTAGCTGAACACACTCTGTAAGAGCTTCGCTGCGAAACACATGGAAAAGTTTGTAAGTGCAGAAATAAGCTTCCATTTGGCAGATATTAAATAGGGCACTGGTTCACAACAAGGTAAACATCTGCAGCAATTGCCTGTAAAATCATCACCATGTGGTATTTCTAAGAAACTAAACTAAGGAGCTGCTGCTCTATTATTATCAGCGTCTATGAGTGGCTTTTTTTCTTGACTAGAAAATGGAAGATAGAGAAGGTTCTTTCATTTCTTTGCTTACTTTACCTTTAACGAATTCAGTATAACACAGTAGTAATGATGCATTTTATATTTAGGATTCACCTTCCATCTTTCCCCCACTGAAGCGGGTCTGGAAATCAGTAGGTAAACAGAGATAGGACACTATTGCAGGACCCTGATGAGGGGAGGAGATCATGACTGTGAAATATCTGGGAATTTGATTTTTGAAAGTCCAGATTTAAATCAGTATCCTTGCCGTGACCATACTCTTCTAAAAGCACACTTCTAGCAGTCTTAGATATTGTATATATGAATGGTTATGCATTTCCTAGAAGAAAGATATACTTTGTCTCAATTTAAATAAGGCCTAGACTAGGAAAAGTCATTACTTTCTTTTTCTGAACATGTTGTTCTTCACCAGCTGCATGCTACCTTCTGTTAACCCAGTTTTATTTTAGTAAGAAATATCTGAACCAGGAATTCTGGTACTTGCAGTAAATTGGTACAAGTAATATTTCTAAAAATAAACCTGCAATCTAATCAGAATCATTAGGCATCTTGGCTGTCGTGCTGAATCTTCTTAAATGGATCATTCAATAAAAATAACAAAAATAATAAAATCTATGGCCCTTAAGGTAGTGTACAAGGAACAGGAGAAATGTAAGAAATGGTGTTGTTCGCCACGTATGGTAAGATATTTTGAAACACCCGGCATGATGTAGATAAGGGAGATGCACGGAACTGTTACATCTGATATTTTAAAAAAAAAAAAAAGAATACATTCAGAAAAGCCATATGTAAGGGTTTTTAAAAAAATACCCTAATGGAGGGGTGTCAAACTCATTTCCACCAGGGGCCACATCAGCCTGCTCCTGCAGCATAATGCACGTCACATGCACTGCACACGTGACTGGCATGCTGGCAAGAGCGTAGGGGCAAGGAGCCCGGCACTGCCACCGGGAAGAAACAAGGTTCCAGACTGGATAAAACAAAGTGGAGAGCTTGATTTGGCCCACAGGCCTTGTGTTTGCTACCGGTAACCTAATGTATGACATGATAAAAGCCAATTTATTCTTTAAATGTTCATTAAAAAAGCTGTCTGAGGACAGAGCTGACTGGTTGAGAGCACTAGGACATCCAGGGTTAATTTGTTTGTTTTCATATTTACTATCATGCAGTAAATGTTGTTATGGAAACAAAATCTAAGCTATTTCTTAAATTAATATTCTCCCAAGGCCTCTGGAACAAAGGAAAGAAACTGAAACTATTATTGTTATTGTTGCTGTTGGCTGCCTGAAATCCCAGTGCTGGGATTATAATTGATACTGAGAAACCAGGAGTTCTATCTTCTTGGTTGTATAGTAAAAGAGTAGAAAGCCAATAGCATTGTCATCAGCTCCTTAATCACTATGACAAACTGGGAATAGGTCCTCATGTTCTCTCTGCTTAAGGCATCTCGAGGTTTTCTCTGGTTTGGGAAGCCTGCAAACTAAGAATAATTTATGTGGAAATTCAGCTTCAACCTGAACCTTAGCTTTGTAGCAAGGTGTCTCACAGATGCTTCCGGGAACCAGCTTGAGATAGACTGATGCTAAATTGATTTTCTGAATAGATCTGTACCCTCATTCGCTTTGAAAGAACCCATCCTTGGTTTGTAGGCATTTTGCTCTTAATCTCTGGGGACTTATCAAACTCAAGAACGCAGACAAAACCTGTAGGTATTTTCTAAGGAAACTTTCCTTCTCTAGAAAATTTCCATGTGCTTTGGTTATGGTACAGGAATAATCATGTTGGGAAGGAGAAACCTGAAGGAATTTTCTGATCACATTGCAAGTAGTGGATGAGAATCACATGATGACTGTTGACAAGTAGGGGTAGGTGTAGGTGTTGGGTCATAGGTTGGACTCAATGATCTCAAAGGTCTTTCCCAACCTTACGATACTGTGATACTGTGAAGTCGGGTAAATCAAGCCTTGGTCCAAGATATAATTTTAGGAAATAAGACTGACGAAGCGTGACTGTTGACTGAACTTACCACAGACGTGAGCCACAAGCAGCACAGTATTATTTATTTTGCTAGTGTGTGCTAGGAAAACTCATTCAGATACTGAACGCATCAGAATCGCATGCCTTGTATAGGCATCTGTAACACCAAGAAAATATTTCATAGTGCCTTCTTTGGGATGCATAATTTGGTCTTAGTTGCCCTGCATTTATGGAAATCGAAATTGGAATGAAACAGTCAGGACGTATCAGAACATATTTTCTATAGTTCTTCTAAAACCAGCAGCTGTAATCTGTAAACGATTCAAGGAATATCCTTTAGAAGCTGGGAGGCAGTACTTCACCTGTATTATCCTTGCAGCGACAAGAACATTGTCAAAATTCCATTTCTAGTTCCAGACATCAAAAATGAGAGCAAAATATTAAAGGGGTTTCAGGAAACAGCTATGAAAAAGCTTAAAGCTCTGGAAAATATGGTTTGTAATAGTGGATTGAACTTTGTTCCGTTTCTTTATTTGGGAAAGAATAAAAGGTAAGTTGACCTTAGTTGAAACATACCTGTCTCTGCTGAGACGTCTCAAATCTGAAAATGTCCATATATCTTACTGGGATTTTACTCATGAGCTATAGCATTATCTGAGGTACTTACATCATCTACACTACAGTACATTATAGGAAATGGTTTAGTTTCTTGAATTAACCATTCTTTGATCTGCATTCCACTGTAATTCAACCATAATTGTGCCTTATGAATTCCTTTAAAGTAGTCTTTAGGTCATTTGCAAGAAGGTAGAGTATTAAGAGGATTTTCAGCATAAAAACTTCATGTTACTTGCTTTTCTCATTATAATAAGTATTTCCTTATCTTTGGGATAATATTTCAGTAGAATCAGGAGAGTACATTGGTTGTTTAATAAACTGTTCTAGGTGTCTTGCATTATCCATGTAAGCCTACACAGACATTTCCTTGAGGTGCGTGCTGCTCATTTTATTATTCAGTTTCTAGCGTAGCAAGCTAAAACATGACATTGAAGAAAATAATTTTCTCCGATAGTCTTCACGTTTATCAATTTTTGTCATAGCAGGTTTTGCTTTAAAAGCATCTCTTCATATTTGTTCCGATTCACTTTATATGTCTCTGTTATAATTGTTTGGGATAAGGAAAGTGTTGATTATAGGGTTTTGGGGGGGGTTCTATAAATATTAATATTATTCCACATTTGAAAAACTAATACATCTTGGAGTCTAGCAAACAAAAATGTAAATTTAAACATGAGAGTGAGTTGGTGCTTCAAAAGTATACATACAAAATCATGTCTTTTCTGATTTGTCAAGCATAACTGAGTCCCTCAGGGAAATTATGCTTGGCCAGTCATTCTGGTAAATATGCAGAAATACTGGGAAAAATAACTGAAATAACTGGTCTTGTGTTGGTAATGTTTTGAGTGTTTTATTTTTTTAGTTTATGCTGGCAACAATCTGTCAAGACTGACTAATTTGTAATAGCAGCATGTATAGAAACAACTTTCCCTTAGCTCTAGCTACCCAATTACTTATGTTCCTGTCTTATATTTTCCGTAATCATTTTCCTTTTAGGAAATTGCTTTGGGTATTATCCATCAGATTGCAATTTTAAGGATAATTTTTGCTATAAGGGATGTCATATCTTCAAATGTGCTTCGCTCCTTTAAAGTTTTTTCCAGGTCGATTTTTTAGAACCTTTTATTCATCTTTAAGTCTTGAATGACCTTTGTCAGCTGTCACTGCCAACTTGGGATCACTGCTCTTGACAGTTGCTGTCAGTTCTGAAGAGACGTAAATCCCTACGCCATATTCCACAGGGCTGGAAACCCCAGCATCTCTGAATTGTGGAATGCATCAAGGAATAAAAACAACCTCTCACATGCACAGTAAATACTATTTCTTCAGAAAATAACTTGCCCTACTTACTATCTAAAATAGTCACAAATATTTAATGTGCTGCAAGTTTAAAATAGACCAGAGTGACATTTGGATCACGTAATAAAAGCAGTGGTGAAAGGTCCATGGCTTGATTAGAGATTCTGTGTAATGCAGTTAAACACAAAAATATGGGGAGAATTTGTTGACTGCTAGAGGTAACTAATCAGATTTTTTAAGAAAAGAGTACATTTTCAGTTAATCCATCTACTTCTTAAAAGTACAAGTAAGCAATAGAAAAGTTTCTAATGCCTGTAGTAAGGTTGTTGAAAGGATTCTATGATCAGGATTCATTTAAGGTTAAAAGTCATATTAGAAAAAGCCATTTGCCTAAGTAACTTGTTGATATTGTTAACTATAGTTTCTGAGTTCTCTATTCAAAAGCAGTGAATAATGCACAATGTTATCTTTGTCGTATTTACGAAGGAATTTTCCACAAACTTTTAGTGATTAAATAATTTATACTAAATGGTGTTAATTGTAGGTTTGAATATGTACCTATTGTAACAGTATTTGACCAAGAAGCCTAGAGTTCAGCAAATCATCAGAGAACAAAAATATTTGAGAATGCCCCCAAAATCTTCACTAGGTTGACACATTAAAGGACAAGCCTGATTCAGAGTTCTATAATCCTCAGTTTTATTTTTTTAGTTTCTCAGGTGGAAATGGAGGAAAACATTAGAAGCCAAGACAACACATCGGCTGTTTAACATGAGCATATTTTTTGAAAACTTTTGAAACATAAGAACATGTGGAGGAGATTAGACCAGTACTTAAATGTAATGAGGAATTTGGGACCCAATGGCACAGCTTTATTCCCAAAGCAAATTTTTAAATCCCTTAAAATCGTCTGCCTAAGTGTGTCTGTGTTTTGTGTCCATGTCTACCTTCGTGTCCACGTATATATAGACAACTATACTTGCCTATCTTCAAGAGATTAATTTAAAGTATTTATTTTGATTCTTATTATTTTTTACTTGAATTAAGGTTACTAATATGATAAATCAGTACCTTTCACTGCTGTTAAATCTCTCGGTTAGAGACTTGGGATAGTTTCTCAAGGATGGTCTAAGACAGATCCAGAGCAGGAGAAACTCACAGATTAATTCTTTCTGTTCTGCCTGGAGACTATCATGGAGGAGTAGAACAGCGGTGGGAATGGCAGGTTCTTAGCATTTTTTCTACCATTCTAATTTTCTTCCTGTTCTTTGATTTATATTGTGCAATCTTGGTGAACCAGGGATGCAAACTCTGACTGATAAAGTGATGAATTTTCTTTTTCAGTTGCTGTGTGCATGTTCGCTTTGTGTGTCTGCAGAAAAGTAAGGACTAATCTGGCAAAACCTCTTCTCCCATTAAGAATGAGACAGAGCAAAATCATTTAGTTCTGTAGCTTTTGAGGAATACAATAAACATAGGATTTAATATGGGAAAGTTTTAATAAAAATTACTGTTCTATGAATGTTACCACCTGGGAGCAACAGAGAGTTTAAAATTCATGACACTTTGGAACTGAGATCTGACAGCAGGTGGAACTGCTGGGACTGGTAATGAGAGATGTTGTGATATGAACAACCCAATAAGGGATAGCTGAGTGCTAATCTCTGCTTTGTATTTTATGTTCAACTGTGCGTTTTCTACTCAAGCTGTGAACATAATTTGTGAAATTCCAGCTCTTCAACTACAAAATATTTCATATTTTTTTAAAAAATATTTGACTTCTTTTGCTAACTGTTGTCTCACTACAAACTAGTTTCACTAAGTTGTTTGTGGAGACAAAAGGGGCAGCCTTGTATCCAAAGAAAATACTTTAGTCTTCCCTACAAGTAGCACAATTAATTTCAGTTCCACACTTCCAGAGACCTGCTTTTTTGAAGCATGCACAGGAATTTATGGGCTGGAAGGTTTATTCTGGTCAGGGAATCACAAGCATTTTAAGCTATGTATAAAACTGAAAATAAGGAGAACACTCTTTTACCTCCCTGTGATTGTTATTTGGAGAAATTTAGCCCTGGGATCTGTGGACCAAGGAATGAATCAACATTTGTTTTTCTGTTGCTTCCTCAACGTATTAAAATGACAAAGAAATTATCATAGAATCATAGAATCATAAGGTTGGAAGAAACCTCTGAGATCATCGAGTCCATGAAGCCTGAAGTTCAGTTGAATAAGTAGGAATCAAGGGAGAGTTTGGTATGGTTTTCTATCTGTGTTTCTTTCGGGAATTCCAAACCATCAGTATTAAAGTAGTTACACATCCTTGTGAAATTAACATCCACTATTATTTTGATGAGATTTATATTCCACAAAAGCATCACAGAGAATTAATGAAATTCAAGTAGTTTTGTATCAATGGCAATGTGAATATGATTAATTATTTCGGTACTTGGTAAGTTAAGAAATGCCATTTAGGGATGAAGAAATTTCCAGAAATACCTTTCATAAGATTAAAGACTGACTGATGTATAGTGCCAAAAAGTTAGTCAGATGATACAAAGGTTAATTTGTGTATCTCTGTTGGAATAGAATGTGTGGGCACATGGTCCTCTAGGGGTTGCATAGCCTAGTTGAATAGCCACCGGCATTTAATATGTATGACTGAACTGTCAGAATATTAGGTTGAAATTTTGTCATTGAAAGGGAATGGCTTCCTGCATTGCATTTATTATATTTGTTCAGCTGCAATCGCTTTCCTCAGCTCTGCCATCTTCTCGTGTGAAAGAGATTAAAACAAACATAAGCCCAAATGTTGGTTACAGAAACTGTTTTTACAGCCTCACTCATGCAATATAAATATCTTCAAGAAAAAAGTCCTGTTGAATGAAGATACTATCTTGTAACTTGTAAAGTTTATTAAACAAATTCCTTACGTTACCTGCAAAATCTGGGATTTTGTGGCTTAGAGTGAAAATGAAAAATGAAGGTTGATACATTTTAAATTCAATGATGAATGTCGTAATATGAAGCACATGTAATTCCTGTAGTACTACCTGTCCACTGTCTTAGTAGTTATGTTAATTTGTGCCATTTTGAAATGACTGAAATTTCCTGTAGGCTCCTGTGGCGTTGTATCTCTTTAGATTTCTGGATACACAAAAGTCGTAGGAGACAGTGGGTAGCAGAATTAGGTGAAGTACAGGCCACTGAGGCCCGAATGCAAGTGGCAGACAAATGGTTATGTTATTGCCCATTCTTTCTAACCTGTGCATCCCACTGTCTTACATCACGTGATTTAGCGATGACGTAAATCGTGGCACAAGTTATGCTCACACATGAAAGTCCGTGTAGCTGTCAAAGTGTGGTAGAATTTGAGCTGCCATTCAATTTGAATCACACGCTGAGGAAGCTGAGGTAGTACAGTAGGAAAGAAACTCCTGTATGGTCTCAAGCTTCGTCAGGGGAGGTTTAGGCTCGACATTAGGAAGAAGTTCTTTACTGAGAGGGTGATTGGCCATTGGAATGCACTGCCCAGGGAGGTGGTGGAGTCACCGTCCCTGGAGGTGTTTAAAGAGAGATTGGATGAGGCTCTTAGTGCCATGGTGTAGTCAACAAGTAGGAGTAGGTGTTGGGTCATAGATTGGACTTGATGATCTCAGAGGTCTTTTCCAACCTCATGATACTGTGATACTGTATAGTAACTGAATTGCCTGTTGTTCCCCTAAATACCTTCTTTCTCACGCTGAAGGCAAGTCCAGGTTCAGATAACGCTTTCAGAGAAGTGCTCTTCCAGATCCTAGCTGCTAGCCATACCAAAACTCCGCATCATTTGAGCAAAGCAGCACTTCATTGCGGATATCTCTGAGTGAAGATGCCTTGCGGTTCTCTTACAAAGCGGCTCTGGAAGTTGAGTAAAACAATTGTGTTCGCTGAATCAAAATCCTGAATGCGGTAACAACAGCAATTCCTGAGTTTACTTGTTCTATTTAATGATGTACCTTATGGGTGGTAACACCTTTTGGGAAAGACTTGGAGGCTTACAGTGCCTCTCTGAACCTAGCAGCTGTGATATGACACATTTTCTGCAAGATAAACTGCCATTTGCAGTCTAGTACTGAGTTCAGCGCACTTAGAGTGATGAAGGTGACATCTGAAAAATTATTTGATTGTTTCTTGCAAAGACACTGAAGCCGAGCTCCAATTCAGTAGCTGAATTGCCCTTGCCGTGTCTTTCTGTATTGCAGTGGTTTCTGTTGCAGTCAAAGCCTGAAGAAATTGTAATGCTTTGACAAATTTACAGTCTGTGGCAGATACTGATTAAAATAAATATGCCCTCTTGTCTAAACCCACACTATTTTTCATATTAAGAGATTTTCTGCAAATGTTAGTTTATTAGATATCTCGTCATTGTGTTTATCATTGCAAGCTTAAGATGTTTGCAATATTGCAGGTAATGAAAATCAACCTCCTTAAATACCATTATTTTTAGAAACAGTCTTTAGTGAGGCTGTGTATTCAAAGATCTCTCATTCTGTTTCTTACTGGGATAAATTAGGAAAAGTTTAAGGCAGCCATAATCCTTATCACTGTTTCCAAGAACACTGGGAAGGTTTATAAAGCTTTAGAGCTAAACATTTCAGATGACTCTTTTTCTGTTGTTGAATGTACATCAGTTCTGCTGGTTAACCCAAGGCAACTGTCACTTATTTTTCTTCCAGTTCAGTTGATCAATCGCTGAGATGACTTGTTTTCACCCATTTTTAAGAAGAGTTTCAAGCTTTGAAAAAGACTTTAGGAATCACAAGGGAGAGAAATATATTTTAAAATTTAGTATTTTATCTCTGACTTTTTCCTATTCTAAAATCTAAAGAGAAGGACCCAATGATATAAATTTACTTATGTGTAGTCTTTTACGTACTGCTGGAAATGTCAATGCATTGTAAAAACAGAGAGCCAATTCCTGTGTCACTGTGGATGGTAATGCCCTTTATAAGGAAAGTATTTCTTTCTACAACAATTATTCTTTAATGTTTAAGCATATTTGTTTTATATTCCAGCTAATTTTTCAGCTTCAACCTGCACATTTCAAGTGAGATAACAGATTATTATAAAATCTTAGTAACTTTGGAAAAACACAGATTCATCTAATTATACTTTTTAATCTGTCTTGTAGAGTTACAGAAAAAGCTAAAAATATTCTATATAAAATATAATATATCAATAAAAGATATCCCAACAGTGTCCTGCTTGTTGGTATTGGCTAGCACTAAATGCTTCAAAGGAAGCTGTAAGATTTCTTCTGCAGACAGATGGGGAATAATGCGACCCACATTATGTCACACTGAATCCTCAACAGATTAAAATGACTTAGAATTTCAACTTTAAAATATGAATCTTAATGATTTCCTGCAATTTTGTTATCACATTCATAGATATTTACACAACTGTACAGTTTCATGTTGATTTTTAATAGTCTTCACCTTTGCAGCAATTAAAACAAAACTAGCTATTTTTAATTCTCCAACTTTTCTTTCTATTGAATGCTTCCTTTTAATTATTTCATAAAACAGAAACAAATTCTAAATTTGCTTTCTATGTACCATTTATCCTGTAATGTTGTATTATATAACTCCTTTGATAATTTTCATCAGTTTTCTTTAATGTCATCTCTTGTTACAATGTTTATTTTTTTTAAAGTTGTGACTAGAATGACACAGCCCAGTATATATGTGCCTTTAAAATAAATCATGATAATGGATAATGATAGAGTATTGACCATCTACAGCTTCATTTTAGCTTATATTTATTTATTTGGGTTTTTTATTTAGCTGACCTTGTTTTCTACGATCATTACCCAATTTAATTTTTGACGTGATAGGATTGTTTTTCATCTCAATATCAAGATGGCTAAATACATGATTGGATCCATCTTCCAGTGGCTCCTGTTAGGTAAGTACTTTTTTTTATTTACAGTTGGTAAACATGTACGGAGATTAACATTACATACAAGTAGAGATGTTATATTCTCAACGTGCCTGCTAACGCACTGATTTCTCAGCCAAAAGAATTTATTTCTGCTGGAAAGCTGTGATTCCATCTGGAAAATATGCAGGCTTTCTGAAATTTATTAAAATTAGCAGGTATCAACGATTTCGTGTTTTATCTTAACCACATACAACAATATTTAAAAGAAAAACAACCTCAAAATAAAACTCGAGAGTTAGGAACCTTGGATGTACCATCATAGACCAAAGGCGGTAGATCATTTACTCAAGCACATCGTCTCTCCCAGTGGCAGATAATTCATGAGCACAGTTTTTTTGCAAATCAGACTGAAAAATATTGCTTTAAGCAGTAACTTTTCTAAATCACTTTTCTAAATCACTGTTGCTAGGTTTCCACTGATATAATAAAACCATAATGATTTATGTGTCTTCTGAAGCTTGTCCTTTAAAAATCTAATGGTTTATATTAACAATGAGAGGTTTTATTTTACTCTGCTTCCAGATATACTTCTGAGTTGACACAGAAAACAGTGACAAAGAAGTTGAGTTTAGACATTGAATTGACATAGAAATTATTGACATAGAGCTATAGTTGTAAATGGTCATTCATCTGCAACTATAGTTGATCATTTATAGAACAAAATGAGGGTGCTGTCACTTGGGGAATGTCTATGGCAGTGTTCTGTTTGTCCTATTTCAGATAGTTCTCATCTGAGAGAGAAGACGAGCAGCAGCTTTTTGCAGATTGTTTATAAGCAGATGATTTAAGGTATGAATTTATAATCACTGGGATCATTTCAGGGTAGCAAAAAGAGAAAATCATTAGCAATATTTTAGAAAAATTTGCTAAAACTACGAAGTAATGTCTTGTGTATGACGGGAATATTTTTTGAGCTCTAATTTAGCAAGGATGTTCTAGAATATAGATTGAATAGATATAGAATATATAATGGGACTTGTGAGATTTGAGCTCATTATCTGTTTCAGGCACAGACATCTACATAGCGTATTCTGTTTAAAATAAATGCATTACTTTCCATCTCACTGGGTTGGTTAATAGGTAAAACCTATAAGGACTCGGAAGTGCACAGGTTCTTTGCTGATATGCAACATATAAGTCTCGTTCAGCATCTAACTCTGTGTTGTCTACACAAAGGCATACTCTGATTTAAATGGGATTAGCAGTGTGCATGGAGTTAAGCATGTCCATAAATGTCTGCAAGGCTTTAGTTACTCACTGCACTCATTATCTCAATTTGTTGTTTCATGGAATTATTCCAAGTATCTCATCTAATCAGATCCTCCTGGAGGCACAACATATGCCCACAATAGCATGAGCTATATATAGCTCCTTCTAAAATTATGAAAGATCAATGGAATATTTTCATTGCCAGAGCATGTATGTGTCTGTGAATTATCCTGTAGGAATTAAAATCTCTCAGTGAAATCACAGTATGAATGCTAATGGGTATAAAGCTGAGGTAGAGATGTCATTTTTAGATAAAAGCACTATAATTAAATCCAATGTATAATGTAAACAAGTATATAGTGAAGTATTATAAATAATATAAAATAGGTATAAGTATGTCATTATAGACTGGTATTAAAATAACCTTCCCACTATCTCTTGTATAGTAATAACAAATATGATCTGCAAATATAGAACAACAGTATCATTATGCTGAATGAAAATCAGCCAGATGGTTCATTGAAGATGTTTACCACAGTAGTAAAGCATCTTTTTTTTCCCAGGTATTTCTTAATGATTATCCTGTGCTATTTAAGCTTGAAATGCAGATGAAAAATAGCCCAAATAATTCTATTCTTACTAATGCTATTGTAAATCTGTTGAATTACTCTGTTTTTTTGAAAGTAGAGTAGAGTGTGACAAAGGGTTATGGCCTATTTCTTCTGCCTTTGCTGCTTTCATCTACAAAGGGAGTAAAGGAATCAATGAAAGTATGTATGAAGTATTACTTGAAATGGGTAAACACAGCAGAAACTGGCTCTTTAGACCTTTACAGTACGCAATAGTGTTTCTCATTAACCCGCTCTATTTGAATTATTTTCAAATAACAGCACTAAGAAAAAGTCAATCTCACAAGAGAGCTGGCTTTAAAAGGCCAGTATCAATATTACTAAATACCACTACCTGCTGAATGGATTAAGCATGAAGCAGTTCAAAATTAGTTGGATAGCCTTCTGAATCCTTTAATGAATGTTTCTGGTTTTGTTTCTAGATAAACAATGCCCTCTTGGCTTTGCCATTCAATGTATTTTCACACCAGCTGAAAAAATGGTGATGTGACAATGAATGTTAAACATTGTTTTTCCGTCTGATCATACGTCACTCTTAAATTATATCAGACAAAGTTCAGAAGAGTAAGATGGAATATTTCAAATCCTGTTAAGCCTTTCAAGCAGTGGAGAATGTTAATGAGTGCAATTTCAAATGTGCTTAATGTGTCTGAAATGCCAGATGTGCCCCTAGTGATGGTGGTGGTGGGCTAAAATAATTTATGTTGACTTTGAATTTGAATATAGAATAACAGAATTGTTTAGAGAAGATCTAAATAATACATGCATGGTCTACATATATGTGTACACATATACTCACTTTATCAAAATGACACTGAGTAGATAATATAATCAGTGTTATTTTAATTGTCATTAATGAAAACTCCAGGTTAGCTGAAAATCATATTTAGCTCCAGATATTCTCAGATTTTCAAGATAAAATTGTGATAGTTTTTTGAAACCATTTTATTCATGAAAAAACCCACTTGAAATATAATTTTCATTTACATCTTTGCCTCACATTTGTTCATTTGGACATGTCCCTGCTTGCTAACACATGGAAGTACCGAAAAGTCTTGAAGTTGCAGATGAATTACAGGCAGCAAGACTTTAAAAAAATGATACGACAGTATAGTTTCCTTATCTAAAACACAACTGCATTTCTTCTCTGTATGCACTACCATAGCAACTGGGAAAGTTTGGCATTTCTTTGGCATTTCTTTGTTACACGCGTGAGCACGTATGAGCACAATGGCACTGTGATTTGACCCGACTATGATCAGCCGATAAAAAGCACACAAACTTCTGTTGCAACCGAACACAAATGCCATTGTGTTTCAGGTGGAGGACACTTTGGTTAAGTTCCTTTGCTGTTAAAATCACAATTATTAATATGTCTGTATTAACCTTATTAAACAGTAGTAAAGACCTATTACCAAGAGATGAGTGTTGATAGCCAGTACAAAATGATCCCAATTGAATTCTCACGGCGTCACTGCTATACAAGGAACTTGTGGAGTTCCACAGAGCCTGGACTACTGCGCCGAATTTAGGGGACAAAAATTTTGCTTAGGATTTCTATGCGGTTACGTATTATGGGTAAAAATGCACGCACTTACAGAAGTAGATACAGAAATACTGAATGATACCCTGTATAATGAGAGTTCCTCTTACCCAGAAGCGCATGAGCAAGTACATGATCACACCAAACTCTATAAGCGGAAATTTAGGTCAAACTGACATCTTGCTCTCTGACTACACTTCCTTCCTAATGCTTCTATCTCTATGTTCATATCATCACCATGGCAGCAATGCACCTTCAGACTATTGAGGTATTTCGTAGCGATATGAGTTTCTCCTAACCGTTTTCAATCTTTTCAATCACTGTCAGCAGAGAGTCTTGATATATAGTTGAGAATTCTGCTGGTTATTAATAGAACTATCCATGGAGTATTTGACAATTTTTTTTTGCTACAGAAATAATAAATATATATATATATATCCCACTGCAGAAAATCTGTTACTAAAATGGTAAGTGAATCGATTTTACTTCTTTTCGTGAGCCATGTGGGCTTTGCTGCCTAAATATTCACTGCATTTTATAGAAACTTAAAAAGGAAACTCTACTGGAATAGTCATTAAGGAAACTTCAAAGGAAAAAAAAATGCAACCTGGAATAAAGCAATGGAGAGATTTATACATAAAAATAGTTGTTCAGTTGCTAACTGAGTTAAAGACCCAGAAAGACATTTAAGAGGTCCATTGGTATAATTTTGATTTCTGTGGGGAGTTAATGCAGAGAACTGAACAACAGAATGGTGAGCTTTGTGCCAGCTGGTTGTCAGAATTTTAATCTATTTCATGAAGTTCTTCACTTCAGGTTTGCTCAAACTAAACACCTTTAAGAGATAAGCTCTTATTTAAATTACAAGTAGCTGTGAACACGTTTTGTTGCTATCGCTGGGCTAACATACTAGAACCTCACATTTTATATCATGTTACATCTTTCAAGAAATACCTTTTTTTCACTACCAGCTATTGATGTGAGTTACAGGACTGAAAATATGTTGCAAAGACTAACTTTTATGCAACGATTTGTAAAGAAGGAGGAATATTTCTGAGATAATTCGTTCAACATTGGTGAGTTCTGAGTTTAAGCTATATGTAATATGTTCTAATGGAAAATCATTCTCATTGTCCTTTTCTTTCCAGCCCTCCAGTAATTAACCTTGACACAACAGAGCACAAATACAATTTTTTCTATAATTCCTTCAGGCAGTTGGATCTAGGGAAGAACATATTCCCTAAACGGAGATGTTTCAGCCTCTAAGTCAGTGAACATTTTACTTGACTGAAGTAATGCTTTCTACTGGTGATGATATTAAACGTGGGAGCAGAAGACTTGTTGCTCTAATGGTTATGATAATCTTTCAGGTACTTGATTAATGTGTGTCCTCATACACATCAGGGTTAAAGCAACTTCCAGATTTAGAATCAGGACAGAATTTTCTTCAGGCAGGGAAAAACTGGGTTTTGTTTATCTGTTTTAGCTTGTCTGCTTTCATCTTAGCATAGTTCCTCTATGTATTTTCACTAAAAAATTCCTTATTGAAGGAGCCCCTGCAAAATAAAGATACTTTTATTTCTCTCAATCTCTTCTTAGGGTATATAATAATGTGTAAAATTTGCGATCTTTTGAATAAGGTATTTTAAGTTTGGTATGATTTATTGAAGGCATTTTAATGGCTGTAAAACGAACTAGATTTCATATGAAATTTTGTTTCCTTCTCTTGCCCGCGGCCGGTTTTACTACATCTAGAATTATTAGACACCTAAATTATAAATGAAATAACATTGAGGTTTTAGTCCATAGCTGTAATTGTCAAATACGGCCCTTACTGCATTTAAGTGTTTATATGATGTGAATGGCTTATTATTCTTCTGTGACCCATTTCAAATACAGTTTTCATAAAGGCAAAGAAGTGATTTTAATTCCCTCTGTTTTACCAAAGCAACTCACTGTACTCAGCTATTTATGAAAAAATATGCAAATTTTCAACAAAAAACTTTATGTTTTGTTGCACTGACCTACATTTGAACTCATTCTTCACCAAATTTAAAAAGAGAAAGAAAGCTGATGCAAAATATGTAGCCAGGAGTGAGACCTTGAATGGCTTTTGTGGTTTAATGAAAATGATTAATTAAAAACGTGTAACTAATAAAACAACAATAAATCATGCATACTTATTCATAGGTAGACTTTGTGCTGCTGTGATATTGACGAGATTTTCAGCCTGTGCAACTAATACAGCTCTCCAGACTGTGGAACAACTTTTTAATGGTATTTAAGAATCTCTCCAAATGACTAGAATGAGATTACAGAAACGAGTAGTATCTGTGTAAAATAAGATTGCTGAAGTAGGCTACCAAGTTAAGACAGTGTAAGAATTTGAAATAATGTAGTTGGTACTACTGGTATCAGTCCTCATAGAGGACTCAAGGACTGAATAAGTCCTGGAGATCTCAAAGGTCTCTCTTCAGGGACTGGTAATAAGGGTGAAACTCAGAGGCTGAGTTGAGTTGAGTCTTCAGCATTGACAGGCTGCTGAAGACAAAGAGGTAAAGTTTTTCTTTATCAACGTGATGGAGAAATTTTTGCTGCTACATATTATGCAAGTGCTCAGATGCTAAAATGTGATTGGGAAGGCTGAGAGTAACTTCAAGATAAACAAAGAGAGAGACTGACATAAACATGAAGATTCTGCATTTATATCCACATCGAGTATAAGTTGCTATAGACCTGCCGTAGCTCTCCTGAAGAGCCGAGACAGAGAATTCCCAACTTATATAAAATGATTAATTCTGAGTGATGTATCCTAAAGCACGGTAAACTAATAGAGGTAGGTTGAGATTTTTTTTTTTATGAACTAAGGCCCAGTCAGCATGGGTTCAGGAAAGGCATGTCCGGCCTGACTAACCTGATCTTCTAGGACCAGGTGACCTACCCAGTGGATGAGGGAAAGCCTGGGCACACTGTCTGCTTGGACTTCAGTAAGGTGTTTGACACTGTCTCCCACATTGTTCTCCCAGAGAAGCTGGCAGCCCACAGCTTGGATTGGCTTACACTTCACTGTGTAAAACACTGGCTGGATGGCCGGGCACAAAGGGTTGTGGCAAATGGAATTAATTCCAGCTGATGGCCAGTCACAGTCTTCCCCAAGGCCTCAGTAACGGGGCCAGCTCTGTTTAATATCTTTATCGTTGACCAGGCTGAGGTAATCGAGTGCATTCTCAGTAAGTTTGCAGATGATACTAAGTTTGGTGGGAGTGCTGATCTGCTGGAGGGCAGGAAGGCTCTACAGAGGGACCTGGACAGGCTGGATCCATAGGCCAAGGCCGATTGCATGATGTTCAACAAGGTCAGGTGCCACGTCCTGCACGGGGTCACAACAACCCCAGGCAATGCTACAGGCTTGGAGAGGAGTGGTTGGAGAGCTGCCTGGAAAGGAAGGACCTGGGGGTGCTGATTGATGCATATGAGCCAGCAGTGTGCCCAGGTGGCCAAGGCCATACATCCTGGCCTGCATTAGGAATAGTGTGGCCAGCAGAACTAGGGAAGTGACCCTTCCCTTGTACTCAGTGCTGGTGAGGCCGCACATTGAATACTGTGTTCAGTTTGGGGAATCTCACTACAAGAAGGACATTGAGATGCTGGAGTGTGTCCAGAGAAGGGCAACAAAGCTGATGAAGGGTTTAGGGCACAAGCCTTATGAGGAGCAGCTGACGAAGCTGGGGTTGTTTAGTCTGGAGAAAAGGAGACCAGGGGGAGGTCTTATTGCTCTCTACAACTACCTGAAAGGAAGTTGTATTGAGGTGGGTGTTGGTCTCTTCTCCCTGGTAGCTAGCGATAGGACAAGGGGAAATGGCCTCAAGATGCTCCAGGGGAGATTTAGGTTAGGTATTAGGAGGAATTTCTTTACTGAAAGTGTTGTCAAGCATTGGATCAGGCTGCCTAGGGAGGGGGTTGAATTCCCATCCCTGGAGATGTTTAAAAGACGAGTCTTACTTGGGGACATGGACTAGTGGTGGGCTTAGTAGGGCTGGATTGATGGTTGGACTTGACCTTAGAGGTCTTTTCCAGCTGAAACCATTCTGTAATTCTGTTATTGCTATATGTGTTTTGACAGCAACTTGTTAAGGCATGTCATATCAATTTTTCAAAATTTAAGCCATTTAATTTAGTGGAGAATGATACACCAGTTTGCCACTGCTCCTTTTGAATACTCTATGGACTAAAGAATAGTTTTTTCCAAATATAGGTACACCTACATTTACAATAACTTTTCACGGTTTATATAATTATTGATCCATAACCTCTGTGAGTTCTAACTATATCTACTGACTGCTGTCCTCCTAGGATTTTTGTAGCTGCAACAATTGATGGGAATACCCAGTAAGCAGGCATACAGATTAATCAGAGGAACACCATTTCATTGATGCATTCTAATTACTACTATCATTTTAGTGTAGAACATTATGTCTAAATCATCAGAACTTCTGCCCATAATACAAGAGGAACTATGACTTACATCTGAGAGCTGAGTTTAAATTCTCCTTGAGTAACATCATAACGGTATCTGTTGTCTACCTGGAAAAATGTAGTTTGTATCTATAAACAGGATTTCCTAATTGCAGAGGCTCACTGAACCCATCATAAATTACTGCCTGTGAATGGGATTTTCAGCTGATACAACCAGTCCTCTGCAGATCTTGAGCTAAAGTCTCAGTTTGTCTACTGTGGCATCTTTGGTGTTAACTCCAATAAAGAATGCAGAGAGCTGTCAGTTTTCCAGTTTACTACAAGCTAGCCTTGCTAGTCTTTTATTAGGATACTGTTTCTTGGTGGAAATTGAATAGTTTAGTGTATCCCGCATGACTGTTTTTTCATATGAATGCAACTTTGCATCTTGGCTTATAACAGTCCAGCTGAATGTATTACATTAGATCCTGTAGACAGTATGCTGATTGTCTAATTCATAGTAAAAATTGCTGCATTTTTATAGACCAGTAGGCAATTTCTAGTATGTATTTATAGGCCATCTTTATCTGCAGTTACAGCACAGAATCCTTGCCTGAATGTCTTTCCTTATTTTTTTTTCTAGAGAAAAAATTGGACCAGATTTCTCTTGCCTAATACCGTTCCTTCTGGGAAGTAATTGGGACTTTCTGGGTGGGAACTGGGTTTTATTGTCATGTACAGTCTGTTCAGGAGCTGTGTTTTTGAAAACAGCAGTCTTTAGCTTTCATACTTGCACTGAACTAAATTAACTCACATCAGTGTGATCATATGCTGTACATTCACCACTCAAGCATATGTCTTGAATAAATTTTAATCTTAATTTCACGTTTTCTTTACTGCCAGGGTGACTCTGTTTCACAATGTTTTCTTCCACTTTAGGATCCTACTCTTAGTGCTCTCCACTTGTTAAGAACAGGATAAAATAACAAAGGCACATATGTCTTCAAATTGCTATGATAAATTTTACAATACTCCAAATACAGATGCACGCTACTGCTCTGATGGTTTTCAGTTATTTCAGAAGGAAAAAGCTGCAATGCTTTATAATGGGTTCCCGTTATTGATATAGCACCTCTCTAACTTTTACCTTGTTACATCACCTTTATTGTCTATATCAGCAAATAATTTCATTACCAAAGGTGCAGAAACACTGTGAAAGCCATGATATAGAAAATGAGATTCGTTTCTTTTCGCAGGAATGTGAAGGTGATTTTATCTATGCTGTAACAACCTTAGTAGAACCAGCCACTACTGCTAATTTAAATTACAAGTTGAGAGGGGTTACAGAGCATAATATAATTTTGTGATGTTATTCATACTTTGTGATGCTATTCATACTCATTCACAGCTTTCAAGCACTTAGCAACTTCTTTATCAATATATAATTTAATAAAAAAGGAGCTAATATTGTGAATTCTCCATGTGGGGAGCTTAGTTAAGATTCTTGCAATTTCAAAGGAGGTGTTTGCTTATTAATCTTGTGTAGAAAGAATGCAATTTTATTTATCCTTCTTTCCTTTGTGTGCGTAGCTTACTATGTAATAACTTGTCTCTAAGCGTGGTTATAGTAAAGGCAATTCTTGATCCTTCCTTGGTTTCTCCTGCCCTTTGTACATTTGCAGATTTTGATCCTTTCCTACCTGTTTAATAAACTTGCAGTTATTACGAGGCACCGATAAGCTTTTTTGTAATGTTTGGGGGAAGTTGGCTTGCTGCACCTATATTGTGGATCTTTTTGAATGTAATGTTCACTGCACCGTTGTCCATGATTAATGGAAAATCGGAACAAGGATTCATCTATTCAACTCTCTTTCTAAACTACACGTCAAGTAGTGCAAAGAATAAAAGTCCTCAAACTTGATTTCCATTTACCACGTCTGCCTCTTTAGAGGGAGTTTCAATAAGTGGATAAGCTTTGCAGTTAGCCCCAAATGTTCAACTTTGACTAAATTAGTAAAGTTAGTATAGGGAATTAATTCTAGTGTGTTTGAGAGTGTAGAAAGTTAGTTAGTTAAGCCAATCAATCTTATTTCAAATGCTTAGTTAAACACGTAGGGAAAGGTAACTAAGATACAGAGAAGGTAAATTACAGAAGGTTTAAAGAAACTTTGGAGGGCAGGGGAAGACCATGCAGTCTCTCCTGTGCAGGTGCAGTAACAGCACAGGTGAAAACACTTATAATCAAATCATCTGTGATTTTGAGATGCAGGAAACAGTGGATGCATTTCCTTTGAAAAACTGGATAAAAAGGTACGTGTTGCATAGGAGTAAAAATACAATCAACCGGGTGATTATTTCTGTCATTTATTTCATGTGATTTCCTTGGGCTTATCAGTAACATCTCAATGTTCCTGGCCTGTGTTTTAGTGTACAAGCTATTACGACTCCAGCCTTGGAAGGGCAATTCAGTTATAAGGCCTCATACACATTCAAAATAGGAAAAAATTGGAATAGACCTTTTATTCCTTTTATTCAGTCTGGGATATTGTCATTTTCTTATGTCTTCTACAATGTTTTATTTGGGGCTTTTGAAAATAAACAGCTGTGATGATTTCATTTATTTACAGGTACTATCTTGTTTATTGCCTTCATTAATTAAACATGGTGGTTATGAAAGGCTGCGACTGCCCTCCTAGCAAGGCTTGAAATTAGGGAAATATTAGCTGTCAGTAAAAAAAAATAATTCGATGAAGATATAAAAGTAACACAAAAAGAACAAAGAATGCCCTTTCATGAAGTTTAATGCAGTTAAATAGTGCAGAAACAAAATAAAAGACAATATTTCTACATTACCATGATGCCTTCAAATTCTTTCCTTATGATGTAGATTTTAATGTTATGAGTGAAGAGGAATGTGTTTTCCTTATGACTTATTCCTTCACTTAGAGGAGAAAGAGTAGAACATATTTTGTTCTAGGTGTTTTAGATGCTCGATCAATAGTAACAGTTTCCTCTATCACCCTCTGTCTTGATATTTTCCTGGAGTTGGATCTTGTTACTGACAAAAAGTACACAAGGAAAACAGTTATTCTACTGCATTTACTGTACTGGCTGAGAGCTCTTGGTCTTTCATCAGTTCTCTTGACGTCTGTTCCCTCAGCTGGGAACAAGTACTGGATTCTCCCAATATTTCTTTTCCTGGGAGTGATATATAGAATTATAAGCAGCTGGTACAGAAAGGGCTTGGAATATTGCCTGTTAGATTGCCATATTTTTCTCAGTATTTAGTTTTGCTGTACATCTTTGTCTTAACACTGTGTGTTGTTTCTTCTCTAGGACCAACCTCATCCTTGCTTTATTTAGCACATGAAACTATATGTTTCTCATTTCTGAGTGATGCCTGAAGAACTATTATAATATTATTATAATTTAGCTAAGTTTCATTGGAAGAAGCATAATTAAGAGTATAATTATATTAATAAATTGTTTTACTATATAACATATATAGTTATATTAATAAATTGATAATGATACTAAGAATTATTTCATCAAGAAATAGCTGTATATTCCTGTGAATGGAGTAATGGAAAATGATAATGAAGAAATAGTTATAGGAACATTACTCATACTGTCCGAGAAATAGCTCACCTTTGAGGATTCTTCGTATATCTCAGTGTTTTCCATCAGTTGGGATGCATTAATGAACTCTCTACCAAAGTAAATAAAAGACCTTACTGCAAAATCTTATTTTTATACATCTTCTGACTACTGTAGTTTTGTTTTTCTTTAAGAGAAAATTGATAATTTGTATAATGAATATTCTCACTCTTTTGCATCCTTTTTTTCTTGAAAATAAACATTCTAGTAGTGGTCTGAGTAGATATGGATTTGGTGAAGCTTAGCAATTGTAAAGCACATAAAAAGGAAGAGTGAAAAATATGAATGTTAATTACTTTTCTAGTAGTTACAGTTGTATTTTATTAGGTTTAACCTTATCTGTGTTCTCTTAGTCATGAGTTTTAGTCACACCAACAAGAATGACTAATGTAAGTAGAAAATAATGAAGCAACTTCAAAGAGAAGAGAAATGTGTTCTTCATGAAAATGACAAAGGGGGTAAATAAGATGAAGGACACATAACTTAAAATCCCTACACATAATACAGCGATTCCTGACATCAGCTTCCCAGGACAACAGAACCAACTCAGCGTGTGACAGAATACAGGCATTTTTGGTAAGACTGTAGCCAAAGGGGTTTTTTTTGGAGTGGGGAAAGCTGTTTCGTTCTACCTAGGATATTTTCAGTTCCTTACCTTGAAAGTGTATACATGACTTACAGATAAATCAAATAGAATTTAAGCAGTTTAGTGCCATGTGGATGTACCTCACCCGTACAGCCGTTTAAAAGCCTAGGGACAAACATTGTAAGCTCCTTGGTAGAGGTACCAGGCAACCTAAACTTTTATAACTATATGGTAGTTACTGTAACACATTATACAAGCAGGTGATCTGTCTCCAGGATTTATGAGGTGACGCTGTAACAGAAAATGTACTTATGTTTCAAAATTATTAATGATAAAAAACATTATATCTTTTTTTAAATTTTCAGTTGAGAAACTCACACACAACTTCCATCCCCCCAAAGAAACCCCACAATGAGTAGGTTTTTAGAGGAATACTGCTAGCTCTTAGAGAGAAAATACACTGCTTTTTTTTTTTACCCGAACGGAAATACAGGCCTATGGGATTTATCCATGAGGCTTAGGGGCATAGGATGTTCTAGAAACTGCAAAAAGAGAGGAAAGAGAATGCTGCCATCATAGCTCTATTTGGTGCTATAGCAAAAAGCATGTAATATATCCTTGCAAAATATAGTTTTCCATCATCTTAAAATCGCTATTTTAAGCAAACCCCTGAATCCCTGTTCTGCAAAACTGCTTTTTAGCTGCTCAGCCCTGGTGTCTGGCACTACTCCTCCCCAGGTGCAGGACTTTGCACTTCTCTTGGTTGACCTGCATGGTGCTCCTGTCAGGCCATTTCTTCAGCTTCTCAGGGTTGTGCTAGATGGCAAAATGACCTTCTGGGGTATCAGCCGCATCTCCCAGTTGTGTTCATCTGCAGACTTGCTGGGGGTGCACTCTGCCCCATAATCCAGATCATTGATGAAAATGTTGAACTTCAGTCAAGGTCACTGGACCCAGTAGTGACCCCTGGGTTACACCGACAGTTAGTAGCCTCCAGCTGCACTCCAGTCCCACTGATCAGCACCCACTGGGCCTGGCTTGTCAGCCAGCTTTTAATCCACCTCTCCACCCACACAGCATTACACCTCAATTATAATTATATCATTATAATATACACCATTTAGGTAGGTATACAATTATAGCTACCTAAACTGAAGTTTACTGTAAGCACAGCTATCAGCATTGAAAGAATAATTTGTTCCTTTCTAAGGATTACGTACATATGTACATGGAAAACCAATACAGAATCTCTGTCACCCATCATACTCAGTTCATTAAACGGAGTTTAAAATGTTAAAACTTCACTTTAAAAACTTCACATAACTTCACCATTTCTGTACTGTTATTTTACTTTTTCTCCTGAAAAGTGGAGAAGTGTTACTTGGAGCGGTAAAGAGTGTTTAGTGGTGGTTGTTCAGGATACTGTGGTGTGAGGAAGGAGGTACTTTTTCTATAACAGCCGTAAGTAGCTGGGACAAGGTCAGGTTTGAAAGCTGCCAGCCTCTCTGACAGCTCCCTGTACCTTCCTGCAAGCAGGACTAACAAAGAGAAGAGTGCACTCTAGTGAATGTCAAGTACTACCTGAAATAGGAAATTCCTTTGAGATCATCCATGTTAAAGTGACTCAGAGCAACCCCACTTAACCATCCTGTGATAACTGTACGCAGAAATCAAGCGTAGGATTTTCAATATCCTCTTAAAAAATAGTTTAAAAATTAATTTTGAAGGTGGGTTAGTTTATGTTTTATTTCTTGGGTTTGTTTTTTTTTTCCTTTTCTTCGCAATTAAGACCTCAACTGCATTCTTTGATTGTACTGTTACAGCAACAGGTTCCTAAATATTTTTGTAAACTGATGAACTCTATAAACTCACTATAAACACATGTCTTAGAAATTCTGTATCAGAAGTAGAAACTGAAGTGTGTTATTGTCAATTATAGGCCACTTCCATAATTGCATAGTTCCATAATTACATCTCATGTCCAATCAATAGTATAATATTAAACCCGAGCTAACGCAAGAACCAGAGGGTCACATTTTTCCTCATAATAAGGCTTCTACACCTACAATATCCTGCCATTTTTAAGCTGATACACCCCTGATCAGAGCCAAAGAGTTGACGTCTTTGTGCAGATGCACTCCCTGAAGTTTGAGAGGCGTTACATTGGCGAAGTGTTTTTTTGTTTTCCTATCATGATTTTTTTCTTCTTCTCTTAGTCTTGATCATTTTGCAGTGTTTGCTTCTTTTTCGAGGCTGAAATTTGCAATTTGAATATAGTTCTTAGTGTTAAGAAAGCTCAATTTATTGATTGTTCACAGCTTGCTTGTGAAGTACTACAGTTTGTGAAGTAGTACAGTACTACAACCTGGTAGAGAAAATACATTCAACTTCTGCCTTCCTCTGGCACTATTAGGCATAGCAGTGAAAAAAGGTCTTGAAATTAAACATATCATCACCCTGCATTTTTGTAAGTCAACGACTGCTTATTGTTGTAACTTAAGTAATTGTGGTTAGGAAAACACAACAGTAGCATATATTTTCAGCCTCAAAAAAACCAAAGGTGGCCCTTCTAGGCAATTGGTACTGGTTCTGGTAGGTTTGAGCTGACAGCTCTTTCTCAGGAGAAGACTCCCACTGTGATTTAATAGAGTCTATATAAAAGATAAAGTTTGCAATGTTTTTTGCAATGTTTTTATTCCAACATTTAATTTTTACTTACATTTTTCATTTTCAAAATAAGATTTGAGCTGTTTTCTCATCTCGGTCCCCAGGTATGTGTAGTAATGACTGTCATTCTCTGATTTCAAAGGGAAAGGCAGCAACTTGTCACTTACATACTTTTTGACAATTTGATTGCTGATTATTTAGAGCCCCTAACCTACAATTCGCACTGCCTGTGTTCTGGGGAAGGCCCTCTATAGCCAGAATTATAGCGTTTCTGTAGTTAGACAAAAATAATGTGGTCCTAATATTATGTTTAAATATAATACTGTACTAACATTTACCTACCAATTTTCTTCTTGTTTACATTTTGTGTGGTATATAGATACAAACTAAAAAAAAAAAGAGAAAAGAATGTATAAGTGACTCAATTACCAGGAAGGATTACAAACATCATCAGTAACTTTTGTGCAGTAACTGAGATAGCAACTTGATGACCTTGAGTCATCAAGTTATAACATTGAGTCCTCAATGTTATATCTGTGCCTCCTTCATTCCCCTCCTCCAACAGCCTGTTCTTCTCAAAGATATAAAATTGCTTGATAGAACATGCTAATAACGAGGAATTTTCATTATTTTTGCCCTCTTTTTCAGCCAGATTGTTAAAAGGCCGTGTTCAGAGAATACCGTAAATATGTCACACATCTACTTGAATATTTTCTGAGTTACAATCAATGAACACAGTATCATCTCAAGAAGAAGAGAGTCTCAAAGTCTCCAGAAACTTGTACAGAGCAGTTCCAGAGAAACAGTTATTGTTTATTTGAAAGAAATATTTTGGCTAAGGGAGGCACTGGAAGAGTATTACTGGTTTTAGTAAAAAGATAAAGCTTTAAGTGAGGTCACTTACTGTCTTATGGGAAAAGAGATGAAAAAACATGATAAACCATTAAAAATAGTGGATTTTTTTGACTGGATATATACTGAGCCTGCTTAACTTTTGCTGATCTTACTGTATATTAGAGTAAACAGTACAACAGTTATTTCCCAATAATTGTTGGGGTTTATGTGAATAGGTATTACGTGAACGAGTGACTAAAGATGCTTCATTTTGCTCATTGCTCACCATTTCATATTGATATTCCACAAAGTCATCCACTCTTAGCACCTACTGCAACAGTTAGGGGTGAAAAATGTTTTGAAGGCCTCTCCTGGCTAGGCTACTGGCTTATCCTGGGCACTTGGGACCACAAGCTCCTGCTGACTTAATTTCTCTTGCTTTTCCATGGATATGAAATCATTTAAATCAGGCTAGTAACAAATGACTTAAAAGGAGCAAGATCCTTCTCACTTTTAAGTTAGAGAAAGCACCTAGGGTTTGACACAATAGTAACCACAGGTTTCCTTTATGTTTGTAACTGTAGTTGAAAAGCGTAGTTAAAAGAACAAAGCTGCTTATGTTCCGTGAAAGCCAGAGTTATTAGAACACTAGCATTTCTTTAAGAGCTGCAATGAAACAAAGGCTTGACATTAGGAAGAAGTTCTTTACTGAGAGGGTGATTGGCCATTGGAATGCGCTGCCCGGGGAGGTGGTGGAGTCACCGTCCCTGGAGGTGTTTAAGGAGAGATTGGATGAGGCACTTAGTGCCATGGTGTAGTTGACAAGTAGGTGTAGGTGTTGGGTCATAGGTTGGACTCGATGATCTCAGAGGCCTTTTCCAACCTTGTGATACTGTGATACTGTGAAAACCCAAGAACTCCACACACAGGATAGTTCATTTCATTGTGAGCCTTTGTGCCTTAGACATTCTACAATAATAATTTCTGTGCAGCCAAGCCCTTTTTGAATTCCCTCTGAACAACTGCATGTTACTAGTAGGAATATATTCGTGGAATAATTATTTAGAACGAACGACACTCTAGAGTACTTAAAAAAAAATGGCTGCTGAAATTCTAGCAATACTAATAATTTTCATTAAGAACTTATCGAAGTTCATGAGGGTTTAATAAGCTGGAGAAGGGCAACATGCATAGGCTTTGTTTTATTTTTTGGGAGGGACAGAGCAGGGTGCACAGCCAGGAAAACTGACCCAAATTGGCCAAGGGGATATTCCAGGCCATAGGACATCATGCTCAGCAATGAAATCTCAGGGAAAAGAGGATAAAGTCGGGACATTTATGGTTATGGTGTTTGTCTTCCCAAGTGGCTGTCAGGTATCTCTTGAGTCCTTGCTTTTCAGAAGAGGTTAAACGCCTGCCTGCCAGTGGGAAGTAAGGAATAAATTCCTTTTTTAAGCTTTGCTGCTTGGGCACACAGCTGGGGTTCACCCATTAAACTATTTCTATTCAAGAGTCTTCTCGCTTTCCTTGTCTTTTCTCCCCATCCCACAGGAGAGGGCAGTGAGCAAGCAGCTCTGTGGTGCTTGACTGATACTTTTGTTCTAGCCCACCATAATCCTATGTGTTATATCCTAAATTTCGATGCTAATGAAATCACTATGCGTAATAATATAAAATTACCATTATGTATATAAAAATTTATATCTTGCTCTCAAGCAGCATTGTAACTTAGAGCTATTACTGATCTTTTAAATAAGAATTAAAAATGAGAGAACACAAGTGTTCTGTGAAGTCTTATTATTCCACTTACAAATTTTTGCTTGAATTCCAAGATGCTGGAATTGTGTGATGTAACATTATGTAATGGTATTCACAGTCATAATTTAAATAGTCAGTAAATTAGAAGTCAAGAGGCTTCTGTTTTTATTTGGTTTTGGGGGGGGGGAGAAAAAAAGACATAAAATTACATGTTTCCTTAAAACTCGTAATAAATGTTATTATTATATTTTTTACTGTGAGGAATTTGAAATGCCTAGCAATTAATGCTAAAATTCTCTAGGATATCAAGTATTTTTAACACAAGAGTTTCATTAGTCTCAAGGTTGCAATTTTCAAAATAATTTTTAAGTGTTCTAATAAGCTGTATTTAAAGTACATTTGAGTTGAAAAATGATAAACATGTAATCAGTAACCAGAATCCCTTTCAAATTCTGGGACAAAGGAGAAGAACTAGGGGGTTTTTTTCCCCAAATTTTTAGTACCTGTGTTATTACATCTATCAAGTACAGATAAAGTCATCCCAGGACTATGCTCCTCACAGTGGTTAATAAATGTGTTTGACATCAGTAAGGAGCCAGGTGTGAGCATTAGCCTTACCTGTATTTAGTAGGTGCATTAACTATTTGTGGCTACTATAAGAGCTAAGGTAAAATAAGAAGCTCAGTGAGTAGAGACTGTTGAAAGTGACCTTTAAAGCACTGCTACTGGGTGGAGAAAATCCAGTAAGAATATGAACAGTTAAAAGGCAAATTGAGATGACGGTATCAAATCATCTAAAGCTGCGTTAATATCACCAAATATATCAAACCTAGAGTTTTTCCAGAAAAAAGTAATATAGATTTTGAAGGAAAAAAAGACCTCAACATATTTCTGCTTAGGTGAATAAAACTAAATGAGTGTGATCTGGAAAATACCCAATTGTAGAAGTAGAAGCTCTAGAGGATCCCAGCAAAGAAGTGAGATATAAAGTTTTGAGTGTTTTACCAGAGAAATATTCTCTCCAATGAATGCAGCCTAGGATACAAGGAAGGAAAGGGAAGGGAACTCCCTAACACATGGTTGGGGAAAGCATGATTAATACAAGCAGAAGGAGTTTGTAGATTTGATTTCACTTTAAGTAGATTAATAATATGCTTTTCTTCGTCTGTGTTCTTTATATATAATGGTGAAAGCATTTGGAAAGCAAAAGGAATTCAGTGTTTCTGTTCTGAAGATCTGAACAATCTGCAAGGTGTCTTTATCATTTTCAGCTGATCTGTCTCCATTCTAGGAGCAAAGAAGCAAAGAAATAGGTTTGTTGACAAATGCTAACAGTTCATTTCATCAGCAAGGAAAGAACTTTATTTTCTGTGAGGTACAGTCCACTGATAATTTTATGACAATTAATCACAACCATCACATTTCTTCTTCATGTTACTTTACTGTAAGAAACCATTGATACTTATAGTAAATCAATCTGAAAGAAGCATCAAAAAATGCCCATCCTTTTATTTTGAAAATACTAATTTACATTTGTGTAATTCATGGTACTTCTGTGACAACTTGAATATTGCTGCAATTAATAGTCTATAATGCTTCCCGTGATAAATTTGTTTTTCAGAGATTCATCATTCAGATATAAATATTTGCTCCACATTCAAATGAGTCTCATTGATTGGAGCAACTATTTATCATTCAGTAGTCTAGAGGCAATAAAATTGTATTTATGCTTCAGTTAATCCAAAATATCAAATTTTGAATTGTTATTTACTGCTGCCTTGTTAATGTGAATTTAATTCATTATACAAATAATAGCAGAGAAGGGCTTGAACTCTAAACTCACTCACGAGCTGTAATTTAAAAATAAACGAAGTTTAAAAGTAGTTTTTGCCTGTAGGTGGCAAAGTCAAGATCACCTAAGAAAGTTTACACCTGACATTTTCTTACTTTTACTTGATTTTGCAAAGTGTACGCTCCTTTGAACTAGGTTTATTTCTTTTTTTATTCAATTTGCCCACATTTTCTTCTGTGTATCAACTGTACTTGACTTCCCCCCCCCAGTTCTTGTTTTCTAGAGTTGATCTGTCTCTTCCAACCCAGGCTCAGATACTGCCATATTCCTTTTCCTGGATGAGGTGTTTCAGTGAATGAGGACTGACAGGGAAGGGCAGATAAATGTTTTTTCTTCCTCATTGGCCTGACCATATTTTTTGGCCTTTTTTACATTTTTTGTTGTTGCTGTTTTCTCTTATCAAAGCAGCATCAAGTTACTGAAGGTTGTGTTTACACAGATCACTCAAAGGAGAAAAAGCTTCTTGTCATCATATGGCTTTACCGCAGTCCATGTTTCACCTTTTACCTCGAATTAACAGCGTGTGGAGGGAGTAAAAAAGGTTCTACACCCTTTCTTTCCTGCTTTCCTCCCACCACCCCCAGCTTCTCTTCTTTTTCAACTCTGTTTCATGCCTGCTTTTTTTCTGCCAACTGCGTCTTCCAAGTTCAGGAATGTCTTACACTGCTCAGATGTTTTTCTCTTGCTCCCAGCTCTCTTGCAGTTTTTCTTTCCCATCAGCCACTCTTCTAGTCCCCTTCACTTCCCCCTGTCTTCCTCATTTACCTCAACATCTTCTAAACTGTATCTGCTTTTCTCCTTGCTCGTGCATACAAACAGTGGAAACACAAGCAAATCTCCTGTACTCTGGGGGAAAAAATGGTTAAGACAATGCTAGACAAAGCACAAGCCATTAAAAATAAGTTCTTATAATAGACAGCTTAGAAAACAGCTATGCATTAGACTTTTTGTGTTTCTAATAGATGTAAGCACATACTGAGAAGTAGAGGAAAGAAAATTTTATTTTCTTGTTGAAAGAAAATTACTGAATTTAATACAAAGCTTCTTTGCTCAACAGTTTCAAAATTTCTTTCCAATTCTTTCTATATTTTGTCAAGCTTGACCGAAAATTTCAGTTTCCCCTGAAAAATTATTTTGATGAATATACTCGCTGGCCAGTTCTATGGGTAAGGTCACAAATACAAAAAATGCAATTAATTAAACCTAAAAATATTTTATTTGGACGGTTGGTCTGAGAATATTTTATTAGGATTGTATGAGGGGAAAGCATCGTGATGTAAACCCAAACTTTGAAGTATTTCCATTCTTTACTGAACTTTAGCCTGCCTGGTGGCTTTCTATCTGATTTTTAATAGAGACTTGGTTTATAAACAAATGTTTTCTTAACTGGCCAGTTCAAATGATGCATCACCAAACTATTTTTTTTTTCCATAAAGCAACATTACATTACAAGCTGTATATCAGCTCAATTAGGCACATACAGCTCTGAAGCCCTTATCTTGTGATAAGAGCAATAATTGTTCTGAGACACTACAAGGGAAACCGTGACTCAAGCAAGAACATGGTGTTCCAATCGATCTCAATTACTGTCAAGTAACTAATTCTTTTGTCCACCATCTAAATTTAATGCTTCTGTCTCCCCGAGGATTTGTCACAAGATCTCTTACATTATTGTTTTCATGTTGACCTGTCACTATCTAGTCTGAATTCTCAACCAAACTGAAATAATTGCCTTAATTTACCTGACAATTCTTTTGATATCTCAATTCTTTACAGTATTTTAAATGTTTGAATTAGTGCAATGTGAATCATTAGTTCAGTGTATTTCCAAAAGATCAGATTTTTTCTTCTACGTATTTTTTTTTTTCTAAATATAGACATAAAGGGCCAAACTTCTGCGCTAAGTAGGAACATTTGACATAAATAAATATAAAAAGAGAGGAAAAGTAAGATGAGAGAGTTCTGGTGACACAAACTTTAACAAAGCATTGGGTTCTCTTTTACCATAGCAAGGAGGTGTTAAAGGAATTCTTGTAGTTCTCAGGAATAATAAGCTCAATGCGTGGTGGTAATCAAAATATAGGCAAGGCTAGAAAGTTTTTGGAAAGGAATTGTGAAAAGTGGAAAGCATTTCTGTGCTACTTTACGAAGTTCTGAGTATGGTCACTGATAAATCCCACACTCCTAATGGAAGTAAAAATAACACAGCAAGACAATAAAGATAGTCTTGAAAAGAGTTCTTCGAGAAGATGCTAAATAAAATTTTGTCTGAAGAAACAACAGTAGATTGGGAAGTAAGCAGGCCTAAAATGTAAAGAATGAAAAAGGGGACAGAAGGGATCTCTTTCAAAGGACTATTAAACGCAGTGGCTCATAACAAATTTTGTTTGTGAATTCCGTTAACAACAATTTGGAGCCTCATCTACTGGAACTGTAAGGATAGGGATTTTTTATTCTGCATCTTCCTTATTCTCTTGTCTATGCTAAGAAAACACTGTTCCTTGTTGTCAGACAAATTAATGGCCTTTAAGGTTTAGATTGTTCTGTTTTGTAAATACAATTAATAATTGAGTAAAATGCCAAATGGAAACTATTATTTGTCCATATATTTCCTAATTTCTTTTGCATCTGCCCTGCTGTGGCTTTTCTTATTGTAATGCACAAAAGAAGTATGTAACATCCTTCAAAATCTAACCTAGTCTGGCTGCCGATATTGTCTCCTTCATGTACCCTAATTTCACATTCTCTGTAGGACCTATGGTAGACTGGTGTTCCTAACCTTGTTTAGGGTTAGGTGTGACCCCAAGCCGGCAACACGTGGTTCTCAGCCCAAGCTATGACCTAGGCACCCTTAGTTCTGGTGTTTTTTTTATTTTTCAGTGTTTCCCGACAACTTTGTCTAGCTGCAGAACTGAATATTTTGACTAGGCTAGGGTAGAATCAGTACAAAGGGCTTTTCCTGAGTCCCAAATAATGATCAGAGAACCACAGTTTTATCCCTATTTTCACTGGAGTATAGCATTGTCTCTTCACAACACACGCAGGAAAGCAGGATGAACCCAGCAGTACATAATGCAATTCAAAGCAGTGAAACAACAAAAAAAGAAGCCCCATGTGAAATGTTATGCAACCAGGGTTTCCTTGCCACCTCTTACTATGACTTCTGTACTCCTTTTCAATCCCACTAGAAATAATAATGTAGAAACCCTGTCCCTACGCATCCCTCATGAAGCCTTTCGTTGGGCTAAAGTCTTCAGAGTGTAAAAGAAAGTACAGGCCACCGGGAGAGTCTTGCAGACTGAAGCAACTTATATTTTTGTTCCAGGAGCTCAAAGGGAGAGAGCAGTTGAATCCTGACTCCTTTTTGAAAGTCAGACTATTTCAAGTAATTTGCTTATGGCTGTACCGTTTCTTCCGAAGGAGCTAAGTCTTCAGCAGGAACAGAGCAGTGTTTAGATCTTTTACTTTAGATTAAAAACTTTTGTTAAGGATGTCTTCTTCACTGAATGCCAAGAAACAGTATAAAAGCCCAGCCTTCCGTAAAACAATGACTGCAGCCAAAATTTATCTCATAGTACACTGGAGAAGCTGGATATTTAGATCAGGAAGCCAAATATGATTTTAAGCTTGATTCTGAACTAGCACTGTCCTTATTCATATGAACCATGTAATTCCTCTGGAGCCCAGGCTCCCACCCTTTAAAACTTGGATAACGGTGCCTGCAAATCTACTTGGAGCCTTGTGAGAATACGTATTTGTGTATATACACAGAGTGGTTGCAATGGAGTAGCCTTGTGCACCCTCTAGTGCTATGCTGCAGAATTTAAGGTTTTGTCCAAAATCTCTGGCTTTTTATGTATTAATGTGTATATTCTATGTACTCAAGTGTAGATAATGGATTTTGGTTCATGTTTTGTTAACTATTCTTAGATTTTGACTTTTAGGCAATTAACAAGAGGAGAAAGAATAACAAGCACGGATTTTCAAAAGTTAATTATTGGCTACAACTGAATAAATACGATTTAAATAAAGAAGACCTGGTATGGTATCTCCTATTAGAAAAAACATTACCCTCCAGGTAGAAATTTCAGAAACCTTGAACACACTGTTTTCTTCATCAGTCTTTTCAGTTTTAGCCTCACGAGTATGTAGCTCAATATAGTTCTCAATCATTTATAACATAGTTCTCAAACGTTTATAACATAAGCACATGTGATTCTCTTTTATTACCCCGGGACACAGACTAATCAATTAGACCCAAGTTGGTTGGGAGTGAGAGGGAGGAAAATACAAGGTTCAGGAGAATGCAAAAGTGGAGACTGGATTTATATTTTTATTAAGAGCTATAATTTCTGTTCGTTTGCAACTCTTCGTGTATTTGCAAGGAAGTACCGTTGCCCCAGGATTTTTTTTGTCTAACTAATGTTTCAGAGGACTAGTTTTACCGCAAAAAGTTTCAGACCTGAGGATAGCTCCCAGTTCTTAAAATATCCCTGAAATATGTGGTAAGACAGCAGCATTTAACTCTGTGCTTTTTGAACAGTCAGGTTGTCAAATCTACGTGTCTTTATCACAATGCTAATCCCAGTCTGGGTTTGGCAAACTTTGCTTATCTCACCTTTTGGTTTAAGTTCTACCCCAGCAGGGGCTTCATATGCAGCGAGAGATATGGCTGGAGTGGGTACACAGCACCTGGCCTGGAGCTTTCTGGATTGTGTGGAAGTGGTCAGTTGGCAAGCAGCCAAACTCTGCAGATCAGAGTTAACGTATGTAAAGATTATAAAATATTAACTCCTTGCTTTCCTATAACTGTGGAGCAATTTCCTGCAGAGGGATTCAGATGCAGGCTACAGAGTAAGTGCAGCCATAATGTGATTTGAACAGCCCTTGCAGCTCGTGCTTCAGCTCAAATATTGTTGCAGTTCCCAGGGCTGCAGTGAATCCTCTTGGATATGTTGAGGTTTTGCCTATTTTCAGCCAGCTCTGATCATTAACTGGAACTGGACAGAGAGTTCTGAGTAATGCTGTATGAAGTATGGGTGAAGATCTAGGAGGGTTAGGGGACAGAAATGGAAATATATCTACTTCACTGTGAAAAGAAGGGCAAATAATTAGATCTGATTACCCAACACCCTGTGTCTATCCCACTGTTGTTGCACGTTGTGGTCTGACTAAGGGGAAAAAAAAATAATTCTTTTAATGACTATTACAATTATTATTATGGGTTAATCCTAATTTCTAGGTCAAAGGTAGCGTAAGAAGATACTGACCCTAGATCTCTTTAGACTCTTATGAACTATTTTATAATGACACGTAGCAACAAGGTCTGAAGTGTTACATTTGCTTTGTTCTATGTTTTATCTAGATAGCAGTTTGCTTAGGAGTACTAAGCCCCTAATGCTTCTCTCTGTGTTTCTTTTTTTAGAGATTGTAGTATTTTCAGTCTGGTCCGTAGCTCACTGAAGGGCCTGGGTTTCAGCACAGGTCCAGGTCATAGTGATGTAAAAGTTACGAACTTGTATACCAGAGATCAGATATTCCATGAGGTTTTGGGATGGAATCACTACGTCATTAACAAGCTATCCTGTCGTATATTCTTCTTGGAAGTAACTGGAAAGATTGAATCTCAACGGAACTGCAAAATGATTTCTGTAATCATTCAGTTGTAAAGCCAAAACTCCAGTTAGCAATTTTATATACCTTAGAAACACCCTTTCAGTTATATCTTTACATAAATCCTTCTTAAACCGGATAGAAGTGTATCTGTGGATGTGAGTGCAGTATGTATTTATCCACAGAACTCCTTCCAACCCAAGTCGGAAGAGTTTTTCAACTTCCTGTAGTATAGAAATCAGATGAGGAAAGGAATATGATGCGTTTGGCTTAGTGTTTGTTTTCTTTGAGCTTCACACACGGTTTCATGAGAATTATTTCTGCTTACAGTAGACACGGTGAGAAAGACAAGGAGGTACAACTGAAGATGGTGCACTTTTTACTGGTAAATGAACAACATATGTTGGACCCCCTCCAACACCACTGTTCAAAGTAGATATCTAGATATTTTCTGTTGGAGAATATGAGGATGTTGATGAAATGTATTAAGACTTGAAAGAACCTGAAGAGCAGAAATAAATGCTGCTTGCTCTGTTTTTTCGCATTTCTTCTTATTGTACTATACATAGGCTTGATCCATGAATTAGGAGAATTCCTAAATTTTCTGTTGAGCTTGAATCTTGGTCTTAGTGACAGAAACGTCATGAAACATTGCTATGTATTGGAGATTTGTCAATTTATTTGTTGGAACTCTTGCTTTAGTGTTTGTACCGCTACCTCTTTTTTATTCTCTTATGCTGTTGCATCTCTCGTCTTTTTGTTTTAATCTATTTAAAATTTATTTTCTATTAGTCTAGTTTGTCAAGCTTGTTTCTAAAAGCAAATGAGAGAACAATGCTGTTACTTTTAATGAAAAAGAGAAATAACCTGATATTAATGTAAATTAATGCTACTAAATTGAAAGAATTATTGTTACATTAGCAATTACACCTGGTATAAATTCAATTGTCTATCGCCTCTAGCTATAACTTGTAAAATAGCAAGGTATGACATGACAAGTTCTGAAACACATAAATAACTGTTAACAGATTGCTGTAGGAACAGATCTGATTTTAACACAATGGAAAACAACATCCAGAAAATGAATGAATGAAAACTTAGTTCTAGATAGTAAATATTAAAAAGCTTGATACTTAAACTGCTATGTTGACAATGATTTTAGAATCCATATTTCCTAACAAAATAGTTAGTAATAGTTATTATAAGACATAAACCCCTATGTATTTAAATTAAACCCATTGTATCTAAATGTGGGAGAAAATCATATTCTTGATGATAAATTCTCAAGTAACACCTATATGGTAACGTATGCATGTTTTTGTGCAAGTTGTTTACATTAGACAATATAACTTTGTTTATACAGTGATTACAGCGTAGAGACTCAGACCCTATGCGATTTAAATGTAGTTTTCTTGAGTTAAAGTAATTTTCTGCAATAGCTGAAAAAGAATCATATTTCACTGATTTTGAGGCATGTAGTATTTATATTTTACTATCTAGTTGTCAGATCCTCATGTACTGAGCTCAATATGAGTAGCAAGTTACTCAGTGGGACCCTTCTGGAACACAGTGCTACTCATTGTGAAGGCGGATGCCACTAATTGGTTCCACGTGATGGACCTTGAAAAGCAGCTTATAATGGCTATGCAGAAAGAGAGCATGAAGCTGGCAAACTGAGCCTTAACTTTGACATTTTAGTACTTCAGTGAAAACTTAAGTACTACTTTTCAATAAGCTATATATAACACAGCTTTAAACACACACACCCCCCCCCCCACCCCCCCCCGCCCATCCATTCTTCTGCAGCGTAGTTAAACTTGAAAACTGCTGGTATTTCAAGTATAATTTCTGGAATTTAAACACAGTTTATTATGCGTTCTTGGCAATATCAGATGGTTATCTTATTTTTTGATACTGTATAATTCTTATAAAATATTTTTAAAAATAACATTAGTCCATACAGACACACATAATTTGACAACCTAACATATTTTTTACAATGATAAGGCATTTCAAAATAATAAGAAATTTATGATATAGTTACATTCTGTAGTAATTTTCTTTCAAGATACATTTGTAAACACCAGAACATTTATGCTCCTGGACCATTCTTTTTCTTTTCATCCTTTATTCTCTGGATCTCCTGCAACAATACTGCAGTTCAGGTTCCTAATGCTGAAAGAGATAAATACATTCTTGCAATGCCCAGGAAAGACAAGGAGCAAACATACAGCGGGAGTGGCAAGTAGAAAGTAACTTGTTATTTGTCTGATGGATTTCTTGTCTTGTGCGTGGGTTGAAAGGCTGGCAATATTGGCACTCACTTATAAATTGTGGATTTGCAATGCTGCATCATGGCCCATATTTTGCTTGCTCTGTCTTTTTCTAATCACTCTGTTCTCTGTCCCAGGGTGCCTTGTGTGTAGACGTGCAGTCGAGGAGTGAAAGAAAGCATATCTAAAGCTCTGTGCCGAACCTAGGATACTTACCACTTTATGTAAGTCAGTTGAGTGCCCAGCTGCCACATAGCTGTATGATCCAATCCTCAAGCTCTGGCACGTTTTCTGTAGTGTGACAACAAAACAAAACAAAAAGTTAGGTTTTTCTTCTGTTTCAATAATCTTGAGCTAGTGCTTGTATGGGTAGTAAGAAAAAAGGTTTAAAAGGAAGGTGCTGCTTTTAAAGCAAGATGCTTTCAAGGACCATTTTTTCTTATTATTTCTGCCCACATGATGGCAGTATATGTTAATCCAAAATAAGAAAAAAAAAATCAAGTTTTTCAACAACAGAGTTCTGTTACACCCCCCAAAAATCTGAGAAACTATGAGAAGTTTCCAAAAGGCATTATAACCAGTTATCCTTTTATAACTCCTTCTTGTTGTAAAAGCCCTCAAGACTTAAGAGACAGTAAAGCACTGCTTCATGCGAGAACCACATGTTGCTAACTCTGAATGAGTATGGAATGGTGCTGTGCTATAAATAGAATTGGTCAGTAAAGCTTTGTCAGTCATGCTTGGCTTAATCATTTGTAGTCAATAAAATCATTGAAGTATAATTACCACTCCCTGGCATCAATTTTACAAGTGCAGAACTGGAGTTCTGAGGCTGCACGGGCAACTAGATGCTGAGTGTTTAATCTGTGGTAAGGGTACAGAAAGCCTAAACAGACAGACTATTGAAATACTAGCTGCAAAACAGTTTAGGCATTACTTCAAAAGGATTATGACCAGGAATAAAGTCTATTGAATCTGTCAAGCTCTTCATCTATTTGTAAGTTGAATCAATGGAGTTTGAGTGTGCGTGGGGTCTGCGTCTGTTTACTGGGTGAAATGAGAGAACATTGCCAGTTGTCACAGATAAAAGTTGTAATGTTAAAAAGAGAAAAGAAAAAAAACCACCCCACCACTCCAAACCAAAACACTTCTCTTTTCTGCACTTTGACATAGACGTAAGCACATGCTTTTTCTTTTTTTAATTTTCGTGTAATTTTTTTATTACAATAATGGACTTAATTTTAAATCTCAAACTGTTCTGATGCCAAGATTAGATAACAAAAATACAATAGCAGAACTTTGTGTTTGCAACAGCAAAGATGGGGAACTAGAAACAGATATTCAGTTCAGCTCAAATGCATAAAATAAGAGACATCTGTAAAGCTCAGCAGGGTCCTTTGATTAAGGTCTCATCTGAGCATCACCTGTGACCAATTGACCTTCTGGATCGGGTTGCAGAATGAGTGAGTACAGGAGGTACTCTTCCTCCCCACTCCTCCCTTTTTTTTAAGCTATGTGTTCACTCTTAACAGATGTGATTTCTGCCTTTTTTCTTAATGTTGTATAATTGAGGAATGGGGACAGTACTGTTTTACCTGTGCAGCTTTTTTTCCTGAAAAACCTGGACTTTATGATATGGCTGGAGAGCTGTTGTGACGTGTACCTGTAGATATGAAGCTGAAAAAAATGGGACCTGAAGGAGCTAAAATACCAGAGTGAGAAATCCCTTGCTGCATCTCCTTGTTGTAGGTGAAGTTTATATTTATCTTATCCTAGGAATCTGGGAAATTACCCTAGTTCCTATAAGTTTCATTGTAAGGCATACTATGGCTAATGTATCTTGTAATGCATCTCTTCTGCTTGCTGCTACATTTAACATGCTAGGTGAGTCCTTGCCCTCATGGTTTACACTCTACAGGTACATAGCAAGCTATTCTGGCATGCTAAATTCCCACGTTTGGTGTTACCACTCAAGCTCTACCTGAAAACAAAACACCAAAAACATACTGTGGTGACTCATTCACTCCTGATTCCATATATGGCAATCACTACTCATGCAAGAAATCCTAATTTCTTCAGCGTTTAGAGTTCTCTGGCTATGTAATTCCTATAGAACTCCTGTAGAAAACGTCCTACAGGACAAACATTCATTTTGTTTTACCTTTACTCATCTCATGTCCGTAATGATCTCCATTTAATATATCTCATTTTCTTCTCTGTGGGTAGCCTACAAATACCACTTACGTGTAGAAAGTGTGTATCAAAATGGCATAAATGTGTTGTTCTTCTCTTCCCACACCCATCTTAATGTATAAGGAAATTATCTCAATTGTCTACCAGCATATTTCATTGTGTGATCAAACTAGAACTCTTTAACTGGCATTCCTCTTGCTTATTTTACTGTACTGAGCTATTATTCCTCAAGGAAGCCTTCCCCTTAATTTAACCCATTTAAAATGTGCTGTTTAGTAGAATGCAAGGATTATCCCAGACTAGAGTCCCTTGTGCTAGGCCCTGTTCATATGAGGAACAGGAGTAAATGTCTTCATTGAAGAGATTAACTTGAATAAACCCAAAATTCAGGCACAGCTCTGGCAGATTTTGCATACTAATTGATAATATTATGAGAAAGCATACAGTACGTGTTTAGGCTTGGCGTGTGATTGCTGGATGTAGCATCAAATGATCTTTTAAGGTATGGATTAAGATTTTGGGGGATAAATTATATAGCTGATGAGACTCCATGGCATGATCATTAAACTGATTCTTTGTAGTATTTTAGGGGTCGTACATTTTGCTCTAGACTTTTAAAACTGCTTTAAATGTGTAAATCTAGCTTTAATACTTGCAGAACGTAATACAGGTGCAAAGCAATAGCCACTCATATAAAACAGCATATTTTTTTCTAAAAATTGAGGGCTGATGAGTTTACCATGCAATATTTTGGTACTAAGATTATGGTAAAATGAGTAAGTGTTACTGATCTCTTCATTGTGTTGCCTGAGATTCAGAAACTAGCATGACATGACGAGGAGGAACGGCTTTAAATTAGAAGGGGGAAGATATAGATTAGATAATAGGAAGAAATTCTTCACAGTAAGGGTGGTGAGGCACTGGCACAGGTTGCCCAGGGAAGCTGTGGATGTCTGCTCCCTGGAAGTGTTCAAGGATGGGGTCTAGAGCAGGCTGGGCTGTCTGGAGGTGTCCCTGCCTGTGGCAGGGGGGTTGGAACTGGATGATCTTTATGGTCCTTTCCAACCCAAACCAGTCTATGACTCTATGAAAGGCATCGGCTTTAGGTGTGTAACCTCTAGGGTGGTATCCCTATTGAAAGGTAAAGATGGTATTACCAGATTGATGATCTTATGTTTTTCCAATGTTGATGAGCAGAAATAAATAAGGAAAGATTCGTGGTTAAAAACTAACTTATCTTGCATGTCTCGAGAGATCCTTCACGGTGGTTTAGAAGGAGATTAGTACAGGCCTGACAGAGAAAGCAGTTGTGCTACCTAGAACACCTGGGGAGAAGATGCAGAAGAGGGAGGTGAATTGTACTAAGAAAGTATATGGGCAGGGTGGGTATGGGTACAAGCCTAACACAAACTTTGTCATCGCTATGTCTCCATGTATGATTTGCAATTATGTGCTTTCCAAAATTATGAAAGACAGGTTCTTATGGTAGGATTCTAGTTTGGAATGTGGAAAGGTGTACTTCACAACTCTAGTTTATGAGGAAATTAATTCCATCAGCAAATGTTTGTTTGAATAATGCTAATATGGAAATCGCTATCAAAATTCCTGCAAATAAGCACCTCAAAGTAAGTTTTGATTTTTACAGAATTGCTGAATCAAGTATTTAAGCCTATATATTCTACAATGTTTATGAAAATTTCCTTCTGATATAGAGCAAACCCACTGCTTTTTGTAGAAACCCCATTGTTTGGAGGATTGGTTCTCTTAGCACCCTGCTATGCCCCTGTAAATTAACTTGGAGATAAAATTTTGAACAAGAAGTTTTTCAAAACTGGGGAAAGCTGAAACAACTCTTTTTGGAAGCAATGTGTCTGAAGGTAACCGAGAAGGTGGAATTACACCTGGTGCTCATATTTTCTGAATATTTCAATGGAGAGTGGAAGATATTTGTTTATTCATACATCTTTCTGTTATGTAGAGAAAAAGGTTATGTGTTTGAGCACCTCTGTACCATTTCCATAAATATAGTCTGATACATAACTTGGAGTCTTATTCCCTTACAATATTTATTCAGGCTGAAACACTCCTACATGCTGAGCTCTAAGAGACTTCTTCCTTCGTGCCAGGTTCTATTTTGTTTTCTTTCTTATTTGTTTTCCTGTATATATGCATTCTTATCATTAATACTATTTAAGCAAGTGGATTCTGTTACGCCTAAAATAAATTTTATTCTCTGTATCTCTGATAAACTCTGATAAAGTTCCTAATTCCTTACAAGCTCCTAGAAGAAAACATAGTTGGTAATTACTAACTGACCTGTGACTCTGACAGTGGGTTATAAAACCTTCTAACTGCAAGCTGCTTTTTAAAATCCGATGTAGTACATTGCAACTGAACGGTAATTGGACTCTAGCAATTCTGAGAAGATTAGTTTGGTCATCTTCCCGTGCCCAGTGGGTAAAATGCTTGGCTGTTGTTACAGTTGGCGGTCAAGGCTAGCCTGGGGCTCTCTTCTTGTATCCATTGGGATCTTTTTGTGTAGACTTCCCTCCCTTCTTTAAACTAGCTTAGCCAGCCAACAGGATGTTTCTTGAACTAAGGAGTAACTTGGACATAGTCCCTTCTCCTGTCATCCAGTGCACGGGTGTGTCTTGAAAAGAAACTATTAATTGGCTGGTATTTTCCACAAGGGATTCTCGACTGCAGAAATATCCCTTTATGGGCCCCTGGTTGCTTACGTAGTTCAGAGAGGCCTTGGGGCTTCTTTGACCTAGTTCCCTGTATGGATTAATGGCAGTACTGCTCTCGGGCTCAAAGAGTGCCTTTGTTTATAGTTTTACAGAATCATAGAATGTTTTGTGTTGGAAGGAACCTTAAAGACCCTCCAGTTCCAACCCTCCAGCCACAGCAGGGACATCTTGCCCAAGACCATGTTGCTCAAAACCCTATTCAACCTGGACTTGAACACTTCCAGGGATGAGACATCCACAAGTTCTCTGGGCAACCTGTTCCAGTGCCTCATCACCCTTGTAGAGAAGAGTTTCTTCCTTCTGCCTAATTTAAATCTCCCCTCTTTCAGTTTAAGGCTGTTACCCTTTGTCCTATCACTACAAGCTCCTGCAAGAGTACCTCCTCGCCTTTCCTGTAAGCCACCTACAGGTGCTGGAAGGCTGCTATAAGGTTTCCCTGGAGCCTTCTCTTCTCCAGGCTGAACAACCCCAACTCTCTCAACCTGTCTTCATAGGAAAGATGTTCTATCTCTCTGATCATCTTCATGGCCTTATTCCAAGAGATCCATGTCCTTACGTGGAGAAATTTCTCTCCCTTACAGGGAGAAATCTAATTTTTTGTGATTTTGTTGTGGAGAAAATAACAGATTAGACCGTTCTCTTGCTCTCAGTGGTAAGACCTTTAGGATGGAAGTGCTCAACACTAGAGATTATTGCACAAGATTCATTGCAACATCAAATGAATCTCCTAAATATGGTGTAGAATGGCAGAATGTCTTCAGCACTGGAGTTTTTTTCACCCATATTAGTTCAGATAATACAATAGTTATTCTGAGTAGCAGTTTTCATATAAATAATCCGATAGCTGATGAACTTGAATTGTTTCTACATCAGTGTTGCAGATACCGAGTTCATTGTGGATCACAGAATGCAGTATTGTGTCTAAATTTTGTAGTTTGTAATATTTCATTATTAAAAACTGTAGTGCACCTCATACACAAAAGAATTACTGACTACTGGCTAAGTAGCAACATAAAGATGTCTTCATTCTACTGGATGTGAATACTAACTGTCTACATTTGTTTTGGTGGTAAAGGTGGCTCAGAATACCAAGTGTGGAGTAAAGCTAGTTTTCGGTTGCACCAATCCTGTTCCAATTACTGACTCCTTAATGTCTGCTCGTCACTTGGAAAGGAGTCTGTCTGTCTTAGTGAAAAAAAGCTCATTACTGTTCTTAAATAAACTAAATTGAAGTTGCGCTTGAACTCAAGTAACAATCCAACTGCAGTTCCACGGAGAAAAACATAGTGCAGCTTCTCAAGCTGTGACAGGCTAGACAGCCTTATAGTAACCTTGCAGCTAGTCAAAACAGGACTGTATGCCTACAGCCTACTCGCTAGTGTAATCGCCACAATGTAATGCACTGAGCAAAACATCAACACTCCGGTGGTTTCCATAACATTGGGCTGAACTAAAACTCTGTAAAGCCAAAGAGTATGAAAATTCTGCTGCACAGTCCATTAGTAGTTTCATTCAACTTTAAGGGATGACTTATTTATTGGTAAGGAACTGGACAGCACACTGTCTGGTTAAATGTGGTCTAAACAGACTGCACTTCCTGCTTTGAGAGAGAAGTCTTCTTGAGGCAGAAAATCTACTACATTCTAGATAAGGAAGAGAGAGAGAATCCGGGTTGTTTTCTGCTAGGCAGAAGTCTTTTATGGTGAGTTAATACACAGGTCAACAAAGAACAATCAGTTAGTAGGTCAATCAACTGTGTCCAGTTATGAATTAATAAAGAAGTCTCAAACATTTGTTATAAATGAAAAGCATCTTTATCCAACGCTGAATAGTGGAAAAGCCTGACATTTTCTACTTAGTTGTGCTGGCTCCAGGAATACTTTTTGGCCAATATGTCCAGGGTGTGATGAGAGCATTAGTTTTCTTTATGGAAACAGTGAATATCTCCATACAGAAATAACCATGCAAAATTGTGAAAGAGTAGAAGCTGAAGCTTCTCTTATTTTGGCTGTATGAAACAGTAGCATGCACATGGATCGAGTGTATAGCACTTTCTTACAAAAAACTTGTCACTTTGTGTGTAACCTAATATTTTTAAATGATTGCTGTAATATTAACAGCTATACCCATCCGTAGTTTCTTTATTATGTTTACCTTTGTAATGGTGTCTTCAGTGTACGCTTACAAAACTGCCCTTAACAAGTGAGCATCCCTTATAAACAATAGCGGAGTTCATACAAATGCACGTAGTTGTCAGTCTTTTATGTTGCTCCAGAATATAGTGACAATCGTACTAGAGTTTAAAAATCAACAATTGTTTAAACAATTTTCTGTATATATTAATCTGAATGTGAGTAGCTTCAAATGTTTGAGACATTAAGTCATGCTGAGGCCTAATGGAAGAGTATGTTTTCTGGGATAGTTCTTCTAGTAATTGCAGAGAAGCTGGAGCTGGACTTTCTCAGACCAATTATAGAATCGTAGAACTACCTGAGCTGGAAGGAACCCAAAAGGATAATCGAGTCCAACTCCTATCCCTGCACAGGACACTCCCAACATTCACACCGTGTGACTGAGGGCATTGTCCAAATGCTTCTTGAATGCTGGCAGACTCGATGCCATGACTACTTCCCTGGGGAGCTGTTCCAGTGCTCCACCACCCTCTGGGTGAAAAACCTTTTCCTATTGTACAACCTAAACCTCCCCTGGCACATCTTCCTGCCATTCCCTCTAGTCCAATCATAGGTCACAAGAGAGGAGAGATCAGCACCTGTTTCACCTCCTTCCCCTGTGAGAAGGCAGGAAACAGCTATGAGATCCCCTCTCAGTCTTCTCCAGGCTGAATAGACTAAGCGACTTCAACCTTTCCACATACAACATCCCTCTAGACTCTTCACCAGCCTTGTGGCCTCCTCTGGACGCTCTTTAGTAGTTTTATGTCTTTTTTTTATACTGCGGCGCCCCAAAACTGCACACAATACTTGAGGTGGGGTTGCACCAGTGCAGAGTAGAGCAGGACAATCACCTCCCTCGCCCGGCTGGCAATGCCGTGCTTGATGCAGCCCAGGACACAGTCAGCCCTCTTGACTGCCAGGGCACACTGTTGGCTCATGTCCAATGTGCTGTCAACCAGAACCCCCAGGTCCCTCTCCACAGGGCTGCTCTCCAGCCTCTCACTCCGCAGTCTGTCCGTGTATCCAAGGTTGCCGTGTCCCAGGTGCAGAACCCGGCATTTGCCTTTGTTAAATTCCATGCTGTTGGTGATTGCCCAGCTCTCCAATCTGTCAAGATCCTTCTGCAGGGCCTCTTTGCCCCCAAGAGTGTCGACAGCTCCACCCAGTCTTGTGTCATTGGCAAACTTTGTCACTAAACCTTTGAGTCTTTCATCCAGGACATTTATGAAGACATTGAAGAGCACTGACCCCAGGATGGATCCCTGTGGGACCCCTCTAGTGACTGGGTGTCAGCCTGATGTAACTCCATTCACTGTGACCCTTTGAGCCTGGCCCACGAGCCAATTGCGCACCCATTGTACTATGTGTTTATCCAGCTGTGCAAAACAAAACAGTATCGTGTTACTCTGTATAATTCACATACCCAACCATCTTAAAAATATGGCTCTATTAAACTTGCAGTGCCTCATAGCTGTAGTACAAACTTCACTCTTGGACAGATGCTGCATGAAAAAACTAGGTGTAGTGAATTTTTCTTTTGGCACAGATGCTCAATTGTATGGAATTGCTGTAAGGCTGGCCCATGTTTGTTTTTTCAACAGCATAAATCTGACATAATTTGAAAGTTAAGGGTGCCACATCGACTTACGCTAGCTGATTGTGTAATGTCCAAACAAGAATTTAATTGGATGAAAACAGTTACGTAGGACCTGTAGGTATCTGAAGCAAAAAGGTACATATTGCTCGGGTCAGTAAGGGGTAAATTGGGACTGGCATGTGAAGGTATGACTTGATCCACAGCCTTAATAACAGAATCCTGTGGATTAAAAGAGTGCTAACTCTCCAGTGGCAACCTGGCACTGCAGTGGTGTTGGTGTCTGGCAGTTTGTCTGTGTATAATAAAATATCCTCATCTTTTCATATAGCAGCACTGTATGAGAAGCAGTTCACTGAATTTACTTTTAACAGTGTTTTGATTTTGCTGTGAAATGCTCCCACACACAGTTTTACAGGAATGTCTGTCTTCCAGTTAGGCAAAGTAGTAACTAAAGAATTCCCCTCTGCTATTACTCCTGCCCAGTGGGGGAGGACAGCATATTCACAGCAGGATCTTTTTTACGTTTATCTGTAGGTGGAAGTGCCCTGCAGCTAGATACTGTTTCTCAGAGGAAACTTGAGCAATAAAAATATTTTATGCTTTTACCCACCCTGTTATTCTACAAAGATATGTCTGCAGGTGTGAAGTGGCTTCTTCAGCAATGCTTCCTTCAGAGACAGAGCAATGCGAGAGGTGTTTGGCACGGCCAAAATAAGGGGTCAGGTAGCTTAGGCTGTCTTTTCAGATTTGATCCTTTTTCTGTGCTGCTGTTGTTTCTCCTTCTGTTTCCAGATGAGAGGATAATTGCAGTTTTTAAATACTGGAGTTCTGGCTCTGGGAATTCACTTCGGTGGTAGCACCTTCAAATCTGGGCCTCCCACTTTGAAAACAGACACAAAACCATGGAAGATAAACATCCAAACAATTTGTTATTTGAAAGAATGCTCTGGAGATGGTTAAGATCTACCCCAGTATCTTATTTGTTAGTCAAGTAACAAACAAACAGTTATTTTTTATGGTCAACAGGAGCAAAATTCGGTCCTATGCAGAAACAAGTCCCTGTGCTTATGAATAGGACTAGACAGTGCTAGTTTAAGTGGTTCGTGGACTTGCTAGTGAGCCAGGGTTTAGGACTGGATGATGTCAATTGTATTTATCTCTGTCAAAAGAGGGAAATTGTAAGGCATAAACTCTGTCTACCTCTGTATTAAAACATGTAGAAATCTGCCTCTGAAGGGAAGCAGATGCCAAGTTGGCTTAGACTTGATCCTCACAAACCCACACCTTACTCTTCGTCTCCAAATCATCCTATTAATCTCCCTATTTTAAAGCAAGAATTATTTTTCTTGCAGCTGTATGCATACTGTACAGTCATAACTACTTCTCAATTTCCTGCACTGACTGCAGGATAGCAAAAAACCCCTCTGTGCAAATGAGTCAGCCTTGGAGAACTTGCTTAGTTATTGACCCTCTTACACCTAGTTTCTTCCCATTTAATCAGCCCTAGTAGAAACAATGTTTCACTAGACGTGCACATGCCTTAAGCACCTGAGCCAGTGCTCTAGCAAAGCTTAAAAACGGTGTGTTCAAAAGTTCCTAAGGTGTCTATTGTTAGCTGTATAGCCACGGACTACAACCTCTCCTCCTCAAACAACAAAACACTCTTCTGAATTGCTGCTTACAGAAGGCTATGGTGGACTGGGGAAAGAGAAAAAAGAGGAGAAATCGGCTGTCTTCTGTGCCTTAATCTTCTTTTGAGCAGGGCTGGTATCCGATAGCGACTGCAGTCAATGAATATCACTGAGGCATGTCAGTCCACTTGCCTGTCATTGCACAGACTATACGCTAACCAGGTGTTAGGAGCGGTGCCATGAACTGCCCGGGTTCTCTCATGGGCATAGAAAAGCAAGATTACCTGGCTTCCCCAGCAAGCCTCCTCACAGAAGCAACATGATGTTTCTGCAAGTTCATGTATTTACTTTTATAATAAAACGTCAAAGCTGCCAGCTTCATATTTTTTACCTATTTTGTTTGCTGTTTCCCCTGGAACATAGTAAAACAGCTCATAAAATATACAAAATAGTACTTTCTCTGCGTTGGTCCTTCTTCCATCTTAGCTGACTGTTCATGACAGGAGTATACAAAGGTGAAATGTGGTCTTCAGCACTGCTGTTTTTGTACCAGCTTCTAAGTAAATACCTAGAAGAAACTGAAGCCACCTCACTATTTCTTCCTAAAAATGCTGTCTGGGACGTCCTCTGTCTGCTGCTGCTGGAACAGTTATAGATTCTTACTTGCTCGAAGAATTATTATGGTGGTCTCTTATAACCTAGCCCAAAAGCATTAGTAGGAAAAAGTCTGAACTCTCTTTGGCCAACTGTGTGGCCTGAGGAACCATTTACAGCTGTGTAATGTGCCTGCGAGATGCTGCCAACCACAGGGTGATGAGACCTAATGATTCATCAGTTGTTTAAATGTTATGTAGGTGGAGAAGCAGTGATGTCAGGGACAAAGCTATAAGACGGTGGATTTCTGAGACAATACACTTCATCAAAAACTGCCCTGCCTTAGTGCTGAGACCTGATATGATTGCTGTTCGCAGCATATGTAACTGAAGCAGTCTTCAGCTGCCTGCGTGGTGTAGGTAAACAAACTGAAATCACAAAAACTGCCTGAACAGAAGAAACAGGATAAACAACTAAATTTTCTAATGTAGTAAAACGCTTAATGCTTAACTACTGATATATGGCAAATTCAAAAAGATTTACTTTTAGACTAGGTCTTTAAATGGAAAAAAATTGTGGGAAACTTCCTCTTATTTTAATTCCTCCTTTCTTTGAAATAATTTCTCAATAAGCAATTTTTAAATTATGTGGAGAACAGAAACAATTGGAACACTTTTCTGCATGTTAAGACATTACAATAAAATTAACTTAATTTTTTTTTAACTGGGATTTATTTCTAAATCCTGTTCTGTCAGGGTTGACTTAAATGCAAAGTCAAGTTTGTGGTTTAGTTTTTAACAGAGTTCAGGTAATGACATTTGCTTATCCTCCTATGGAATTGAATTATAAAATACAGAAAAAATGCATAAAGACAGTGGGAAGAATCCATAACTTCTTTTAGGAGTAAGAAAATATGATGCATATTTTTTTTACTTCCCTGAGTTAAGAAAACCTCAAACCTCTAAATGAACAGATAATTTTGCCTGCAGTGCTTCCTTTTACCATTTTTACTTGCATCATTTCCACTCCCCTAATCTAGACAGAGGGAGAATTGGGTCTCACTCCTCTTGGCTATAATACTATTTACATTTTCATGTTCATTTTAATACAATTTTTTCCAGAAATGGTGAAGAGTCTTTAGCACATCTTAGTGCTTCCAGTCACTGACGGAGACATGAGAATGCAGAAATCAAGATTTGGGATTTAATTGCCACGGCCTTCTGAGTTCTAGGTCATAACTTGTACAGTGCTGTTAAGCCTTCTGTATTTATTTTCTACTTACAATGTGTTCTCCTGGTGAATTAGGCCATCTATAGAATAACTACTATTAAATAGAGGTAGTAAGAATGTTTTTCTCCCATTGCTTTCAGGTGCTTACATAATTCTCTTGGATGTTGACTGTCTTTTTCATTGGCTAATGAGTAGTACTGCACTGCTGTTAAGCCTTCCACTAAAAGGTTTGATCCCTGTGACACTTTTAAGGCTCTATTACACTATTATTTTACCAGTTTACAACCTTGTTTGTGCTCTAAATCTCTTGAGGAAGCTGCTGCTTTTTTCCTAGACAAGCCCAGGGATTTCTGCCTATCTCAGACTTAATCCTGGCCTTGACCAGCATAAATTCTTGTCCTAGACCTGTGGTCTTTTCAGCATTGTAATATAAATCTAGCTCTTAATCACTGAATTTCACAACCCCATCTCTATTCGTAGCCTAAACTGTACAGCCTAGGAACTGAGAAACTTCTGCCTGCATGGGATGTAATTCAAATTCCAAGTGATTCACAGCCTTCATCCTAATCTCTCGACACTTCTGAGACTTATTTATCAGCTATGTCAGAACTGAACTTTCATTTTAAATATTTCCTTATAAGCCTTTCTTATCCTGTGGGATTGAGTAGTAAATATTGCCCTTGTCCATGCATCTTGATTTTTGTTAATTTTAAGCTTCCAGCTTCCAAGCCTAACAGTAAAAACTCGCATCAATATTAGTCTTCAATCTCCTCTAAGATCCCTGTAAGATTAAGTAGTTACTTCAGTTTGGGGATTAAGCTGCCTTATGCTCTAACTCTGAATCAGCCTGAAATCTGGTTTCAGCACCTCCAAAAACCAAACTATATCTTGAACCACGCTCTATTTCTGGTACCTGTCTAAGCTGCTCAGGGCCTCGAAGCAACTCAGGTTTTCTCTCAGTCTGTGCTCAACTCAACAGTAGATCTTATCCAGACTTCTTACCTGTCTCTAGGCTGTGTCTTAACCCATTGCCCCACTGTGCATGGCCTTTGCAGTGATTTGAAAGACTTTCATATAAACACAGCCCTTCAGCTGATCCTAACCCTGCTGCTACTTCACAGTATCACAGCATCACAAGGCTGGAAAAGGCCTTTGAGATCATCGAGTCCAGCCTATGACCCAACACCAACCCCTACTCCCCATCAAAACCATGGCACTAAGTGCCTCATCCAATCTCCCTTTAAACACCTCCAGGGACGGTGACTCCACCACCTCCCCAGGCAGCGCATTCCAATGGCCAACCACCCTTTCAGCGAAGAATTTTTTCCTAATATCGAGCCTAAACTTCCCCTGATGAAGCTTGACACAGTGTCCTCTTGTTCTGTCACCGGTCACCTGAGAGAAGACACCAACCCCTGCCTGACTACGGCCTCCTTTTGGGTAGTTGTAGAGAGCAATAAGGTCTCCCCTGAGCCTCCTCTTCTCCAGGCTAAACAACCCCAGCTCCCTCAGTCGCTCTTCATAGGGCTTGTGCTCCAGCCCCTTCGCCATCCTCGTTGCTCTCCTCTGGACACACTGCAGCATCTCCACATCTTTCTTAAACTGAGGGGCCCAGAACTGGACACGGTATTCAAGGTGCAGCCTAACCAGTGCTGAGTATAAGGGGATGATAATTTCCCCAGTCCTGCTGGCCATGCTATTCCTGATGCAGGCCAGGATACCGTTGGCCTTCTTTGCCACTTGGGCACACTGCTGGCTCACGTTGAGTTTCCTGTCCACCAGCACTCCCAAGTCCCTTTCTGCCTGACTGCTCTCCAGCCACTCTGCCCCCAGCCTAGAGCTCTGCATGGGGTTGTTGTTTTAACTTCTTCTAGTTTTAACTTCTGATAGTACCAGCTTTTCCTCTTAAAGACCTCTAAAATTAGAGAGAGGATGACGAGGTAAATCTAACTGGTGTTAGATACACAGTTGTATTCTGGTTCACCTACCCCTCACTGCAGATTTCCTGGGCCCTGGCACATCTTCAGTACATCGCATTCTGAATCTGTGCTGCCTTGAACCTGAGCCAGAGCTCTAACCCTTACATCAGGCTTAATAATCAATCATTTATTTTCATCTTTATCACCTCTTCTTTCAGACATTTTTGCTCAATGAGAACAGGCAAGCGTTCAGCTATATATAAACCATGATGTTAAAGCTCAGTGTTAATCCTTGGACTTTAAATCAAATCATATGTGTAACATGAAATTTTAAAGAAAAAATGATCTATTACTTGAAGGAGGCCATTACAAAGTACTTAAGGCAGAAAAAGTCTTCTGAAGGAGAATTATGGACCCAAAGCAGGATGTGCAAAAATGTTTAATACTTTTCCAGTTATTCCATTTCTTAAATTACACAAACAAAATATGCATGACAGGACAGTTCTGAACTTGAAATGGCCTTGAAATGTTGAATTGTAACTCTGTGAACAGACATTTTTGCCAAAGTTCTTTTGGGTAAACTTTCAGAACTCAACTAGCTTTACTTTAGTTATCTTTCAGTTATCTTTCAGTCTTTTAGTTGTCTGTTGGGTTCTTAATTTGTTCCATATTCTTTTGTTATCCTTGATCTGTTGAAATAGATAAATGATTTCCATGAGTATCATTTGAGATCTTAAACATTGGTTAAAAAGACTTTATCCCTCAGACTTCGTTTGAGTTACAGTTTCTCTTTGTGTAGAAGGCTGTGGATAATTAAGGGTCATTTGAACCTGCAAAGAAAGACTAACGTGGTACAAAAGTCACATACAAAACTTTGACACAGAATAAAATTAATTTGCAAAGAAGCATGGAGTAACCAGGTTTGGGGTTTTTTTGTATTGGCTGCATTTTTTCTGCTTAGAGGAATAACACCACTGCTCTTGCTGAAATTCCAAACTTTCCCTGCTTTCTGAGGCAGCTGATTATTTATTTGTATTACCATTTTTGCCTTCGGGTTTTCTGAGCCTGGGCTTTATGGAAGATGATAACCTAAAGGCAGTTCACATACTAGAAGTTCAGAAAACAAATTCATGGTCGAGAGTGCATCAATCCCTTCCTTTGACTAAAGGATTCAGCTTCTCTTCTGCATAACGGGTATCACCCTTCCCAAAATTAGAGCATGGTCTGTGCTTAAAAGTACATCTAATAACAAGTCCTTGGATAATTGATTACAGGAGTTGAAATTATTTGAAAGTAGATCCACTAGGCTTTTCAGTGAGTTACCCCTTACACTCTTGAGGGACCAAGGAGGTTTTGAGGGGGGGTCTTGGAGAAGGGAGGCTGTTGTTTTTGTTAGAACTCTGTACCGTATAGATGTGCCCATTAGTCTGACAACCTTTTCCTTTTAAAAAAGGCTGCTGTTCTGTTCTGCCTGGTGCCTCGACAGACTGTGGCCTCTACGTGCTAACAGCAGAATCCTCAAGTGTAACTGAGTACTTATTTGACATACTAAAGGAAAAATATTTAGGGTTAGATGGATCCTTTTGCACAAAGAAGAACATTTTATGGATTCAACCATTAAGCAGCCACTAAGCTTCTGAGGATTTCAGTGTTAAACATAATTTATTTAAGATAGTGGGGTTTGGGTTTATGTTTGTGGTTTGAGGGTTTTTTTCCTCCTCAAAACAAAAAAACTCTCACATATTGTATGTGCCGTTTAAACATGCACATCCATTATTTAAAAAGTCTGAATTCCAAATGTACACGCTGTGGATTAGGAGAGAAAGGACTTAATTCAATAGCAAATTTGGAGACTATCTTCTCCAACACACTGTTAAAATGATTACTGTGACCCTTCAACCTGCAGGAAACAAGGCCTAGGTTGTCTTTAAATAAGTTAGATGCTTTCTTGTATTGTTCCTTGAAGGAACAAGGAGAAGCTGGTTCAAGGAAAGATGGCTGGAGGAGCCTGGAAGGAGAAGATTAAAGCATAGGAGATGCATATAGGAATTCAAACTTGAGAGCAAACGTCACTGACTGTGAACAAGGTCAAGGAATGAGAGAGACATAGAAGCAGAGATGCTGGATGGATGGAAGTGAAGAAAGACAGGGATGCAGGAAAGAAAGTAATGAAGAGAAGCAGAGATTTGTGGGAAGCTTGCAAAATTATAAATTACAGGGAACTCATGGAATCTTGGGAGATGATACCTTAAAAGGAGAACGAGATTTGGTAAAATACATGTATTTGTCCTGAACTCTTCTTTTGAAACCTATAGGCATCTGAGAATTCCAAATGGGGAGGGATCTCTATTTGGGGAAAAAAAAAAAAAAAAAAAATCTATTTTTTTAATCTGCTTCTGTGGTATTACCCAACAAAGAATCCAACTATATTACTTTTCTAAAGTGTGTCTTTCTCTGGTTTAAAAAGAGGTGAGACTATAAGGACCCTAGCAAAGGAAGTACATTTCATCTCCAATGTTCTAAAATATTATCTGAGCAAAAAGTTGTCCCAAATACACAAATCTCTGTATACTTGCATCTCTCTTTTCTACCCTCAGATGATTCACTATACTTCTCCTCTCTTTTTACCCCTCGCAAATCTATGACAAACTTGGTGGTGTTTATATCTCACAGCAGCTTGTTCTGTTCCTCTCTCAGCTCTAAATTAAGTTGCCAATCTAGAAAACACCTTCTCTCTCCTTTTTCCCCCTCCTCTGCTTCCCTTGGCAAGGATTGTTGCTAGTTTTTTTTTTTTCCTTGATCCCTAGACAGCCTCCCAGTTTGCCATTTTTTCTGTCAGTAACAAAAAAAGCAATCTCTTTTATCTTGCTTGCCTTTTATCTGTTCTCAGTTCTCTAAGTTATGACCTAGAAGAAAAAACAGGCAACACCCAAATTCACATTTAGGTGAAAGATCAGACATTACCTGTGCTAGTAGTCCATCTTTGATACACGCTCACGTAGCAGTATGAGGGTACAGCCTTTAGTGCTGTTGCTGAGGGGGCTGTCACTAATGAAATCAAATAGTTGTTACAAGAACTTTTTTTGCTGCAAGAGTGATGATTACTTCATTTCATAACAAGCATTTGAAAAACGAACAGAAAAATCTTTACTGAATAAAAAAACACTACCTGGGGTACTTCTCATATACAATTGTAAATTCCTGAATGCGACTCTGATAAACAGGAGTATTGTGTTTGGCTGCAGTTGGATGAAGTTAATTAAATTATTTTAATGTAGTAATTGACCTGCATTAAAAGGACTTAAACCTGCAACGTGCTGCAAACATCAGTAAGCTTCAGTGAAAAGCTGAAGGTTCTCGCTCTTTGCAGGATCAGTCATTTAGCTCCTATGCTGGAATCCCCAAATCTGAGAACTTGAAAGTTTCTGCTTAGGATTAAAATATTAAAATTCTTCTTTTCACTCTCATCCAGATTTTCTCCAACAACCTGAACAAATTGTTCCCCGAGGCTTAATTAGCACTAACAGAACTGCTGTTGCTGGGTAGTGAAGCCATCCAGAGCAGTTACAACCCCTCCAACCCCAAACAAAATCTTTCTACCATCCCATGCAATCATGCGTGTTGCCCTCCTACTCTCCAGTGCAAAAGTACTGTACAGAAGTCTGACATTGTCTTGTATATGTAATAATGAGTCATTAAAGGTAGCTGGTTTTTTAACGTAAGATTTTATTTAAACCTTCACTGATTTGGAGACTTTTGCAATGATCCATCGTGAAGGACTTAAAATGTTTCCCATGCCCTTTAATTTTAGCAAATACTTTTGTGTCACTAATCTGCTATTAACAGTGGCTTAATCACTAGGTCTATAATTGCAGTATGCAAAGAGCTAAGAGTGGAAATATTGAAATAGTATTAAAACAGGAAATCTTGTTACTTAGAATAAAGGCATTTCAGTAAATAAACCAAGGGAAATATTTGGGAGCCTTTCTTGTGAACAAAAATTAGGAATGCTGCATTGTTTGTCAATTCAAGGATGTACAGAATCATCCAAAAGAAGTTACAGTGTCTTTCATCAATTTTAATGCATCTTCTGGCTGTAAAACTCTGCCAGCATACAGATGAAGGAAGGTGTCTGGGAATACTGGTACGCTAAATCATAAGCTATCTATTCTCATTCAGCACTGTTTAACTAAACTTAAGGTTCCAGAACAACCTGCAGAATGTTAACAAACTTTGAAATTTGTTGCTTTTTGGATACTTTGATCAAATTCTTCCTTGTCTGTTTGAGTCCTCCATTTGGGACACAACAGCCTCATGCAATGACACAGGCTTGGGGAAGAGTGGCTGGAGAGCTGCCTGGCAGAGAAGGACCTGGGGGTGTTGGTTGACAGCCGGCTGAACATGAGCCAGCAGTGGCTCAGGTGGCCAAGAGGGCCAATGGCATCTTGGCCTGTATCAGACACAGCGTGGCCAGCAGGACCAGGGAGGTGATTGTGCCCCTGTGCTGGTGAGGCTGCACCTCGAGTGCTGGGTTCAGTTTTGGGCCCCTCACTACAAGAAGGACATTGAGGGGCTGGAGCGTGTCCAGAGAAGGGCAATGAGGCTGGTGAGGGGGCTGGAGGATAAGCCCTGTGAGGAGCAGCTCAGGGAACTGGGGTTGTTAGAGAAGAGGAGACTGAGGGGAGACCTCATCACTGTCTACAACTACCTGAAAGGAGGTTGTGACAGGGTGGGTGCTGGTCTCTTCTCTCAAGTGACAAGCGATAGGACAAGGGGAAATGGCCACAAGTTGCATCAGGGGAGGTTTAGACTGGACATTAGGAAGAATTTCTTTACTGAAAGGGTGGTCAGGGATTGGCATAGCTGCCCAGGGAAGTGGTGGAGTCACCATCCCTGGAGGTGTTTAAAAGATGGGTAGATGAGTTTCTAAGGGACATGGTTTAGCGGGGAGACAGGCACAGTTGGACTTGATGATCTCAGAGGTCGCTTCCAACCTTATGATTCTATGAATCAGTTAATAAATGTACTAGTAGCTGTGATTGGAAAGTATTGCTGAAAATAACACTTGCTTAATTATTGAGTGTTTTAGGCCAATTTTATCTGATAAGTAACTATCAGGAAAGAAAGAATATACAGTCCTGCATTTCTGTTTTGTTTTTAAACTTAAATCTTTTTAGGAACTTCATGAAAAATAAAAAAAAAAAATAGGATTCTTCTTCTTTTAATACCAAAATAGTTTTCAACTCCCAGTCATGGAGTTAAGGTCTTGTGTTATTAACAATGCCTCTGATGAGAATTTGGACCCAAAAGAGCACTGGCAAATGTTATCTTCCCTAGTCAGGAATTGACAGATATAAATAAAAGATTGTAGTCACCAGACCTCTATACAGATTTGCCGCAAAACTTGCATTGTTTGACAAGTCATCTGATGCATATGCATATCTTATAACAGTGACATTAAAAATGAGAAAACTATATTCTTGGCCAATGTATGGACCACTTGCTTGTTTTTTGTGAAGGACCCTTTAAAAGAAATTTAGTGCAGGCTATCTCTGGCTATTTCATTCATTCTACTTGTACTGGTCTTCTTGGGTTTTACTAATAACAGAAAAATACCTGAAGTCCTCAGTACAGGAAAGGCATGGATCTGTTAAAGTGAGTTTAGAGGAAGACCACAAGGATGATCAGGGGGCTGGAGCACATCCCTAATGAGAAAGTCCGAGAGAGTTGGGCTTGCTTAGCCTACAGAAGAGGAGGGTCCGGGGAGAACTTATAGCAGCCTTCCAGTACTTAAAGGGGGCCTACAGGAAAGCTAGGTATGGGCTCTTTATCTGTGAGTGCAGTGATAGGATGAGGAGTAACAGTTTTAGGCTGAAAGAAGGCAGACTTAGATTAGGTATTGTTTAGACATTTTTTAGTGTAAAAGTGGCGAAGCACTGGAATAGATTGCCCAGGGAAGCTGTGGAAGCTCTATCCCCAGAGGTGTTCAAGGCCAGGCTGGATGAGGCTTTGGCCAGCCTGATTCAGTGGAAGGTGTCCCTGCCCATGGCAGAGAGGTTGGAATTAGAGGTCGCTTCCAACTCAACAATTCTATGATTCTGTGATTCTATGATAATATTACTAACTCAGGCTCTTAAAATACATATTTACTCTTAATTGTTTTTAATCTAATGTCCACTGACTTCAACTAATTTGGAGTCCGGTTAAAACATGTAAAGTACATCTCTATATTTTAAATTAGCCTTAAATCAGAGTCTGTGTTTTAGATCATAGTTTAGTAATTAACGCTAGATAGATTTTGACAATGATTGCCTCCTGTGAAATCGTTATTTGAAACTTTCCTATTAACTTTTCCTTTGTTAACCTATGCTAACCTATTTAAGTCCTTCTGTTCTTTTCTCTGCCTGATTTGTGAAATAAAAACCTGGTCTTGCCAAAAATAAGATCAGGTTTTTATGGAGAAGCAAATAGACACTGACTTCAGAATAGTCTGACTAGGTTGCTGTGTCATCACACACATGTTCTGACATTCAGTTGATTTCCGTGGGAAGGGGTTTTAGCAGTAATGGACATTTATGCTTTTGGAAGCTGAGGAAAAAGTGCTGAGAGATTTGAAGCCTTAAAAAAGCATTAATAGACATTGTATATATCTGTAAATGGGCCATGTATTACAATGTTTTTGAAAGACTAAGTTTGACACGGAAAATCTGCCTGTTAAATCGGAGCCATCACTTTAACAGATTCTTTTTCTTATTTGCCTTTTTTTTTTAACACTGTAGGTGTTACTATCAGCTGTGTGCCGATGGCAAGTGTTTATCTGAACTAATGAATATGAAGAACTTGAAGAATAATAATCCTTTTATAGCCTAAAGGCACCTAATAACCAAAATATCAGCTTACAAATGTAGCTTGTATGCTTCTTGCCTGTGTAAAAAAAGCAAATGAAAAAACACTAACAAAAGCCCCCACCATGTCCTCTCTCCACCCCCACTTAAAATAAGAAACAAAAAGCCCCCAGTGACTAATATTGCTTATTGCTAATTTTAGACTTTGTCCATATATGGTCTTTTTTCCTTCAGTTCAGGAAGGAATGTACAAGTTGCTGTCTGCCGGTGAACTCAGTACAACTTAAACTCTTTCTTTAGTTGATTTGCTTAAGTTAGCAGTGAGGCTAAGTTAACAAAAGTAAAATTAATCCTTTGAGTTTATGTTGTCTGTAAGAAAGGAAAAGATTTTTTTAACATATGCATCTAGGATCTCATCTTGGTTTCATTAATTTGACTGTGCTTGGACTAACTAGGAGCACATAATCCATTATGCGAATAGATCTTGCATTCTTTTGTAGTATTTCAATGCTAACCTACCAAAGACCAAAGGTCAAAATATTCAGTTTTCATCCATAAATCAATAGCACATTTGCTGGATGCTTCCACATTTTGGAGCGTTGTCTAAAGCATTTCTCTTACATGACAGTGCTGAAACCTCAGCAGTCCCTTTAGATTTTCATGTTAGTGCACAGGCATAGAAGCCTGAGCTGTTCCAATGTCATCTCAGCATAGCTCATCCACTCATCCCTTACAGCAAACTTTAGGTCCGACATCCTATTTTTTCTATTAAAAGTGTCCTCGTATTACTATAGATGGAGAAATCTCAGTCACTAGCAGAAAAGGGAGTTTGCTTAGATGGTTAAAGTGATTTTGATGGGACAATATTATTCCAGACTCAGACAAACTGTATTATGGAAGGGAACCGTAATGCCACAGCACAGACCACTGTATGTTAAAGCATCTTGCTGCTAAGCTGCTGTTTCAACAATGAGTGAAATAAGCTCACAAATGAAGTCTGTCAACAAATTGTACATGTCAAGTCTCTGCCCTTCTTTACCAGATCACTGTGAATAATTGCTCTATTTTACAGTAGTCCAACTTTGTGGTTCTTATTAAAACTGAATTTTTTTCCCTTTTTCTTGAAAGCTCCCTGAAAGATTAAACTTAATTCTGTACTATGCCTCAAAGAAATAGCAAAGCAATATACTCCTGAATCCTAGAATAATCCTCTAGCTTTCGCATTTTGCTGTGTTCTTTTTGGCCGTGTTCATATTGGAGGTATTTATTGTGTTTGAGGAGGAAAAAATAGGATCTGTTGGTAAAGGCATCATGATTTATGTCAGTGGGTTGCATTTGGGCAAGCATGAGTCTTTATTTTTAAGTTAGCTTTGAACCAAATGTTGCCTGCTGCAGATTTTAAAATGGTAAAATGATAGCTTTTCTTCAGTGAATCTGCTGATCATGGCTGGTAATGTCAGGAGTGACTTGTATCTGCTTTTCTGCTGTTTAGCTTTCTTTGAATTTGTAGTTAGACTTTTTTAAAACTGAAGCTCCATATATTCACCTGTTTTTCATTGGAAGTTAGTCGAAGAGCGGGCAGAAGAGTTCTCAGCAAAATAGACAATCTGCCTTCAAACTGTAGTGCACACTGGAAAGCTAAGAATATCAGCACAAGAGCTTGATTCTATCATCTGAACTATTCCAGCATGCTATATATCTGCAAATTGCTACCCCTAAAGAGTTAAAAGTGTTTGTTTCACAGGAAATTGGAAGAAATTTATGTGCGCAAGTGAAACTGAAAGGTCGAATGTGTGACTCATATCTATTGACAGATGGAATGAGCATAACACAAGAAGACAGTGACTAGAAAACAAGCAGGTTGTGTGAAAGTATTTTTAGAGACTAATTTCTACCCAGCTGTGTCTTCTATGAATGGAAGAAGTTTGTCAAAGTTACCTAGAAGTTGCCTAATAACTACCTAGTGAAAATTAATTATGTTGATATGGTTTAAATGGATACTTCATCCCTTGGGATGAGAACAGATTTAACAATTTTTGAGCTCTACCTGAGATTTAAAAAAATGTAAGAAAGCAAAATTAGGAGAACATATATGTTCCTATTAGTGCTCCTAAACTTTTACATACCCACTTACTTTACCTCAGTTCCCCTGTTGACTCCCACTTCTGTGCTCTCTTCCTCTCTCAACCTATCTCTTCTTCAGCTTAAAATATCAGAACATACCCAACTTGCTTGTTATATAATAATGACTCATACTGTCATTGGCTTAAACTTTACCCAATCTTCTTTTGTTTCTTTTCATGCTCTTTAAATTGAGGTTTAGACTCTTTGGTTTGGGGTACTATATTGTGGGGATTTTAGTAAATTCCACTCATGAAACTTGAAAAAATGGTGTTGAAATTAAGTATATAAATACATATTTAGGAATATGAGGATGGAAAGTTAGCAATTTTTATATGATACATTGATTTTGCTGGATAAGCAAAGAAGTGTATTGTGTATAAACCCATAAAGATGTGTGGTATTTGATAACCATAAAGTCTTTGGCAATTTTTTTCCCAAAATATAGATATGAAACACGAGGTAAAGTACATGTGAGGGCTTACTTGCCCATTCCCTGGAAGAGCATCTTGTGCATATAATGCGATACAACATACATATTATTTGTCTAGTCTATTTTGTAGACTACGGGATTAAGTTCTTAGCCAATAAACACAAACTGTGCAATTTATTCTGTTGTTGCCCTGATATACTCCTATGGCTAGATGATCCTGATCAAATATATGATATATATCTGAAAAACCATTTTACACCCATTTACAAGAACGGTCGGAGGGAGGATCTGGGGAACTACAGGCCTGTCAGTCTGACCTTGGTACCGGGGAAGGTCATGGAGCAGATTGTCTTGAGTGCTGTCATATAGCACGCGCAGGACAACTGGGTGATCTGGCCCAGTCACCATGGGTTCACAAAAGGCAGGTCCGGCCAGACCAATCTCATCTCTTTCTCTGACAAGGTTACCCATTTAATGGATGGGGGAAAGGCTGTGGATGCGGTTTACCTGGCCTTCAGTAAAGCCTTTGACACCGTTTCTCACAGTATCCTGCTGGAGAAACTGGCTGCCATTGGCCTGGACAGACACACCCTCTGCTGGGTTAAAAACTGGCTGGATAGCCAGGCCCAAAGGGTTGTGGTAAACGGAATTAAATACAATTGGGAACTGGTCATGAGCGGTGTTCCCCAGGGTTCAGTGCTGGGTCCAGTCCTGTTCAACATCTTTATCAATGATCTCGATGAATACATTGAGTGCACCCTCAGCAAGTTTGCGGATGACACCAAGCTGGGTGCAAGTGCAGATCTGCTTGAAGGAAGGGAGGCTCTGCAGAGAGATCTGAACAGGCTGGATCGATGGGCTGAGACCAACGGGATGAGGTTCAACAAGGCCAAGTGCAGAGTCCTCCATTTGGGTCACAACAACCCCATGAAGCGATACAGGCTTGGGGAGGAGTGACTGGAGAGCTGCCTGGCAGAGAAAAGGACCTGGGGGTGTTGGCTGACAGCCGGCTGAACATGAACCAGCAGTGGCCCAGGTGGCCAAGAGGGCCAGTGGCATCTTGGCCTGTATCAGACACAGTGTGGCCAGCAGGAGCAGGGAGGTGGTTGTGCCCCTGTGCTGGTGAGGCTGCACCTCGAGTGCTGGGTTCAGTTTTGGGACCCTCACTACAAGAAGGACATTGAGGGGCTGGAGCGCGTCCAGAGAAGGGCAACGAGGCTAGGGAGAGGGCTGGAGAATTAGCCCTGTGAGGAGCAGCTCAGGGAACTGGGGTTGTTTAGCTTGGAGAAGAGGAGGCTGAGAGGAGACCTCATCACTGTCTACAACTACCTGAAAGGAGATTGTGACAGGGTGGGTGCTGATCTCTTAAGTGACAAGCAATAGGACAAGGGGAAATGGCCACAAGTTGCATCAGGGGAGGTTTAGACTAGACTTTAGGAAGAATGTCTTTACTGAAAGGGTGGTCAGGGATTGGCATAGCTGCCCAGGGAAGTGGTGGAGTCGCCATCCCTGGAGGTGTTTAAAGCCGGGTAGATGAGTATTCAGAGTGATCCAGAGGACTCTATAGGGATCTCTAAATTAAGACTCTGGTCACATTAGGGGCTCTATAGGGGGCTCCATGAGGGGGCACACAGGGAGCTATAGGGAGTCTTATCCTTCCGTGCTGGAGCCAACAAACTCAACTGCACTGAACTTTGGGTATTGCCGTTTTCAGCCTGCTGCATGGGAGCTGCAGAGAGGTCTCCAGAGGGTGGGGTCACACCAAACTCCAGCATCTGCCGAGCAACTTCATAAAGCAGAGAGTGCAGAATGGTTCTGGGCTGCAGTGTTTCAGCACCACAGAAATTCAACAAGAGAATCGATCTAAACAGACTGTGAGGGTTTGTCCCAGGTGAAAAGGGTTACTCTTGGCATGTTTACCCATAACAGCTGTTGCTATAAAGTAAAAATTTTTGTATGGAAAATATACCTGGAACATTAAGTTCAGAAGTTCAGAACTTCTGAAGATGAAAATTCATTCATGGTACTGGATCCAATGTTAATTTAGCAGTCTCAGAAGCATTTTGAAGTCTGTGGAAAAGATATTGCATTAGGACAGCAAGAAACTATTGTTTTCAAATAGTTGCCTGTATTATGGTCTATCCTCTCTGGAAATGGTTCAACACTATTTGGCTTTGTGTTCGTTTGTATTTTGTAAGGTGCAACTGACCAAGTGAAAAGGTTAATACAGAGGTTTCTTCTGGCATTGGAGTTTACAATCTTTGCATTCAAATTGTATTGTATATTCAAAGTTACTGATTTAAACTGTTTAATTGAACATAAGTCACTGAATTCTTGACCTGATTAAGTCTTAGAAAGAGTGGTGAGATTCTGGGGCAGTGGGCATGTTATAAATATGTTTGTACTGTCCAGTTTGACAATAAATATATCATTTTGTAATAAGGATAGTTAATAAAAGATAACAGTGTTATCAGCCTTGTTTCAAAGAGAAAAAGCGTTTATGCCCCAGTTCACCAAAGCCTGTAGCAGATATTTACAGTATTTTGAAGTATCCAAACTCTGCAATATCATTACCTCAACTTGACCTAAATGGGACTAAGCCTCTGCTTCAGGGATTTCCCAAATGCCAGCTCCATCTCTTAGCTTTAGTAGAAAAGAGGTTTGCCCTGATTAAAGTCCATTAATTTAAGAACTCAACTGCCTTCAAATGTTTCTTTATATGGTAGTTTTAACTTTCTGCTCTTCCTCAAAAAAAAAAAATCTGATCAGTGTTGTGCATAACATAACTTGCAATTTCATCCACTGTTTTATTTCAAATCACAGGGGAAAAAAATATTTTTTGTGACTTCCCTGACTTCCGCCCTCTTAAATAAATGAATTGTGTTCCTCTCTGTGCTACTGATTTTGAAAGATTAATTTGCCTTTCACTGGGAAAACCAAAACTAAACACACTTTTCTTTTGTAGTTAAGCAAAGATGTTTTAGTTTTGATGCTCAGTTGACCAACTTTTGTTATTACTCAATTTCTTTTTGTCTTTTGCAAAGGCCGCAGGAAATGCTGTCAAACGAGCATCAGACAATCTTGTCAGGGCGGCCAAAAAAGCAGCATTTGGGAAAGCAGAAGATGACGATGTTGTGGTCAAAACAAAGTTTATGGGCAGCATTGCTCAGGTTGGTACAATCACCCAAGAGGTAAAGCAGAGAACAACTGTCACAGAAATGTAGCGTAGTGTCACGATGTCCCTCTGCTGCGCTGCAGGCTCGACAAATCTATGTAGAAATCTATAAAAAATCACTTGATGCCTCACTGTTAGGTAACCACTGTCATAACAGCAAAGCCATGTGCTGCGAGATGTCTACACTTCTTCACTGAGCCTTCAGCATAACAGCAGTTACTACTGACCACCTTTTGGCTTTGTTCTGATGAAGGCAGTGGTTCTTTTCAAACTTCTCTTATGTACTTTAGATATTCCTGAGCCTTTACTAGAACGCTAGTTTTGTATGTATATAATCAAAGAAATAGAGAATGAGAGATAAGAACTGTTGACAACTCATTACTGTGACTGTAATAAATACAGGGCAATAATATCAATATTTGAAAACAATTTCCAAGGCTTTGAGGTTGCAGCAAATTGTGGGCTCACTGTTATGAAAGAGGAACACCACAGACTGTGGTCCCTAAATAAAAGATATTGAAATTTGTCATTTCTGCGTGTCTGTATTGCTGTCATTTTCCCTTTGGCATTCTGAGATACAGGAAAATACTGTGGCTACCTGCAGTAATGTGTGTTCAATTTTACTGTCACTCAAACATTATATTAAGACACAATTATTGCTTCTGTTTTCTAGATCATTGCAGCCCAAGAAGAAGTGCTGAAGAAAGAAAGAGAGCTGGAAGAGGCGAGGAAAAACCTGCCTCAGATCCGCCATACAAATTTCTACCAACAGAGCTGAGAGAAGATGAGGGTTAACCTGCTGACATTGTCTTTTTTATCTTTTTTTTTTTTTTCCCCTTTTATTTTTTTTCCTTTTCTTTTAAAGAAATAAGCTAAAGGGGGACAGTACAGTGAGAACTGCTCTGACAACATTTTGGAATGCCAAGCACTTACCTAAATACATTGCCTGTCATGGCAGATGAGCAAAGGGCAATAAACGTTTGTTCTTTCTCATCTGGTCAGCTGAGGTGCATGATGATCAAATAACGGTACAGTGTTATCATCATTCCTGTTCCTTCCTTGACTTCTATCTCAGAAGAGAATGTTTCACTTTTTACTAAAGATACTAAGTCAGTATTATTGTCACTTTCCTGATGCTTGAGGTGTTTATTGTTCCTTGATTTGTGATAAAATATTCATAATATTAATAGAAAAAAAAAAAAGCTAGGAACTCTTTCATATGATAAATATCACATGAGTTGGTGGTTCTCCCCCAACTACCTTCGTAAAAATAAAAAGAAGACCAAGACAGAGGGGAATGTGTGTCTGAGTGGAAAAACAGGCATGAGTGTGGGTTTGAAGAAGATACCTGTCCTCTTTCAGCGTTATATGGTTGGTTCACCCCAAAACTGGAAGAACTGTCTCTCACCTGTTTGCACTAGCAGTATTATTCCTTACCTGATGCCAACAAGCTTCTGCTTGTACAGAACTTAGGTTTACAAAATGTGGCAATTGCCATTCTTTAAAGAGCTCAGAAAACAAAGAAATTGAAACCTTGTCACTGCCTTGGTAATAACAAGTTCATGAAGGAAAATGCTGTTCAATTATATACCTCTAATGTGTGACTACTTTCACAGTATTATACACACACACACACACACACGCTCTAACGTTAGACTGAGTAGATTGTGTTTTGGCTTTTAATTGAAGTTATCTGGTTCGTACTGTGGGATTTCTGTTAGAATGTATGGTAGTTAAAACAGGGAAATGCCCAGTAAAATGAGACTATCAACTCTTGTATTCTTTTAATAATTTCATTTATCATTATTTTGGTTTGAAACCTGTGGGGTTTGTAGGGAAAATTTACAAGTAGACTTTTCCTGTAAAATATTTTTCAAGATCTGGACCCTAGGTAGCTGATATTGGTGACAACGTACTCACCAAGGAATTGCAGACAAGGAATAGCAACAATCTATCAGCAATCTTTGTCTTCAGCTGCAGAAAGGTACAGTATGCTCTCAGTATCTCTGTTGTGACCTAAACAATAGCAGTATGGGTAGAATGAGTAGCGCATTTTACCCTGTCAAAGAACACTAATCACAGCAACTTTAACTAGCAAAAGCTAAACTATTTGACTGACTACAGAAACACCATCTCTCCTAACAACAATTTACACCATGCCTCCAATTCCACTCAAGCCCTCTTAGACAATAATGTCAAGTCTATTTAGGTCTAAGGGTGTTGCCACTCCTGTCCTTCTGAAGGCTGTGGTTTCATTTAGAAACCTGCCAAGTCCATCCAGCTGAGCCTGTTATGTTACACACATACCCACCTAGTTGTCATTGTTGCAGAAATACTTGTCTTGTAGACTCAAAAGTAAACCCCCTAGTGGTAGGTTTACCAGTTTAGATAGTGCTAACTCCTCATTTCAGTTACGTGTATGAGATATAATTATCAGGAATTATGTCACACTATTGTAAAATATATAGTAAAAACTGACTGGAGAATTAATAAATATTAAAGTGTACAAAGATTTTTATTGTTAGCGTCTCTTCCCTGGTACTGACATATTTCAGACTCAGTAGAGTTGCTGGAGGATCCACAATCACGAGAGGAAAGAATTGGCAAATCCCAAATGGAATTGCTGGCATCAACAGATGTGCTGTGATGTGTAGGCTCATGTGCATATGCAAACCCTTACTATGAGAGACATGAATTCCGTGTTCTGTCATTTCCCACTGCAGCACAATTGATTTGGGTTTTTTTCACTCATTTCAGTGTGAGCAGTGTCACAGAATCTCAATGTTAAAAATTCCTACACCAAAAAAAGGCTTCCTGTAAATTTTTACGCAGAAGGCTAACTTGGTGTTTGTTGCTTTAGGACCTGAATAAAGACAGCTCGAGTAATATGTGTTTTCTGCTGCTGTTGGTAGGTCCAACTTCTTTGCAGCTTATGGCTCTTCCTCTTTTTTCACACGGATAGCCTCACATTCCTATTTCTTTTTTGGAAATATCTGTGAGACGGATTTGTTACTGCTTCCCTTTCAATGTCTGTTTAACCTGTCATTTGGTCTCATTAAAGCACAAAGAAAGATGATGTTGTCCTTAGCATCGTGCCAGTGTTTCACTGAATAATAATACACTGAATACATCGTATAATAATACATTGAATAATAATACTGCTATGATATATTTTGATTGGGATGGTATTTGTCCGTCAAAAAGAAGCCAAAAGCCTGGTCACACACAACTGTGTCTGAAAATGTATAGCCAGAAACTTTATCAGTATTAGAAGGAAAGAGCATGCTCAAAGTGTGTTACAAATAAATTTGTTTGGGAAGTCAATTTTGGTACAGTTATTTTGAGACCCTCTCAATTCCTGATTTAATGCTCCCTTTTATTTGACAGAAAGTATTGTTCCTTAGCTCTGTGCTCCATAGAGGAGCCACGGTCAGATGAGTAGCTGAGCTGAACTAAAGTATTTTTTTACTCTGAACTTTGGGAAACACTAAGAGACTCAGGCAACCAGTGACAGAACGAGAGGACACGGTCTCAAGCTTCGCCAGGGGAGGTTTAGGATTGACATTAGGAAGAAATTCTTCACTGAGAGGGTAATTGTTCATTGGAATACGCTGCCTAGGGAAGCTGGTTAATAAGAAGGACAGATGTTTACTTTGTTCTGTTAACTTGTGAAATTTATCTTACCCTTCTTCATGTGGAATTTGCTTTAAGGAATTGTATGCAAATTAAAAGCAAACCGCCTCAATATGGTTAGTGTAAAATTGTCTAGTGTTGGTTTTTAACTCTTCAGAATATAATTTGAACATTTTATTATTAGTCTACACTTTTCCTACTTTGAGGCTTCTGATGTACGAACAAATAATAAAATGTTCAAATTATTTTTTCATCTGTCCCTTTCCCTTTGGTACTCCACATGTTTGTTAATAATTCCTGGTAAGGGGATGAGTACATAATCTAGAAACCTCCTCACCACAAACACAAACAGCCAGAGGGGCAAAATCATCGCCCAAGCCCCAAAGTGCTCAGAGCCACCCCCGGGGCTCAGCCCACCTCTCAGCTGTGCAGGCAATCCTGGGGGGGACTCCCCTGGCCTCTGCCCCAGGGGAAGCAGCCTTTTGGCGGGGGAGCCAGGACAGACCTGGCCCTGCAGGACTCACAGACTACGAGGATAAAGTGAGGTCATGCAGAGAGAAAACCAGAAGGGCAAAACCCCAGCTAGAACGAAAATTGGTCAATTCTGTGAAAGAGAGTAAGAAACATTTCTATAAATATCTTAACAACAAAAGGAGGACCATCTGCAGGGCCTTGCATTTGGCCTCAGGGAGCATCACGAGGGTCACACAGGCCCAATCCTCCACCTTCTCCAGGTCCCTCCGGGTGCCATCCCATCCCTCACACAGGTCAACTGCACCACCCAGTTGGGGACACCACAAACTGGCTGAGGGGGCACTTGAGCCCACTGTCTGTCATTGGGGAAGAGATTAAACCCTACTGGTGCCAGTATGGACCCCAGTATGGAACCCCAGTATTGGACCACCACTATGGGCTCCTGAGGGACATCACTCAGGACTGCTTTCCATGGAGACAGTGGGTGAGACCGTTTGGAACCATTGCTCTCCTCAAACAGAGGGGGGAAAGCTGTTGCTGGGTGTGGAACCATGAGAGCCCAAACAGTTAAACAGAAGCAACCAGACAAACATCCCTGCACCACTCTGGGCCTGGAGAAGGAGCAGAACAGACATTAGCCCAGTGCTGCCAGCCCTGGGGCACCCACGCTGTGGCCCCTGGGCTCTCCGACACCACAGATCCTGCAGCCGTTCCTCTGCCCCACAGCCTTCTGTGCCAGGGGCAAGGACTAAGCCAGACCCTGCTCCCAGGGACAGCCTGGGGGAAATGCCCAGCCTTTCCTCCACTGCCCCCTCCCTCCTCCTGCTCGTGCCCTCTTGCCCCAGCCTGGGGTGGTAGTGCCAGCGCTCGCTCATGGCTCTCTTTCAGGATCAACCAAGCTCTGACCCTGCCCAGGTGCCAGCAGCAGCCTTCCCAGCAGCTTAGGCACCCCTGGTGAGGGGGCACCGCAGGGCTCTTGGCACCCCCAGCAGGTATGGCATCCCTGGCTGCCCTGGCCACTCAGCACTCCTGGCCCTCCTGTCCTCTTTGCCCCCACACCCCCATACCCCTCTGCCCTCAGCGCTGGGGCCCAGGGGCTCAGCAAGGGCACCCAGCAGCCTGCTGGTGCCTGGGCCAGGCCTGCCCGGTACAGAGAACGCACCCAGTGCTGCTCAGGAGCTGGGGGCCATCTCTCCTGCTCACCCTCTCTGCTGGCAGCCCCAGTGCCCGCGCACAGCCGTGACCCCACAGGGATGCTCCGTGCTGCAGGCTCCCCATGACCCCACAGCACAGCAGGGGCACAGCTGGGCAGGGGCCCCACGAGACTCCCCTCAGCCCCCAGCCCAGCACAGCTCCCTCGTCCCCGCACAAGTGGCACCTTCAAGCCCTTCAGCTGCCCCAGAAGAGGCCGCACAGATCCCAGTATCTGGCTGCCACCCTTGCCATGAGCCAGCAGCTCACTGGTCCGACAGGCTCTGCTCCCATAGACACTCCTGTGCCCACGGACGTCGACCCCAGCTACATCCTGGACATATCCCTGACCACCAATGTCCACATGGAAGACGATGCCCTCCCACTCATTTGCATCTCCCTCCACACTAATGTGGATATGGAGGGAGGACTCACCAGTCCTGGACATCTCTGTGGCCACAGATATGGAGATGGAGTAGGGCTGTCTTCCAACACTGGACGTCTCCATGGGCATTGATGTCAGCACCCTAGAGCAGTGTGTTCCAGCGTGACAGCTGGCTGGGAAGGAGGGGGCAGGAGAAGCTCCAGGGGTCTCTGCCAGAGCACGGGGCAAGCGGTGGACTCTGGCAGGCATTGCTGGGGTGGGAGGAGGGATTAGGGCTGAAGAGGGATCTGATGGGTTGTGGGGTGGGAGTGGGGGATGGATGTGAGGTGAGGGTAGGTGTTGGAATTGAAGTTTGTGTTGAGGGGTGGGTTTTGAGAGTGGGTATTGGGAGTGGAGGGTGTAGAGTGGGATGAGATTGGGGGGTTGTGGGTGTTGACAAAGGAGTAGCTTTAGTGACTATGTTGTTCTTAGATTTTCCATTAGAATTGTTATCCAAAAGCTTTCTATGTCTGCATGGGATGGGCAGGGAGTGCAGGGGTATCACAAACAACCAGAGGGGCAAACGCATTGCCTAGACCCACATCGCATCCACCAAGACCCAAAGGGCTCGAAGCCACCCCCCGGGCTCAGCCGCCCCAGCTGTGCAGGCAGTCCCGGGGGGGACGCTCCCCTGGCCCCTGCCCCAGGGGAAGCAGCCCTTTGGCAGGACAGCCAGGACAGACTGGGCCCTGCAGGACTCATGGACATGGCTCCACGCCCAAAGCACTGCTGACCCCTGCCACCCTGCCCACCAGCCTTCCACCACCTTGGAAAGCAAGGCTGGGGCTTTAAAGCCCACCCAGTTCCAATGCCCCTGCTGTGGGCAGGGACACCTTTCACCAGACCAGGTTGCGCAGAGCCCTGTCCAACCTGGCCTTGAACACTTCCAGGGATAGAGAAGCCACAGCTTCTCTGGGCAGCCCGTACCAGGGCCTCACCACCCTCAGCAGAAAAGAATTCTTCCTTAGAGCTCAGCTGAATCTCCCCTCTTCCACTTTAAATCTGTTGCCCCTTTTCCTGTCACTACAGATTTTGCTCAAAAGTCTCTCTCCACCTTTCCTACAAGCCCCCTACACACAGTGACAGGGCACAAGAAGGTTTCCCACAGCATTCCCTTCTCCAGGAGTTGCCTCATCCCGGGGGCCAGACCTCGCACTTGACCTCGAATCACATCATGTTCCCATGTGCCCACTCCTCCAGCTTGAGGGCCCCTCTGGACGGCAACCCCTCCTCCAAGGGAAACTGCTGCCCCACTCAGCTCTGTGTCACCCACAAACTGGTGGAGAGTGCACTCGATCAGGGCTCTATTGGGGCTCCATAGTGGTGACACTATTGGGGGCTCTATAGACAGGACACAGGTCGTGATAGAGGTTTTATAAGGATCTCCAGAGGGGGAAAACACAGGGCGTGATAGGGGCTCTAGGGGTGGCCCTAAAGAGGGGACATAGGTAACAATAGGGGTTCTATAGTGGTCTCCCTGGGGTTGGCACAGGGTGCCCTAGGGGCTCTACATGGGGCTCTAAAAGGGAGGATACAGCCAGATGAAGCCACTCACCCTGCTCCCCCCTCACATCCCCCCAGCCATCAAATTGGAACTCAGAGAATCAAACCACTCCCCTGCCACCCATCCTGGCTGTTCAGTTTCCAAACCCCCTGTGTTGGCAAGGGAGAGAAAGTCACGGAAAGATTTTGAAACTCTGACAAGACTCTATACGTTGTTCTAAAGGAGGGACTCAGGTTAATGTAGAAAACCCCATAGGGGGCGGTGACGGCGCAGGGGGGCGGTTCCGGTAGCAGCCGCGGGAGATTTAAACGCGACCAAGCTAGCTCCAACAGCAAACTCGGCGAGGCTCGGCAGGAGGAACGGTAAGTTCTGCAGCCGGGTGCCTGACCGAGGCGGGCAGGGAATCCCCTGGGCCCGGCCGGGCTCAAGCGAAGGCCCCGCCAGAGCCGCTCTCGTAACCCCGGAAGCGGCAGCGCTCACGGGGCGGGGGCGGTGCAGGGGGCGGCCCGGGCAGCACCGCGGGAGTTCGCGAAGGCAGGGCGGGAAGGCAAGGGCGAGCGAGGAGGAGGTGCCGGTAAAGCACGGTGGCCTCTCGCCAGAAACCCGAGTCTTCTCTTCGCTCTGCACCGACTACAGCTGAGTCGGCCTCGCAGACTGAGCCGCAGTGGGTGCACGCTGCCACCCAGGTACCGGGCTGCGGGACGTGCGCCCCTCCCGCACCGGTATCTGGCACCAGGGACAAGGTCACCCGTGGGGGCTGCGCTCGGGTGGAGGAACTCCTCCGCCCGGTCACTTGAGCTGAGAGAGGAGGTCGCCAGGCTGAGGGCTCTCGGGGAGTGTGAGCAGGAAATTGACTCTGTGCTCCCGGTCTCAGCCCCAACAGGCAGACGTGCCTTGTACAAAGGTGGACCCCCCACCCCCTGGGCACTCAGCTGAGGGGGGCACCCCAAGTCATGAAGCCGAGTGGCAGCAGGTTCCTGCTTGTCACAGCAGACGCGTCTCCCCCGTCCCAAATCTGGCCCCGCAGGTGCCCTTGCAGAACAGATACAGGTCTGCAAGTGGAACCGAACCCAATTATTGAAAATCCTCATAACCTGGAAACCTTTCCCAGGCTAAAAAAAGAGAGAAGCTGTCAATCAAAACGGCTTCTGTTAAGAAGAAGAGGGTTGTAGTTATTGGCGACTCCCTCCTTAGGGGCACAGAGGGACCGATAAGCAGACCTGACCCATTGCAGGGGGAAGTCTTGCTATCAACCTGGGGCCTCCGTTAGGGATGTGATAATGAAACTTCCCAAGCTGGTCAAGCCCACGGATTACTATCCCCTAGTAGTTTTCCAATTAGGAAACAATGATCTACCAGAAACTTTAGGGCTATTAAAAAGGACTTCAAAGCTCTAGGGCGAATGGTTAAGGATTCAGGAGCACAGGTGGCCTTCTCCTCTGTCATAGGGAATGAGGAGAGAAGGAACCAGGAATTAAATGGCTGAGAACATGGTGCAAAGAACAAAACTTTGGGTTCTTTGATAACGGGTTGGTGTGCATGCCAGGCCTGCTGGCAGGTGATGGGGTGCACCTGTCGCCCAGAGGCAAAAGGGCGGTCTCAAAGAAGCTGGTAGAGCTAATTAAGAGGGCTTTAAACTAGATTGGAAGGGGGAAGGGAACATCAGCCACACTAATGGAATTAGATATGGGGACAACACCCCAGGACCTGAGGGGCACAATAGCCTAGAATCTCCGTCTAGATGGATAGTAAAAGAGGGGGTGACAACAGCTCATCTGAAGTGCATTTACAGTAATGCATGCAGCACGGGAAACAAACAGGACGAACTGGAAGCTGTGGTAAGGCAGGACAATTATAATTGCCATCACGGAAACATGGTGGGACGACTCACATAATTGGACTGCTACCATGGATGGCTATAAGCTCTTTAGGTGGGACAGACTAGGAAAGAGAGGGGGTGGGCTTACTCTATACGTCAAGGAGTGTTTTGACCGTATAGAACCCAGTAATAGTGATGATAAGGTAGAGTGTTTATGGGTTAAACTCTGTGGTGTGCGTGGTAACTCGGATATTGTGGTAGGAGTTTGCTATCGGCCACTCAACCAGGATGAAAAGACTGAACTCTTCCATAAACACCTAGGAGAAATCTTGCGATCACATTGTGTCGTTCTCATGGGGAATTTCAACCTTCCAGATGTCTGGTGGAAGTACTACACAGCAGAAAGGAAGCAGTCTAGAAGGTTCATAGAGTGTATGGATGAGAACTTCCTAACACGACTGGTAAGTGAACTGACTAGAGAGGGTGCCCAGTTGGATCTGATCTTTGTTAACAGAGCAGGTCTTGTGGGAGAGGTGATGGTTGGAGGACACCTGGGACACAGTGATCATGAGATGATACAATTCCCGCTTTTTGGGGCAGTGAGGAGAGGGTTCTGCAGAACTGCCGCCCTGGACTTCTGAAAGGCAGACTTTGAACTCTTCAGAAGGCTGCTTGATCAGGTTCACTGGGAGGTGTCTCTAAAGGACAAAAGTATACAAGAGGGCTGGATGCTACTCAAGAAGGAAATCCTGGTGGCACAAGAGCAGGCCATCCCCATGTGCAGTAAAACGAGTTGGCAAGGAAGAAAACCAGGTTGGCTGAGTAGGGAGCTTTGTAGCAATCTCAGAAAAAAGAAAGTTTGAGCTTTGGAAGAGGGGGCAGGCATCCCAGGAGGACTACAAGGGTGAGGTGAGATCGTGTAGGGAAAAAGTCAGAAGGGCTAAAGCCCAACTAGAACTTCAACTGGCATCTTGGCCTGTATCAGACACAGCAGGAGCAGGGAGGTGGTTGTGCCCCTGTACTCAGCGCTGGTGAGGCCACACCTTGAGTGCTGGGGTCAGTTTTGGGCCCCTCACTACAAGAAGGACATTGAGGGGCTGGATTGCGTCCAGAGAAGGGCAAAGAGGCTGGTGAGGGGGCTGGAGAATTAGCCCTGTGAGGAGCAGCTGAGGGAACTGGGGTTGTTTAGCTTAGAGAAGAGAAGACTGAGGGGAGACCTCATCCCTGTCTGCAGCTGCCTGAAAGGAGGTTGTGACGGGGTGGGTGCTGGGCTCTTCTTGCAAGTGATGGTGGTAGGACAAGAGGAAATAGCAGCAAGTTGTGCTAGAGGAGGTTTAGACTGGACATTAGGAAGAATTTCTTTACTGAAAGGGTGGTCAGGGATTGGAACAGGCTGCCCAGGGAGGTGGTGGAGTCGCTATCCTTGGAGGTGTTTACAGCCAGTTTCTTAGGGATATGGTTTAGTGGGGAGATGGGTACGGGGTTGGACTTGATGATCTCAGAGGTCTCTTCCAGCCTTCTGATTCTATGATTCTATGAACTACATTTTCGATTGTGTGAAAACCTCATGGAATAAAAGAATGTGCTACTTTCTGGGCTTCTCATATCAGTTGAGAGGATGAGGGGCAGAACTCATCTTCATAAACCCCATTAGAACATTGAGGAATAGGATAACTTTATGGCCATCCTGTGGAGCTTGCTTTCCATTACCTCATGCTTTTTCACTTATTTTCTTCTTTTTTTATTATTTTTTTTATTTATTTAAAGACCTCTCCACTTCCTAGGCTATTGTATACTTTCCCTTGCATCTTGACTATACGTTGCAGTCTAGCTCCCAGACCATTTGCTTCATAGCCAGATGGAAGAACGCAATTGCTATGCACTGCAAGCAATTAATTTTGTTAAAGAGTGGGAAATGCAAAAGAGGAGAGAGAACCATTCATTTATTCCAAACTGGAGTATTTCAGCAATGCCAAAATCTAGATTCCTTTTTTAGTTATGTTTTATTCTGGGATTTTTGCAGACTTAAGTTACTGCTAGTGTATTGTGTGTTGTTTACAAGGCTCTTGCATGAGTTAGCAGGACAAGTGTACCTTACTAGAATGAGGAAAACATCTGATGTTCTCTTTTACAAAAATGAAATCTGCAGTAAGTTAAATCTACAAATTCACTACTGTGCTAAATAACTAAGTAACAGTGTAAGCTGGGGTATGGATAAATCCTGTTATTGTGACATGTTGCTACCATTAATATTTTCACTGCACAGCTTGTTATAAGACAAGATCTCTAAAGGTGACGATCATAACTTGTTCATTAGTGTGGGCAGCAAGGTGCAACAGTAATAATCCAGGTATTGCAAGAGCAGGATGTCTTTTTTGAAGTAAGCATTTGTATATAATGTATTCCATTGTCTATAATCCTGTCTCATCTAGTACTTATGCTATTAGTCTACTCCTCTTCCTGGAGCTAATCCAAATACTAGCAGCATTGTCTCCTGCTCAGAATGGAAAACTCAAGGGGAGAGGAGAAAAGTTTTTTGCAAATAATCCTATAACAATCTTTCAGGAGTTGTGTTAGTGAAAAATCTTTGATGTGAAAATAAAGTATTCAATGATAAATATTAAATGATGGAACTCATGGGGCAAATTTTATCGTTCTTACTCTGGTGGAAATGCAATAGTAACTATATAAATGTCTCTTTTTTTGAATAATGCTCATCATTGTCTATTTGTTTTAAATTATTGTTCTCCTCATACTAAAAGGAATAAAAATTCTATCTTTTCAGTTACATTCTTTAAAAAAATAGTGTTTTCTTAGCTTTCCTTGAAAAAATCTGTAGAATACTGTTTCATATTACAAACATAAACAAAGACCTAAAATCCCATGTACAATTAGAACTTTTTTTTAAAAAAAAAAAAGAAAAGGCAGAAGCTGGCAGACTACTATAAATGTAGATTACATTAGTGGGTGCCTAAGATAATTTTTAAGATGAAGGGAATGTTCCAACTGCTGCCAGTAAATGGCAGAATACACAACCTAACCCCAGAAAGTTCTCCAATATTTGATATAAATTGGTGCTATTTCTCTGCTGTAGAGAAATTTATGCTGAGTTGTGCCATTTATGGGAGGCAGATTACTAGCGCTAACATCCTCCAGTTCTCTCCACAGTTGTGTAATCATTTATGATACATACAGAAAAGAGCCTCTGCCTGTATTATTCTTTTCTGTGATCATACACCAAAGCTTTCACAGTTCTCTGTTTAGAAATCTTGTCTGAATGAAGTATTATTAAATTTAAAATCCTCCACTTATTTTACGTTCATTGAGCAGTAAATGGCTCTGCAAAACCCTTGAAGTGGGTTTTGGCATTATGGTAAAATGGCAGTGCCCCACAGTCAATGGAAAAGTTCCCGGTCATTGATAATTAGTTTTTACATATCAATTAGAACATACATGATATTTCTTAAATGAAGAAGAAAATACAATTAAGATTTTGCAGATCTCTAAACTTATGAGAACCTATGACTGGGAGAAAATCTTGACTATTTCATCAGGACTTAATTCATCCCAAGACTATTTCTTGTTTACTTTGGATTCTCACAAACTCCATTTTTTCAAAATTTAGAAAGTGTTGTTTATACTACTATATATACCTTTAATATGTCATTAAAGTCTGTGTCAGAAGACATCCTGACCTAAACTAAAACCATCGCTAATAAGGTGATTAAAACTGAACTGCATTACTGTATAACAGCACAGGATCTAATCTGCAGCGTTTATGTTCTGATTTTGGTCTTACTGAAGCCAGCAGCTAGGCTTATTGGGTGTTTTGGTATTGTATCTTATTTTGAAACCCAAATCTTATATGGAGACGGTTGTGCAATTCATGCATGTACCTTTGAATTGAAAAGGAAATAAATGTTATTTGGAGAGGAATAAAAATATTCGGTGAAGTGTCTTATGTATCACCAAATCTAATGAAAATCCTGTTTTTGATGCATGCCTGTGTTGTGGTATGATTGTTGAACTGGTAAAGGAAGAAACTGAAGTGAATAAATTTAACTTCCATCTGAACAGGATTAAATCTTATTCCCCTAAAGAAGTAGACATAGGTTTGTATATCCATATGCATAGTTGCTGGTTCCAAGTTGATCATCTTGCAGTACTAAGCTCTCAGATCTTCTAGAATTATTTCCCCTTTTCACCTTCTTCCCCCTAGTCTGATGCATTAAATTAAGTAAGAATTTTTACTCTTCTAGTTAAAAGTTGAATGGTGGGCTTGTATGCATACTGGGAAATGTATGCAGCATTACAGACTTTTCAAAGCAACAGTGTAAATACTATAATGAAATTTTAATAAGTGCTCTTGCTTTGTGCAATGACTTGTCTTCGGTATTCCATTATAGGTATTGAAAACTTCACAATCAGATTGTTATTACACAGGTAGCACAAGCTCCCACATTCCTTTGAGGATTTTTAGATGACTGCAGCTCTTATAAATGGAAAAAAAACCCCAAACAGGTAAAAAAACTTTCTGGAGAGGCTGTGCAGAGAAATTGATGGAATTTGTATCAGGTTAATGGTGTTGCCAGACTTACTTCTGTACATGGACACGTAACTATACATAAAGATATTTTCCTACTTAAAGGTCACTATTGCATAGGTTGTATGTCTGCAAGTGAAATTGTGTTGATTCCCTGTTCCCCTTGCTTGTCAACGAAGATGGTGCAATGTGTGGATGGACATCATTACACTGAAAGTTTTTCAGTGTCTAATTAGTTTATTTATGCTTTTCTGAGGTTTTACCAGCTGTTGGTTCTAGGAGGAGCACTGCATGTTATTTCTCTTTTAACCCCTGCTCCTGCCTTCAGTGAGTACAATCTGAATGCTTAGCTATACACAGAGTATTTTTGGAGATTATGTTGGGCAGCAGGGTGGGGAAGAGAAGAACCTTCAGGTACCTACGTACTCAACATGAATCTGTGAGAAATTTTGAATTTACGTAGTGTTGAAGAGGACTGTCACATATTTGTTCAGGAGCATCTGCTTTTCTTCTTGCACTTGTTAGAATAGCAATTGTTAGCCCTTCATGCTTTGTGGGTCCACTGAATTAAAAAAATAAAATATGCTTGTCTGAAAACCTCTCCAGAGGTACTGGATTAATAAGTCGGTGTAGACTTTGATCCTCTTTTTGTTTGGTAGGCTGTAACTTACACACTGTATCACAGGACACAATTCAGCACATTTGGAGAAGAATATTTTGAATAAGTATTAGGAGATGAGGAACAGAAAGGAGGAGCAGTGGGGAAGGAAGGCATCTTGCTGCTGGCTTCCATCTACAGTGGTGGGGCTCTTAACCGGGATATTTCCATTCTAAGTCTATTTCCGTTCCTTGTCCATGACCTTTTATGTTACAGCAACAATTTTGCTCTTATTCCTGCAGCAGAAATGATGATTTGAGCAAAGCTAAGTGGAAGATGTGTAAGGGCCTTATTTCAGAGCATTGCAACAAGACTTGAGGGAGACATCCTCAAAGGAGTGATTCAAAATGTTGGTTTTTCCACTAGAAATACTTTACACAGATTCACAGAATGATAGTGGTTGGAAGTGACCTCTGGAGATCACCTAGTCCAAAAAGGTTTACATAGAGCAAGTTGCAGAGGAATGTGTTGAGGAAGGCTTTTTAATATCTCCAGAGGAGATTTCACAACTTTTCTAGGCAGCCTGTTCCAGTGCTCTGACACGCTCAAAGTAAAGGAGTTTTTTTTCCTCATGTTCAGCTGGAACCTCCTGTGTTCCAGTTTGTACCTGTTGCCCCTTGCCCTGTCACGGAGCACCACTGAAAAAAGTCTGGCTTCATCTTCTTGACACCTGTTCCTTAGAAATATCTAAGCATTGATAAGGTCCCCTCTCAGTCTTATTTTCTCCAGGCTGAACAGACCCAAGTCTCTCAGCCTTTCCTCACAGGAGAGGTGCTCTGGTCCCCTGATCATCTTTGTTGCCCTCTGTTGGACTCTCTCCAGTAGTTCATTGTCTTTCTTGTGCCGGGCAGCCCAGAACTGGACACAATACTCCAGATGTGCCCTCCCTAGGACAAAGCAGAGGGGTGGGGATAGCCTCCCTCGACCTGCTAGCTACTGTCTTCTTAATGCACCCCAGGATACAGTTGGCCTTCTTGGCTGCAAGGGCACACTGCTGGCTCATAGTTAATTTGCCAATGAAGACTCCCAGGTCCTTCTCTGTAGAGCTGCTTTCCAGCCAGTCAGCCTCTAATCTGTATTGATGCACGAGGTTATTCCTTCCTTAGTCAGGACTTCACATTTGCTTTTATTAAATTTAATTAGGTTCTTCTCTGCCCAACTCTCTATCCTGTCCAGGTCTTGCTAAATGACAGCACAGCCTTACAGTGTATCAATGAACTTTGTACTTATGTTTTAATTCTTCCACTTATTCCAGGTCTTTTTTCTGTTGTTTTTATGGAGTTTTTCACCCTAAAAAGAGGATTGTGGTGGTCAGATGACATACACAAGGAAAGCTTCTAGTGCTTATAATATCATTCAGTATAAACTTTGAATATGTTGATCTCTTCAACTTAATAGCAGCTAACACCAGCCTATGACTAGCATGCACTTAGTATCTTGGGAAAAAATATTACTAGTATCGAAGAGCTGACTTCAATCACAGTAGCATAGCTTTAGAATAATGATGCCTTGATAGGTAAATGATGTGGTGGGTTGACTGCAGCTAGCTGCCAGGTGCCCAATAATTTACTCTTTCTGTCTACTTCCTCAGCATGACTGAGGAAAGAAAATATGACAAAAGGCTCATGGGTTGAGATAAGAACAGGGAGATGACTTAACAATTACTGTTATCAGTAAACCAGACTTGGGCAAATTAATATCATTTATTGCCAATCAAATCAGAATAGAATAATTAGAAATAGGAAAAAAATCTTAAAACATCTTCCCTTTTCCCCAACAGGGCCGCATGTCCTTCCAGAAGCCTACTCTAATGTGGGCTTCCCACAGCGTCACATCTTTCAGGTATATCCCCCAGCTCTAGTGTGGAGTCCTCCATGGGCTGTAGAGTGGATATCTGCTCCACCATTTTACCTCCATGGGCTACAGGGGCACAGCCTGCCTCACCATAATCTTTATCACAGGCTCCAGCATAACTCTTGGCTTACCTCGGTGTTTGCAGGGCTATTCCCCTCTTCATATGTTCACCCTCCTCTCCCAGCTGCTGTTCCACAGCAGGGTTTTCCTGTTCTTAAATGTATTATCACAGAGGCAATGCCACCATTGCTGATGAGCTCAGGCTTGGCCAGAGACGGGTCCATCTTGGAGCCAACTGGCACTGGCTGTGTTGGACACGAGGGAAGCTTCTGGTGTCTTCTCACAGAAGCTGCCCCTGTACAGCCCCTGCTACCAAAACCTTGCCGTGCAAACACAATACAATTATTTGAATTATCAAAGTATTTCCAAATATCCCAGAGAAGGAGGAAAAAAATAATTGCCCATAGTACTGTGGATGTAATATTCAGAACCAATAATAACTGCTGCCATTGTGTACACAAAAATACTTATCCTGAACTATTCTAGTAGTAGTTACTTCATGCTTCAACACCTTTTAGACAGAAAAAGATGTGTGAAGAAGCTTAGAGGGCTTTGTCTTGTCAGAGTTTAGAACATATCTGAGACAAACATGAAACAATAGCAGAAAATGACCGAATAGAAACATTGTTGTGCTTCATGATCCTGCTGAGAGGATCAGGACTAGCTGATAGTAGACTGATCAAGTTGTTACATGACCTGACCACAGAAATGTGTAACTACTACATTGTAGCTGTGCGGTGCTCTGCATTGTACCACTCTCAGTTGACGCTTTTTGTAGCTCATGATTTAGTTGCTGGATAAAAAAGTAGGAGTGATTTCACGTACTCATAAAAGAGAGAGAGGGGGTTCAAATGTTTTTTTTTTCCTGTGGATGGAAATGGCAGAGCCAAGAATTTGATCTTAAGATTTTAATAATTGATTTATTCTACTGAGCCACTGTCAGCTAGAGATGCCCTGGATTTATAATCAGCCAGAAAAAAAACCCCCAAACACTACATACTTTCTGTGAAGGTAGGTAATAATTTGGAAATCAGAAGAAAAAGGTTAATAGTCTAGCAGCTTGTAAACAAAGGGGAAATCCCAGTCTCCTATACTTTTGCACGCTTGCTTTTTCAGATCTGCTTCTTTCCTTCCACCTCCTGCTTTGAGAATACTCCTTTTTCCCACCTTCTCTCAGAGGCCAAAGAATCTCTGCTTTGCCACCCTCTCAAGCAGTGCTGGATTGAAAGATGAGCCATTCCTCACTGTAACTGGAGATAAGGAAAAGAACAATTTTCCTATTAATGGCAATTCTTGGTGATGTGTTCTTTTGTGTCAGTCATTGCATCAATTTCCCATCTTCAATGAGCTGTCTCCTCAAAGTTTAGCTTCAGTACACAATACAATCATGGAATCGTAGAATTACCTGAGTTGGAAGGGACGCGAAAGGATCATAGAGTCCAACACCAGTCCCTACACAGGACACTCCCAATGTTCACACTGTGTGACTGAGGCATTGTCCAAAATGCTTCTTGAATGCTGGCAGAGTCGATGCCGTGACTGCTTCCGTGGGGAGCCTGTTCCAATGCTCCATCATCCGCTGGGGGAAGAACCTCTTCCTAAATATCTCATCTAAACCTCCCTTGGCACATCTTCCTGCCATTGTCTCTAGTCCTGTCATAGGTTGCAAGAGATGAGCACCTGTTTCACCTCCCTCCCCTGTAAGAAGGCAGTAAACAGCTATGAGATCCCCCCTCAGTCTCCTTTTCTCCAGGTTGAACAGATACCTCATGTACAATTTATAGCTGACCAACCAGACTTCCTGATGTTTTGTAGTTGTGGTGTCCATAGCTCCTCTGAAAAAGCTCTTGAGCTTCATTGTAGCTTCAGCACCTGTTTTGGTGACTCTGCCTTGAGAAACAATTGTCATGAGGCAACCTAAGGTTTTAGCAGATGGCAGCAAGAAACAGCAATGGCTTTTGAGAACAATACAGAGAAAGGCTGAAAAGAAAACTTGTGGAGACCGTATTATAATACCAGGTTCTATGCTATGAAGAAACATGAAATCTAGGCATACACATGCAGTATTCACTGAACACAACTGAAATAATAACTCACAGGAGTCAACTGGAGCCTTGCTTTACTTTTAGTAAAATACCCTGAAAGAAATTAATTCTTTCAAAAATCACTGTGTATGCTATGTGAATAAAAGCAGACATCAGTGATTTCTTATAACATCAAAAGTCCCTTAGTTAGGCAATAAGCATGCTGCTTGCCTATTAAGTCTGTATGTCTGCTATTGTTTTTTCCTTGCTATTTATTTTAAGTGAACATATTCATTTAACTGAAAATGTCAAGTGACTAATGTGTAACTACATAGAGAAATACAAAAACTGATCATTCTGTTAGAGGAATGATTTATTTTTTGTGCATAAATTCTAATGTTCAAGTACAGCTAAGGAATAAACATAACTTATTGGTGATAATTACGAGTGTTCAGAGATCCAGAGCTTGTCAGAAAATCAGCTGTCTTCTAGGTATTAGTGAAAAACAAAAAAAAACCCTTAAGGATGCATTTATTAATAGACCACACGCAGAGTCTGAAACAAAGTGATTTGGAAAAGTACTACATTGTTTATAGAAATAAGGGCAAAGAAATACCAGAGGAAATATCCCTGTGGCTTAATCAATGAGCAGCACATGAACATAAGTCAAAGATCGTTTAAAATTGTTCCAAATGAGGAATAACTGACGTCAAGAGCTTGCTTGACTTGTTACCAGCTTCACACTCTGACTGCACTGACTAAAGTACTAATAGAACAATTACAAGCAGACTTTCACAAACTGGTTTAGTGTTGGGGTTTTTTTGTTATTTGTTTGCATTCCACTTAATTTACTTACAGGACAGCCACAGATACCTTTAGAGGACAGAACTGTGATACAGTGGTCAATCTATATAATCTTAGCACCAACAGATAATGAAGCCAGGAACCAAGTAATCATGTATTGTTAACATGCACTTACACATCTCAAGCCACAAGCGATCTTTGGTCAGTGACATGTTTTTTTTGTGTTCATGGAGTGACACAGGTACATGGCCAAATTCATTGTACTCCTACAGTCAAAAGTATTCAGCAAAATTCCTTCTCATGCTTCATTCTTCCAGGGGAGGAAATGTTGAGTTAGGGTGGAAAAGGGATTTTCAAAGCAAAGATGTCATGCATTTGCATAGGTTCTGTGTAGATGCTGTAAGATGCCCCAACACTTAGCTGCCTGGTGACTGCTCTAGATCACATCGGAGAAGGATATTCCTGAGAATTGAAGAGCCAGTGTTAGTTTCTGGATGTGTTGCTGTACTCTCACCTTCCATGGAGATGTTAATTTGAGCTCTCAGTCAGGAAATATTTCACATCTGGAAATTTTCCTGGCTGCTTCTAATCAAATCACTGAATATCCTTGATGTTCAAGACTATCTTTACTTTTTTTCCAGAGCTTCTGAAAGCAAGTCTGCAGTTCTTGTTCTAGAAACTTTATTCACAATAGGGGAAGAATTTGTCTTGAGGCAAAGGTAAATGTGACATGTCTGTGACTTTAAAGTATTGTTTATGTAAGACTTATGTAGTTTTCCATTGAATCTATTAAACGAAGATGGAATGTATTTAGAGAAACTAATCTGAGAAAAGGAAGAGTGGATTGTATCACCCTTGAAAAGGGTGGAAATGTAATCACTTTTGTTCCAGCAGCTGGTGTGTTTTCAAGGCAAATTTTCCCCATCAGCAGTGTAGGAGCCCAGGGCAGAGCAGTGAGCCCACAGCACTGCACAGACAAAAAGCTGGGCTGCAAGGGCAAAACAAATACTTCCTTATGCTATGTGAGCAGATGTTTTTCCATTCTTCCTGTTGTTCAGTAATAAGGAGACCAAAAGACGTTCTTCCACCTGGGCCAGAAGCTTGTTACACATGACCTTGGAAGTTAGCTAATTCTTCTGCTCTTCAGTTTTCCACTCTTCTGCAATTTTTTCCACCTTCACTGTTTTTCCTTTTTGCTTCAAATAAAGCAGGATTTCAATGGACAACAGCGTCGTTCACTGTACAGACATAATAAGTACCTTGAAAGCTGCCTATTCTTTGTCAGAAGCATGACAAAATCATCTGAAAAATAGTTTATGATTATGCTTAGGTGTTCAGTTTTTTTTTTTTTTCTTCTAGTGCAGTCACGTGTTACTTCAGTTGGATTAAAAATTGTTTCAAAAATGTTAAACATAAATAGAGAGGGCTGCCTGGACTATTTTCTTCCAAAAATGTTGAACATATGGAAGATTAATTTGCTTCAAAATTATGTTCTGTATACTTTGAGTAAACTTTATCTCTTTATCACTGATTTGAAATGGAGTTATAGATTATTGGGAATAATTAGGTAGCATTTGGGCCTGCAGGGACACTAAATGAGGAAATATCTGAAGAAAAACTCAATACAAGATTTGTAGTTGACTTAATTTTGGTTTTGTTATGTCAGCTTTTATTATTGCATATATATTGCAACCATCAGACTAACTACAGCTACAAATCCTACCAGCCAGAAACTTTCAGCAAATTATCAAATGAATGTGCTGTCTTTCAGTGTTTCATCTGTAGATGTTCTGATACATCTACCTTAGCATCCATCTTGGTTTTTTAGAATGCAGCTGAATCTGTTACTTAGTTTCTAAAATATTTGAATATCTCCCAAACTAGTTTTCCATCTGTTCTTCTTGTCTTCTCTCTTTCCATCATAGTAATTCCATTAGAGATAGAGAAGTGATTAATTTTCTTAGCTTGTGATCTGAGATAATGGGCCTGGCAAGATTTTTAAGTTTTTTTTCAAAGATTTGGGGTTTGTTTGAGGTGTTTTTTTGAGAGTACATTGATAGGTACAATTCTTTAATAGGTAAAATGCCAGTGGCTGGTATTCCCAATTAGACATACCTAAGCATTGCTAAAATTCATCTGTATCCTGCTCTGTGCACAAATTATTTACAGGATTTCAAACAAACCAAGGTAACTGCACATATTAAAGTGAAATAGAGATGCCTTTCTTATTTTACTGTGTGGTAGTCAAGAGTTCATAATGATAAGTTATCACTTGGAAATAGTGGTGGAAGCCTCTAAAGACTGAGACTTCTTTGCCTTTCAGTCGCTGCAGTTTGTTTTAATGCTTAATAACAAACATTCTGCAGAGAGGAAGACTGAACAGAGTTCTATGAATATTCTTTCTGCATGGAACAAGCCAGAATTCTTTTCTATTTATCTGTTTGAGGGGAAATATATAAATGGCTCTTTTTTTTTCTGCTAGAAGGCCATGTGGTTTTAAAATGGCCCCGAAACTTTATTTCTAGAGAAATGTTGGCATCTGGAGTCTGTCTATGTGTCTGGGAATCCAGATCTAGGCTGTTCTACTCAATGTTAAAAATTCGTTTATTTGGAACAAGTAATTTAAATCATCAAACTTTCTGAATGAGTTGTCCATGCTTTGCTAACTTGCAGATTGTGAAAGCCTGGCTTTTGTTGGCCAATATATTTTTCTTTCTTGTTGGAGTAATGTTAATGCTATGCAACTTCTCTGTCTGGGGAGATCACGTCTGCCTGAACCGCAAGGGCACCCTGAAAACCTACAAATAGACCTTTGGACAAAACGTCAGTTTCTTGGGGGTTTTTTAAATATAAGTTAATTGCTTCTTGAAATTTTTTTTCTGTTTTCTAGCATATGATTCTTCTTGCAAAAATCAATTTGCATATGAGCTTAACATAAAAACTATTTCAAAGTAATGCCTATGTCATATGGAGTTTATCCCTAACAACCTTCTGCTTGATAAGGTAAGTTCTACAGAAATAGATTAAATAGTCACAGTATTAGGAACAATACTTGATATTAATTTTTTTTCATTGTATACCTTCATTTTTTCCATTTTACAAATGGAGGATAAGTTTAAAGGGAAAAAAAAAGAGGAAGAGTGCAGAGTATATTTCCAAAAGCAGAACTTCATGTGATTTTCCTCACTGTGATATGAATTGCAAGACTTGCAAAAATCTGCTTATGTGCTAATTTATCTTATTAATATTTCTAAATTGAGCCGTAAGGTGTTTCCTTGCACTTTTAGAGCAAGCTGGTGCTAGAGCTGAGAAGTGAACTCTTATTCCCTGAGTTTCAGGTCTGTTTCTTCCTTTAAGTCTTCATTTAAGTTATCTTTATTATGCACATTTGGGCAGAGCAATAGAATATAAGCAAGAATCTTCAGAATGTTTGGAGAAAACAGGGCTTACAATGGTTCTGGCTCCTGAAGGAGTTTCTATGGTGAGAGTGTCTCTTTCTTATTTCATCCTTTGCACAATACTCACCCACTATATCCCTGAAAATACTGCAGCCTGTGTGACAAATGAATTATTAAAAGTGAAATCTAGCACCATTGCTACCAGGAAAAACCTCCTCTGACTTTGGTAGAAGCAATGTGTGTCACCCCATGACTCGTAAACACACAGATGCAGTGCCAGTACTGAAAAGAGGGTGGACCTGGGTCTAAAGATTTGTTTGCCTTATAAAATATGCCTGAAAACAGTTACCGTCACTGTAGCTAAAGACATCTGGTTTTAACTTTCAGCTTTCTTCTAACACATGAAAATCAGACACTGAACCTTATGATCTGTGTATTGCTAAAAGTCTTTAACATTCCAAAATAAAAAAAAAAAGAGAAGTTACGGAGGCATAGTTTATGATTTAGCCAAATAATACACAGACACAGTGAAACAGGTTTATTAGCAGTCTGTCTCACACTGTATGTTGCTTGGGTTAGGGGAGTTAACAGCAAAGATGGTGTAATGTCACAAGCTGACTAGGGAAAATTACAGAATCCCTTCTGAAAAAACAACATTAGAAATGCAATTTTTTTCCATATACTCTTTTATCCTTACTAAAAAGATTTAAGTTAATCAAAACCTTGTAGATGAAATAATTAAACCTGTAGATAACCACAATTTTTTATTGTTAATTAGTCATAGAGAGGTGCCATTTTCATAGGATGCAGAGTCCCTAAATTTAGCTGTGGAATATTACATTGATCACACACAAAAAAACATCACTGATCCTCTGGGGAAGGGTTGGACGTCACTATGTGCGTTTTGGCTCAGACCACCTTTCACCTATTAAAGGGGGTTCCAGTAGATTTTTATCCTTGCTGCACATAGCAACAAAATGTGATTTGCCATCCTTAACCCTTTGAACATTTTCAACGTCTTAGCACTTCCTCAGTTACCTTGCTTTCAACCCTGTATTGTATCTGAATTCCTTATACCAAAAGTGCTGCATTTTTATCCTCTGCTTTTCTGTCAGATTTTTAATGTATGATATACATGTTTAAATATTTAATATACAGTGAAGCCATTACATGATGGCTGTAAAAGAAATCTGTAATAATACACCTTCCTACTATAACACTTATTCCTTTCTTTAAATGAGTACTGTAGCATTTATATATAAAACTATGAAATCAAACCCTAATGCAAAATACTGTATTTTGCTTCACTTGTTTAAGTTTACTGAAGACACTGAATAGAATTAAACCATTATGCAGAATATTTTTATTGTGCAGATCTTTGCTACTATGCAGTATGATAATTCTCAGATCGTTTTTTTCCAGCAATCACTAATTAAGTGTAACAGGCATGCATCCAGACACTCCTGAATTTTAATCTTCATGTTTCTTAATGAGCTGATCAAATATTACACTGAATGTAGAAAAAATAAGGGACTAATTTAAAATACAAATATATAATTTGTGTAGTTGTCCAGCTAATATATTATGTCTAAATATTATGATTGTTCTTGCAAACACTTGCACATGCAAATGGTGGAAATTATCCATGTGTGTACATGCAATTAAATATTCTTTACACATAATTGTCCATAAGATTTTCATAAGCATGCATTACATTGCATTTTCAGAATACTTTTGAATCTGGGCATGTTTTGCTTAAAAAGAAGAGCAGGAGCTCATTATACTAAAAATATTAAGGATATATGATCAAATTTGATATGAGAGTAGAGATAAAACAACATCTAATAGCACTATCATGTGACTGTAGCACCAGCCTTTCCTAGGTTCTGAAAGGATGGAAGAGCTTCTTTCGTCCCTATCCTCTATTTTTGCTGATGAGAAATTCCTGACAGCTGAAGTGCCTAATATTTAACCTGCTTTAAAATGTACTGCGTGATTGTGCAGAGTCAAGGGGCTTCCAGTAGATCAGATAAGCTTTCAGCAAGGATCTAAACATCCTGCTGCTTAACTAAAGTGATGTTTTGATGTTCGATAGCACTTAATTTTGCTTCATTCTTCTTCATCTTCCAAAGCATCTACACTAACTCAGTTATTATTTATTGAAGGAAAAAAATGAAAGTAAAAAACTGTCATTGAGAGAAGCATTTATTTTTCTACATATCAGTGGTATAAGCATAGTTCTGTGTTTCCAAACAGTGAGGGCCAGCCAGACTTCTCTCTCTGCTTTTTTCTGTATAATACGATTTAGTTGGTTTTAGCTGATTTTTCCAAATCCTTGGGGTTGTAAAAGCTGGGAAGACCACAGAGACAGATTGCTTAGGCACTGAAGAGAGGGAAATCTTGTGCTATTTATCAGTAACCTCTCTGCCCGCTTTTGTGAGAGGGAGGCAAAAATAAAGAATAAACGCTAGTTATGGTGCTTAACATACATCTGGCAGGCAGTTGAGCTGCTCCTGTGTTAGCAGGTGGATAAATAGGAATGGATTCACAGAGTAAAACGTGGTGATGGGGACCTGACATCCTCATTATGCCTGTGCTGGAGTGTGTTTTCTTCACCCTAGCTCTAGTGTAGTCCCGTGGGCTGTTGCCTGCCTCTCATCAGCTGGAGTGTGGTAAGGGGGATCCTGCAGCATGTCTTCTGGCTACTGAGGTGAAGAACAATAAAAAAATGCTTCTATTAATATATAAGCAGCAAAAGGAAGGCTAAGAGGAATCTCCAACCTTTATTGGATGCGAGGTGAAACAGTGACAAAGGAATGCTGAGGTACTTAATACCATCTTTGCCTCCGTCTTTAACAGTAAGACCAGTTGTTCTCTGGGTACTCACCCCTCTGGGCTGGATGACAGGGATGGGGAGCAGAATGGAATCCCCATAATCTGAGAGTAGATGCTTAGTGACCTGTTAGTCCACTGAAACATGCCCAAGTCTATGGGGCTGGGTGAGGGTACTGAAGGAACAAGTGAAAGTGTTCACCAAGTCACTTTCCATCATCTATCAGCAGTTCTGCCAAACTGAAGATTAGCAAATATGATTCCCATCTGCAAGAAGGGCTGGAAGGAAGTCCCAGGGAACTACAGGCCTGTAACCCAGACCACAGTGCCAGAAAAGGTTATAGGGCAGATCATCTTGGGTACCATCATATGGTACTCAGAGGATAACATGGGTTTGAGAAAGGCAGATCCTGCCTGATTAACCTGACCTACTTCTAAGATAAGGTGACCCACTCAGTGGATGAGGGAAAGCCTCTGGATGTTGTTTACCTGGGCTTTAATAAAGGCTTTGACACAGTTTACTGCAGCATTCTCCTGGAAAAACTAGCTGCTCGTGGCTTGAATGGGTATACTCTTCACTGAGTAAAAAAACGACTGGATGGCCAGGCCAGAATAGTTGTGGTCAATGGAATTTAAATTCAGTTGGCCGGTGGTCACAAGTGGCATTCCCCAGGGCTCAGGGTTGGGACCAGTCTTGTTTAATATCTTTATCAACGACCTGGATGAGGGGATCAAGTGCGGTCTCAGTAAGTTTGCAGACGACACTAAGTCATGCGGGAGTGTTGCTCTACTCGAGGGAAGGAAGGCTCTACAGAGGGATCTGGATAGGCTGGATTGATGGGCCAAGGCCAATGGAATGGGGTGCAACATGGCTGAGTACTGGGGACATCGACTTGGTTGACAACAATCCCATGCAGTGCTACGGGCTTGGGGAAGAGTGGCTGGAAATCTGCCCAGCGGAAAAGGACCTTGGAGTGTTGGTTGACAGTTGACTGAATATGAGGTGGCAGTGTGCCCAGATGGCCAAGAAGGCCAACAACAACCTGGCTTATATTAGAAATAGTGCGATCAGCAGGAGTAGGGAAGTAATTGTCTCTCTGTACTTGGTGCTGGTGGGGCCACACCTTGAATAATGTGTTCAGTTTTGGGACTCTCACTACAAGAAAGACATTGAGGCACTGGAGACTGCCCAGAGAAGGGCAACAAAGCTGGTAAAGGATTTGGAGTACAAGATTTGCAAGGAATAGCCGAGGGAATTTAGGGTTTTTAGTCTGGAGAAATGGAGGCTGAAGGGAAACCTTGCTGCTTTCTGCAGCTACCTGAAGTGGGGTTGTAGCAAGGTGGGTGTTGGTCTCTTTTCCTAAGTAACAAGTGTTAGGACAAGAGGAGAGAGCCTCGAGTTGTGCCAAGGGAAGTTTAGGTTGGATATTAGGAATTATTACTTCACTAAAAGAGCTGTGAATCGTTGGAACAGGCTGCCCAGGGAAGTGGTTGAGTCACCATCCCTGGAGGTAATTAAAAGATGTGTAGAGATGGCACTTAAGGTCGTGGCTTAGTGGTGGAGTTGGCAGTGTTAGTTTATGGTTTGACTTCACAATCTTAAAGGTCTCTTCCAGTCTAAACTACTATGCAATTCTCTGACTCTGTTATTCCAGACAGAATCCAGTTTGTGGTCAATGAGACCACTCCACCATGAGAACCAAAGTACAGTAAAAGGGAATGGCCAGAGACTCACTTCAAAAATATGTTTCTAACCTGTGCTGAAGCATTAACAGATTTTCACTCTCTGTGTATTGGACACAATATGCAAACCTGAACAGTGCAGAAAAAGCTTTTAGGAAAGGAATGTTTGTAACTGGATTATTCTTTGGTTCTTACATGTAGCTAGGGAAGTAACAGAGTACAGGAGAGTCTCCATGCTAAGATATCACACTTTCATTTTTACAAATGAGTCATAGAGTTATTTATTTACAGTAATTACTTTATTGTAGTAGCTGCATATATACTCGGCAACTTCAAGGGGGTTTTTTAGATATTGTGGACTATGCCCTGAATTAATTTGACTTTTCAGATGATATGTCCTTTAATTGACAATATAGTTTAACAGAGTTATCACAAATAATAAGAAAGTTTTAACAGGATTAGTATTTCTTTTTGCAATTGGAATATCCCAAGAACAAAAGCCTCCAGTAAAGCCTGGTTACTGAGAAGAGGCAGAGACTGAGAAATTAAAAGATGGATCAGGCAAAAATATAAATACCTCATTTTGACTGCTGCCTCATGTGTAGGAATGAAATGGGTATCCTGGGAGACTGATAAATCTTCCCCTCCTGCCTGCCTACCCTGTTAAAGTCCTCTAATCCATGTGAATGCCTAAGCTTTTTTCATAGGCTTTTCAATTTTCTTTGCTGTTCTTTAGTGCTTTAAGTGAAATAGTAAAGGATGCAAGGTTTTTAGAAATGACAAATGCTGTAGCTAAAAGTTGTAACCACGATGAGAAGTGTCATACTCTGTTTTTTTTTCCTTCTCTCTCTGTGAATGTTATATGCTTCTTTACATAATGACAATTTCATAGCAAGAGTCATAGCGGGTACCCCTATCCAACCTGGCATTGATCAGAATATTTTCCTGAAAGTGTGGTCCTGTGAATTTGAACTCCTTTAAAATAAGGAAAGGGATAAACTGCTAAGTAAAAAAATAGTCAAGTTTTATATGCAAAGCTCTTCCCTCAATTATCAGTAGTATTTTCATCTGAACTAGAAGGCAGCTGTTAGAAGTAAAATTCAGTGAAAAGCAGAAGGGCAGACTAAATATTTATTTCATAGAGTTGTTTTTATCTGGAGGATGGATATAGATCCATTACTTGTGACCGCAAAGGCTAAACTGTCCTTTTTAATGCAGTCTGTCTGCAGTGTGTCAAAAATGGTAAGGTCCTGTACAAGCTTAAATTTTTGGCAGCAAAGTAACATTTTAATTTCTTTTACAGTAAATATATATATATATATATATTACTTAGTGACATGTACAGCAGATGTTTCTAAAAAAACAAAGAAATTCCAGTCTGTTCATGTTGTTGTAGTAGCTTTAGTCTTTCAAAACAGAACTAGTTAGGCAATGCAGTCATGGTGGAAGTATGAATATTTGAAGAGTCTGTGTGCAAAGTCAACACCTTGTATCGAGAGTATGGCCATGACATCTACAAATAAAAGGAGAATATATTTCAAATTCTCCTATAGAAACAATAAAGCATTCCTTTTAAAAGTTTTCAAAGTGAGGGACCATACTTGTATTCAGAGTTCCAGCATAACAGGCTTGACTCATCGAAAGATGACACATCAAGCACAGGGAATTTGAAAAAGCACTGCTTAACCTCACTAAAAAAATCATGCTTTTGAGAACAGGAAAGAAGGAAAATTGCTTTCTGATCCTTGACACCACTATGTTCAAAAAGGGTAATGAATGTTCTGATAAAACGTACTTCATTGGACAAATAAATCTGGTTCCAACTGACAATGTTATGTAAAGGGATGTCCAAGTCTATTTGAAAAAAATTTTGAAGCAGAACAAAAACATATAACCAGAAGTCCAGCAGGAAACAAGAAATTAAATTTGCTGTGCATTAATTTTTTGTTGTTGTTTCTTCTGAAAAACTTTTAGTCTTTATTTTTTAGAAAATTCTACATAAAAAGATACTGCCTCAACTGGGTAACTCCTGTTGTAGGAATTTACTATAAATGTGAAAAGAAGTGTTTTATTATAAGAAATGGAGTATAATTGCTTTTTTGTTGTTTTTTGTTGTTGTTGTTCAGTGTTTTCTATTGGTTAATAAATTAAGATTAGATGTTTGGAAACTTTGGGTGGCATCAGAAGCTGCTGAATGCTCTCTCCATACTAGATCCCATGGGAGCTGGTAGTCTGCTTCCACTTTAGTTGACATTAGCCTGAGTAAATGGCCTGGAAAAACACTGCTATAGATTTATTTTATGTTCCTCTCCCCACTAGTCTAGAATGAGTTGTATGAATGACGGTGGGTTCTTGGCTTTGGAATTAGCTCCTTCGGGAAAATAAATGTGTCACAAAGTTACTGTAGTGTTTTGAGACCTCAGCCAAGATTGAATTAATGATTACCTCAGATACTTTGCAGTCTGGAGGACTGATTTTGATACCCTTCATTATTTTCCATATTTTTATACTATTGGGTTAATATCTGTTAAGTCAAGGAGGTTACTAAGAAGAATTTATTATGTAATTCAAGTAATAAAATTCTGTGTGACTCCAAGTAATTGGGAACTTTTAATCAGAGTTAGTTATAGTTTTTGGCTTGAGATGTTGCAACTACCTGGTTTTGTCAAGTGTTTTAGCTAATATTGATTTGTTGCTTCTCTTGGATATGTGTTCTTTGTTTCTCTCCCTGTCCTGCAGGGACCACGTTTGTTGTCTTTAGTCTGGTGAAACCAATTTCGTGTGATGCAAATAATGTAAAACTTTTGAGACCCCACCTGGACCTTATTGAGGCCTTTCAGTATTTAAAGGAGACCTACAAGAGTGATGGGGACAAAGATTTTAGCAGAGACTGTTGTGATAAGACAAGGGATAATGATTTTAAACTAAAAGAGTGTAGATTTAGGCGAGATATAAGGAAGTGGTTTTTTACAATGAAGATGGTGAAACACTCTAACAGACTACTCAGAGAGGTGGTAGATGTCTCATACCTGGAAATATTCAAGATCAAGTTGGATGGGGCTTTGAGAAACCTGATGTGGTTGAAGATATCTCTGCTTATTGCCAGGCAGTTGTACTAGCTGACCTTTGAAGGTCTCTTCCATCCCAAAACTTTCTATGGTTCAGACTAACCAGAAATATATTGATGTATAATAAAGTCACATATCTATGACAATGGTAGAAACATTTTCAAAATAAAGTGTTTATCACAAGAGGTTTTCTTTAAACTTGCAGATTAGTTTTTTCTCAAGTTTGTTTTGCTACATTGAAAAAGTGTCAGATCTGAACTAAACAGAGCACACCTGCTAGAGCTCTTCTTGTTTGTCAGGAATGGATTCCTGGGTAATACACTCAGGTATGAGTTAAATTCCAGATGCCCTTCATTTCTGATTTTCAAGTATGGAGACACGTGGTAAAATCTATGTTACTCCATGGTTCAAAACAGCAAAGGAGTTACGATTTTTTTTGTCAAAATAATCTGTATTGTAGGTGTAATGTAGGTAATACATCCTGCTTACCGCATCAGGTGGTTCCTAAGAAAAGGTCCTTTCTCAATTTTCTAGTCATGTCCCTGTTACATCCTAAGTGAGATTAAATGGCTTATGCAGACATTGGGGTTTTTTACCTCACTGTTTTCATACCTTTTGCCTGTTCTACATAGGTAGAATAATGTTTGGTTGTTAAATGATACTAACAACTATTTAATCACCTCTCCACACTCTCTTCTTGCTGGCAGCTCAACAGTGGAGCATTGAGTGTTGCCCCCTCCAGCACTCTGCTGCTCATCATCTCAGAGCCCACTTTTACAGGATTAAATATTGGAATATTTGTAATGTGTAGTGAATTCATTTCATGAAGTGACGTCTAAACCATGTTAATCTACAGGTAAAATAGAAGATGGACAGCTTAAATATTTTAATTTGAGGCATTTGTAAGAAAAAGGATAGCTAGTTAAAAAAGAATGAATTATACAGGATTTTAAGCCCAGTCTCCTGTTTCTGATATAAACATACTGTAACAATTGGGCCATTGCCCTGATAATGCTGCCTTGAATATTAGCATGGCATTTTGAAGGATGTTGTAGACTTTTGGTGAAAATTTTCAGATAGGTTCAGGGAATAGGGTTCCATATGTGCTTTTTTAAATTACAATTCTGACCATATCTATAATACTTCTGACTAGACTACACCAGTGCAATGTGTGAAAAATTGTTCAAAAAGCCAAACAGATTTTTAGAAAAGAACATATAAGCAGAAATTCCTTCCCTCTTCCAAGGTCCAAAGACTACACTCAGCCACTCACAGGTGGACAAACCCAAGAATGAGCATTCCTTTTGCCTTTCTTGCTACATAGAACAACATAGTATTTTGCACCTCATTTACAGTTTTAAATTAGAAGATAAAAGATGTATCAGATCATTATTAGTGGTGTGATTAAGTCACTTAAAAATAACCATCTCTTCCCATTTGAGTTGCAATGGAGAATGAAAGACAGCTGCATGGGGCTTGCAGGGGGAAACCTGTAACCTTCTGAATTAGCAGCTAGGGGCCAGTATGAATATCATGGGCATTGTCAAAAAGCACGAAGTAACTGTTAAATACATTGGACTTTACATTTTCAAGGTTTTAATGCACCTTAAATACCTTTAGAAATCAAAGGGACAGTAAGCTTCAGAATTGCTTCTTCGTTACTTTAAGTGAACCCCTGAAATTGTGTCACTTTGCATAGTAGGAATCGTAGATATCAACTTTTCCTAAGATTAAACACATTTGTTAAAGTTAATGTAAGTTATTGCAATTGGGTAATGTATCTGTTAGTAATGAAAAAAAAGTCCATATTTTGCAAAGCTTTTGATTCTGATATAGTTTTACATTCCCCTCAAAAAGACTACTTAGCAAAGTGATGAAGCTATAAATACTGGTGAATAAATTAAGTCTCGAAAGACGTATCTACTTGGGTAGATAACATGCAGATTTTTATACCAAAATATAAAATAAAATGTGTGTAGGAACTTAAACACATGAATATCTAAGAAGCACAGGAATATCTAGGAAGAAATGTAAGGAAGGCAAGCAAGCCATTCTGGGAAGCAAGAAAGTAGCTAAGAAATATGTCTGTAGCCTACAAGCTTCTTGTGAATATAAATGTTTACTTGTCCCAGGTGGAAAAGACAGATTTTACTAACCAAATATCGCCTATTTTAAGAATTGTATGATTTTTAACTCTCATTTTTTCAGCAAATTATAAATGCAGCATACAAGACCATCAATTTGGGAGATCTCCTCTACTTAGTGAAGTCTGACAGCACGAAAAAAGGCTTGGAAGTGTTTGCATTTTCTTCACACTTGCTGAGCAAACTGACAAAACATTAGGCATCACAAGTGTTAACACTGTTTGTTTACAATGAAATACTAGGGCTTGCTGCAAGAGTAGAAAATAGCAGTAGTGAAATATCACATGGTACAGCTAAAGAAACTCTTGGGAGACTTACAAAAAAGCTAACAAGACAAGAATCAGCAGAGGAAAGATTTGTCAGCCAGCTGCTTACTTCTAAATTTGTCATGTATATTTAATATCTCTCTCTTTAGTAAAAGTGGAAGCTTGTGCATGTCTACTAAAATGTATTATAAAGTTGTCGTCCAAAACATCATTGCATATAAGTAAACCTGGTTAATATAAAAATGAAGACTATTGCTTCCAGCTGACTGGGTGAGATTAAGAACAAACTTTCTTATATCCTTAGCACTTGGTATAAATGGTTTGAAACCATATATATGAACCCCACTTTCCCTAATATATTAGCCACCATCCATAAAACCTAAATTTATGATCATCCCTTTAATGTATTTATTTCTCAGCAATTCTCAACTATTTATCTTCTCCCACCTTGTGAAGCACAGAAAGATGTAAAGTGGTTTGAAGCTAGTCAAGAGATATTTAATACCTATGGTCAAGTAGGGAATTTATCTGGAGAAGGAGGGTTCTCATGAAATCCTTACCCTGAAAACCTGAAGCCTCTCAGAACTTCTCACTACGTATACACCATATAAAGATAATCTTGTTTGGTAGTCATGAGATTTTCATTGGAAAGTTAAAATTACACAGATGTACATTTGAAAATTACGTCTTTTTAATTGTGTGCCTGGAGATCGATTTTTGGGTACTGACATTTGGAAATGTTAGCCTTTGCCTAGAAATTATTCCATGACAAATCTGTTCAACTAACAAACTATTCTGTCCAAATATCTGTCACAGTTAACAGAACCAACATTGATACAGTGTCTTGTATTCAAATTATTTCATATATTTTGTAAGTTTCTTTGTGGTGATTTTCTTTGCCAGTAATCAAGGTGGATATAAGAACCGTACAAGAGCTATTTTTCCCAGTACATCTGATCAAATGAATGAGCAATGATTTTAAGAGTTTTGAGCAATTCTGGAAATGCAAGAAATTTCTTGCATAAAACAGAGGCTTTGTAAATATGCTAAAGTTGAACATGTAACATTTTTCTTCTTGATAAATTTAGTGGTAATGAAAAGTTTGAGCTATATTGCAATTAGAAAATATTGAAGATACAAAAAGTGTTATAAGTTGTATTTCAGTTTTTCAAATGGAAATTCTAAACTTTTAAGATACTTCAATTTATTTTAATTTCTATTTCCTTTTTTCCCCGTTTTTTTCTTTTTTTGCAGTGAGGGGGTTGTGAGGCTAGAGCATATATGAGAGGCAGAAATAGAAACAGTGAACAGAGACTAATGGATGGTTTAATTTTTCTATTATTTTTATTTAATGAACTGCTAATGAAGTTACTTGTAAGAATCTGCATCTTAAAATAAAACCATGTTTTCTGTAGTTTCATTTGAAGTGTTTCACTTCAGTAATACTATTGTGTCAGTGCTGGGAAACAACATCCTCATATTTTTATATAGTCCAATATGAAGGAAGCCATGAATACTCTGGGAGGGCAAGAGACAACAGTCAAAAACTGACACTCAAGAGGCTCTTACCTCTCAAAATTCAAGGAAATTCTTTTTCTCCTTAGGGCATTGGAATAATGGAGTAGGTTGTCCAGAGGAATTTTGTGTTCTCCGTCTTTAGAGATTTTTTCAAGACCTAACTGGTTCAACTCTGTAGCGACTTTGTGTAATCGTTGATCCTGCTCTATCAGACCTGCCAGCATCCTTTCCAAATCCTTTATGTCTCTCAGATTCTATGCTCAAGGTTTTGTTTTCTGAATATCCACAATCCTTTTAAGACTCCTTTTTTTTTTTTTTTTTTTTCCCCTCTCAAAGTATCAAGAAGTTTGCCACTTACAGCGTGTCTTTGGACAATGTGTATGCAAAAAACGGAATGGAAATGACTGATTCCTAAGAAAACAGAATTTTATATGGGTCTTGGAACAAAGACTGTAGGGCATTTTAGTAATGAACGGAATACCTGGGAGTGTGATTATCTTATGTCCACTTGCCTAAATCATACAAGGACAGTAAATATTCGGAAACTAAAACAGTAGCTAATTGACAGTCAACTTTTGTTCTGTCAGAAGACAGAGAAAGAGAGAGAGTCCTGATTTCTGGTGGAGACTGGTACATTAAGAGTACTGAAGTTAGATGTGTTAAGATAAAGCGAGTCTTTACGATTATTTCCCAAGTCTCTATCTCTGTATTTCTTGATACTCGCATATTAGTAAGGCACATGGCTGCTTTATCTCATTCGTTGTTTTCTTTCTAGACGAAACCGTGTATGGAATGACACTAAATGTAGGTCAAGATACAATTACGTAGATATAAATAGTTTACAATTAAGTGACAAGTTTGAATTGACCCCTCATGAATATTTAATGGAGATAGAATGCGCTCAGGGTTGCAAAAATGATTGTGTAGATCTCCATGGGAAAAGTACTAATTGACTTTTGTCCGTCTATTAGACTGTCTTCTGATAAAACACAGAAATGTTTTCAAGAAATCCAAGAAGAAAATAATTCCAGAAGTAAAATATATTAAGATGATATGTCACCGAAACCAATCCTGTTTTCAGAGATCAGAGATAAAGTAATAATTTTGGCTTTCACAACTATGAAGTGTCTCTGTGGCTGTGTACACACAAGAGTTAAGGTGAGCAAAGAAAGTTAAGTCCATAATCTTCTGAGAAATCCTTAAATTTATGATGTTCTATAAATAAAACTGCAGAAAATACATTCAAGACAGTAGTTGATTTTATGCTTACATTTTTAATCTATTTCTTCTGTGAACTTTTGCAGTTATTTTCTTTTAAATGAGAAGGGGAACCCATATTTAATTTCCTCCTATCTGCAGATCAATAATTTGATATTCTTGTTGACATTGGGTAGGGTAGATTTTTTTATGCCACCCACACTTTTAATTTTAAGTCACTTCTATTGTAATAAAAGAAAGTTTGAAAGCATAAAACAGTACATTTCAAACATAAATGTATGAAAAATATTATTAAATAGTTAACCACCTGTTCTGGTCATGTATAGCAGCACGCATAATAAAGGTGAAATTGAACTAATGGATTTTTTTTTTATATTGCCACCTACACTTGTACATGTTTGTATTGCACTACACAACTTTAACAATATAGAAAATTTAATTACGTACTTATTTGTTATGGAAACATATATTTGATTCTTATCTTTTGGAACTATCTTCTGGGAAATGCCCTTTACATTTGATGATAGATGGGAGAACTGCTGTCTTGTATTAGGAGAAACAAGATTTATCCACGTTATTAAAATTCTGCAAAGCTAGAGTCAGGCCTAGAAATAGTGCAGAAAGGCCTACTTCCACTTTAAGTCCATAGTAATTTCCCAAACTTTGATGTGAGGTGAAATATCTACCTGGTAAGGTGGGAGAGAGGTTAGGGGTTAAATATTCTCTTCAAATGTGTTGCACTGTTTAATTCGGTTTTCCATATTTAGTCAGTTCCAAAAGAAACTCTTTCTCTTCTTTTTTTTTCTCATTCCAATAGATGCCACTTACTAATAATTGCATTTTCAATCAATATTGTTAATCTGTGTTTTAAGTCCTATCATGTTTATGAGTCACTAATATAGATTTTGTACTCAGTTTTTTGTTAATTTTACTTGCTTCATCCCAGTAATTCCACTGTAAGTGTGTAAACTGGATTTTGCAGATGGGAGATTGTTTTCCCCATCTATCACCCAGTATCAACAAAAAAAAAGCCCTGAAGAAACTGGGTGGACATTGTCAGAGTTGCAGAACAACACGCATCCTATTTTTCCTCTTACTCTGTCAATACTTCTCAGTAGTGGTTGCTCTTTGCATTGAGAATCTTTCCCATCTCACTGTATGAAAAAGGCTGTTTTTTTCACCATCTGAATCATGAGCTTTTACAAAGGATAGTGGTGCTGAGTAAGCAGGGAGGTGTGCTCTGTGGTGAGCAATTTTGGTGAACTGGCTAAGCTGAAAGAATTCTAAGTGAGGTGCGTTGGCGCTACCTCAGCTTCGTTCTTTTGCTTTAACAGCTTTCATTATGGCCATAAGGCTGGTGTGATACTTGCTTATCCAGCAGTAAGCTGAATGGAACTGAAGAGGAGATGTTGGGAACACACAGCGAAAACAATTCATTCTTTTAGGCATAAAGCGTTGCAAAGGTTTCTTTCTTAGCCTTCCATTTCTATTATAGATTAAAAGATTCTTTTGGGGCTGTCTCTGGAAACATTTAATTTTGTTAGGATTGGATGTGGTTTGCTTACATCCCTATCGTGTTAGTGTTTTCAAAATAAACTTAGATTAAATTGTAGAGAACAAATTGCTTGGATTCATCCTTTGCAGATAGAAGAATAGTGGAAGAATGGTGTATCTTATATAAGATTTTTTTTGTATTGTGATCTCCTATTTGATATTTCCAGCAATAGAAGTAATCTCCATCCATGGACACAGAGGATCCCAAAAGAAATAAAACTCAGATTCCATAACTCAGGGACCAGATGCCCGGGGATCTTCCCTGTTCTTTTGTTACCTGATGGGAGGTGAAAATATAGCTGAAAGGAAGAAGACATAAAGGAACACTTGCTGTCTATTCATTTTTCCCACTTTCACCTCCTAAATTAATGGAAATTATTAAACCCTACAACCTGTTGTCAGTCTGAAACTGGAGAACTTAATTTTTTCCTGAATCAGATCTGTCACAGATTGACTTTCATTTAGTTAGATCCAAGGTTTGATGCCATATCTGTGTTGTAATTAAATATTTTTCTGTTGGACATACCTAAATAAAGGTAACATGCATGAGATGGACAAAGGGAAGGAACAATCAAATCAAAGCCAGAACAGGAACACAGTATTATGAAAGATCTAGGCCATTAAATCCAAATCCTTCTTATTGTAGACACTTACATAATCTGGCTCCATTAAGTTAATGAAACGCCATCTTAAAATAAATATTTTTGCTTCCACTCAGGGTCTTTCCCAGTCCCTTGCTCCTTTGATACATAGAAGACTTCTTTTAAACTTGTTTATGGATGGATCAGATGTACTTTTTCTGTTAACACACTGGCCTTTCACATAGGCTTTTTCCTGACTGCTTTCTCTTCTCTCGTATGTTACTGGGGAGCAAATTTTTCTCCTTTCTTTACTTCTTCCCATTCCCAAAACTTTCATTCTGTTGAGCAAACTAAGCCAAGATTCAAGGTGCCAAGCCTGACAATATTCAAGAAGCATTTGGACAATATCCTCAGACACAGGATGTGAATGTTGGGGTTGTCCTGTGCAGGGATAGGGGTTGGACTCAAAGATCTTTGTGGGTTCCTTCCAATTCAGGTTATTCTATGATTTTATGATTCATTCTATGAAAACAATGTTGGTCTTGTTTTTGTCTTAATTATTCTATTAATTCTTCTTTTTCCTTGCTCTGGTAAACTTGTTCTTATTAATGATGGATAAATGCATGAAGTATTGCAGGTAAGACTTTATCATCTGAGGATCTGGTGCTCAAAACTCAGCCAGTGTTTATGTGATTTGGTTTTGATTTCCTTCTTATTTTCAGGGAGACTAAACCAGACACCAATAGATATTTAGCAAATAAAAAGTCTGCTTTTGCAAACAGTGATGCATAAGTTGGTATACATAATGATATCCTTCGTTGTCAGTCAAAATTATTCCCACTCCCTGCAACAAAACATATTTTAAGTCGTTGTTTGGGTAGGAATATCTTGATCCTGGTACTTGCCCGTCTTCAACAAGTTGCATATGCAAACAGATATTAATACTTTTTACTCCAAAATTATGGACTTGATTCTCCCTCCAAACCAAGTTCAAAAGCATGCATAAAATGTCCAGTTCTGTTTTGAAAAAGTTCAAGAGGAGATTCAGTCCACTTGTATCAGCTGATACCAGAAATTGAATGGTGTAATTTGAATAGCAAGTTGTATTTTTCCCCTAATTATTTTATGGACATAACAGTATAGCTTAAAAATATCTTCATAGGTCATGTCCCTATTGATTGCTTGCCTGACAGATATTGTCTGTTGGTTAGTGTCCATCTCAAGAAGAATTTTATACAGGAAGAGGGAAGTACAGGAAGAGGGAAGTACACGTAGATGGTGGAGTTTCTCAATGTAGTATCTGTATAGGTATAAAATCCTGTAAACAGATCCCTATGTAACTGTTAAAGCAGCATAGCCTGAAAGAGGATGGTGAGTCTGATTTACAAAAAGGTTAGAAGTAGTTAACTCGTAAAAAATGGCAAAATTTGATGGTTTGACAGTGGGCAATTCAACCTGTTTTAAAAAGCTTTTAATTCCCGGCTCTAGTTATTATTCTTCCTCCTTTCTAGATACCAACGCCAGGAGAGCTCCAAAAGTAAACTGTAAAGTGGAATGGTAAAGAGATGTCGAACTTACAGAGAGTAGCTTTATCAAACGTAGATAAAGTTAAAAAAATGTGAACAGTGCCAGTCACACATCGGGATTTAAGATAGCCTTTTATCTTTCTTGAGGCATATCCGATGCAGAACAGTTTGGAAACTAATGTTACTGTTGAGCCTGCTGGAAGTGATTTAACAGTCAAGTAATTCATGTCCTTGGAAACTCAAATTCTGTCTCTGTTCCTAATATGCCATTTGGACACGGCAGTACACAGTATCTCACACTGGACTTCGTTGGAGAAAATAATTTCTCTGCGAGTTTTACCTGCTGATTGTTTCCCTTTCTCTGAGGTATTTTTGATTACTAGTGTTTTAATACAAACAATTTGTAACACTTGTATACCTCCATGGACCAAGAGCAGTAGCTACATAATAGCTGATGCTCATCAAACCCAGAAGAAAATCCGACTGAAGTTCATGCATCTACGTCATCTGCTGGGACTTTTGAGCTAAGAGAGAAAATAGCACGTATTTTCTTTTTTAAGGAATGAAATTTAAGGCCTTTTAATGCCATATTTATAATTTTCTTGAAGAGCATTATTGACTTAGAGGACATTGTTAAGCCTTTGATATTTTTAGGATCAACAGTTCTATCAACAGCCTTCTATCTGCTCTGTCAGGATATTACCTTTTTTTCCAACAAGACTCTCTAGAAATCCTGCTTTGCTGGAGTTTGTTATTTCTTCTTGAGAAGCCTATTCTGCTAAGCTGCTTTACTAAGATAGTCAAGATGGAAACACTGGTTCTAGTCTGCTTCAGTAGAAGTCTTCTTTCGAATATTAGAAAGATCAGAACATTGTCAAGATAGTTTTAGTGGTAGAGTGGTTGATGATAGTCAATCAAGATTTATATTAGATAAAGTGATCTACTTTCAATTTTATTAAATTATTTTGATTGTTATGAGCAATTAAGAAGGCTTTAACCTCAGTCGAACCCATGCTTAGCAAATAAATTAATTATAAAATTAATACATTTAAAATTTAATTATGCATATAATGTCATTAATCCATTTATTCATTCCTTTATGAGGCAAAATAATAAATTCTCCTATCCCTAGCAGAATAGTCAGAAGAGAACTCTAAAATATTGGGTTTATATGTTACTTTTGAGTTTAATTTTTTTTTTTTTTGTCCAGTATATCAAATCTGTTCTTAGCATTACTTTTTGGAGACCTCAGTTTGCACTGATTATACTAGTCTGCTTCTTCTGCGTTGCAACTATATCGTATACAGGCATGTTATTCTAGGACACTGTGTCCTTAAATACGGTGCCTGTTCCCTTTATGACCCCTTTTGAGATCTTTTGTCAGCAGCAGCAGTCATTCTGCAGTCTGGAGTACTTGTGCCGATATTTAGCAGAGAAGTGTGAGCAATATCTCCCCAAATGCATCAAAGTGACTTTCCTGACAGTATATACTGATACTTTACAAAATCTGACTAGATTGTCTAACTAAATCTAACTAGTTTCTCTGAATGACATCTAAATGCAGTCCATTTTTTTTATGTTTTAAATATATTTCAAATTGTAAAATAATGCTTTTTATTCATATGTGTTTGGCTAAGTTTTTTTCATTTGGGGGGGGTACTGGAGATTCTTATTCCATGTAATTAAAAAATTATAATGCATCATTTTCAGTAACATTCCATGAATTCTTACTGCTGTGAAAATAATACTGCGCTCCTCCTAAACGGTGATGCATATAAAGCAGTTTTATTTCCTTCAGTGGAATTAATTAAGTTCTTAATTATACATGTGTTCAAGGGCTTTGCGAGAGAGAATAGGCCACAAATCATACTAGTACTGCAAAATCTTGACGAAAGGCTTCTTCTTTTGTTTCAGTCTCATTTTCCCGTCTCCTGAAATTTTCTGTGAGAAACCGCAAAGATTTCTGAAGAGAAAGTTAAGAAAGTAGATGTACATCCCCTATCGTGACCACAGTGGGTAAGATCATATTGTAGTGGTTATTCAGGGTTGTACAGTAAACTGGTGATGTGACTAGAAATTCACATCACATGTCTGACATTTACAAAGCAGTGGAAATCATTAAGTATATCCAGATCACAAACCCCACCATTTACCATACATGTATTAAAATACCCTTTACTGCACAGGGAACTGACAGTGTCATCTAAGTTACGCTCTACTGACACTTGCAGTTCCCAGGCCCCTTTCGTTTACTTTATTGTGGTTCAGTCCTAAAGCGGATATTTTTAACTTGAGATGAGTTGCCTGAAGCCGACATTTTTTGTGGAGTTTAAGATGAAATATTTCAGCCGTATCTGAGAGAAATACTGGCGTAAAACTATTTTTTTCTTAAAATAAAATTACGTTCCTCTGACCATTTTATTGGCATCAGCGCCATACTTAGGAACAAAGATTAAAAACTGAATTAAAAGCCTCTGAAAGGTCTGTTCAGCATCCTTTGATATGGGTTTTTGAAAGCTACTTTCATGAATGCATCTGCGTAGCACTGAAGTGGTACAGAAATAAAATTCAGGATCTGATGAGGACTTTTCTCTGAAATTGCAATAGTGGATCCTTACCTCATTCAGGTGTGATAGTTCATTTATGCTATTTGGGGTCAGAAATAAACTTACTTCAATACAGCCGGTGCCGTGACAACACTAGCAAACTGTGATGAAGTGACTTTACTTCCACAACTAAAACCTGTAAATCAGAGAATAGTTACATTTAGTACTTACATAATTTTGTAGAATAATTGTCTTGGTAAACCAATACACGTGATTTATCATTTTCTGCCTTTACAGCAAGTTAAGTAATATTCCATAGAGGTAACTTTTTGAATATATTTAATGGTTTTGCACTATTCTTTAGTATAAATACCAGAAGACTTTCTATGAGTAGTTTTCCAAATTTTAATGCAATTTATCAATAACTATCATATGCGGAAGTTTGTCTTCAGCTGAGACATATATTATCTTACCATGGCAAAAAATCTCTGGTTGTTTACTTGCCATTTTTTTATAAGTGTAGTATGTAATTAAGGTCCATCCTAGAGAAACGCACAAAGGTTGCCCCAGAGTTAGGAAAAGGACTGTTCAGCAGTTTTACAATATCTTTGAAATAAACACAACCTGCTCTAGAAATCTTAAGAGGTGATTAAGCTATAGGAAGAAAATCCATTGTAAAGTACCTCAAAAATATTTCCAACAACCACATAAGAAGAAATTACTATTCAGTTCTTGGCATAAATAAAGTACAGTGAGGATTTTCCCGAATAGAATACTGTGTTTTGTTTTCTAGAACTTAATTATTCAGAGTTAATTTTTATGACAGTAGCTCCTTATTTTTGCAATGTGGAGTAGATAAAGCTGTTTAATATTATATTTATCATTTTGTTTCTGTCTGATCTTGTTATCCTTGGGAGAAAGAAATCGCAAGAGTTGCAAAGTTCTGATTGGAAATTGATTATTCACTGTGTGAAAGAAGGTATTGCACAAACTAAGGAGAGGACAAAAGAGGAAGACAAAGGCCTTTTTTCTTGATCTTGACCTTGAGTAGTATTTTGTACAAGATGTGGGAGTATGTGGGTTTTTTTCTTTTTCCTTTATTTTTTTTAAGACTGGAATGTGAGAACATTTGCGTGCTGACCTGAACAAATGTGTAGAAAACGCCTTGTGCTGAGAGGTATTACGGACAAGTTTGGTTTGTGAAATGTCAGTGTGGGTGGATGTGAGATGATTGAAAGGAGGTATGTCATGAATTCTTTATAAAGATAAACTTGCCCTGGACTTCATAACAATTTTGAGAGTTGTTCTTAGATGATACGAATAATTATCTCTGGAATCAGTATCAGTGGTACATCCTATTGTCGTTGCTCTGAAAACTCGGAGAGAAATGATGCTCCAGTTCTCTTAGAGAGTCATTTGTTTGCTAATCATTCAGTTTTGCAATTTTGTCGTTCTTTCAGGGGACCAAAATTCTAATTTAAATGTTACTTTACCAGGAATTGAGGAATAACGAAACATCAGAAGTAGTAAAATGAAGCAATCTGAGAAATATGTGGTCTGTCCTTTCTGGCACATTGAAAGCACTGCCCAAAGTAAGTGACAGAGTTGAGTTGTGTTCCATCTTTCTTGTGCTGTACACCTTCTACTCAGTGAAATTTTTCATCTTGGTGACCCAGTGGATATGTATCTCTCTCTAGGTTTATGCGTAGCCCTAACAGCTAAAGAAACATGAACATTCAATACAGATACATATTGTCAGATAATACAGATAAATACAAATAAATATTGATAAATACAAATACAGATAAATATTGTCTCAGGAATAGTGATCCTGATGGTTCTACATTATGAAATGAGCATAATGAAAAGAGATGCTGTGGAAATTAGAGATGGAAGTCTTCTGGGAGAACAGCTGGAGGAATGTGTAGTGCTGCGGTAGCATTGAGAGGAGTATTTCCTTGCACTAGAAAGAGGAAGCCAAACCCAGTGCAGCCTTATCCAACCTGCTGTTTAGGAGTGGGCCCTAAAATGAGCCATTCTTTCTGTTTTAGCCTTGGATGCTAGTATACCTCACTAATTGATTGAAACAAACCACATCAGAAACTGGGAACAAGCTGAAAATTAAGAAAAGTGATGCTTTATAATAAATATATCTTAAAATAGAGTGCTGTAAAACCTGAGTTTTGCACCAATATAATATTCCAGGCTGAGTTTAAATGGTATCTGGGAGTAGTATCTGTGATAGTGAGTTAATTTTCAGTTATCGTGATGTATTGCATACTTCTGTCAGCTCGGCATCACTATGGAAATATGACTTTCAGAAGGAACCAAAAATACTTGCTCTTTTAGTGAGTAACAATTTGAAACATAGCTATATATGGGACAAACAGCTCCTTAAGAAAACACAAAACTCCTATTACTTGCCTCAGGAGACAGTATATGCCAAAAAGGAGATCAGAATTAATTTTCAGCTCACTAGCTTTTGTATCAGTTAAGGACCTGAGTTAAAACCGTGTTTTTAACAGTTATGAGAATGTTTTATTTTCTAAGACAGAGTATGCTAATAAAGGTATAGTATCATATAATAAGAATGTATGCTAAAACACGATAGACATCAGTGGCTTCAGGAACCAAATAAGTGGTTTTGTGGGTTTTGCAAAGGCCTCAGGGTTCAGCTTTTTAGCACTGCCTTGCTGAGCCCTTCAGGTTTCTATAGAAACCTTTTTTATGAGGCTTTAAATAGAGGCTCTGCATGTACCCAGAAAGCAAGAATTCTTTGGTGTCTTTGGTTACAAGGTTCTTCTTTTGCCCCAAAATCAAGTCTGAGAACATTGAAAAGATCAGAGATACACTGGAAGGAAAAATGCTGTACAAATAACAAATATATGTATTATTTATATATTTTTGTGATTTTACAGTTTATCTTACACTTTATATAAGCAAACTGTCCAAAGCACATTTTATTCCCAAAAGTTTGCTCTTGGGATGTTTTTTTGCTTTGATGGTCCATTTTTCATGTAGCAGTTGAGGACGGTCTCCTTACATACTAACTTTGCTGAGAAGTAAGTTCAATTTCCAAACAGACTCTCCAAGTTTGGCTTTTAAAAAAAAAATATTTAAATTTAAAACTTTGTTCTGATTGCTACTTTACGTTTTCATTGTTTTCTGAAAATAAGAAAGCATCCAAGTTTCTGTTGAAAAAGAGTCAGGACAACCACAGAGACAGTGAAAAGTTATTATTTGTGGTTCACTAACTCACCACACTACCTTTTGGCCTTAGAATCACTGTATTCTAGAAAGGACTAGTTCTTTATCGGTAAATAAACTGTTTTATGTGTTATTTCCTATGGAACTGTCAATTTTATTTTTTTTTTTCCTGGGATAAATCCTATGTATAGAATACATGTATTAGAATAGAATAGAATAGAATAGAATAGAATAGAATTCCATCTGAAAGGGACCTTCAACAATCATCTAGTCCAGCTAAAAGTGGTGGTGAAGAGGTAAATATTAGATTTTTTTTGATGAAGAATTTAACTCTATGATTCCCTGTGAGTGCAGTAACAGTAGAAAAAAAAAGTAATTAAGATCTGCCTAATATATAAGGAGATTCAAAACCAGAACACCTGATGTCAGACAACTCGCTATGTATACCAGCTGAGCCCTCTGGAACAAATGTAGAATTACTTGTAAACTCTGATCAGTTAATAATCAGAAGTATATTTACATAACTCACGATTCTTTACAGATGTGAAATCACAATCAGCATACAAGTGAGGGACCTACTGCTGGAACCGTTCCATAGTCCATGGAATTATAATTCACAATACCATAGACAAGGTCTGTTTAAAATAAAAGCATTAAATAATGGAGAGATTGTCCACTTAATTAGTATGTGTATTAGAGAGAGATTACCATGTGTATTACAGGGGGAGAAATCAAAAGGATATGAATGTTTCTTTCATGAGTATGTTTTTATTTTTAGAGTTGATTTCTAAAAGTCTAAATATTTTATAGTTGTACATTGAAACACCTAACAAAACTCTTCTAAAACACTAACATTTTCAAATACTAATTACTTGGTCAATCTTGTGCATGACTCTGCATACTTCTCAGCTCAAAGATCCATGAGTATGAATCTTTCAGACCTTGCCTGTTTAGCTCATCCTCATTTAAAGACAAGATTGTATCTTGTTAAAATACAGAGAAACAGTTTATAGATGAAAAGAACGTAACAATGTCAAGGAAAGGTGCGAGTTAATTTGGATGAAGGTTCAGCAGCATGTTGTGAGACAGGCTGGAAGAGTGGTAGCACTATGTTGAATTATACCAGTTAATTTGTATGCCATCTTACATTCAAAATGATTTTCAGTGCTATGATTTAGATGGTTCTATTGCTATAAGATTGTATGTCCTTTCCCAGTAAGATTTTTGCCTTAATATGTCATGTACCAAATATCTCATACATTCTTTGATAGGACTTCCTCTTGTTCTCTGTGTAAATTGAGCACTGATCAGTCAGAATAATGTGGCCATGTAATGCCACAATCCCAGAGGGATGCATTAATTCTCTCTTCCATGTAGTGTTGTTTCCTGTGATTGAAGTACCTGGACAGGGGATATATAGCCTAGGTTTTAAAAAAGGAGTTTATTATGTTTCACAGGAAAGCCCTGGGTAAGCAGTTCTGATAGCTTCTTAGCAATAAGTTCCCAGAAAACTGAGCTTTCCTTGGTTAAGTCCCATTTGGCACAGTTTAGATGAATCCACTGAAGCACATTCAATGTTCAGAAAAAAACTTTACCAGCAATATTTACCTTCTACTTCAGCTCCTCTGAATTTAGTTAATATGGGAGAGGGAGAGGTTAGCTTTATATGTTCTTATTGAATAATAGTAGAAGTTTTGTCTGTGTAGGTTTTCAGAATTTGTTTGAAAGTTACTTATAGAAAGTGAAAATCTCAATTTATTTTTTTCTATTTGACCTTCAGGATACATCTTTGCAGTGCATGGAAGAGGTGGCAAGCTTTGAAACAGCATTTGCCACTTCTAAAAAGATTTGTCTATCAGAAAGAAGTACAGGCAATTCAGATAAAAAGGTCTAGCACCCGCCCCAGTTCTAAGAATTTGTCTGTCATTCACAGTTCCTTGTTAGTAAATGTTATATTCCCAGTTATGAAGCAGTTCTCTCTAGGATCAGAGTATATTATATGAGAGCCAGACAATTACAGGCTTTCCAGACGTGTCATGTCAAGTATAAGCCTGTCAGCAAGGGCTCTACAAATGAGAAATCCTAGGTCTTGAAGGAAATGTTTCATTACTGTTGTCTATACATAAAGTCAGATTTCAGGATGTTTCCTGCATCTTTTATGACAGAGATCAACTTTCTGCATTCACTAGAAATTGTAGATTGAATATGACTCGAGTCATCTTACATCCCTACTAAAAATGGTGTTGATAGTTCATCTGAGGATAATATGAGCCAAAGCTTTTAACTGAGTTGACTTTGCAGTGTTAACATAAAATTTCTTTCAACATTAGCTTTTCAGATTGGTTTGAGGTTTTTTTGAGGTTTTGTTTGATTATTTGTTTTTTTTTTTTTAATTATTACTGCCTATTTTTCTACTTAGTGACTTGGAATCTATTGAAGTGATTCAGAACAATATTTTATTTATTGCGGATTGCCTTGTGGTATGTAATACAGAGCAATTCACAGAAAGAATAATCTTATCACTGTGACCTTAATAACTTTGTCCACCAGGGAAAATATGTGCATGAAAGCTGTTACAGAAGCAGTTTTTCAGTAAATTGTTTTCTTGAGGATATCCTATTTGAATTTACATTTTTTAAAAAGAGAAAAGAAATTTCTTTCAAAACATTGTTTAAATTCTGTTATATCCGTCTTTATTAGCATTTCTTTTGGGTTATATAATTATTTTTCAAAATGAATGCAGAGACAGGCCAAGCACCAAAGCTATGCAATATATTAATCTTTTGAGTGATACATAATTCCAGACAATACCAAAAAGCTGAAAAGTCAACTAAACATCGAGTAAGCATTAGAAAGATTATGTTACAAATAGGCAGGTGTTGCGCATGCATGGCCAGTGGCAAATTTGATGATGTAAACAGCATAATAATACATCAGTTTAGCTCTAAAAGACAATAAAAATAAATAAAGAGTAGCTTAAATTAATGAGATTTCAGATGAACTACGTATAATTTAAAAATTGTGTAACCAGTTGGGCTATAACAAGACATGCTTTTACTCAAATTAATGAGTCTACAGTTCAGCTCTGTTCATGACTCAGAATAAAGTGTTTTCCTGCAGCACAACTTCCTAACGGCCCTTCATGTATCATTCATTAAACAGTAATACTACGTGGGGCATAAGGACACACAGGACAAGATATTTTGAAAACTTTAACCATCGACAACTTTGGAAATTCCAACTTTGTTTCAAGTCCTTTAAATTACTTAGAACACTTGTTATAATAAATCAACTCTAGGTAGTCATGCATTCCATGAAAATTGTGCCTATCTTCAAGAAAATTATGTTTATGAAATATTTATCTTGTCACACAGTAAAATACACTAAATATTCATTTGAAAAATGAATTTTTTTTAAATATTATTGTAAATTTTTTTTAGAAAAAAAAATAAGATCAGTGCAATATTAGCAAGGCCATGAAAAATCTGAGACAGAGTCTGCCGCAGAAAGACACATCTTTATGAAGCCCGAACTGAAAAAGACAATAGTGATACTATCATCACATAAGAATAAAGCTTCTCCTGGAAAGGTAATAATATTTGCAGAAAGAAGTAAATTATTAACGTTGAATTCATATTTATTTAATTCTTTTTATGTCACCTTGTGCTCACTCCTGCTTCTAAAAAGCACTTAATTACTGAAGTAATCATGTTGACTCCTACTACATGGCTAGCGTTCCAAACAGAGGGCACAATTATGGTCAGATAGGTCCCTAGAAGAAGGCAGAAGAGCTGAGTGTGTGTCTTTATGATAAAAAGAGATCTCAGAACTGTCATCAGAGAGCTCAAAATCAAGCTATTTATTGTTAACACTTCTGCAATAAACAGTCTCGTTCTAGATTTTGAATAGTGAATATTTTATATAAAATTATCATTGATCAAAAAATGTCAATGAGATTTCAATATTTAAGTTATTTAGCCAGACATAATCTATTTCATGTATTTGGTTTCTGCAAACCTCATTTCTTTTTTCAACCTAAATAGTTGTTTCTCGTCAAAGTTATCAAGACAACATACAGCAATGCTTTTGAAAATATCCCTATGCTAATGGGTATTCCAACAAACTGGAGTTCACGTAATTTCTGACACTTGATGTACTTCCTCCAAAAGGCAATATTCATGGGAATGGTAAGCATTTACAACTTTGCAACATTATTCCCGAAAGTACTGCCTGAGTCATGTTCATTTGAAAGAGTTTTCAGCTCTAGGGAAAATTACAGAATGTAATTTGTTGTTGTAAAGGACTCTGCTAACAATGTCAGTGTGCAGCCAAAGACTATTTTGTCTCTTCTAGAATATTACAGAAATATAACATTTTCTATAGAGGAAGATTGAAAACTGTGCATGTGACATTTACATAGACCTGTAACATGCCATGGGCTTCAGAAGTATGCAGGTAAAAACTATTTTAATTAAACTTCATTATTTAAATATCGTGGCACAATTTATAAAAAGAGACGAGTAGATTTTTTCACATACAATTTAAAATATAAGTTGCCCTTCATCATTATCTCCAATCATAAAATTTTGTGCTCTGATTTTTAATAGCATTGCAATGGTAGTAAAATGATAATTTAAAGTGAGTTTTTTTTGTTTGGTTGGTTTGGTTTTTTTGCTGTTTTTTTGTTTGTTTTTTTTTTAACTACTGAAATCTTATGTTATTTGAAAGTGTCAAGTAACACTTGTTTAATTTTGAAGGAAACAAATATTCCTTAAATGAGAATGGAATACTCTTCACAGTGACACAAATACCAGCTTGTAATTCTGTTGGTTGATTATTTATCTTTTTGCTCTGACAAATTAGTTCATTTTATGTATGTTCTGAGTTTGAGATTAGAAATGTGGAAATCTAGATCCTTAATTTCATTCCCAGGTCCTCTACCATACAAGGGTAATTCTGTTTATTTATTTATTTATTAAACCCCCAAACAATAAAAGCCTAATATTTTCTCCATTTCAGCAATATTTGTCTGATCGAGGTTGTGTTTGTCATCTTGAACCCAAGTTAATAGATTTAATGAGCTACTCTAAATTCTGTGTGCATATATTATTCTTTTTTTTTTTCCTATCAAGCTAAGAAGTATCTTTCTTAAAATGTGAATGCTGTTAATTATTTGTGCCCCACTGACATCAACGACTGTACACAGGACAACTCGTACTCTATAGACTTGGAGAAACAAACATGGCAAACCGTGATGCCTGTAGAAATGACACTGTCACACTGAGATTGGCACTGCTGTATTCTGACTTGTACTTCACTGACGATTTCACTAAATGTCTACAGCAAGTGATTTTTTATAAACTATCACAGGTTTGGGCAACTTATGCACAGATAAGGAGTGTATGCGTTTGGATGTTCAGAGGTTAATTTCAGCAGAAGTCAATGAAGCAAGCTACCTTAAAGAAAAATAAGAGTAACAATGATTCCTCCATCTCCTCATGCAGTGTTTTCTTATCATAATAAATAAACTGAAACTTGTGTTTAAAAGACAGAAAAAGGAATGCACTATGCATTCACAGGCCATGTTCCCATAGATGTAATTGAAAAAAAAAAGGGTAGTTTCCTTCATGGAAAAAGTATAGGTGTTTCCCCTCTGTTATTGGTAAATAGTTTTTTCAGTGTTTGAGTTCTAGATATCTTTATTCTAGATTAGCAAGCTTTTTCCTGTATGTTGAAAGGATCATCTCTCTTTTGTCTGATATTTATTTTATTGTCTCTATGTCAACATCACCTTCAGGAAAGTGACAAGCACTTTCTTATCCCAGATTCTAATTGTAAAATGTAATGATAGTAGGTAGATAATGATAGCTGAACAGGAAACCGTATACAACGCAGAGGAAACAATATTTTAAAATAAAAAATTACTTTTCTGTTGTGAGGAAAATAAATCAGTCACTATTTTATGCAGCAGTCTCTGAGAACGTGATCTCCCTTTTTCTATGGCAAAGAGGAAAAGTGCTCTGAAATTTTCCATCTATTTTTTGTGTTTCTGAATGAAAAAATTCTGCAAGTGTAACCTACTGTATCTCACATTGCTATGCTGGTTTTTTGTGGCTGTGATGCTGCAGATTCTCCTTTTCTTTTTGTTTCCTTTTACTTTTATCTTTCTTCTATTTTTCTTCTCTTACTTTTCCTTTTAACTTTCTTCTATTTTTCTTCTCTTTTATTTTCTTTTTTTCTTCTTTAAATAATATAAACCACATGATGTTCTTCTCTATTTTATTATGAATAATCTCTTCTGAATGGAACTTCATCCTAATTTGAGTGCCACTAAAATAAAGGTTAGCTTCTCTGACTGTATACAACTTCATTGGAAAAGCTTTTATAAATTACTTTATTGTTTCACAGGCCTTGGAGACTGCTGTTGTGGATGGCAATGAGTGTGACTCATCTGGCTATAGAGCTGGAAGTATAATATTAAAGAAAATAAATAAGAAGACTGAAAAAAGCATTAAATGAGGAAATGAGGCATGAATGCGTGAGACAGAGGTTAGTCTACTGCATGTAAGTAGATACCACCTAATTACTTGGGAAGCAGAACTTAGTAAGGAAATTGCAGGACCATGAATGAAGTAGCAGCACTCTAGGATATGCCTGACTTCTCAAATCTAGTAATTTCACTTCCAGCAGCAGGTGGCTGCCTTACTGCCATTCTGCAGCATATGGGGGAATAGCTTCAATATCCCAGTCTTTGAAAGAAATGCATTATGATTGTTGAGTGATTTGTATTGTTTATATATTTGCTATTATAATGAGTTTTTTGAATTGCCCACAAGCATCTTATCATATTAAGTTTTCAAAACTCGTGCTTTTTAACTATGAGAAAAAATTCCACCAAGCCACACACTAAGTTTAGAATTTTACTCTGCAAACTTTTAATTCACTAGAGCTGGAAACTGTATCATAAATTTTATTGCTTGGAGAACTGAACTGAGAAGTAGCAATGCAAATAGAGCAGTGCCCATTGTCTCTCACTGAGATCACTTCTTATCCAGAAAGGGCACCGCTGTTCTCATTTTTACCTCAACTCTGTGTATTACTTTTGAGGAGTTCTTGCTCTTAAAATGTATGGTTTTTTCCTAGAACTTGTGTTCTTTTACAGAAGAGAAAAATAACTCTTCTTGATCTGCAAAGACAGCTAAGAGTGAATTCCGGGAACAAACTTGGGTTTTTTTTTCAATTGTCAGCTGACTGCAACCTTGACTGGGGCAGAAACACTTTTTCTTTTCTATAGCCATCACTTAAATGTGTTTATATTATTAGATTAAAAAAACACCACCACCCAATTTTATGCAAAAATTTCTTGGACAAAATGAGTTTGTTAAACTATACGTAAATGTACTGAACTATACCTATAGTAAATAAATAGTCAGGGTGTTTGGGAATTCTGTTAATGTGTAACTATGCTCAGGGCTATAAAAGCATTGGTGTGGCCAGATTTCTAAGAGAGGTTACATAAAGAAGACTTCAATAAGTAGCATTTGTCTTTCAAAATTTAGTGCTTGCATATCCAAGAAAACTAAGGAGATTGAAATCAGTCAATAGTTTTCATGAGAAACCTTGTTAACAAGTTCTGTCAACAAATAATATATAGGTGTGCTCATTAACATTTTGTTGTTTGAGCAAATAGCTTTTAGTCATAGAGCCAAATGAGATTTTTGCTGTTAATTTTTTGAGACTGTGAAATGGTCATTACCATAGCCTGTTGGGAAAACTATGTACAAAAATTGCATGATAAGCCCATTGATTGAACGTATTAATGTATTAAATATATTTTAATTCATTTACAGTCTAATTATTTCTTATCAAAATAGATTAGAGAGAGAGAGTTTTTATTTCACAAAGTGAATTTTGAAAGAAGTGAGAATTATGTCATTCTAAAGGTTGTGAGAATCTTTTCATCTAAATATCATCTCTTAAATTTTAGGCTAGTCTTCTGGGCAAGGAAGAGGTCTGTAGGCTGTTTCACAGATGAATAACAGAAGGCTGCAGGTCTCTTCTTTCTTAAATTCAGGCTCACACCAGCCATGCCCCACACATTCAAATCTATACCTGAGATCATATAATTAGTCTTTCTCTCTCTTTTTTTTTTTTTTACTAGATTGACTGTGTGGCAATTAATGCACTTTCCAAAGCTCCTTCATACAAGCTACTGGAATATTACTAAATTTGTGTTCTTGACAGATCTGGTTGTGTTTGTTTCTTGTCTTGTACAAGCCGTTTAATTTCCTATACATATAAAATATAAATAAAGCAAAACAATGTTTTGATTCAATCCTTTTTAAAGGAAATAGACCATTTGAAATCTTAAGAACTAAATAAATCAGATTTTTGCAAAGTCTGGTCAAGCACTGAAAGCTAGAAATGAAATTTAGAGATGCCAAATCAAAAGATATTTTGTATTAAAGTACAGATAGTGGTTTATACAATAATTATGCTTGTCAAGCAAAGTCACTTGTTTAGAATATAGATGTAGATATTAACTATTGGTCTCAGATCATCTAGGGCTTGGATAAAGCATGAATATAGTGGTTGCCCTTTCAGATAAGACCATTGTTCAAAGTAGGGTGACATCTGAATTGGGACTACAAAGTGTTTACTGTTTTTTATGGTGGCTGGTGGCAGTTCTACAGGTTCAGGACAAATTTTTGTAAATAGGCTTGTTCAGGTGAAAGGATGGTTTATGCCCAACACTCGCATTAATGAGGGCTATTCCATCAGCTGGCATCTTCACTCCTTTCCCCCTGTAATAAACGTTTTCCACAACTGTGAACTTTCAGGTGAGAACCTACTGTCTAGTGGGAAGGAAGAACAGAAGTGAATGTATTTTAAGCCCATTTATTGTATTATGTGAATATGCATTTTTTTTTCCTTTTCTTTTTGTAAACTCTTACTGAGGTACTGGCATCAAACTAAAGTTGCCCATAAGTGATCTACTCTAGAGTAAAATGCAGATTTAAGAGTCCTGGCTTGTCCAGTTACAAGTGTCAGAAAGAACTCAAGTAATAAGTAATAGATATAAATGAGCAAACTGCACACAAAAATAGTAGGTGTGTATACAACATGTCTTTCCACTTGGGAAAATGAAGAACTGATAAACATTTTAAAACCACAGAACTCTCAGTTTTGATAGGCACCATGAAAATTCTTTAAGCTATTTTTTACAAACTCCTTTGATTGTGAAGCACCAATCCTTGTAAAGCTGCGATAATACACGAGTAAAACCAGAGATGTAAAAGTTTCTATGTTTTCAGGTACCTTGCCTTCCATTTTTTATTCTACCCTTTCCTCACTGAGCTACAAAACAAAAAAGCAAAGACCTGACCTCCTCAGAAAACAAACTGTGATTCAGCAGCACTAAGGTTACAGGAAGGTACTTTTTTTTCTGAAAAATATCAGCTACATCAACAAATCAAACTTGAATGCAGTATCTTTATCATAAAAGAGACCATATCCCTTCTTGTGGATTTGGCCTGAAGTGTTCTCATTTGTAAAAGTATAGTAGTCTAGTAGAATGATAGATTCTGACTCTTGCTGTGTTCATGCTTGAAGTCTTCTCCTCTAACAAATATTCTCCAAATACAGAAATATTCTTTCTTGTGTTTAATAAGAAAATCATATATCTTGTTAGTGGTCAACAAACCTTCTAACAGAAGATAGTGTGTACAAATTAGAATTGATCCAAATGTCCTCACATTTGAAAGTTGCAGTTAGTCTCTTCCAACAAAAGATGGCAGTGCTCAGTTTTCTTCAAAATTGTCAAGTCCATTCAGTGAAATTAAATGCTCCTAAAGAGTTCCCTTCTTTTTGTCTAGAATGTGCTCATGGAGATCAGAATTTGTTGTTACCAATAAGCCAAGTTGGCCTTGGCTATTTAAAAAAAATTTGTATGTTTCCACAGGGAGTCTGAACTGGAAAAAACTAAGTGCCAATAATTCACAAAATGCTCTTACAAATTTAACAGCATTAAAAACTTCTTTGAGTCCAATTTAGAATTAATCATTATTTTACGGAAGCAGTTTTCCAACAAATAGGAAATGAAAGGAATATAGTTTCTAAGATTCTCTCAGGTCTGTCATTTTGTATGAGAAACACATTAAGCATTTAGATATTAATTTAAAACGTATTGATCAAAGTATGCCTTTTCCTTGAAAGTTTCTGTTTATCTTATACCTGTACCCAAAAGCAGGGGTAAGTCTCCATTGCTTTAAATCAAATTAGATAATTCTGTACTTTAGGGTTTTGTTAAATTTATGCACGAATAATCCCATGACTGGCATAGGTTAAAAATTAGGAAGACAATAAGAAATCAATGTCATTTATTTAGAGTAAAGTACAATATATCCCCTCTACCCCAAATTAACAAATATCTAAGCTGTGATGCAGATTAGAACTTTTACTGTTACCATAACTAAAGTGCAAAAGAAGAAAACAAAAACCAAACTCAAGATAGTAATAATCATAGTAAAATAAGGTGTAAATATCAGAAAAAAATTTAGATAACACTAAAAAAATGTAAATATACACAAAATGATACATTTTTGATCATCACCATATTCTAATATGATCTGAAGCATCTAGTATGTAATGATAACTGAAATTTCCAAAAGTGTCCAGAGTTCTTGATGTCAAGTGGAACCAAAAAGGTTTGGGTGGATTTGGATAAAGAGCACAGTCTACTTTCATTTGGGGGGATTTGTTTCTCGTAATTTTTTTGTGAATCAGCAGTGGTGTAAGTTCTGTTTCTCAGAAGTTGCATTTCAAGTATTTTTTCTGGTTTTGTTTTCTAAAAATACTGTCATATTGTCCTTTGTCAACAACTTTCCTGCTTCTTTTCAATCCTTTACATACCACTATCCAAAACAAATATTAAAAAACAACAACATCATCAAAAAAACCCAAAAAAACCCAAACCCCACAGCAACAAAACATAAAAAGGAAAACCGCTAAGTGAATGATTCTACATTTTCTAAGAAGCTTCTTCAATGTGAAAATAATATTTTTTTTTTGAAAGGAAAAGTATGATTTTCTTTCAACTCTGAAAAACTAATCAGAGCATGGTGAAACGAAAGAAAATCCCCCCTAGTTCAGATGGGTGCCATTTTGAACATGATAATCAGCAGTAACAGGGAAGCCTAAGTAAAAATATAAAAGTCATGATAAATTCAACTGCTAGCTGTAATTCAAACGAGATTGTTGAATTTTATAACAATGACATTATAACAATTCAAACAATGAAACAATGCTATTTCAGAACATCAATACTGACCTTTTTATTGACCGAGGAGTCCCTCCTTCTTATATGTAGCTCACTAGGTCAGCCTTAGAAGAAAATAGGACAATGATGCATTGATAAACACTCATGATTATTCTCACTGGGTAGAAAGAAAGCGGTGTTTTTACAGGCCTAGGCACATTTGCACAGCAAGAAATCACCTTGCCTCATTAAAAATGCATTACCGCTTTGTTTATCTGTTCAGAAGGGTTTTTAATGAGATTCATCTTAAATTACTGTTTTGAGAGAAGCAGCATATTAGACAGTACATACATTTCAGTCATATGTTCACTACTGTAAATCAAAATGAAAAAGCTTCAGCCAAAGGAAAAAAAAATTAATAATACACTAAAATTTAAGATTTTCATCAGTATCTTGTGGCTTTTATTCCCCATTATGCATACAGACCTTGTTCTAATATGCCAGTCTTGGAGTTGGGAATTTCTCCAGATATATATGCTTAGTTAAATTTTCCATTTTTACCCTATTTTTTTTGACTTGTATTATGCTACCCAGTGAATTACACACCAGCTTTACCCTCTTCCTGTCTCAGAGCTATTTGCCCTTCCTGTGTTCTGCCTGCATCACTGGAGGGCCATCTCTCTCTCTCTGTACCCTCCCACACTGGAGGGCCATCTCTCTCTCTCTGTACCCTCCCGCCATGGTTTCATTCGTTAGAGTTGGAAATAAAAAGGTGAGTCTTGAAGGGACTCTGCAGGAAACAATCTTCCCAAGAAGCTGAACTTTCTGTTCCCTTCTTGGTCATGGAGAGCTCTGCTGACTCCTGCATAACCCTGTCTGGCAGATCTTTCCCGGAGGTAACCAAACAGGGGCTCAACTCAGGAAATTCCTCTAATTGCCTTATATTTCAGGTGCTGAAAACATTCATTTTACTGCCGAAGTTCTTTTGGAAGAAAAGCCAAAGTAATACAGAGTAACAGAACAGAGCATGAGGAGGAGGAATTGAATTTGGTGCTCAAGATTAATGCAAAAGTTTAACAAAAAATGAATCTTATTTAGACAGTAAAAGGTGGTAAAGTTAAATGCGATCTTCCCACAATGACTTATAAATGCATTTGCTTCTTTTCCCAAGGAATATGATTTTCATGATGTTATACTGTTTCATGACGCTGCATCAGCAAGTAAAACCCATGATGTTCATGGGTTGCAGATGTCATCTCAAAAGCTGACCTTTCACAGTTGGTATCACAGCAATGATATGTGGAGTTGAGTCAAAATTTCCCATTGGTCATCTTTTTTAACATGCTAATTTAGATGTGCTGAAAATGAAAAACTACTGTTAAATTTTCATTCACAGAGAACATTTTTTAGCAGAATGTGGGAATCATTAAGTTATTCCAAGTACAGGATGTTTCTGCAAAAATAACATATATTAGATTTTTTAAAAATCTTTAAGACCAATTTCAGAATATCTAATTATCAATGAAGTTACCTCACCATATGTCTAAAAATATGATAATTATATACTCCTTAATATCTCACCAAAATCCATATGCCAAAAGGCCAAACACAATAAAATGTAATGGAAAGCAGATTCCAGAGTATAGTACCGCTATTGCATGGCCAAATTCCTTAAAATGAAACTAGGATCTTTCATCTTCAAATTCAGGCATATGTTATGGTATTGTTTTCAGAATCAACTGTAGATAATTAAGAATCTTTGATAAGTGATAGTTGACACTGGTTTGGGCAGTTTGAAGACCATTGCTGCTTGTCACAAGATTCATGACGTTGTTAATGAGAAGTTACGTATTTGAAACATGAGCTATGCCTTCTTTTATCCTGACAGTATCAAACGCGTGGACAGAAGAGGGAAAAAAATAATTATTCTTAAGAAACATTGGCTTGTAGTGTGATATTCCAATAATCTCCTCCTCTCTGAGAAAGATCTATCATAAGTATTTTTAAATAATCACAGAAAAACTCGTTTTGGCTCTTCTTCACCAACTGCCACTCCTTAAATTCAGAAGCAGCACCTTTTTCTTTATATTTGGCAAGCAGCTCCTCCTCTTCCTCTTACCAGATGTTTTGGCTTGAATACAATAGTTTCTTGTTTTATAAGGAAAGAGCTTGCTACACAGTCTGCCCTGCTCTGATGTTTCCTGACCCTACTACTGGAATCAATTTCTATCCGTTCTACTCTTCACTGTCTCCCAAACCTGTTAAATTCAATCTTTACACACATGATCTAAGTATATGAAACAAAATTGGGAAAAAGACATAAATGAGTCTAAAACCACAACTTATTTCGTGACGTCAATTGTCGGTGGTGCTTAAACTCATAAGGCTTAAAGATCATGAGGCACTCGTATTGTGGCTCACACAGTAGAATGAGGAAGTAGTCTTTGACTCTACAATGCATTGCTAAGTTTTTGCACCCATTTAACATTATAGAGTCTTTGGAGAAAATATGAAATCAAAGGTAAGACTCCCACTGTCAGGAAAATGTCCTGACAACCAGTTATTATTATAAATGAATGAGTGAATTCCACTGTCTATCTCTGGCAAATGAAACCCACAGGCACTTAACTACACCTGAATTTGTAAGTCCCGGATGATATTGTGAATAAGCCAAGAGTTTAGTAAGAGAGTGGAAAAAAAAAAAATAAAAAAGTTTTTCAACTCAAGAAAAACTTTTAATTTGCTTTGTCCCAAAATTAGACAATCTGACAATTTTCTACAAGAATATTTGACAATTCTGTATTTTGAGTAGAAACAGAAAAAAGAACTGTTTGAAGATTTTGAAAGACAACGTTGATTGCCCCCTTCAGCCTGTCTAATGAAACCCAGGTTTTCCTTGGATTGTTAAAGTCAACAATTTAATATCAAACATGTTTTATTTTATTGTATTAAAGATTTGTTTCACTACAAAGTTCCTGAGCACTCAAAACTATTAATGAATAGAATATTCGTTCAACTTTAGATTAATTCAATGCAGCTAAGAGTTTCTTTGGTAATACAACTTTAATTATTTCAGTATTTATTTCAAAAAGCATGATTTTTAACATTCTTGGACACAAATCAGAAATACACAGTTTTAATAATAGTGTAATACTATTTTAAAATAGTATGAAAAAATTAATATAGTCTTCCATCTTTTTTTTAATAAATGGTAATAAGAGTAATATAGAGGTACTGTATTTAGAATGCAGTATGCAAAAAAGGTTTTGTTTTAATTTCTGGTGTTACATTGCAACAGGGGTAATTAGGAGGCAATCTCCATTTCCATTATATGCATTTTTTGGGTGGTCAATTAATTACTTTCCTCCCTGTAAAATAAGGTTTCTATAAGAGCTTTGGACGTTCAACAAATTACTGATTTCTATGACTGTAATTCTCCCATTTCCTCAATATTTACATCAATGTTATTAAAAAATATTTCCTAACCTTACACTTCTCAAAGGTTTTAAAATTTGTCTTCCTTTATTTAGATCTATGTCATGAACTCAAGGATATAAGAGAAATCTATCCTTTCAATTTAAGACATTTAAAAAAAAAAAGAAAGAAAAAGGTGGGGAGGAAACCAAACAAAAAACCCCAGTCAAATGCAACTAAAATAGAGATCAGAATAGAAAAAACATAATAGACTTTCCTTCCTCAGGTTCTCTGATACAAATATAAATGATGGACATGTAGTGGTGTTGTTTACCATGCAGCCTCTTTCAGATCTTAACACATGTTAAATTGAAGTAATGTTACCGATTCTACCTTATTTTCATGATTTCTCTTTATTTGATTTCCTTGGTTCTCTGACTGTGTAAGTTCAATCTTTTTCTCTTCTTTCTTATACTTCCCCCATTTTATGGAAAACATATTGCGCAGGGCTTTTTACATCACCTTTTCATTTAACTGGCACCTGTTCCTAATTTCTGTGGTTGAGATTAAGAACTGCTAAAAAAAACGAAGCAGATGTGAATTTTCTTCTCATGGTGAGAAGGCAAACCTAGCCCAGACACGAAATAACAAAATTCCAAACCTAGCAATGGCCATTCTTTTCTAACTCATCCATCTGATGTTTATAATGGATGTTTTGGGGCTTGCTTTTTCTTTTAACCTCATTCAAAGTGCAAGGTTTTGAAGAAGAATAGACTAATTTGCTCCAATCCACATTAAGATGTTCCCTTATATAGAGATAGATAATGAATACAATTTTAAAAAATCTTTGAGCAGTTCAATTAGGTAAAATTCATTCTTTATTATTGTCTTTTTTCTCTATTTTTTCTTTTTTGTTTTTGTGATGACAGAATGAACAAATATTTTTCTGTTTTCCAGATTATATGTTGTTCTGTTTTCCAAATTACTTTATATGTTCTTCTGTAATGTGAGTTTAGAAATACAATTCATAAAGAAGTTAAGGACAAAAAGATACAGTAAAGATGGAATTCTAACTCATTAGTCCTCTTAATTTTTCACTAATGTTAAGCTACTCAGTAATGCAAGGATATGTTCAATCTGAATCTATCTAAATCATATAGCAAAGCTGTCAATGTCATATCTGGCATTGAACCGACATTTTGATGAAGTAAATTTTCATTACAAATAGTTTGTGGAGGGTTAAAAAATCTTAATTACCTTCAAGGCATTCAGAAATGAAAAAAATCTTCAAATAATTCCTGAGAGTTGACCAGTGCTATCTTACTGAGCAGCTGATTATTGCAATGTAAAGTCATCAATATGCAGCATCTTCAGTGGAATTATTCACTCTCTTAAAGGAAGAACAGTTACTGTGTTGATTAGCACCAAATAAGTGTTTCTAGTTCTGGTGTTTATTTAATCACTTTAAAAAAATAATGGTTAAATACACTATTCTTAGTAAAATTCAAATGGTTTTCATAATGTTAGAATTTCCCTATGACAGATCTTTTAGCCAACAGTGGTAAAATGATACTGAAAATTCAAACCTGAAAGGAAATTTGGGTGATTTTTTGTTTGTTTGTTTCAACAGAACGAAAAAAAAAAGCAGAGAGGTATAAAAAGTCCATGCACTTAAGCACATAAATACATGAATTAAATTCCTTGTTTAATAACATATATGTTTCATCTAGTACAGTTAAAGTCATGTTTATTAAAAAAATCAAGCATAATATATTCAGTGAGGTTTCAGTTTTATAATTATGTCCTCAGGGATGTGTTATGAATTCTCTGGGAATTATAAGAACAATAGTCTGATGATTAATTCTGATATGAAGCCAAGTTTTGTTTGTGTCTTTTCCATAGATTTCCCTTTTCTGACAAACCTCTCACAAATCCTTCTATCTATTTCAGTACTCTATCTAAAAATGATAAAAATGTTATTTTGACATAGCTGGTTTTGTTTTTTAATTTGCAGGGCCATACCAAGGGTGTTTTTGCATTCGAATTATGACAGATTTCTCTCCTAATGATTAGTCTGTAATGGTAAGACACATTTTCATACGAAAGAATGGGTTTAAGGTTTACTTGCCTCCCTCACTATGTCCAAATTCAAGAAAAAATATCCAGGAGTTACCAGTTGGTAAATATGGAGTTACTTAGTTTCATAGTTCTACATTCCAGCATTTTTCTAGTTCTCTCCCTTTTACCTTGCCGTTATTTACTTGTACATACATCAAAATTATGTAAAGAGTCACTATACAGATTTTAAATTTTATGCTTGCAGTTATCTACAATGCTGTAATGATCAGACAATATATTTAAAACTTCTTGATGGCTGAAACTCCTTTTTATGAACAAAATACAAATGTCAGTAATAGGAGTTTTGTCTGTCTCAAGAAGTGTAATTCAGCCTCACACTTCTGATTTAAAACAAAAGAAGTACCTTTTTATAATTAATAAGAATTTATTTTCAAAGTATATCCTTATTTCAAAAACTAAGTCTAATTCTGATTTCACTTTCCTCTTCTGGGGGTGGGTGGGTGTACAACCCTAATGACCAGCGCATGTTTCAAATGAAAACTATGCCCAAGCCAGCTTCAGCTCTGTGCCGATATCTGTGTACAGACCTTAAAGGATTGAACTTCCAGTGGCCACTTAGTAAGTAGGGTTGGTGGAGTGGAGACAACAACAGCAGAGGGAGACAGCATGCAGTGGTGAGCAGCCCTTTCTCTTTTAGTGGAGAATTCCTGGAGGCAAAAGCATGTAGACCTAGGTGAAAACAAAAATCAGCTCTTTCTGGACCTTCTCAGCTGTTCCATGGAGGTAATTAATGACATTTAGTGATCATTGTCTGAACCACAGTGAGACGCTTCTGAGCATGCTGCTAGGATAAGGGTAGTATGTATAACTGAATAAAATGCCCCATGAAGAGCTGAAATAATTCTATATACTTGATTTTGTAGAAATATGGGAAGAAAGCAGACACTCAGAACCACAATACCTCACGAGGTATTTCAACACATCGCTGTTGAAAAGGCAGATCTAGTTCTCACAGTATCAAGTGCATCTTTGGACTAAAGTTTATAGATACAATTGTAGACACCAAAAAGTCCCTTGTCTCAAATAAGCAAATATTCTCTGTATTATTACAAATAACATGGTTACTCATAAAAAAAAAGAAACGGAACTCAGAGATAGAACTGAAGAAGAGAATCTCTTTTCCTGATTGCTGTTATTGTCCATGTTAAATTATTGTCCAGGACTAATTTTGCATGAGGATATTCTATATAGCTTCAGAGACATGTTTGATTAAAAGGTGATTGGTAAAGAAGAAACAACATTCTCAATTATTTTATTTGTTAAGATTTTGTTGCAACTGTAAGGACTGACTGCGGATACCACTTTTGGTATACCTATCATGCTTGAACACTAAAAATATGTCTGCATCTGCACTGTCACAAGTTCTTTTTTTCTCTTTCACACACACGCACATGCTGTTTACTAAAAGTTTGTACAGACTTTACACTCATAGTCTGTACCAGGAGCATTCCTGTCAGCTTGCTCTTTTGTCCTCTTTCATAAATCTTTGTTCTAAGTGAGTGTAGATAAGCCCTACATTAGGAACAAATCACTCCAGTCCCTCCCTAAGACTGCCAGCAGAACTGAGTCAAAGCAGGAGAACAAGAGGCTCTTCACTCTTGGACCACTTTCGAGAATCTGGCAATTAGTGCTATAGGCTGTGCCTCAAGTCTTGGTAGTTGACTTGCTTACATGAAAAGGCACTCTGTTTTTGATTTGTCATTGTCCTTTTTTTTTCCTGATGTAATGCCCATTCTTCTCTTTCTTAGAAAGAACTGGACGAGTCCATGAGTTTGCGACAGATGAATAAACCTCTATAATGGGAGAAGACGCACGGGATATGGGTGAAAGTGACATGCTCTTTAAGGTAAAGGAATGGAGGGAGTGACTGACAAAGGAAATTTGACTTAGCTCAACACAAAGAGGACCAGAGGATGGCCTTAAGTATCTAAGTTGATTAACTGGTTGTGGAAATGTTTCTGCCAGAGTTAATCAGAAAAGTGTGATTATCTTCCTGAATTAGCCAGACTAACACGAGGGGAGTTATACGTGGCTCAATCCAACATAGAACAGAAGAGCAGAAAAATGAACAAAATTAACTTTGAAGGGAGCAATAAGCTTGAGCTAGTTTCAAACTATGTATACCTTCCTGGCAATTAGGGATGCCCAGTGTCTTGAAAGTAGGAATATTATGAAGACGAGTAACGAGAATCGCATTTGTATTGTGTTTCAACTGTAGAGTGTAATTCCTGTATTCTGTGAATTGTAATTTGCACATTTATTGTGATTTCATCACCTTACAGTATCACTCTGCTAAATCAAAATTCCATATAACATCAAGTATCTACAAATAAGTAAATCTGGTACTAAATATTAAACCCTTCACGTGTGAAATATCTAGAAGAATCTTATAAGAGAGTATTGGAGCCTGATGGAGTTAAAAATGGTTATTCACTTCTTTTATACTAAGACTCAGAGTGTCTACTATTTGAGAATGAGTTTTTTGGCTTCAGTATACTTAATTCCACAGAGAACTATCGTTCTCCTTTTTGGTTAGATGCTACCATACTGAACTCTCTTTAGCTGGAATTAGCCTTAAAGTTGTGCATAGAAGACAGGTAGACCATTCTAAGTACTAAATGAATCACAGTCCTTCATTTGACGGCAACACTCTCAGGCATACTGTTAAAAATGTCAGATTTGGAAACCTTTCATTTGACATTTATCTGAAAAAACATAATGTTACTGTATATAAATGTCAAATGAGAATAAAGCTGTATTCTTATCTGTATAAATATCAAATGAATGGTTGTTTCCTCTGATATTTAAGGTTCTGAAAGAGTAGAGGTCAAGTGAGGCACCTCCCCTGATCGAGGGTAATGGGGCATATTGCAGAATTCTAAAGCAATAACTCTCACCTGTACCCTAGGATCAGTTGCCCTGAGGAGGGCAAGTTAGGGACTGAGGAACAAGGTCCTTCTATGGCAGCTGTGCTCTTAGCTAACACATTTACCTAATTCTTACCTCCTTCCCCAAATGACATAATTTGGAGAAGGGAAATGAACCCAGACCTTCCACTTTTCCAAGTGAGCACTCAAATCACTACATTATTACTTATTTTATAGGATGGCTCATTTTCACACTTGCTGAAATAGAATTGCAAAACACAGTTAAAATTAAGTATATTTGAATAGGGATGGTAGGGATATAAATGAAAACATCCAGATTGTGTATGCCCCTCAGACTAAAACCCATCTGCTTTTTCTCAGGTGTCAGAAGAACAGAATTACTATCCAAGTAAATTTTTTTGCTAGCCACTCCATACAGAACACTGACTGCATGTTGAGTAATCTAAAATTATTAAATTTTAAAAAATCTTAAAAAAACTTGAAAATTCATTCCTCAATATCTAAATAGATCTAAAAGTCAGTTTGTCCATGAATAACACCAAACAGCACTAGATCTCTCAGTTTGGGAACTAAAAGATTAACATATAGGTAATAAATAAAGCAAACAAATTCTTCCTCTAAAACATAAATGACTCTTAATTTTGGTATCCATTTGTAAGCATCCACAACATAAATACTTCCTATCCGTAGCCACAATAAAAAGTAAAAAAACAAATCAAAAGGATCGTTGTCTAGAAATCCATACAGTATTCCCATGTAAGGTCTTAAATACATTGGTGAAGCGCCTAACGACATTATAAATCTGGAAATGCTGAGATTCACAATGCCAAGCAGTGACTCCCTTATACACTGTAAGTGTAGGCTGCAAAATTTAAACATAGTAAGAAATGCTATTTTACAACACCTGTTTCAAGTACATTAGCATACTGTAACGATGGTCTGAAAAGAAAGTAGAATTTAGGAAAAGGGCAGATATATAATTTAATTTCTACTGGAAAAAAAAGTAAATAAAAATTCTTTACAAACCCTTCGTCGGCTACCTGGCAGGTAAAACACAGTATGCTCCCCCCACCCAACAAAAAGAACCCAAACCAAAATAACAACAACAACAAAAAATCCAAACAAATAAAACCAGAACAAAACAAAACAAAACATAAAACCAAAGAAAAACAAAACAAAAATCCCAGACTTCAAAAAGATGTCCAAGATAGAAAGCTAACATTCCAGCGGAGCATCTGTTCTGTAACCTGTGTAGCAGTCATTTCATCTATCCATATTAATATCCCAGAAGAATGCTTCAAATGTGAAAAGTCCTCCACAGGCAGTTCCTTAGCAAGCAGAGATTTAGAGCCAGGAACAACCACCTCAGGCTTTTCCTTTCTGTCTGATATTCTTTGCCATTCACTCATTAGAAGCAGGATTCCCATTATATATTGCTAGGACTTCATTATCATTAAGAATGATACCTGTCTTGGAGTCTAAAACACATGTCTAGGTCTCGTGTCTGGAGGACCCTGAGCTTCAGCAGGGCTCTCCCTGTAGCCTGCTGGCAGCCAGCTACATCTGCGCTCTAGGTTGTGCCAGGAGGCTGGCCTTGAGGATCTCTGCTCAGGCAACTACCGGTCCCTAGGATAACCTGGGCATTAATCTAAGTGAGGAATTCCATGATGTGATAGAGAATCTAAAATTCAGTTTTGTAATGCTGCCTAGAGATACTCAAATCTGATTGCAATTTCTTTTCTTGATGCCTTATATAAAATAATTATTCTCTTTCCTAATTCGATTGAAATTCTAATCCTGCACAGGAAGCGAGTTTAGACTGGATTCATATACTCAGTGCATATCTTATGTTATTCTTTTCAAGTAAGCAGTGAGTAAGGATGACATAGAAACGCCTAGACATGGCTTGAATCTCTTCTTCCCCGTAATATATATAGTCAACTCAACTTCTTTCTCTATTCAATTCTGCAAACATAGGAAGATGTGTGAAATGAACAAAGTATGTGTATGTAAGCGTGATGGGTAAAGAGTGTTGATGTTGAACCTGAAATGAAACTAAGGAAAGCATATGATGTGTGAAACATATGGCAATGCATATGTATGAAGTTTGGATCAGGATATGCATCACAAAATAGTAATAGGTTTTTATTCTGGGAGAAGAGAGTGATAAAGCAAAGGGGAATAAGAACCTCACACTAAAAACAAGAGAAGCTGGAATCTCCTTCCTCTTTGCTATTTGGCATTTCCTCTAGAGAGAAGCGGAGGAAGTATTTAAATATTTTATAACCTTCATTATTGGAACATACATCTCTTTATTACATTTTTGGAAGCATGTGTTCTATTTGAAATCAGTATGGATGTATAAATATTTTTAGGAGATGAATATTCTCTGTATGTAGGTGGAGAAGAACATCGAATTAGTGAGATCTTGATTTCATGAGTAACAGAGCAGCTGGTATTATCCCTCTTTTCCCTCTGCCTCCGTGGCCAAGGGAAAACACCTCTTATCCTCAACTTTGATTCCCAAAATAAAATTAGAAATGGTTTTGGCTTCCCTCTTTCCATCTGTTTCGCCAGGTAATATTAAAATTGCATCTGCCATGTTTGCAATTCTTTTACCAGGTCATTGTGGGAGCGTAGGAAAAATGAAAAAAGAATAGCATGGAGCTATCACAGAGGTAGAAAATTATTTTAATCTGCTTCGCATCTTAAGGGTCTGTCTGATTTCTTCTCAAATAGATTTAGTCATGGAGACTCAAAACCATTATCTAATCTTCTCTATACCTTTTACACATAAACATGCAAGTTGAGATGCTTTTCAGGAGGACCAGCTCCTCTTTATCTGACATGCGAAGCATAGACCACACAATCTTCAAGATTAGGTACAACTGCCAATCTATGGCATTTGATTGCCCTTTGGTCTTCTTCTGTATTTATACAGTGCTGATGGAAATGAAAATGTCCACTGGTGTTGACAAAAAAAAGAGTATTATGGTCCCTGGTTCTGGTAAGATAGCTACTTAAGGTCATTATTTGAAAAGGCTTCAAAAACTTCTTTTCTGTTCTCTATACAAAGATGCAGTAGCAGAGCAACAAGCAGCAGTAGTTTATCAAGCTGAAACTTTGAAAACTTTAAATCTCTTCTACTATTTCATAAATCTATTTGTAGGCATTCATCAAAGTTCAAACTTCATATGGCTCAGAGGCCTATTATGTTTCCCTTCCCTGTGTGCTGTCTTCGTGACTGCATAGCTTTTTTGCTTATATTAAATTAACTGAATTTGGTGGAACAGCAATGAACTGTTGCACATGAAAATCTGGCCCAATATCTTCTCGAAGAAACCACTACAGAAACATAACAACTTCAACTTTTCAGAAAAATGTGAGCTTTTTCTCTCATTGTTACTCATGGGTAAAAAAAGGAGATTTTTTTTTAAATCTCACTGGAAGAAAAATTGCAGTGATTTGTAAAAAGTTTGATACAGGACAAAACTGAAAGTAGAATACAATCAAGTAGTAAAAAGAAGATCATCACAGTATTATGTTCAGCAGACTAAATTTACTAGATGACTATGACTACTAGAGTGAAATACACTTAATCAGTTAAAACTGATCATGGTTGACCTGTAGTGCATTTTATAATTGCTTGTGTTATCACATGATTCAAAAAATTTGGATTTTCTTCTGCAGATTAACTCAACATAGTTCAGGCCTTTAGAGATAGCCATGAAATCCTCGATACTTCATTCTAAATCAGCCAAATATATTTATCAGGTAATTTGACAGACCAGAAACTATTTTTCTCTTTTCTTACTCATTTGCCATCAAAGCTTTAACATTAAATATAAACATAAATGAAAATTAAACCGGATTCAACCATTGCAAAAATGTGTAAAATGAAATTTTTGGTTTACTCATCTAGTTTGTTTTTAGCAAGATATTGACCAGCTTCATTCAGAAGAATTAAACTCAGTTTTGACCAGCCTGTATGCTTTGGAGTTCTGATGCGATTTTTGCTTTGGTTGCTTATAAAGAGTGGGGCAATATACAAATTTTAAATCTAGAATAATATTTGGAATTTTGAATGATGCTATATTCACTGCTCTTTTAATTACATGGTTGGATAACAGCCATGGCAATCTGCAAATAGTGAACTGCTTTAATAGGTGCTCTGAAGTCTCTAACACTTATACGCGTGTGCCTGTTTTCAGTTAACAAACTATAAAACTTGAAGGATTCAGATTACATAATCATTTCACACTTGCTTTACTGTTCTTAGTACTTACTATGCAAATATATAGTCTCCACTTTTTATGGAGTGACTATTCAGACTGTGTCCTCTTTCCTTTATTTCTTCTCACAGGTGAAAAACAACAACCAAAAACCCAGCTACAACACATAACTAACAAACCTTGTACAATTTCCATTTGTTTGCATGATGGTTCACTTTGCCAAGTGAATTATTCACATTTGTAATCTTTAAACATCTGGAGGTAAGGAACATGTCTTTTCCTATATTTGTACAGCTCCCAGCACAAGAGCAGTTAGACACTGATTAAGGCTTAATGTCATATAATATCATTGTCATCTACACTAAACAAATACATTTACTTGAAACTAAGCATATTGAATGAACATTTCATAAATTCCTGCCTTTTATTTCACTAGTAACAAGCATGTTAAAAAAAACCCCATTGGTATATATCTGGATGATCCTATTATTTTTAGTGGAGTTAATCCAAACAGATATAGACATTATAACTGAGAACAAAGAAGTCCAGAATCCACGGGGAAAACAATAGAATAAATGTGGTTTAGATAAATATATTTATTTTGTCTAGGTTATAAAACAGGCTCGAGACAATTCTCTAGAATGTGAAGCTCACTGATAATCCTGTACCACAATTTACTTCAATTTTAGAATAGTTATTTACTGCCTTTCTGCAGATGCATATGTTAATTAAATTCATTTTGATGACTGTATTATTTATAAACCCACAGTATTAAAAGGTCACAAACTGCAAAGTCTTAATATCTTGAGATTTTATTTCCAAACAATTTATCAGATTTGGCTACAAGACAGAACTGGCTGCTTGTGGGAGAAGTGTCACTTTCTGGTCATTTGAATCCAATTATGAAAGACACACACACGCAGAACATTCCAAAATAGCATCGCTGTCACTATGACTGCACGTCACTTTTGTCTCCGTATAGTTGGTTTTAGAAGCATTACACAGAATGAATTGAATCTACGCTTTATTTCTTTTTTCTATTCTTTTTTTTAAGGCAACCTAGGCATTTCCTGATAGAGTTGAGGTGGAGTAGTAAGTAGAGATTTTCCTGTGTCCCACAGACACATAAAGTCATTTGGTTCATATGTGGGTGGTCTTTGACTTATTCATCTAGCTCTGTTATAGACTCTCTAGCACATCCAACCCAATTAGATAGATGTACAGTATGGTCTTTACAAAATATCATTCAGCCATGTATCCTGCAACAAGTCATCTTCAGGGCATTGATTTATTTCTCATTGCCCTACCAATTTAATGACCTTATGATTTATACCGATTATGGAAGTCTCTCCTTGGCAAGCAAAGTAATTACCCATCAATCTTAAAATCTTTAAGAGAAGAAAATGTTTATTTTCTGTCTGCATAATAAGTTTTATGTCATTTTTAATGTCATGACTCCCACATGCACTGAAGATATATGTGGCGACTTCTAACGTCTCACGGAATGTCAATGGGAAATGCAATTTGACAACAGGGTTATCCTCGATTGTGTGAATACTTGGCATTATATACTTGGCATTATATAATGATGATGGTTAAGTCCTCTGCTTGCGTGCATTATCCTAGGGTAAAACAATGGACAAATTCTTTAGTCTAGTCATAGAATCACTAGGTTGGAAGAGACTCTGAGATCACCGAGTCCAACCGTGCCTGTCTCCCCACTAAACCCTGTCCCTAAGAAACTCATCTATCCGTCTTTTAAACACCTCCAGGGATGGTGACTCCACCACCTCCCTGGGCAGCTGTGCCAATGCCTGACCACTCTTTCACTAAAGAAATTCTTCCTAATGTCCAGTCTAAACATCCCCTGGTGCAACTTGCAGTCATTTCCTCTCATCCTATCGCTTGTCACTTGTGAGAGGAGCCCAGCACCCACCCCGTCATAACCTCGTTTCAGGCAGGTGTAGTCACGAGGCCTTAAAGAACATTCTTAGTGAGATAAATAGATTATAGGCAATTTAATTCTCAATTGCACAAATAGAGGTTGAGAAGCAACATGATGGATCACACCTTAGCAAAAAAAGGGTAAAGCACATGACCTCTCACTGCCTTCTCTGCAACTTTGTTTCTATAATATTTTGATTTAGAGTAAGGATACCATCACTGTGTGCGAGTTTATTTTGAAAGGAAATAGGTTTTATTTGCGTGTGAATCAGAAAAATCTAAGTTGCATTGCATTGTTTGACAGACTAAACTGCTTTATGTAATCTTTTGGAAAGCTTTTATTATTATTGATTTTTTTTTTTTTCATTTTTTAAATTGTAGAACTCACAAACTTAAAGGTTCTTAAAACCCGAACACCAAGGAGAGGCTAACATCCAAGGAAACCTATTTTTATGAATGTGTCAGTGAGTTACCCAAACTTGTCTCCTTCTGAGTCTTGCTCCTCAAAGGTTGATCACGTGGTAGGTCCAATCACTGCTGATGCCACCTTACTGTTCACTTTCATCTTTTTCACTATTTCCTCCCAGTGTTTGCAGATTAATTGATTGTATCCTGTATTAATAACCTTTACATTTTAAGACCCATAGCAGAGCAGCTATGTAAGATGATGAAGTCCCTTCCACAGTTTTGAGTTTGATGCAAAGATTGACTACTTGCAAGTGTTGCATGGATGGAAGTGAGGGTTCAGGTTGGCTACAGAAATTAAGATAGTGAGGTTCTAACGTGTCCAACACACAGTATCAGTGATACAGGCAAGATACTAGAATTATTCCTATCTCTACATTCAAGTTATTGGAAATGATAGAAGAAAACTTCCACTGCTCAGGAGCAGTATATGTCAAGAGAATTTAGATTTTACTGCTAAGCCTCTGCATTTTATCCATGAAAAATGCCCATTAATTGGCCATGGATATGGTTTTCCTATGATTAGGGACTTACTTTATTTCTGAATACTTCATTTCTTACTGTAACGGCTGAAAACTAAGATCCATCAGAAATAAAAATTGCACAGAGAACAAGAGAATGTAAAATTTTTAAAAAGAGGAAATGTCACCTTCTACAACTCGGGTGATATTGCCAACTCAGTGCAAGAAAGGCTGATTTAACTTTTTACATTTGACTTCTTGTGTTGAAGTGAAGAAATAAAATCTAGACAGGCAACAAATACTCTTTCCCCCTGAAATGTGCAATTACCTGTTTTTCTTAAAGTTAATGTCACCAGGTATGACATGTCACATATACGTTTTAAACCCTGAACAGGAAAATCTTCATGTTATCTTAATGCAAGATTAACTGTCGTTTGACTGGCCTGGTACAGAGAAGATACACGAGTGTGTCCTATCACACCTTTCATCATAAACAAAATCTTCTTTTTCTTCCCAAAAGTTTAAAGATAGTGCATTTTTTTCTTTTTCTAAAAAAAAAAAATAAATAAATAGGAATGAGAGCAACCCACAATTTCAAATTAAAATTATTTCTTCCCATATAAAATCATTTTGATGGTGGAGAAAACCAACCTTGAATGCTTTTTCTCACTTTCTCAACATTATCAATTCCAAATGCCTAAGCAACTCCAATACCAAGTGGAGTGAATGGATTTATATCCACACTACTTAGGAGTAGCCACTTTTGGAGAAGATTGTCCACGGTATCTTTGGATCTCACTGTCTTCTGGTCCCCTTATGGAGCACCATTGCCCTAATACATAATTATTATTGTACACTTTCAAAATTTCAAAGACTGTATAATAATGCTTAGGCTTCATTGCAGCCTGTGAGAGATTTTGATTTTATAGCACAAAACCGAGGTGACAGAAACGATCGAAGTAGTGGCATGAGAGTGCATTTGAGGGTGCTAAACATTCTGAGATAGTTTTTTAAAAGACTATGTAGGTAGAGGAAGCTATATTTGATGCACTGATTTGATTCATCCTGCTTTTTGGGAGCACTCCAATTCCAGCTTGGGAACAGTCCAAAGTAAATCAAGGAACTGAGGGGATGATCAGGGATCCAATGCTTGAGCCTGCTTCCTCGCCATCGTTAGCAGTTTAGATATGCCCTGTGTAACAGGATCTAAACCACAAATATCACATAACTCAATTCAGCAATTTTTACTTCTTATTTATATCCTCAGCATATACTGTGAAACAATATCTAGCTCCAAGAAAAAATTGCAGTATTAAGAGCAACAGCTTTGAATCAAGCCCAAAGAAAGCATAGAAATAGATACTACAAGACGGCAATGAATGGGGACTGAAACACAAAAATAGGAGCATTGCCAATCAGTTCCAATTTTATGAAATTAAATGTCATCAAACAATCGATGTAGAAATTTTGAGCAGATTAGTTTTTTCTTCTTGTAAAATGTCTAGATATTAAGCATTTCATTTAGCATTGAGGAATACTCATAGCTATGGCAAAATCAATATAAAACAAAGAATGCTGACAGATTGCAAGCCACAGTGTTAATGGGGAACCTTATTAATTGGAGATTTTCCAGTGGAGTTGGATGACTTCATTTCGATATTTGTCTCATTGGCTAGTGTAAAATTGAAAACTTCCATGGCTGTTTAACAAACTTGCATTTTAACACAACTAAATGCAAGCTGATGCATGCAGGAGCTACTATTGTGCATCCCATTCACAGAATGCACGCAGGTGTCTTTCAAGATGTTAGTCTGGAAGACTGGTCTGATCCTGAACACTTATCATGGAAGCAGCAAGTAAGCAAAGGTATTCTGTCATGATACTGTAGAAAGAGCATTTTAATAGCAACATCTGTCATAGGTCTGTGAAAATACCTGCTAAATAGACTGAAAGTAGCTGGGAATTACCCATTTTTGCATGCCAGATAGCACGGTCATCTTGAAAATAAAAAAGTATATTATGCAAAGATTTGATTCTGAAATAAATTTTTTTTTTGACATTCCAATTAGTTTTTACTCTTTTTAAATAAATTCAGGTACATTTTATAACAAAACACAAGGTTATTATGTTTAGAATATATACAAACTATTTTAAACACATATTTTTATATTTTTTGGATCAGATTGTTTGTGGAAAATTATGTGTTTGCAAGTATTTTTTAACAATGTGAAAAGCAGTTATTTTCCAACTATTTTAATAAATCTTTAACAATCAGTATATTCTAATATGAGACTTAAAATAATAATATATCTCTTAAGTTTGCGGTTAGTGCATTATCAGAGTTTGAGGGGTTAGGTTGTATCTCTAATTTTGAATTTCCATACCCTACAAATTTATACAATTTCATAGACACAGTTTATCTTGTATGTACTATATATATAATCTACAAAATTTACAATATTGGTCTAATTATTTTTTCATTAATTATCAATATGCCTTCTAAACCTGAATTCCAGCTTTAATAAATACTCTATCTTTTTTGAAATACGTGAATATAATGCAATTTACAGCATCCTGACATAGCTATTTCTGTATACATTTCTGCATTTGTAATCCTCCTTCAAAAATTATTTCCTATACCGCAGATAAATTCCGCTGAATATTTCTGAGTTCCTGATTTTAGGTAACTTTCTCCAAAAGACAAGCACATAACTGTATTTGCAAAGACTATCCAGTCTGCTTATCTTTCCCACTTACCTTCCTACCTAACTGTCCCATTGTAGGTATTTCTAGGGACTCATCACTTGATATGTAGAAGCATCTACTTGAAAACAGAATTCTCTTTTAGGACATTGAATTTTACTATAAAACAAGTCTTTGCCCTGTAGGATTTTTTCCACTTTCTCTGTGATTCACTCAGACCTCCTGTATAGCATATAGACATATGCAGATTCCCTCACCCTTTATCACAGCAGTACATCATTCCCTGAGTATACAAGGCTTAAAAATGGATTGGTTTTGTAGATGCACCAAAGAGAGAAAGGAAAACACAATGGAATTTTAAAACATGCTTGAGATCTGCACAATGATTCACCAGTTATTTTTATACTGGAAACAGAATTGATCTGAAAGTTAAGTATGTCTCATAGATCACAGGTACGTGTTCTTTGCAAACATTTATGAGCACAGGAGAATAGGACAAAAACATACTGACATCTTAATTCAGTATTTCCCCCATCCTTCATCTTTGCATTTTGTAGCATACAATCAAGAAGAATAGAGCCGACAAGAAAACTAGAACAACTGTGCCATGTTTTTCCTGTAGATGTTGGTTTTAGTTTTGAGTGTGGGTTTCTTTAATACTAATAACATTCCTACTATTGACTGCTTCAAACTATTTTATCATGAAAAATATAAGAAGGTTTTGTTATGCTGGAAATGTCAGGGCCTTTGGGAAGAAAACATGGTAAACAGATGTTTGTTGTTTAAGGTTACAATGTAATTAAACCAATGGGACTAATATTACTTATATGTTATTACGTAAGAAGCAGCTGTTCCTCCCACCTCCAGCTTCACTGATTGGATCACGTGTATTTTCCACCCCCATAACAGTATTCCTGTCAGTCTTAAGTTTTCTCTTTCTAGTAAACTGGAAAGCAATGTTAACATAAATTTAAAGGAACCATCCTCAAGCCTTTAAAGAAAGAAGAGGTTGCTAAAGTCATTGTTATTCTTTACACTTCTAAACAATATTAGGAATTTGGCTACCTTCCACTAGTTTTGCCTGATCAGAAGTTTAGCCCTTCTTACAATTAGAACAAAAACACAATTGTGCATATCAGGTTCGTGTTATTTTAGAGGAATCCATATTAATTCCTTGAGAAAGTGAAACATAACACTGGTAGAATCCAAGCTAAGTCAGAGGTTAAAAATTCATCAAAATTTATCAGGAGGAAATATAGAGTAACGTCTTATCTTGAGCAGGACTGGAGAAAATAGAGCATTTATATAGATGCCAGTAGCATCAGGAAATGGTAGTGGCCTATTTCTGTTTATGCTTCTAGGACAAGGCTAGCTTGAGGATCATAAAAACACACGTACTGTACACAATTTAGCATTTGCCAGCTACAGTTTCATAACTTTCATAATCACCAAAATGTGATAAATGTCAATCGCGCACTATAAGGGATTTATATTTTCTCTATAATTTTCTTTCTCTGTGAGTTTCAGAACTTATTTACACAGGGATATTAATGTGGGGTAAGCTATAGTAGAATGGTCAAACAGGCTGCTTGATTAATATATCATTCTTAGATGATATCATGATGCAAAAAGTTTAAGCAACGCCTTAGTTTACCGAGGAGTTAGAGTATTGTTGCTGACTTGTAACAAAATTTGTTCTTAGGTTTCTGTGAATCGGTTTGCCTTCGTAAAGTATTCCAAATACTATCCTACAGTTAAAAAATAAAAAATAGGTTGTCTCCTTATCCGTTAAGCAGCTAACATTGTTTAGTTGCAGTGAAATTCTTGATCTGTGTTAAATCCTAGTATAAATGCTGTTTAACCTCTATACAGGCCCCTAGAGAGGCTTATTACTTGAGATAAACGAATATTTTTATCACCGTAAAACTTCAAACATGTAGTGAGATGAGTCCTTCGGCTTGAGTTTAAAAATGAGTTGGATAAAAGTTGTGTATCTTTGTGTTCTTCACTGTTTTGTAGACAACTGTTGTACCCCATCTTGAGGTCCAACGTTTTCTGTTTCTCTGCGTATAGAATATTTTATGGGTTTTTGTATTTTTACTGTTAAGATCTGAAAATACCCTACTTCTCTTCTTGTACCTCAGCATCATTATAGACTCATGTTTGAAGGTGTCTCCGCAGGTAAGTAGCTAAATACTCTGTCCTAAAAATTGTACTGTGATGAATTTATCTATGAGTTTAGAAATCTTAGATTAAAAATTAATTGAGTGTATGTAAACATTTTCTACAAAGACAATAATAAAATGCATGAAAACCAACTGTTTTAATTGTTTGCTGTTTTAATAGTGCAAAATCTCCTAACCAAAAAAGTTCGGTATTATATTTTAGTATCTATATAGTCAGTTTTCAGCAGTGAAGGAAAATAATTTACAGTAGTTGACACTATTCAACATATTTCAAAGCAAGTGAAAGCTTTCTCTCTTTTTGGTGATTGAGTTTTGTAAATGGCTAAGGAGAGTTTCATGCATTTACATTACTATAATGTAAGATTTCAAATAATCTAAATTTTCCCCAAGAGTCAAACAAAACCTGGACGTGCAGATGTCAGATTATAATCATTTACAAACAGCATTGCTTATGTTAAAACTAAATGCTTTGATATACACAGTTGGGACTAAGCGTATGTGTGTGAATATTAAAAGACAAATCACAAGAATTTTAAACATCATTATTCCACTTATAGAGTGCTATCACTTGGCATGACATTAGCAGGCAAAAGATTTGAATCACCTGATTCCCAATTCTAAAATATATTTAGGCATTGTTGTGGCTTTGACTTTTACAATTTGATCCGTGACTCTCAAAGACATTAAAACTGAATTTCTGTGAAATTCAGCTTTTGCGAAGGAAATTTCAGCTTGGTTTTTTTATTTCCGAAAATGGATTTTAAATAATTGATAACATTTTGACAAAGATATCTACCTAATAGGAAGTGGTATGGACTCTAATATTCTCCTGGACCTTTTCTGTGCAGTTTTGAAGGAGGTAACATTTCTACTACCTTGCTACCAACTTAACTCATCAACTTACAAAGATGTGTGAAATTAGAGCCCCCTTTTAACTTGGTCATACAACTGGCCTATAGAATATGAATTTCACTTTCCAAGGCCAATCACATTTTCTTATTAATATTGATCATCCTTTTAAGCATATGAGCTAGGCCTCTCTGAAAGGGCTTAATTTTTCATCTCCCTGATGAATTTGGAGCACATAAGTAAAAATGTTTTAACAGAGATGCCATTTTTTCTGTAAAGTGAAGAGATGACACAATTATTAAAGCGGAGTGATGATACCTGGGACTGGAAATTAGGAAGAGGTTTGTAATCATCAGGGTTTCTGGAACAGTTTTCAGTAAAAGCCCTGGGGACAGAAAATGCCTAATGATGTGGATGTTTGAACAACAGACTGTATTTTATATCTGTCGGCTGCATTAGGGGACTGGGTGCAGGGATCTCTCAGAAATTACTTCATTTCCTGCTATAGAGAGAAACTTGGAACTAGGACTGGTTACTCACTTAAAAAGAGAGCCAAGGAAAAATCAGAAGAATTTAATTAATTCAAGTATAATGTATACTTACTATTCTTATAGGTTTGATATTCATAATTTGAAGTATAAACATAAAATATATAAAGAATCATATCAAAAGTGAGAAAGTAAAACTATCAAGTACAGTCAAAAATTCCTTGATCACAGCTGATGATAGAAAGAACTTTCTTTTTTGGTATAAGAAGCATACTCATTTGATTTTTTCTGATTTATACTTTTATATTACTGTCTTTCACCACAGAATCTAAATGGCTGGATAAGAAGGGACTTTCGAGTCAATGAATGAAGTGCAAGCCAGGTACAATGAATTTCATCATCCTCCACAGGCAAGTGGGGGCAAAATAATGGTCTTGAGCTTTTTAGAAAGTTTTTTAAGTAGCATTGAATGTACAAATATCAGAGACAGAAGCAAAGGGGCACGTTTGTCTTCGCTTTCTGAACATCACCTGTGCTGAGAAAGTTGTGGAGTTTCAGTAACTTTAAGGCTGTGTTTGAGTTACATACACGAAGTGTGAAGTAATTCTTTACTCAGGGGAAAACTCCTATATCCGAAAACATTACTCTCTGTGCTGAATGTGGGGTAATGGAATAACAAGGGAATTCAGAACCTGGTACTCAGAATATACATTTTTGGAAGAAACTGCAGATAGTTTATATGTAAATGCTTTGAATTTGTAAGTACAGTCTGTTCTTTCAACTCATTAGTTTATGCTCTGCCAAACTGCCAATTATAATATTCCAAAACATATAATCTTAAGCAAATTGTAGAGAACAGTGACATTCATAACAATAGATTAATGCCAAATATTTCAGTGTCATCTGAAGCATATCTGCAATTTAGCTTGAAGGAAGTAATCTCACAAAAGATTTGGGGTTATCCATTTTGGCTACTATGATTTTTAATTTAGTTTAATTTTTAGTTTGTATTAATTTTAAAATCATAGACCAGGGTATTTCCAATGGAAATGTCACGCTATAGGAAATTCGTGCTGGAATTCCATTCAGGGCACTCCAATTTTGTCATCAGCCTGAGGCACTTAAAACACGATTTGCAAAGATGCTGAGGGCCCTTGATTTCCTGTGGTTTCAGTGAAAGTATCAGGTTTCTGCATTTCTTTTGTACCTTCTTCAGATCAATGAGAAGCTGAGTAGGTACCTTCATATTTCATTAAAGTAAAAGAGAAAATACACCACAGCATTTGAATCTGGACTCTAAAAACCATAGAACTCTAAGCCTATCTCTCATCAGACTGCAAAACATTCAGTGATCTCCGTATTAATATAGCTACTGAGTTTTGAATTTTGATTTTGTTCAAAATAAAGGACATGTAATGGCAGCTTTGCAAGCTAACACAAACATATATAATTTTGGTTCATGAAAAACATTCCTTTGTAACAGAGCATGCTATAGTGCTTCATTACCAGAATTGACAAGAATTTGCTCTACTGGTACTTTGTAAGCGTTTTTATCAACCTGTTTATGTGCATGCATGTATAGAGGCTTACAATCCTACCAAAACACAATCAAACTACCTCAGCTGCACAATTCCTCTCAAGTGAATAAAGCTTTGTTATTTATACTTGCTACAGATCCAGCCTAAATATTTTTGCTAGTAAAGCTGGATGTAATGCCCATTGAAGTCAGTGAGCTGAAAATACCAAGAATGCTTAGTGCAAACTATAAAGAGGGAAGAAAAGGATATTTTTCTTTCCAGGCATCAGAAAAATACTAGATGAGAGATATTCCCAGTTGTGCAAAAAGGATTGGAGAAGTTTCTTTTACCCACACCACTGAATCACCCTTATGTCAGGCTCCATCTGTAGAATCCTTACTCATGTAAATAATACAGGGCTTCATGTTTTCTTTAGTGATTTTGAAACACTTGCATCTCTCTTGAAAGCAGCAGAAGAAAAGATAATCTCAGGAACTTGTTTCTACCAAAGAGGTGCCAACAGATTTTTCTCTGTTTCTACAAAAGTGTGTTTTTTCTAAACTGCTGGAAAGGGGCAGAAATAGGAGAACTGTTTTTAAATGAAAGAAAATGTAAGGTTCTAATAAGATGACATGGATTTCAGACTTATCTTTATCAGAAAATTGAATGTATAGTATTGAACATTTCCTCTGAAATCAGTATAACAAAAAATTTAAAGTCACGATTCCCTTAAGAACATTGGACATCTAGAGATTTGACAAATTTATGATATTTTAAGTGCCATAAATCAGACCATACTATAAAAATTGTATATTGTAAATAACTGTTTCTAAGTTAATAAACTTATTGGAATAATGGATATGTTTTTCATAAAAATTTCTCACATTGGAAGCAAGGCATCTGACTGCTCATTTGTGCAGGGAGATACAAATCATAATAGGGAGTAAGTGATGTAAGATAATCAAGTAAGGAAGTAAGAGTTATTGAAGTATAGAAAATCCTACACCGTGTGAAATATTTGTGTTGCAGTTATTTCACATTCATGCCATCAAAAAGCAGGAGCAGTCAGTGTATATATCCAGACTATGGCATGTGAAATGACAGAAGTAAGGGAAAGGCACAAACAAAAACTCTAACAGTGATGGTTGTGATGGATAGGGAACATTTTGAGATCCTTTAGCCAGTTCGAGGAAGAAGTAGATAGTGCCGTTGGGTATTACATAAGCTCCTCAAGTCTAGCAGTGCAATATCAATACAATTTACCAGAGCACATGTACTTTCATCCCAGTTCATTCAATCCAAAAGCTTTACCAAGGAGTAGAATGGTTTTTCAGAAAAAATAAAAGATTCAAGACAGGATAAATCTTTTGCTTAACATACTATCATATAGCTGTTTCTGTTTTAAGTTTGTCAATAGTTGGTGACAACAAATGAACATATTTATTAATAATACTGAGCTATTTTTTTTATGACCTCAAAGTTGGTGAGAATTTCACTGAACATTAGCCAATTATGCCTTGAACTAGTCCTGTAAAATACTACTAGTAAGTCTCTACACAAGGGAAGACCATAACATAATCTTAAATATAAGACATTTCTGCAAGTTCTCTGGGAGATCTAAAAATAATAAATCTACGTAAGAATTTATTTTTATTGGTGATTGGCTATTTTAAAAAAAAAATAGGTTACATATGATGAAACAAATCAGGTTCTTTGCTTGGCATATGGATTTAGATTTCCACTTCATTTAAATTCTGATCAATTTTTACGTTCCTGTTTATTCTAAATCTAACCAAAGACTTGCTTCTAGAATATACATCACACAAATCGTCTCCTCACAGTCTCTACAGTACATAAAGGAGGAATTATACAGGAAATTACATAGGAAAAGATGAAAGATGGAAGAACAGGTTACTGGAAAACCAAAGCACAAAAAATAAAAGACCAGACTTTGTCAAATTAAAAGACATCGAAATTTCTGAATGTATTGAAGCAAGTTATTTTCAGACTATGAAAAAAATGTTTGTCCTGATTTCAAAGTGTAAAGAGAGCAGCAGCCTGCAAGGATATACAAATGGCAATCCTATAGAATGCAAAATGGGTCACGAAAAATGGGAGAGATTGGATTTGTATAAAGTCACTGATTCCATTAGCATTCCTCCCATCTCTCACAATTTGCAGCAGACAGGGAAGTGGAAAATGTAGTTACATGGCAGCTCTTAACTATTGAGCTGCACAGCCCAAGCAATCCCTGTTAAGTAATACTATATGAGTATTTCTAAAGAACAATTTAATAGGTACTGTATCTGCAAGAAGAAATATGGTGTTTTATAAACCTCCAGCCCTACATGGTCCTGGAGCAAGACATGAAATCCAGATTCCATATATTGAATTTTACATGGCAGAAAGTCTCTCTCTGTCTGGATAGAGGAAGGTTAAACCAGCTGCTTCACAATATCTTACAAATCAGGAAAATCTCAGGTTATTCACAGATAGTGTACTAATTTTTTGTATGAGTTTGAGAAAGTTATCCTTTCTATACTGCAGGTTCCCACCATTTAGACAGAAACAATAACTCTCTTACTTCACAGATCTGCAGACGAAGAATCACAATGTTGCGATGATGAGAAGCTTATGTGCATTCAAGATAGATGCTAATCTGAATGTCTTTGAATATATGAATTTATAACCCTCAAGGAGTTCCACGTGTGAAAGTCTTGGGGAACTGAAATAGTTGATTATTTAATTTAAGAAAGCTATTTTGGGCATGTGTTATCCTTATGAAACAAATATTTGGTGACCAAACTACCACTAAATGGTCTATTTTACATGGTTTTTTTCTGTTGAGTGTTTGTTATTATTATCCAGTTGCAAAATTAATGATCTGTAGAAACAGTAAACAATACAATGGAAATTGTGACCCAAGACATTGGTAACAGAGAAACAAAAATTTTCCATAACAACCATTATCAAATGCTAAAGAAATTGGATAGAGGGAAGAATCTAACCTTAGCAGGTGTTCCACTTCTGCATGCAACAGAAATAACAGGAATAAAACTAAGTGTATATCTAAAAGTGTGTAGTGCTGATAAAGGTGGACCAATGACTACGAAGTATTTTTTCTGACTTTTGCAACATGGTTTTAAACGTTAATCTCTTCAAGACGAAACACAACTTTATTAAAAATATCACATTAAACACAAAATATCTGACAAAATACACTGCCACATTTCATGTGCCACTCTTCACCCTTACCAATGTTTCCTGTCCTTGTGAGAAAATTTATTGTCCCACGAGTTGTGGAAAGCCAAAGCATTTAAGGAAATTAATTAATTTTTTTCATGTTAAATAACAAACCAGAAAACCCTGGAAGATTTTTTTTCTGACCCAGGTAATTCCATGTGCAGGAGTTTTGCTACAACCAATACTGTGCCACAGGGTCAGGAATAAGTGCTTAGGAAGAGAAACGTCTAAAACTGGTTGTCTGGCTTAAAAGAATAAAGAATCATATCTGGGAGTGCAGATAGGGAGGCTGTATTAAACAGAGATGTTGAAAAGGCACTGTGATACTCATGCACTAAGATGCTCACGCACTAATACAATCTATAAGTGGGTCTAAAATGCCAGCATAACTCATTCAACTGAAATTAGATAAAGAATTGTTGGCATGTCACAAAAATACTGGAGGGAAAAAAGAAAAAGTTCTTTCATAATGTCACCACTGAACATCTAGTATGCAACTTAAAATCCCTTTTTTATGTAGAGAAGTAAATAAACAGAAGAATAACCTTTGATTCTTAGAATTTATTTGCCTTGAACATCATTCAGAGTAAAGGTAAAGACTTTCTTCCCCTCCCCCTTTTTTTGCGTGAAAGGACCTCTGCAAAGTTATATTTATAGAAAAAAATAATGCACTATGGGAAAAAAAACCCTCTAGATATGTATGTATGGTAGATAAAGCAATGTGTGAACTGAAATTACACCAACAAAATTAACTCTGCTCTTCAGAAACGCTGATTTGTTATCTGCTCTATCCAGTTTAATTAGTCTGCTAATCCACAATCTTTGAAAATATGAATGTATAATAAAGAGTTCTTGGTTCTTCGATCTTTACCAACATGGGAAGATGTGAATGGTTTCTTTAGTGTCTCTAAAACTTTTCGTGAGTTATAGCAAACTCTTTAAATATATGCATTGCTTAAGCGCAACTTGGTTGTATTTTTTTTCCAGTGCAGCTGCTCAGTAAACTGCGAAGCTAAATGAAGAATGATCAGCAGTCACCCAAACCTTGTGTATTCCTTCGATGACATGTGGAACGGATAACTGTACCGAGGGTAAAGATCAGCATGCTTCAGGGTGCAGAAAGTAGAAAATTCTGTATCAGACCAACTGAGCTGAGGAAGTGAACTATATAATCCTTGTAAAAAAAAAAAATTAAAAAAAATTAAAAAAAATTTGCCTAATAAGAAACATGGTGTGTCCTGATTTGAGTAAATGTAACTAAAAGATTACATTTTCAGTGACTTACGATGAAACTATTAGAACCGTTTTCCCTGTTGACTCTGGGACTTGTGATACATGCGTGGGACCGCATATATTTTACATTAAATGCCTTGACCCAGAGTTATTACATTTTTTAATCTTTTTATTTTAAAGCAAACTTTTTTTTTTTTTTCCACAAGGTGGTACATACGTGTAGTGTGCACGTCTGAGCCAAGAAGCGTAGTTGCACTAATCAGGGTTAGCAAGTAATGATACTTATTAACTACTAAATAATGGGGCACATTCTTCTTTCATTGAGCCTTAATTTATCTTTAAGCAATCTGTCTAAAAAACTGAAACTTTTTGCTGCTAATTTTGTTGTCTTTACATATGTTTGTGAAAAAAAATAATGTGCATTGTATAATTTTATAACAGACATTTTTATAAAACCTACAATATAGCAACTTTCTAGTTTATTAAAAGCTAAAATGAATATTGTCATTTTATACCATTATACTGATTTAATTAAGACATGAAAGGATTTGTTGCTACGGCATCAGATGCTGTAGAAACCTCAGGTTATACAGATAATTAGAGACTGAAGAGGACTTGACCACTCATCCTCCAGGGCATGAATAAGAACAAATATGCTATGCTTCTGCGCTAAATGTCCCTTGGAAAAGTTCATCTCTCTTCACTGACTCCAGTGAGAAGATACAGAGATTTAGCCTAAGCCCTAATAAGTCAGTGTGTATTCCCTTTAAGTACCAAAGTAGACACTTCCATCAACTTCAATGAAACTTGAGTCAAATTTCTAGTCCTTCTTCTGCTAATACAATATAAACATGAAGCTATCTCGTATTAGGAATTCTGTTATACTGCTTGCTTGGTAGAAAGATACATTCATAGCTTCAATTAATAATTCTCATTTAAAATTTTAATTTTTAATATTAAATATGTAAATCCACTACCTATAAATAATTCTAAAATTTAATAAAATAATGTAAGCTCCAAAGCAAAACAGAGGTATAAAATGTGTTTGTATCTGGGTTTGGAGGGTGACACTTTTGCATACCCACAGTATCTCTATATAAAAGTATTTAATCATTATATCAAACAACCAACAACCTTTAAAAATACGTTATCAACCACAATGTAGGATTGAAAATAATGGAAAACTATTTCAGTGATATTATTTTTGAAACTAAAATAACTTTAGTTTTACACCTGAAACATCAGAAAAGAAAATCAATACACAGAAGTAGATTAAATAACAGTCTAAGATGTTTCACATAAAGCAAAACAAATCGGTGTAACCCTCTCAAATCTAAAAAGAAACTCTTAAGAAATTATGGGAAACCAAGTGAGATGAGAAATCAATACTGAATACAGCCTGTCAGACAGAAAAACATACAGCCTATGTGTAGCAAAACACCTCGGTTGAATTCAAACATAGAGCTTTTTACTCAGGCGTACTGAGACTCAAATAGGAGACAGCAAGATCATCCTAGCAAGGACACTTTTGAAGCTGTGATTTCGCAGACATTCCTCTTAGCTCAGTAGAATCTTTTCCCGTGTGCTCTTCTCTTCTTGTCCCCCCCTCCGCATTGCCCCTCCGCAATTGCTTATGAAGCCACATAAACTACATCAGGGAACCCAGCCAGCCTAAAAACTAAGCCTATAGAAAATAACTACACAGGACAGGAAGGCACTACTGAATATGTGGCAGGAACAGCCTGAACCTGGCTCTCTTACTGATAGAAACAGATTATTCAAGCATAAGTGCTCAGTCCTCGAGGAATAGTTCCTATACAAAGCGAACAGCCATTTAGTTTAGCTTCTTGGAAGAGCTCTCATTTATCAGTGTACAAATGTGGTGTACACTTACACCTCTTGTTCTGAAAGAGGAGATATTGGGTTTGTGCCAATTCTGTATGTTTCCTATTTTTTTCAGTGGGGGAACTAATGCTAATTTTTACATTGGCCTTCCAGGTCTGTGATAAGTTGGTCTGGCACAAAACAGATATTTCAGGTGGATGAGTACTTTCTGTTGAGCTAAATGTGAATATTGATAGGAAGAAATCCACTTCATTTTGGTAGCTAAACCACACATGTATTAGTTCTTCAACCCCGAGGGAAAAAAACAGGGTGAAAATAAAATGAAATTTGTTCAACCTTGATGGCTGATGCTCAGAACCTGTAGAAACTGGTCTCCTACCTTACCTTGTGGCAATTAACGTCTGAAGAGAAAGCACAAATGAAAAAGGAGACTCAATAAGCCACATAGGTCCCCCAGATAGACACTAGAAAAGTTTGTACTTACCTCAAACGGGTTTGTAATTCATAAGATGGAGCACAAAATTACCCGTCACAGAACTCTTCCTCTCTTCTTCCCTAGGGGTGCTCAAGTATTTTCTCTTTATACAGAACGTTTCAGTATTCCTCTTGTTTTCTGCTTCTCAGAGGAAGGAGAAAAGCAAATGACATTTTCATTATATTTGGTTTTCTTTATCCTTTTCTAAAGAATTTCTTCTAACACTTTATATGCCTGTATGCTAAACACAGAAAACTGTGGGACTTCCTTAAAGAAGAGATCAACGACTGCAACATTTTATACTATGAAATATTTGGGGATTGGCCAACAAAGCGCTTACTGTAACAAAAAATGCTGTCATCCAGGTTATTAAAAACTCATGATATTTTAGTGGGTAAGAGAAATGAACAATATTTCAATTTATGGGGAAATAGTACTAATGAAGATGAAAACAAGAAAAATACAAGAGATAATTTGAATAACTAGGCTACAGACATTGTACGGGAAAAATTCAGTCATTGAATCTTATGCATCCCTTTGGACAGTGGGGAATAATAAAGAAAATATTTATGAATTCATCTCTCACTCTGTCAGAGATTTTACTATATTTGAAATACATTAGTTAAGTGTCCATATGTTTTTAAGAAGGACTACACAAAATCTAAGAAAAAGGGGAAAATTCTTGGGACATTTTTTAAAAGCCTAGTATTTACCTCTTATCCCTCACTTAGGTTGGACTCGATGATCTCAAACGTCTTTTCCAACCTTACGATACTGTGAATCTGTGACAGTTGAGACTGAGGTTTTTCATTTGTTCGGGAGTCTGGCTTGCTCTTCGCATCTGAAATTATGACGACAAAGGTATAACAAAATGTCAGAGAACCTACTCCTCTCTTTAAAAAGTATTTCATGGAAACTCTTGCAGTCCTGAAAACCATTCTGAAGGAATCTGATGGCTGAGATGCCACAAGCTATACTGACCTCATCATTATTACCAGGTACTACCCAGATGTGCCATTTCTGTGTATCTTATATTGCAATAGTAACTAAAACTCCAGCACTGAAGAGACTTTCTTTTTCTCCATGCTTTGAGTTTAGAGCAGATGCCTCTTACAGTCACTGTATGCGTTCCTAGGTTATGTGAGCGTATTTCCATAAAAACAAGAAAAGCCTTTCAAACCTGCCCAACCAGCGTATTCAAGCAGATCAGGAAATAACAAGCAAGCAAACAACATCGTTCAAGTAACAGTAGCTTGTGAGGCCCAGTTCCTGTCTTAGAAGTCTGAGGATGAGACTGTGATCCTTATGTTTTATGGTTTTTAGGATGTTGTCGTCTTTTACGTAAAAGACAACAAAGATATCTGCTCATACTTAGCCTGAAGCAATACCACCGCTGCACAAGTACCACCTGAAACACAGGTTTATCCAGCTGAGTTGTATACCAGGAAGGAAACAAGGAACACATTATATGTCAAGTGCTTCGCAACTACAGGCTATGCGTTTATTTTCCCAGGATATTGGAAAATATATATTTAGTAACTACCACATAACAGTACCTAACGATGGCTGGTCCCTTGTCACCACTGGTGTTGTGAAGGCAAAGAGTTGTCTGCCAGCAAAGAAATTCTCATACCGGAGGGATTCTCTAATGTCAGAACTCAGTTGCTTTGCCAGCTTATGGAGCTAAACAGAACAGCTGAACACAACTGAAAGGCCTTAGTTAAGCATGTTAAACCAGAAGCAGCTCTGTATCATAGCAATCAACGTGTAACCATCCCTGACTGAAAAGAAAGAAAAGACAGCAAAAAATTGAGGCAGCAACACCTTTGTTAGAAGTACGTTAGAGGCCCACTGTTTTCTATCAGACTTAGCTCAGAAACTGCCTCTTCTCACCATTGAGGATAGAATTGGAGGATGTCCTCCAACATTATGCTTTGACAGCCAAAAAGTTGCCCTTTGAAATGATGGTCATCAATTTAATTAACTTATTTGCTAAATGATTAGAGTGAAAACAATAACTATTTGGATTTTGATAAGTGTATTAATTATGAAGGAAAAAAAAATCTGAAAAAAAAGAACCTGTTTCTCAGGAGTTACTGAAAACTAGTTTATGAGGGTGTGAAGAAGATAAGCTATAGAAGCTGTTTGTATGATCATATCGTTCTTAAGTTAGACAAAGGCAGTAGGGTGCGTATCTGTAATCACAGACATCCATCTTTGCACTACATTTGGAGGTCTTGGGAGAGAACTACAGAATAGACGATTACCAAAAAAATTGCAACTGCAATAATTCATAAGAGCTAACAATAATAATAATTCATAAACCAGCTTTTACCCCGGGCATGCAGGATGAAAATCTCACCTATTGCCCCTGGGAAGCAGGCTCATCCATCTGCAGGTTCCTCCCTTACATCACAGCTATTCCCTTTGTAACACAAGGATGGAAATTCTGCTTCATTTCACAGGGGTGATGCTTGAAGTTTATAGCAGTTTGTGCAACTGAGCTGACCTAATCTTCTTCCCAGAAAACTTTGACGAGTAAGCGTGGATATTTTACGTATGAATTTAATAAACGGATTTCCATCAAATATAAACCATCCAACAGAGGAAGAGCTTGTATAAAGCTATGCACAAATCTGCCGTCATCACAGACCACTCGGGCTTTGCTCTCATGGTTACCATGATATCATCACAATCCCTCAGAGTGCATATTGCCTTCTCTCTCACCACAAATGTCAATTATTAATGCCTGTTCATCATAACAACACACCATCTAGAAACGCTTTCTGTTTTCTCCCCGTATATCTTAAAAAAAATTGTCTCTCATAATTTCTAATAGAAAAGTGCTTGTAGGTGGAAAAAAAAGTGTTTGCAGATGTCCAAAAGAAAGTATTTGCTTCTCCTTGGTGAAGTGGCCTGCTAATTACCCACAGCGAGTGTAGTGGGTATTTATTGCTGAAAGGGCGATAAGCAAGGCAGGTGGGAAATGTTTAAACAGGCTCAACAACGAAATGTTCCTGGTGCCAAAACAAACAGGTGCAGATTTTATTGATGCAACAAACATGGAAAAACCCCCAAACAAATACACAGTCAATGGGGTATATTTCTGTGCCACAAAAACTGTACCTACAAAGTAAAGCAAGCAATGTTCTTCTGGTTTGTGGTGGAGACGCTTTCAAAGCTAGGACTCCTCCTTTACCTTCAGGACTTTAACATGAAAGATTGCACCTGGGAGATTTTAAGAAAGTTGTCCCACAATAGATGATACAATATATTTGAAGGAAATTGGCATATTTAGATGACCATTTTTCTAGGTTGTCCAACCTTAGATAAGAACCTGAGATATGTGCTAGTAGTACAGCTGATGGCAAAGCTACCTTATTGGCATCTTCTCACTCATCCAATGGCTAAAATACGCTGGATTATTGGAAGGGGAAGGGTAATAGGCTCCCCTCTAGATCTAGAATCACACAAGAAAATAAAACTGTAACGTAGGTGCAACCTGGAAGCTTTTTTCTTTTCTGCGAAGTTAATCCTTTCAGCTCTCCACATTTAACCAATGTGGTTCACATGGGATGTGAACCCATGTGTTAAAACACACAATGGAAAACTAAACCAGAAAACGCACACCAATTTCTAGTGGCGTTCTGTCTATAGAAACAGCATAGATTTGTGGATCCTCAGGACCAACTCTTCTACTCATTTTGTTAAGTAATAACTCCTACCGACTCCACTGTGAAACTCTAGCCTAAATTTTTGTGATGTATTTTGAACCAAATTAATTGCATCTCCTTTTCACTGCTTTCAAACAGCTTAGACTAATAATTTACCTTCTTGCTAAACTGTTTGTTACATAAAGGTAATGTAAAACATTTGTTTGTTAAGCTTATTTTAAGAACAAAACATAGCTACGAGTAATGAAATCTGTGGCAGTCCTGTGGCAAAACTTGCACACTACCAAATGAGATGTCATGAACTCTGCTTTTTGAGGTTATGCAAAGACCTTAGCTGCTTTCTAAAAACAGCCTGTTGTTATGTCTCATCACAGAAGCTTGACATCGGCTATGAAGGTACCTATAAAATCACCGAGCAACGTTACATTTTCAAAACTTACGAATGCTTTAAAATGTCTGGTAAAATAATAGGGAAAAATATTTCAGCAGTTCTTCTGGCTGAAAGTTTGGGGTCGATGGAGAGGGGCAGCAGTTTCATGCTGGAATAATGATGACATGGGACACAGTTGTGTCAGTTCTGGAGAGCAGAAGATTACACTATTTCACTATAAATCATCGTCCTTTTAGGTTTCCCAGCCACAGACAGACCGTGAGGTTATCCCAGATATCCAGCCTCAGGTCTGAAGGTGTCATCCTGATGAGAACACTAGTAAATGAATAATTAATAGAGGCAGATGAAGAAATATCACCCATATACCCGTTACCATGATTATTATTACCTGCAGCATATTTACTCGGCTTTTCTTTTCACTAGCCTGGGGCTTGGAGAGGCCCAGACAGAGGAAATTGGGGCAACCTGCTTACGCTACTGCAGAGCTTTGGGCATCCACTCAGTAACAGACCTTTTATGGTGCTTGGCTTTAGAAAAGGTTAGATAGGACTAACAGCTTTCTTTGCGCTCCAGGAGGCACACAGCAGTTACCTCTGAATAGAAGAATCACTTTTGAAAGCAGTCAGAGCTCACTTAGAGTACCTCTGTATCACAAAAGCGCATGGCTGTAGGTGTAACACCGGGCAGCTGGTGCTGTGTACCTTGTCTCCCTAGCGTCCCGTGCATTAACTTCTGCGTTCAAACCCTGCACTCTTTACCTGACCTGAACTGCAAAGTACGTCCCGTTTCTGATCTCCCTGCTGCTCAAAAGTGTCTTCTTCCCGCCCCTGGAGAAGGGAAGGCAGAAAAGCGAACAGGATGAAAACCAGTGCTTCATTAAGCAACATCAGATTCTACAAGGATTTCCTGCAATATTGCAGCATCTCACTGAGGAACCGTACAGTGCAGCTGCTGCCCATTTCCATGACATTCACGTGATGGGCAGTGGTGGTTGTAGGCTTCCCCATCCATCCCATCAGTGTAACTTCCCAGAAAACTTTTTATCCTGGCTGTACTGTCTACAGTGATGGAGAGGAATGCATTCTACGGGAAAACCAACACTTATATCCAGTGCAGCAGGTAATCACCAGAGTGTGATCATCTTTTATTTGAAGTATGGAAAACTGCATAGGACCAGCTCTATGAAACACTTAATGTTGACTTTACAGAGAGCTGACAGAATCATGTTTTGATTTTTGGCTTTCAAGAAGGTGTCAGAATCCTCAGTGTTTTCACATACCTATAATTCTTTTTCATCTTTAATGCTTCTTTATTGTTGTCATTTTTGCTAGAAACATCTGCAAATTTGTCAAAGACTATTTGCTAATATTTTTGACCATGTGTGCTGATCTGAGAAGTAGCAGATAAACTGGTTTATTTGGTGATCTTACTGACAAGTATTGAGAGCCTTTAGACACCAGGTTACTGCATTTTATTTAAAGAATTCTTGCTGAAGTCCAAGTCTTATCATGGCCATCTTCAGGCATTTCCTAAGTTAAATGAATAAAATTCTCCATTTTCTTTCCCCTTTTCTTTGTAATTGATACCTATAAACCAAGCAATTTTCAAAACTATTCCCAAATTCTTTTTCCTGATACTATCTCAGTGGTCCATTTTAGTGATTAACACCTTACCTCTTTTATGGTACTACGTGGCCTCACTCTCTTCACTCTCTTCAAAATCATAATCATTCATTTCCAGCATTTCTTGAGAAACCGTCTAAAAATGAAAATGGGAAATCCATATTTCAGAGCATACTATCAGCATATAACAGTCAACTTTCAAGTGTTAGTTTCTTAGTCAATAATTAAAACAGGAAGAAATTGTTACATTAAAAAGAAAATCATACTTCATTAGTACTAGCCAGCTCTTTTCTTTTAATCTGCAGTGTTTAGAAAATGATTGATTATGATGCCTTTAATTTCTTTATGTAAAAAGAAAATCTCTAGCTTTGTGAATATTCCTTTAGATTCCGGTCTGCATAAATAATGCTATAGAAGAAATACCTCTGTTGTCTTGTGACAGCTAGTGACTATGACAACAGTAACTGCTTAAAGAACAGACAATTAATATACAGGTGTTTATTCAGTATAGATTAACTAAAGGATCAGTAGACACTTTAGTACACAGAATAATAATTTGTAATTTCTTAGGAAATATTTTGCTGAAGTTAATCTACAGAAAGTTTGGGGAGATTTGAACTACTGTTAAAAACATGGCATGACTCATTTGTTAAACTGTCAGGAAGAATCAGGTTGATCTTTCTTTTCTTGCGAAGTAACTCGAAGTACTCTACTGTATGATGAGTCAAAGTTCTTCCCGATACTTCAATTACCTGTCTGAAAGAGCTGTGATATTTAGCTCAGGCTCTAGATGAAGGCATTTTAACTCTTCACAACATGTCTTTTGATACCCTGGAAGTGTCTTTTCAACTTAGCTATAAAACCTTACCAGAGTTCCTGCAATAATAGCCTAAAAGTCAAATTCATGGGCTGTGCATGCTGTCTTTCTGCAGAATCACACGAGGACATGGTTGAACACCTCAGCAGAAAGACCTGCTTGAAAGTCCTTTTCCATGCCAAGTATCTGACCGCTGCCTCAGGAATAAGTGAAATGGGAATGACCGGTCTGAGAGACTGCTGCCATCTAGCTAGAAGCAGTTCTGAAACAGATATTCCTCCATACCTCATTCTATGGTCTGTACAACAATGCTCTCACTCCGCATCCAGATGTGAGCAATATCTGTCTCCCTGCATTATCTATCTCTCCTGTGTAATCTCTCTCACGTACTGGTTTTGCCACATCACAGAAATGCGAAGTAATTGGCAAAGAAAACACCCATCTTTTCCATTGACACTTACATATTAAAAAAGAGTCATCTGTTTCTCATGAAATGTCCTAAGGAACATGGTTTTTGACTTAAAAGAGACAGAGAGAGAGGGGGAAGAGGCGATTTCACCCTTGTTGAGCAGGATACGCTCACATGTGAAGTATAGCTCTTCACTTAATGGAAACATAGGACCACGACCAGGGTAATCCTAGTTACCAAATGCAGTGTGGTTGGAGTCAGTCACACTATTAATGTCAGCAGATGGACAGAAATTGCCAATTTGTTCAGTGTAATCACATGTCCTAAAAGATTATGCAAATAGCCAGAGTGAAGGACCTGATTCTCACGCTGATAATGAAGAATCAAGAAGTTATGGCATTCATTGAAGCCATCTCTGTTGGCATGGAAAGAGGATAAAACTAAGATGCTACGGAGATAACTCATGAGCATGTAAATTATGTGAGGATATTCCTAACAGGATTCCCATTATGGGAACAAGTTTTGGGAACACAGCTGGGGAAAGAAGTAAATATGTCCTTTGCTATGCCTGTTATGGGAATGAAATTTTGAATTTATTATCTAAAGATTTCAAAAGTAATCTCATAACAAGTACTACTGTCTTCAAGGAGATATCTTTGAAAATTATCCCACACACTACTACATGTCTTTGCCAGATCAAGGGTTCTGTAAGCATTGTCACTTGTGACCACTGTGTGCATTCTGGCACTTGTTTATTTGATTTTTTGTTTCATATTTTCCAAATCAAATCAGCTCTTAAAAATCATAGACTCATAGAATCATAAGGTTGGAAGAGACCTCTGAGATCACCGAGTCCAACCGTGCCTGTCTCCCTACTAAACCGTATCCCTAAGAAACTCATCCACCTGTTTTTTTAACACCTCCAGGGATGGTGACTCCACCACCTCCCTGGGCAGCCTCTTCCAATCCCTGACCACCCTTTCAGTGAAGAAATTCTTCCTAATGTCCATTTCCTCTCGTCCTATCACTTGTCACTTGTGAGAAGAGCCCAGCGCCCATCCCGTCACAACCTCCTTTCAGGCAGTTGTAGACAGTGATGAGGTCTCCCCTCAGCCTCCTCTTCTCCAAGCTAAACAACCCCAGTTCCCTCAGCCACTCCTCACAGAGCTTATTCTCCAGCTCCCTCACCAGCCTCGTTGCCCTTCTCTGGACGCGCTCCAGCCCCTCAATGTCCTTCTTGTAGTGAGGGGCCCAAAACTGAACCCAGTACTCAAGGTGCAGCCTCACCAGTGCCGAGCACAGGGGCACAATCACCTCCCTTTTGGCCACCTGGGCCACTGCTGGCTCATGTTCAGCTGACTGTCAGCCAACACCCCCAGGTCCTTCTCTGCCAGGCAGCTCTCCAGCCACTCCTCCCCAAACCTGTAGCGCTGCATGGGGTTGTTGTGACCCAAATGGAGGACTCTGCACTTGGCCTTGTTGAACCTCATCCCGTTGGTCTCAGCCCATCGATCCAGCCTGTTCAGATCTCTCTGCAGAGCCTCCCTTCCTTTAAGCAGATCCACACTTGCACCCAGCTTTGTGTCATCCGCAAACTTGCTGAGGGTTTGGCGAGGACCTCTGCCAGTCCCCTTAAAACTTGAGATTGTTTAAAGGCAATATCATATCCATATCATAGCTGTCTTTTTTTTTCCTTTTAATTAAATTTTATCTTTCTAGAACAAACTATTTTTCTAGGAAAAAATGGCAAATTACTTTTGGTTTGGGTCACAGGAATCACTGGCTGTAAGTGAAAGCTCAGCACTTTCAAGAACAAGGTTGTTATTCAGATGTCTAAAGATTAATACATAAGAGCACAGATTTAGGCAGGTGTTGGATATGTATTACCTATTTGCATAGAATGAAAACATTCTGACTGGGGATTTTATTTTTTATCGTGTATAGAATGAATTATATTAATAAGATGTAGCCAAGATGATAAGTATCTCCTTTTTTTCATGGCTTTTCCCATATTATCTCTTTTACAGTTTTTCATAACAATCTGTGTCTTTTCTTACATTAAACATAGAAAATATTCAGAAACATTTCACAAAGTCTTTTCTGCTTACTGATCTTGTGCTCAATGATAATTTAATCCTTACCAAAGTGCTCAGCCAGTACAATAATTATTATTAGTAGTATTTAACAAGAGTGTAAGTCTTCTAAGAATTCTATTCTCAGCACTGCCACTGACTTTCTGAATAAAAATTTCCAATCTCTTCAGACATTTTTCCATTCCTTATTCTTTGATCTCACCCTATTTAGATGAAGTGTTTCACTCTATGCTTCTACCATACCAAGGAGTTGGTGCTTTAGATATTTTCCTAAAATAATCTAGCCACGATGTTTTAGAAGGCTCATTATTCTGCTGTAGCTCAAGCATGTATATAACTGATGCCAGTACTCTTTAGCATGCAGATAAAGTAACATTTATACTATTATATATTGAAATAGAAATATTAACTAGAGATACAGGCATTGAAAAACATCTAAATAAAAAGACACAGTGCATATATAATGCCTATGGCTCTATTTATAGGAGTGAGGATTTCTCTAAAATCTTGTGGTGACAAATGACTCATCCTAGCTATACTACAACATCCACTAAATTTTCCTAAAATCATGTTGCATAATTAGCAAACAGAATTAGGAAATTCACTGCAGTTTATAAAATATTTAAAATAATTATATATGATTATGTCATTAGTTCCTGAAGCACAGAGCAAAATGCTAAAGTTACTGTATGACTCACTCAAACATCGTCTCAATTTTTCGGGTCAATTGATTGCTGCTCACTGATTACAAGTTTTTATTAAATTTGATTAATGTAATTTCTCTTGGTTTGGTGGCAAGTGATACAAGAAGTGTGTTTTTCACTTCATAATTAACTTCTGGGGCAATTTAGGCATCAGTTTATTAGTTTAATGAGACACCACAATGCCCATAGCTCACCAGCTTTGGGATGTTCCAGGGTGCCCAGGCAGGCTCTCAAAGGAGCATTGGGTTGTTTGTAATTTGGTTTCCTAGAGTGATTAGGAAAGGCTCAGCTTTTGAAGTAAGTGATCATCATCTCTTCAATAAAGGAAGCTGGTTTTAGAGAGCGTTTTGAGGAAGATGCTTACCCTGCTAATTAACTGAACATACTGGCTTGAGCAGAATCCTTGGCTACTGCAACCTGCATCCTAGTTAGCTAGACAGCTTCCCTACGTTTAATTTGAGTATCTCTACACTAAAATTCTTTCTGTGCTGCTCATGTGTCCCTGTCCTTTTCCTCTGGTCGTATCTGAAGAATGAATGAGAGATTAACTCAACAAGTCCTATGATAAAACACTCACCTAGAGTAAGATGACAGTCAGGTACAGGTCCTTTCTCCAGTGTATTGCTGGTTATTCATTCAAATTGGAAAAGCTTCAAAGGAGGCAAGAAAATACACTAGATCCTACATCCTTAAGCAATTATCTTAGAAATCAAAATAGTATAAGAATCAGGATTCAAAACTTTCTCCAGCTGGAGGAGGAGATTTGATTGCTTTCAAGGAAATTAAAATTATTACTATTTATTACCTTCCTAGCTAGGTACCTTCCCCAATTTAGTTTCAGTGAGGTAGGAATACAAGAATCTATTTATAGTTGAGACGAAAACCACATGGCTTGGTTGCCTAGCTTACGTTAGAATTCAGGGAGTAATGGCAGTTTCCTTGTCATCCCACTGCCTTTTCCTGTTTTCCGCAGGTAAGTTTGGGAAGTTGTCTATTAAGTACATGAATTTTTATGAGTCCCAATGTTCAAGATTTATTTTACACTTTAGAGAAAATTTAGACGTGTAGTATAAGACAAGGAATTCCTTATGTGTTAGAAGACCTGAAAGCCAAATGATACAACATGCGAGATCAATAAACTACAGGAAAAAATGAATTTGTTCCTCACCTGTGTTGGAGCTAGCACGTTGGTGTCAATATCCTGTATATTTTATTACTTTTAAATAGCCAAAACTTATTTAGATGGGTTTATCTGAGGGAAAGAAACGGAAGAAGCCCAGCATGTCAGAAATATATACCCCAAACTGACCGGTTCTTCTGCATGTCTCCAACAACTCAAGAGACTCACATACACAACAGATACAATGGAGCTCAGAAACAACATATTTCATGATTAATCACATATTATTGCTCATTTGTTGCTTTCAGCAGTAGTCTCTTCTCAAAGGAAGAATAAACTACCCTGCAGTTCTCAAAGCCATTCAATTGCTGCAATTAATAGCCTACCTCAGGAATCTCTTCGTATTTAAAAGCCATAGAGAAGAGAAAAATAATCTTGCAGTTTACAATTCCACAAACCTAGTAGGTGCAATTATCCCTCTCCTAAAGCCTCTTCCATCAGATACAGAACTGAGTTTAAGAGTTCATTCTAGGCTTATAAATATACGATCATACACAAGTCAACTCCAGCAAGTAATACCAAAGTCAATCTCAGAAAGTCTTTAACATATCATTGTTACCTGACTATAAGGAATTATGACCTTTCCACTAGTGGTCCACAAGGCTGACACACACATGCACGCACAGAAAACCATCCACTGTTACCAAAAATAAAGAGAAGTAGTATCTTGATCGCTTTTTCCATTCGTTAGCCAAAATCATAATTAATCCTTGTGTATATTATTCCAATTTATCTTGCTGCATTCGATAGATTCTGTAATATCTTTTTGGTACCTTCTGTTAAATAATCCTATCAGGTTTAGCACCATTATTTAAGATTAAGCACAATAAACTATAATTTAGAAGTTAAAATTTCAACAAGTTTGCAACTTGTTAGTGTGCTCCTAAGAATAGATGCATTCTTGCAACCCTTTTGCTTTATACTGGTACAAGTACTAAGATTAAGTTTAATATATACATATTAATATATTAATGTCTTAATAATATATACATGCATTTCCTGGTGCTGTTTCTTGAAGACTAAAAATGGTTGTCAAATTAAACCAGTAAAAATAAAAATTTCTTTATTCTGTGGTTCTCATAGATTAGAGCTTGCTCATCTATTACAATTTTGAAAGCATACTGCAGCTTGAAAGAACTTTAGTCTTAATTCACGAGGATGAACTGACATGTTTTGTATATGCAGATTTATTTGTTGTGATACATGGTAATAGGAGACAATTGTTTTTGAAAATTACCATTTAAAGCCGCAACATTTAACATGTTCACTGTACACAAGAGTAATATATTATGACTGCTACTTTGAAACCATAGCCATAGTATTTAGGAATTTGTAGGTGAGTGCTGTAAATCTGAAATTAAAACCAAAAAGATCAACATGGAACTTCAACAAAGTTCTTAAAATGCAGTTTATGTAACTGCTTTTCATTCTTGACAACTATTTCAGATTTGGATAGTAATAAAAATATGTCACAATAGCATGAGTGGAGCTTTCTTGTTGGTGGCAGCAGTGGGTTTGCTTTAAAATAATTACAAATTTGATAGCGCCTTGAACTCTCCTATCCTGAGATCTTGAGAAAAAGTATGACCTTACCAAACAATGGGATGAACTTGCACAGCTAAAATTTGAAGGCATGCATTTCTAAAGAGAACAGTATTGGCCTCACTGTATTCCTGAAATCAACAGGATCAGTTTGTGAGCACTTAATACTTCAGAGAAATCTAATAGAAACAACGTTATAGAAATCTAATAATCTAGTGATTATATTGGGACACATATTCTTTTGTTCACGCTAGTGGTATTTTTACTTCTTTATTTCATGAATACAGCAATAATCTTTACTCTTCTATTTCTTAATTAAAGGAAGAATGAGTACTCGATGTCTCATTAGTTTTCAAGAGATATCTTTCATTTCCTCTATAATCATCAGTCCTTGGTCAAAGAATATTCCCAGCAGCAAGTCATATCTGATGTCAAACAGAACTGCATAATACACTAATTTATTTTGTGTCTTTACAGTAGTTCTGTGTTTGTCCTTTGAAGAGCTGGAGGGAGAGAATATATTTGGGTTTTTTATTTTCTTCAAAAATACGTACACATACTGAATTTTGACTCACTATATACATCAATAACAGCTCACTTGTTAGGAAAGGTGGTGTTCATGTGTCATATCACACTGATTCTGGGCGTATTTGGTAACATGTTCTTTCCTAGAAAACTTGACTGACAGTTAGGAGATATAACACATCCTGGTAAGGCCTTCAGTCTATTCAGATTTTCTCTCATGGATTTGTCTGCTTTTCTATTTCATCAACCAATATCTTACTGGCTTAGTCAGAAAATTCTTCAAGATGCAATTTTCTATCAACTTTGCTGCAGTTTTATGTCTGACTGGCCATTTTCCTTGGTTTTATATATGTATAATATGTGTAATTTTTCTAAAATTTCTAGATGCCACTAAGAAGATTTCACTACAATTCCATTTTGCGTAGGCAAACCAAAGTATAACAGTCCTTTCTGCTTTCTCTCTGTTCACAATGTTGCAAATTTGTGCTAAAGACACAGTAGTGCAGGTCTATGCCTTGGGGGCAATAGTGCTCTTAACGCCTCTGACGATTACTGCCGCAGTGAAGAAAGGCTGGCTCTATTTTCTGCAGCATGCTATTTATTTTACTGTAGTCATACAATCTCTGCAATTGCTAGCCTAACTCCATTATTTTGTTCAATAACCAGCTGACGTTTCCCCTGGTTAGCACCAATCTATACAATTGACTTTTTGTAGTGCTTTAATTCATCTGTGCGTTGTAAAATACTGGTACAGACATACAAAACTGCGGTGCTTAACAGATGGCCTCGACTACTACTCCCATTTTATGCAAGGGTGCCGGTGGAAGCTCCTCTAATTAAGAAAGCACAGGTGCATATTTAAATGTTGGGATATCCCTCATCTGCACCTAGAAGGGAGCAAAAGTGGTTACGTTACAAACACAAAAATCAAATCGGACTTAGTATCAAAGGTAACCAGTCTCATATGTAGATTCAGTCTTAAATTTGAACAGGTGAACAAAACTAAGTTCAGAATAGCGACTTCCACCATTTTAGGGTAACTCACGAGGTTTGCTTTCAGAGCCTTGAAAATCAGGCTGTAATAAAGCCAGAAGAACATAGAGTTTCCCCCAGACTGCAAAATATCAGCCAGGCAGATTCATTGATGTTACAGCAGAACAGAGACATCTGTGGGTGAAAAAATTACTTTTCTGGGGAGCACAAGGCAAAATGCTGAAGGCGTCAAAAGAGATGCAAATCTAGAAGTTTTACAGCGTTCCCTGGCCACCGTGCCAAGCCTTTCCACATTAAAGTCAAATGTGTTCCACATGATTCTTCCTACCTACAGTGTAACAGTTGAGTTAGTCTGTGAACGTGACCCTAGGGGCTGGTGAGTAGGATGTTTTCAGAAAAAAAACCATGGGTTTTTTGGAAACAAAATTCCCCAATATACATATAAGAAGGACCATCTATTTTCGCTGTCCTTTGGTACACAGTGACTGAGAAGTCAGGAGGTAATTAACATGGGATAGAAGGAGTCTGAGGGAGAAGGCTGTAGAGAACTTTGTGCAGTGTCGTACCTTTTGGGCTATTCATAAAGGCTTCACACTGCGGCAGCTCAGCTTTACAACAACAACAACAAGATCTGTCTTCCTGTTAAAAATATTGAGAGAAAAGTTTAATTTCTTTTTAAGCACTGTAGAATTTCTCTCAGCTGTCTGTACTCCCCCAGTCCATGTCAGGTGAGAGGAGTGTGTGTGTGGGGGGAAGAGTATCCACTTGCTTGAAGTTGAGTAAGTGAGAGAGAAAGCAAAACCTACCAATTACAATACAATTACTCCTCAGGTTTGGCTGTGCTGGCGCGATACCCACTCACCAACTGCCCGTATCTGTGGGTTGTCCCTACTTTAGCTTGACTATACTTAGGGGAATGTTGCATTACTTGTCGTTCAGATCGACTATGTGATTTAAGTAGCATATTGCTTCTCCTTGTTATTTTAAAAGAAGTGTTGCTTTTTTTTTTTCTTTCTTGGAAGAGGGACAAGTACAAATAGCTTGACTGATAAGCACAAGATAGATTTATCACTTTAGCCTGGCTGTTCTCTTTATTTTTACATCTAAATAGCTGTATAGATAATTTCAAAATGGATAACATGCTATCTTACAAAGCATGTTACAATAGGCCAAAATGAATCCTAAACTTCCTCCCATCTCCAATTACATTTATTAGGACTTCTGCATCCACAAGTTATTTAAATTGGAATAAGCTCAGCCTAAAAGAAAGAACTTTGCAGAATAAGGTTTAACTTTGTTAAAGAGTCCTGGGAATATAGTAAAAGCGAAAGGGTCATTCATAGGCAACTGAGACAGATTTTGAACCAAGAAACACAGGAGTTTGTTACTGTGGAGCACTAGAGCACAAGAATAGGATTAAAAAGCATTGATTTTTCAAATCATGTCTCAGTAATAGAGACAGAAAATAGAGGTTGTTTTAAAAAAAAAAAATAAAATAGGCACAATGAAAAGAGACCAGTAGCAAGTTACTTTCTTCTAATAACAAAGAAATTGCAGGAAACTACAGCTCTCCAGTTTTGGTCATTCACCTGCATGCTTATCCTTCTGTGGGAAGAACAGCACCCCCTTCCTTACTTTACATTTTCTACTCAAGAAACCCTGTAGGTTTTTTTCTTTTTTGATCGCCTTTATAACTTTATAAGGAGAATTTATAGCACTCTTTCAGAAGAACAGTAAAAGATGTTCCTATGTCAATAATGCTTAGTGTCTGACAAGGTGCTTATAAAAATGAAAGGGCAGCATCTACTGTACAACAATGTAATCTGCTTAGGTGTGAGGATTAGAAAATTCATTGTGTTACGAGTATAATGAGCAGGCATTCACTTCAGTAGAACTTGGTGACGTCAAATATGGTCTTTTGAAGGTCAGCAGTTGAGATGATCTACATTATTATAAGTTTAGAAAAGGACCAAAAGTTCTTTGATCTGCATAAAACGTCCCATAAATGATTTTGTTGACCTTTGCAAATAATTAATTTTAAAACACTATATGTTTTGGTATCTACCTCAAGGCCCATGATTCAGCACCAGGCTGCAGCCATTATTCACTGTGTTCCATTTATTTATAATTGTGTATCTACAGTGAAATCTACTTTTTTTACACATAGGTTGTTAAAGCAGATATATAATCGTCTTAAAATATATTTCTCTGATACAGATATATTTTTATAGAAGTGTCTCTAGCTTTACAGATGAAGCAGTTCTGTGATTTTTATTTTTTCAATCAAATTTCATCAAACTAACTAGTCCTAATATTGGGGATTCCAGGAAAATGTTATTATGATAGACACATCTTGGGGATTTTAGCTTTTAACATAACAAGCAAATATGATAAAATGCAGAATAGTTTTTGGAATAGAGACTCTACAATGGACCCAGAAATGAGCATGAAGTCTCTGAGGATTTTTACATGTGGTTGCGATATATTTTCACATCTACAAGAGGCAAAGAGAAGATAACTAAGGCAGGGAGAGAAAAAAGGAGAGAGAAATAGATAAAGTCTATGTATATAATAGGAAACAAAACCGGGATGGAGTACAAAATGGAAATTAATACAAAAAGAACTAAGAAATAAAGAGGATGTACTTAACTGCATGAAGAGAAAAGAGAAAAAAACAGGTAGAAAATGAAGCACAAAAGGGTAAGACATAGTCAACATATTGAAAACAGCCTTAACAGCTAACCAGAGTGGAGATTTGTCGTAAGTAAAGGTTATCTTAAAAAGCAAAGCTGAATCACTCTTGGTTCCACTTAATTATCAAAAAAGAAAAAGAGAAAAGCAAGAAAATAAGAAGCACATACTATGACAGAATTCCATTTCAGACCAAGCAAGAGGAAGAAGTTATACTGGTATGTCAGTGTGCCTCGTTCATGCAGCAAAAAGGTTACATTTCGGGACTAGCACTGATCTTCTCAACTGCTTTTTCCATAATATGAGTCATCAGAGACATAGATCTTTATTTTAAAGGAGTTATAAAAACATATTAAAAAAATTACCATCTCTGAATGATCTTGTTTCCTATTGATGAAGACATTCAAACATGATTAATGTCCTGACCTAGGAGAATTATTAGTCACATGCTTAAATGAACCTTAACAAACCTGAAATAATTTCTATAAGATTATTCATATATGCTTGAATTGAGAAAGGTAATTCATCATAACGAAGCCTAAACCCCTATGGAATTCTCTGCCCTGCACGAGACTATTTGTGTACATTGTAAACCATCAGCCACTTTGCTGTTTGCTGGCTATTTGCTGCAACGCATCAGGTCCTTTGTTCTTTTCAAGTATTACTCCTTTGTCCTGTGAATTTGGGGAAAGAATTTTGATTTGCATTTATACTAGTCCATATTCTAGGGAAAGGGGGCAAACAAGGTTGGGCCAAAAAGTTAAATAACTGAACAGTACTCTAGAGGTTTGCATGTGGTTTGTGTTCCATCACAAAGTCATAGCACGACTTTAAGGAGTTAAATATTTCAGCCTTTACCTTTTAGGTGCTGTGCTATGTGGTAGGATAATGAAATTATCCCTGTTTAATAGCTAAATTGCCTACTTTCCTATATGATACACAAGAAGAATTAGCAACGCTAGCAAAATTAATAAAATGCTGATGAGGAGGTGTTAAAGCCATCCAATAGAAAATGCTCTTGTACAGAGTGGATGTCAAGAGGATGTGGACTTTCATACTTCCTCCTTGAGCTGTGGTGTAACTAACTGATTTCTTCCCGTTACAGAATCTATATCTACAAAACCTCTCCTGGAGACAGGTACTTACGATGACTGCTCTTCAGGACATCCAGCAGAAATCAAGCAGCATCACAATGCATCGCTAAGTTTTCTGATAGTGTAATGGTTAGGAACCTCACTCACGATTTGACACGCCCAGGTCCAGTGCCTTCAGCGAGCAGTTACATCAGGTCAGTAAGAGACTTTCGTCTTCAGTTATTCACAGAGGTGTTATCCGTGTCTTGATGAGAAAAACAGCAAGGAGTTACTTGCACGCGTAACTGTCAAGAAGCATTTAGGCAATGACTAAGGTCTAGTTCTTGTTAACAGAGAAAAACATTAACAAATCAGTGCCTTTAGTATTAATCTATATTATCGAATAAAAATAATTTTAAATCAATAGCTGGTTTGAGTCGTACCAACCAACAAAATAAAGTTGGGAAAAAATGTATTTCCTCAATAATATTTTGTTTATTGCCCAGAGCTTGATAACCTGAGTAAACCTAAAAATCCTCTAGTTATTTTCTGAAAGAGTTAGTTTATGAACAGTGAACTATAATGATCTAACACATCATAATTTTTCATAATTTACTCTATCTAGGCATTTTAAACTCATACAATTATGCATGTTGTAGCTGTTAATAGACATATACGTTTAGATATGTACATGGAAAACTATGATTTCTGTTGTCTACAGATAATATTATAATTTAAAAGTATAAAAGCTGATCTGTTGTTTTTCTTATCACACAGGGCTTTAGGGCTTAAAATAATTTAATAAAGATTTCAGATGAAGCTGGAATAGTTGGTGACTCATAGGTCAACAGTGGGTGGCAGGTGAGAGAAGGGAAAGCCTAAAGCAGTTAAGGTTTTAATGAGATTCAGAGCTAGTTTTCAATTCAGAACAATATTAGTTATTGTTTTTTCCTGTTATTTTAACCAATAAAAAAATGTTAAATACATTCTCTTCTCTCAACTTTTGTTTAGTCTAATCTGTTCTTTCCCTTTTCTCCAGAGATTTTCTAAAAAGTGTAAAGATTCTATAAGAGTTTAAAAAAACACAAATATTAGTAAATATAATGAAATTTTAGCCATAATGATATTCTTAAAGGGGAGGACTTAGGAAAATAATAAATATAATAAAATAGTTTTTTATCAATTTTTATTCATAAAACTTCATAAGTTTTAAGTAAAATTACTATGGAAATATAATAATTTTAGTGATGCTTCTTACCTTTACAGCATCTATTTGTTTAGAATTGAACTTGTGAAAAGAAGCCAGAGTTTGACAAGTTTCTACAATCTCCCAAGTAAATTCAGCTGAATATGTTAATCATTTCTTATTTCAAGAAAGTTTCCTACCCCGGTCTATCTGAAATTTCATGATGGGGTTGGATCCAAACATTTTGGAGACTAAGTTTGAACATACTAGATGATTCTACCGGAATTATCAAAGTGCTTCCCTGGTTGAATCACTGAAGCTGATCTTTTCTTGTCATTTGGTTTCAGTCCTGATCTTATGATGGGGAATAGCTCTTTCTCTCGTTCTGCAGATGGGAGACAGCCCTGTCTATAGCAAGGGTTCCTTTCGAGAGGTTAATGAATGTATGAGTCAGTTGGCCTGGCTGAAGAATAAGGTACTGAAAGGAACATGCGGCATTGTCCTTAACGCAAAATAGATACCAAAGGTAAAGTTTAGAGAGCTTTTGATTACATGAACTTCTTTGAATAGCTTCTGGTCCTCAGTTTTCGTAGGCTTATGTTCTTCCGTAGAGAAAAAATGCTTAGCTTCACTTCCCCTTAGGAACCTATATCATCACTGTACGCTGGGAGGACAACTTATTCATTTACCTCTCATATAAAAACCAGAAATAATATGGTTCTGGTATGCTGCATTCTTCTTCCACTCTCTCTAGCTTCTCCAGTCTATTCTCTTATTCTTTGCCAATGACTTTAAGGAGCAAACATGACCCCTCCTCTTCACACACAGGAGCAACAGAAACTCTTGTACTAAGCAGAGAAACTGGAGGACAAGTAAAGAATATAGCTCACAGTCTACCAAAATCAAACAGTTTCACAGAGCTTTTCATGATGACAAACTGAGAGACGGCAAAAGAAAGTCTGAAGATCTGTTCATACACCCCTCTGCACCCCTTTTATTTTCACAAAATGAAGCAAGTGCTGAGACTGAATTCTCTTTGAATCAACTCTCTTCCTGACAGTCTGTAAAGACAGTGTCCTCTTCCTTTCCAGTTGCGTAGGACTTTGACCTACCTGAAACCCTTAGCTTCTGTCTTCTCCTGGAATAGATATGCTTTTTTATACATGTTGAATATTACCTCCAAACTGAACAGAGACAGGGGATTATTACAATCTAACTAATCTAATTATTAAATCTAACTCAAATCGTGAAAAAGCCCAGGATTTAAAAGGTCACAATTCTTATTCTACTAGGGGTAGTCACATGAGGAATAGAATCCTCTGTTCCTCTATTCCTATGACTGTATGTTGAGGGAAGGAAGATCGCTAGATTGTAGCTAAAGACAAGAACGTGTGAACATACTCATCCTCCCTCTGCTTCCACGGTAGTGTCTATGGTGTCTCATAGACAGTCTCTGAGGACAAACATTAATGAACTTCATATTTTAAAATCTCTAATGTGAAAGCTGTCCTTGGTCAATTAGAATCACCCCAAGGCTTTACCTGCCATTGACATCAGTTTAATAATCTCTGTGCCACAAAGACTTTAGAGGCAGTGAAAGTGATTTTGTTTCTGGATTTTTAATTTCTTTTTCTGCACAGTTCACATTCATTCATTTTAAAGAACGTTTTCTGCAAAGTTGCTTCTATGCATGTACAAGTGTCTCCTGCAGGACGCATAAAGCGCTGTTCTCCAACACAAGAAGGTAGGACTAGGGGCTGATTTGACCTGAATTTCATTAACAAAAGCTACGAAGAATTCAATGTCTATTAGCATAGGGATTGGTTTATGCACTATTATCCAATAGGTTTGTTATTCTTACTGTGACTGTACCTAGGCCAGGAAATGAAGGTACCATTTTGTTAGGAACTGTACGCTGTAAAGAAGAGAGATCCTTCTTTTTCAAAAAATAAAGTGTTTGAAATTTTAAAGAGAAACAAAGAGACAAAACAGAATGCAGAGGGTCGGGAGGGGAAGAGTGAAACAAAGCAATTCAGCATGACAGGATGCTATCTCGGAACACCAGGGACTTTCTTTTTGTATGCATGACAGTGAAGAAACTCACTGACTCGCAAGTGATTTACAGTCATTTTATGTGAGATTAGAGTGAGGTCCTTCAAATACATGCATGCCGTTCGATTTCTTAGAAATACTAGGAAAGAGGTAGTTGCTCATGCAAAGTCTCAAACAAGACATAGTCCAGCTGAGATCAAATACAAAAAAATATTACTGAAGGGAAGCAAAAAAAGCTCAGCGATAATCTATATCATGGTTTCTAGACAAAATTTTCATAGTTCTCTAAGACTGTAATGATAAAATTTAAAATTAACCAGAAAATGTTTCCTGTTTTGAAATTACCAAAATTATAGTAAATTGTAAGGTTAATTTGTAATAATTAATTACAACTTTGTAACTTGCAAGTCTTTTTGTAAATACAGAATTCCCAGAGAGTCTGCTGTTGTAACTATGAAACTGGATATAGAACTTTCATGATCTTGTATATAATAATACCGAACCATCAAAAGAAAGAATAATCTAATAGAAAAACTAAGAAGGTAATTTTATAGAGTTAATTAATGATATAGCCTATAAAACTGAATTTTATGCATTTGTTTTAAAATATTCAGAATCTACTCACTCTATCTTGGCACTCTGTTTTTTAATCAATATTATTTTTCTTTTACTAGAAAACAGAACTTTTTCCTCTTTTTTTCACCCTTACTCTATGGTTATGTCACCACCCTGCCCCCCTTCTGAATTATCCTATTGTGCTCAGGATTTTGATCTGTGCAATGACAGATTGGTACCCTTAATGACGACTACAGCACTCCGCTCTCCCTCAGGCACAAGATGAATGCTGCAGAAAGGGTAAGGAATCTCCCTTGCTTCTGCAATGGAGGTCTTTGAGGGGGAACGTTTCAGCTCTCTCTGGGATGAGAAGCTATCTGTTAGCATCCAAGCCCTTCTGTCACCTTTGGTTGGGCCACATAGCATAGACTGCGACTCAGCCACTGACACTGGGGAACAGGACTACATAAAAACTGAAAAGGCTGCTCGACCTCCAAGCTCAAGTTTTCTTCTAGTTGTTTTCCCTTTTGCACCATAACTCTCGTAACAAGTTCTGCAAGTAGCTGAGGTTCAACACGATGATGAGGAATTGCCCAACTGGGACAATTCAGCTGCCAGCTAGTAAAAACACTCTGTAAGAAAGTAAAAAAATACAGATCATGCTTGTATTATCCCAGAGCAACAAGAAAACAGAATTTAGGCTTTCTAAGCTGTCCTTCAAAACAGGATAGGATTAGCCCTCTTGTCTGAATTTCTGAGGAAAGGCAACCAAACTTGAACACTGAAATCAGTTTTCTGGTGCATATCAAACACATTCAGGACCCTTTAGAGACTTAAAAATGTGATTCTGTGCAAGTGAAACTCTAAGTCTTTAATAGGAAATAGACCGGCACGATGGTTGGCTCAGCTGAAATAGTGATTCCTTCTGTCATGTGCACTTAGGCATCCTAGCTGATATTTGTGGTAGAAAGATATCCCCTTGGTCTTTCTGACCAGCCAGTAATTTGTGCTTAGCTTGTATTTCAGACTCTTTATTTTACAAACTATGTCTCCAAAATCATTGATTTAGGCACCTATAATAATAATTCAAATATTGCTTTATTTGCGCAGTTTTACAAAATGAACAAAATCATTTTTTACCTTTGTGAAAACTAATGTTATACTGAGATCTAGGAAATATACACGAGGAAATGTTCTGAGCATCAAGTCCAGTGGCAGCAGGCATATTGAATAGTCAAGAAGGAAGAAATATGAGATTTCTGAAGGATGGGTTGAAACCATCCTTTATACCCATTGGGTTTGGCCCACGTGATCATCACTGAAACACTGTACCCAAACAGGTTTGCATTGAAATGGCTCTTTCTCTTCTGGTAGCAGAGAATATAATGCTAGGCTTTATCCAGAGAAAAGAGGCACGTCTTCTTCCACATATAGTAAAAGAAGTCATTTCACAAGATGCAGATGCTTTGGAACATTCTGTGTCAGTAGACGTGAGAACTGGTCTGTCTGAATGTCATGAGTATGTGAGAGAAATGTGCAGAATTATCCATTCTACCAAGCAAAAATAAAAAATACCTTTCATACGCTAGTAAAAGTTTTCCAGATAAGCTCTGTTGTACTTGAATATTTCCTTACTTCTTCTTGGACTTTTCTCAATTTTTAAATTTCTCATTAAAATAATATATATAAATGTTGACCCCTAATAAAAACTACACCAATGTACTCCTAAATTTCATTGCAAATTTATTGTAAAGTATTCCCAACTTACTAGAGAACACTGTTCCAGGTTTTATTTTTAAATTATTCATTGTTTCAAATTCTTACTATATTGAAATAGATTTCTAAAAGTTACAGGTTCTTATTGTGTACTTTTCAAATGACAGAATCTTTTACAGGGGCTGTTAGATTTGTCTGCAATGATCCTAAAACAAAAGGTAGAGGAAAACACTGTGAACTTTCTTATGGTCAAGGACCTGTGCTGTAATGCACGACCTACTATTTGTTGAGCTTACGGAATGAACCTGATGAAATGCAAGTTGCAGCTTCTGTACAGTATAAAAACTTACTCATTTTTCTGTTCCTCCTGGGAAACACCTACAGTGATCTCTAACTTCATGGAATCTACATTATAACCTTATCTTCATGTATAAAAGAGGTAAAGTGGAAGACAGAAATTTATCAAAACTAATAGACTTGCACTCCAGTACTCGGACCTTTACAACTTTCAGTTGCAGAATTAGAATTATAGAGCAAAGTTTCTGTTGCCAGGCTATGCAGAGCAAGGTAGAAAAGTCCTTCACAACTCTCTGATCCTTTTTCCCAACCTTCCTGTAGGTAGTTAAGGTTTAACCAAGATTTAATGAAGCAGTGCAAGAAAGGTTTTTCCAGTTGAGAAGAATCCCAAAACAACCACTTCCTCATCTCTCTTTTCTGAATACGTCTCAGACTATTCTCTGCCTCCAATTTTCAGCATAGATTTAACAGCTCTTGGCAGAAAAGCAGCTACAGGAGGCAAACCACTATCCTAGCTACTCTCCAATGCAAACTGGAGTTTATGGTGTCCTAGGAACTCAGATAGATTATATTGCCCTTCACCATAGTTTCTGTGTTCTTTACTAGCAGAACAAGAGATTATAATGAAGTAAGAGTCAGAATCTGAAAAGGTATGAATAACTGTAAAACTCATCAGTAAAATACAGTTCTCCATATCTTATATTGTTTCAAATATTCCTCTACTGATTTCATTGCTGAGCATCCCTTGCTCATAAACTGATCAAGTTAGGAAATATAATAAAAATGCTTTTAAAGGTCTACTTTAGACCTAATAGGGGCCTTGTTCACGGTTATCTTTTTCCAGGCTCAATTAATTCTACAAAACTATTGCAGAAATCTCAAAATAAGGTTGGTTTTATTTCAATCTAGTTTGCTCTTTCCCCTTTGCTATCCTTCTTACAAATATATATGCAAACTAAAATTCCTAGAATTTGTTCTCATACCTTCTGATGGAACTGGTGATGAGTCCTTCACGTAGAGCTGGAGCCCCATTTTCTCGTTCTGAATCCTATTACTAGGTTTTACAGTAACACTTACAGTGTTCCTTTCCCTTTTATTGGAAAAAAATACAAGATTCAAACATACTGAATTTATCTCATTTCCAAGCATCTGACTAGATTTCAGCCTGTATTTTCTACCATAGTAATTCTCTCATATCTTTTGCCAAAACTTCAGCACTTGCTTGCACCTTTCTCTTAAGCTGGAAATGAATCTTAATCACGCAGCATCACCTTAAAATATGTTTCTGAGCTGTGGGAGGAATGTTAAGATGAACAAACCACAGAAAATGTCTTGAAGCCAATATATGATGATAGAATGACATAGTGACTGCGTCATGATTTTTTTCTTTTCCAAGTAGAGCTGCCAGTGTTTGCTCTTCTAGAGATTTGGTGTACGTTAAATAAGGCAAAACCATAAAGCTTCAGTAAAGTTTTATAAAGGACTTAAGTTTCTCTTAAGAATTAATCATTCATGCTTTACCTTGAAATAAACCAGATTTTGAATCAAAGGACAGGCATAGGAAAATTCTTTCTGTCCTAGCATTCAATAGTTTCAAGAAAACTTCTAAATGGTCTACTTTAAATTCCCAATCCTTAAGATTAGTGTCACACAAGCACTGTTCGGCCGTAGCTAAAACACTGGTGTGTTACCAACACTGTTTTGCTCACAAATCTAAAAAACCCAGCACCACACAGGCTGCTTTGAAGAAAATTAACTCCATCCTAGCCAAACCCAGTAAAATGCTTAAGGCATCACAAAAACTGAGTGGCTTTTTGACATCTGGTAGTGTTTTCCTGCATTTTTAATGCAACTACTTAACAACAAACTACAAAAAAAATTCTGCACGTACTTACATTTAGAATCATATAACGATTTGTATGACTTGTATAGACAACTGCACTCCTACAACTTGACTATTACTCAACAAAAGCATTTCACTTGGAAAACTGCATGTCTAACATAACTGCTGTTCATCTAAGGACTTCCCATTGTAAGCAATTCAGTACCTCTCAGTGAACAGAGATAACCTTAACGTTGACTCATGCCATCAGGACAAGGCCAGACTTGTGCAGTAGGTCTTGGTGAAGGCTGTTCACAATGTTCACTCTGAAGTTTCAACTGTGATGCAGTCCAGATGTTCAATAAGTTTCACGTGAGAACCGTATTATATATTCACTATGTACTCAGTAATATTTCACTTGCAGGTAAAATTTCACTCAAATCATTAAAAGACTTTTAATTGCCTCAGTAGACCCAGGACATTACCACAAGTTCTGGTAAAATTCAGCCTGGCCTAAGCCCAATGTTTCCCATTTAAACCTTCATTTCCCTATTTCATTCATTATCATTCATAATATGGTGTTTTCTACATGCTTCACACCCCACCCCCCTTCAAAAGCAGGATCTGTGTTCAATGACCGGAGTTTCAGACTGCAGAGGGATTGCCTCTGAAAACTGTATTTGTAAAGGAAAGACTAGAGATTTCATGACTTCACATTTAGGAAACAAACTAGGAAACGTAGATGAAGAATCATTAGTCTGTGACCACAGAACATTGATACTGTATCAGTAGAAACTGATATCAAATCTATTGATTTTAAGACTATTCTTTTAATATTCCTTCCTAAATACTGATTTTCCATTTTAGAGCAAAAATGCTGATGGAAAGAAGAAAGAAAAAGGAAAAAAAGTCACTTTCAGCTAACACAGAGACTATATCAAAGTTTTAAAGCTGCTTACAAGCACAAGATATAATGTCTGAAACACTTCAGGGTCTATGGAGTAATTGATGGGTGCTGTAATAACAAGCCAAGCTGGAAAAGGGTACAGGTATGATAGGGCATTGCCTGCACCTAAAACTAAACTGAGGGAAGAATCAAGGTTGTTGCTAGGAACAATACTGAACATCTGGGGTTTTGGGGAGACATTGACTCTGTATATTGTTCTTGACATAATTCAGGAGTGAATTTTGTCCTTTATATAATTGTCTAAGCTATGGAAAACGTTTTAAGGGATTCTCCAATCCCTGCAAAGAAGGGTTGTGGTGGTGGTGTACTTCATAGTGTTTTCAGCTGACAAAAGCAATACGTTTGTAGAACACAATCCCAATTCCTCTATTCAGATTAATCTTCAGTTTGAGGAAGAAGCTCTACTAAATAATTTTTTATATGAAGAAACAACTATAAACAAGGGCAAAATGGAAAATTTTGATTGTTTTCCCTTTTTTTCTTCTAAGTAAGCAAAACTCTAAAAGTCAAGAGAAATTCTTGGTTCAAAGTTCTCATAATTTAGTCATATTCAAACATCAAGCAAGCTGATACTTTACATATGGACTACAATGGAAGTGGAGAGTTAGCAACAGCTGCACTCCTTGCACTGTGACATTACATTTCAGAACTCAACATTCCCAGTTACAATCTTGTCTTCACAGGAAAGCAGCTACATTAAATAAAATGCCATTAATAAAGTTGGAGTTTTTTAATATTTAAACAGTAAAATAAGTTACACTCAAAAAATATTCATCTCCAGTATTTTCTAATTTTCATACACACTGAAGTCAAGCATCATGAAGTCTCCATCTAAATAAGTAAATTTAAGAATCCCCAAATTATACATTCTTTGTATCTCTAATAATAAAGCAATTTTAAAGATGAAGCTGATATTTTTATTTTAACATAGTTTTTTTTCTATTTGTTAATAGAAGCTTTTTTCACACTTCAGTATAAAATCTAATCAAGCTACTATACACGTGTATTTTCCTTCAATGTTTTCTTTGAAGTTCACAGTTATGAGCCATGTATCTGCATATGCAGCACGGCACGTGTAGGAGAGGAAGAAAGTCAAGAGTTCTTTCCTATGATTCTTTACCAGATGACCCTTTTCTATTCCTTAATATAATTAGACTACCTTGTCTACCAGGAAAAGCACTAACTGGATGTATCTGACATCACTGTGCCGTGTCACAAAGTGAAACCCCTCACTAATGGTTCCTGAAATGCCAATCTTAGGTAGGTAGCATTAGATGATTCACAAAGTCAACCATCTCTGTAATTAATTATTTTTATTTTGTTCAGACTTTGCTGATTTATTTTCAACAAGCCATGGAATATTTAATAAATGTCATTCACTTCATTAAAACCAAATTTTTTATCTGTTGTCAATAGTAATCAAAGTACATGTAAGAGAGCAAAAGAAGTGCTGTCTATAAGGTCCTTTTCTTAATACTACAAACCACTATGAAATCAAGTTTTAAAACAGTATATGGGCTTTTCAAAGAATTACACTGAGCTACACTTTTCTGATAATATGGACTAAATTGTGTTCATGTAGCAGAAAAAATAAAATACTTGATTCTCATATGACAAATAACTGCAGTAAACAGCAGAGGTGGGACATCACCACTCACAGCCTGAAACTGAGATAGAAATAAGTCCAAGAATTATTAGTCTGGCAATCACACCCAGGCTCAGACGCTGAGCTTCATGGGAAACCACACGCACTGCAGACGCACCGCTAACAGCGTTTGGGACTGAGGGAAAAAACGTCAGGCCTCTCTATAGGGTATTTACCTCATAGGTTAGCAGCGACTACGTAGAGATGTCAAGAATCTAACTTCCATTTAGACAATTAAGAACTTGGCTCCCTTTCACAGTCACCTATAAACACCTTCTCTGACCAGACAGCTGAGGCTTTAACAAATTTAAGGCCCAACACACAAACCAGAAATCATATGCAAGACAGAAGTATACTGAGATAATTATCTGATGACGACAATTCCACAATACCCGTCTTCAAAACACAAACTGGTTCACGAATTTTCAGCTCTCCTTCCTCACATTCTCAATTTTATCTCTGCAAAGACTTCTGCCTCCTCCCTTCTGCCAAAGCAATGTTTTACACCACGTAATTTACTATAAGCACATTTACTTATAGCCAGGGTTTTAAAAAAAGAAAAGAAAGATTTTTTTTAAAAATTGAGCTCCATCTGACTACCTTGGGAGAGGGTGACTATCCCACAGTGGATTTTGATTATTCCAGAGTAATCACTATAGAATAGATTTACCTCCCTGTGTGAATCAGAACATTACCTAAATCTGATCTAAACCTACTGGAGAGAGAACTAAGAAAAAATTAATTGTTCTTAGCATGTAGTCTTTTTCTTTGACGTCTGGAAGGGGCTACCCTTGTTAAAAAAAAATAAAATCCCAATTTGTTGACCTTTTATCCTGTGCACCATAGTTCCATCTTGCTGAATGACCTGCCACAGTCTGCACCTGCTGTGTACACTGAAGGTTCCCAACCCCATTGAAAGTGAGAGCGGGGTACCCATTATATCCCCTGGGGAGCAACACAGTTGCATGCACCACAAGGCAGCAGTTATTCCCTGCTGCCAGGAGTTCAGATGGCCCTGGGGCTGCCACATCCAAGTAGTTAAGGCAGTCAAGGATCAGCCGAATTCACCCTTCTTATCCTGTTTTCATTGCAGTGCGGCAAGACAACTCACATGGGAAAAGGTAGGACTTCAGCTCCAAGGCCATGGTACGTAATTAAGAAATGATCTTCAACTCATTTCCTATTTTATCGTAAAGCAATTTCTCTTAAAAGATGCAGTTTAACCCTCAGGGGTTAAATGCATTTTACTGTAACCAAAATCCAAGATAAATCATTTTCATCATCAAATGACTGGCCTAATATTTCTAACAGTTACAACTAATGTAAATCACTTATCAAAGCGACAGACATTTCAGAGAAAATATTCTTAGTTACATTAGCATAAGCAAAGAGTAAATTCATTGTTTTCCTTTGGCAAAGACAGCATACTACCTGACACTGGGCAACATGACATAATTATCCTCCGATTTTAAGTATAATAATTCTTTGAGACTGTTTTATTCAGCCTCTGAATAAATGCTAGTAAAATTTTTCCCCTGTACTTTAAGTTTCTTCATGGCACTGAAAAACCCATGAGGTAATAGTCTTCCATTTTGGCAAGATTATTTCATATATATAACTTATTTGTAATGGGATTTTTAAATATAGAACAATATTAGTAAGAAAAAGTATTACTAAATACAAATAAATTTTTTCTTACCTCTTTGCTCAAGATCGCCCTCTTTTCAGGCTTCTCTTCAGGCTCTAAAAATAAGAGAAAAAGAACACCTTACCAAAGGATAAGAAAAAAAATATGTCTACTGTTTGATGAGCAAGATTTACCATCATCTAAAAAGAGAAAATAGAAGTTATATGGCTTTTTTACGGTGGGTTTCTATATTGCTGGCTTCTGGAAAAGAATTTAAAAACAAAAATTAAAGGAATTTGTTTTAGAGAAATCAATTGTCTCGAAGGACTGGTGTTAAAATAATAAACCATGTAATACAAGAAGTAAAATAATTCCATATAGAAAAAACACACTTGCTGTATAACTTTAATAGCCTTAGGAAAGGAATCTTAATAGTGACATTTTATTAGTTCTACTTAACATCTCAAGATTTACACATAGCCAGCTTACAAGGAATAAATCGTGTCCAGGGTTTAGATATTAAATCAGAAAGAAATGAAAAATCTTCTTGCATCAATAAGTATGAATCTCGCATGAACACGAGGTTAAGAGCAGTTATATGCTGTCTTTGAGAGAAGCCTATCTCTCATCATCTAATCACTAACATAAATATCTATTAATACAAATGTGTCACACATTTTTCCCTGATTTTGTTGCCATAATTTTGACTAGATGAGTCGTAACTCTCTATCCTCTCGTAAATTCTGCCTCAAATTTGAAAAGTTAGCTGCTTCTGTAAGTCCTTCCATAGACACTTCCTTTCATTCTTCTGTCTTTGATAACTTTATTTTGTCCTAACCTAAGGCTAAAGAATTACAAAAACATAACTTATGAAGTATAAATTTTATATTTCAGGAAGACCTAGTATAAAATATAAGAGGAGTCTATCAGCATTCCTGTTTCCACCAGCTTTCTTCGCAGGCTCTAGTTGGTCTTGGGTCTACGTGTCTGTAGAACAAATCGTATTGGTGCCACAGGCCACGATTACCAATCTAAAAGTTGGTTGCCTATTTTCTAGATTCTGTGTCTGATATTGGTTTTGCCTTCTACGAATAAGAGTTTAGTTCTTGCTTGTGCTTTTACAGTACCGTCACTTCCTTTGTAGGTTAAACCTGGAAAGAGCTTCAATTTACTTACAACGGGTACAGCGACAGAAATTTGATCGTGTGACACTTTAAGTAACTACGTAGTAAGATAATAGTAATTTTTTATCCTGCTGTAAAGAAAAATAAAAGGGGGAAGAGGCATAAAAAAAGGGGGGAAAGGGGAGGGAAGAAGGGAGGAAAAAAAAACAGGGAGGAAACCCCAAAAGTGTTACCTTTTCTGTTTCGGGTTTCTGATATAAGAAATAAGCGAAACTAACTCAGAAACTATATGTGATTTTCAAGATAACTTATGATGCTGATCCTTTTCTGGACAAAACCAAACCAAGTAAAACACAAAACACTCTTTCATTCTCCTACCCCCAAAAATAAATAAAAAAAAACCAACAACGAACAATCAAAACCACAGTCTAAAACAAAAAACAAACACCCACCACAAAAAAAACCCCACAGAGTTTTGCAAGAGCAACAGATCAACAGAGAGCTTAAAGCACAACTTGCTTTTTGGATTTAAAGAATACCTCACTCAGCAGTAAGAGACCAAGGATCATCATCTGTTATGAAGGTGTTGTCAACCCTTTTTTTCCTAAATGCTAACAAGAACACTCACCAGGGCAAAGACCCTCCACTCTCTAACACCTCTACCAGCCAGCTTGGAGATGACAGCGTGCTTCATACCCAGTACCTGGCTCAGGACAATTCTTTTGTCTGCAGACAAAAGCAAGTAGATCCGTGCCTGGTTTAATTTGTCTCAAAGCATCACTCCAAGAAAAAACTCCATAATACTGTAGGATCGTTTGGCAAATTCAATTACATTTATGAGGAATGAAATGAAGAGATAAAAAAAGCAGATAGTTAATATTATATGGAGACTGCATGGGATTAGATAGAAAGAACAGAAGACATTAGGACAATGAAAACTTTTCATTTTTTTTCACCCTCAAAGGCACCAAGAATGAAGAACTCTGTAAATAACATTTCGGAGCGAATTCAGGTGACATAAAAAATATCTATTTCGCAAGTGGTGCCCTTATTCTGAAACTATACATTGAAATAAAAGAGGTAAAACTGTAAAAAAGTAAATATGAAGCAGAAGGAATAAGGTGGATTTGAACCATGTTTAATATCTTATTATCACCTCATCTTTCTTTTGCCTTTTAGAGATATTTATCTTTTAAAAGGAAAAAAGTCCATCTTTTGAGAACTGGTTGGTACGTGGCCTGAAATCGTGTTCCTTGCTACTGTAATTCCCCATGTCTGCTAAGCCACTAATCACCAACTAAATCAAACATGACAGCCCCCTCCATTTCTCAGGTTTTCCTGATTCCTCCTGCCCCCAGAAGACACTTAACAGAGTACCAAAGCAAGAAAGGAAATATGTTTTAATAGTACTTCAGTGTTTTTATTCCTTAAGGAAAAAATATGATTGGATACCTAGAAAACAGGATATCTCCCTAGAGTTGCCTTTTTATTTCTTTGATTTTATATATTTACTGACTGGATGCTGGAAACAAATTTATCTTCCAGTTTTTACTTGACAGCCCAGAAAGACAGGTCAAAGTGGGAATCAAAGGTGTTATAAGAATCCTCTTAAGAGCACAACTCCCATTAGAAAGCGAACGGGGGCTGAGCAAAGAACACTAAAATGAGCAAAAGCCAGGTCCTGTGAAAATGCAAGTTCTCTCACCTCTTGTTAGTGTCAACAAGAACCGAAAAGGCTTAGGCCCTAGAAGGCTACACCAGCTGTCTTTTGGACCTAGAGAGCAAAGCAGTGCTAGAAAAAAGGTAAAACAGAGTAAGAAACAGTAAGAAAATCATTCCTTCTGCCTAAAAGTTGCATTGCTTAAAAAACCCCAAACCAACAAAACCAGAAAAGCCCCAAACCACAGATCTATTAAAATAATTTAATATTAAGCCTACACTGAAATTTACTACTATATATCAGCCATGGGGCATCTTTTGCCATAATGTCCAAAAAAACCCACAAAGAATAAACAACCAAACAAAAAAAAAAAAAACAGTTAAAGAAAAAAAATAGAGAGAAGAAAGAAGAGAGAGAGAGAAGGAAAGAAAGAAGAGAGAGAGAGAAGGAAAGAAAGAAGAGAGAGAGAGAAGGAAAGAAAGAAGAGAGAGAGAGAAGGAAAGAAAGAAAGAAGAGAGAGAAGGAAAGAAAGAAGGAAGAGAGAGAAGGAAGGAAAGAAAGAAGGAAGAGAGAAGGAAAGAAAGAAAGAAGAGAGAGAAGGAAAGAAAGAAGAGAGAGAAGAAAAGAAAGAAGCTTTTGGTTGTTTATAGATAGACCTCAAATGTCTCAAAGTCTCCAGGTTCTTTTTCAGTATACAAGGATTTTACTTGGTGTAGTTCCCTGTTGAACCATACCTGCCTATCATTCACTGAAAAAGCATCTCAGTCAGATTCTGTAGTATTCCTGCCGTCTGCCTCAAATAGGCCACCGGACCATTTGAAAAGTCTTTTAGTCAGACCTGATTTTCTTTTACATTTTTGAGACTTAGAGGGCCTACCGTGTTTTACGTTCCTGAGGAACGATCATTATTTAAAACCAATCAGATCTTGTATCTGATCTATGAAACTAATATTCCAGTATCTTATCTCTAAAGGTAGAAACGTGGAACTCCATAACGGACATACCAGAGCAGCCGTTACTAGCAGAGTCACTCACCAAAGCGTTTTCTAAGCTGTGTGCACTCGTTCCTCAGAGATACATGAGAATAGTTCCATTGTCTTTTCTCATGGAATTTTATTCACAAAAAGCAAATGTAGCTGGCAGGCCAATCAAGTCACAGATTTCAATTAGTCCTTTTCTTTTTTTCAGTCAGACCAGGGGCTCTGTTAAATGATTCGGTGTTTGTTGCTGTACCACTCTGTGCTGGTCTGTTTGTAAGTAAATGCAGCAAAGATTTAACAACACCTTTAGTTTAGTTGTTGGTTTTGCAATTGGAGGCGATAGCTACTAACATTCAAGTGATAATTCTGGAGAAAAGTGCATAGCTTAGAAGATGTTTTTATGGAAACATACCCAGAACAGCTAAACATCTGCAGGAAACCCACCTCTACTACAGCGTTGGAACATATCAATAATGTACAGGTCAGAAGGACAGGTTTCAGTTTTCTGGATAGGAAATATTGTATTAGTTATGGGAGCAGAAGAGACTCGATTTGTACATTGCTGGAATAGGGCATCTCATGAGTCGGCTGCTTTCTTAATATCCATCTGCCAGTGTTGTATTTCAGGAGAAGGGGTTTTAATTTGGCTTCACTACGTATGAGTATGTATATATGTAAACTTTTGTATAAAACTAAGACCTAAAAGCAAAATAACAACCAAAAAACCCTACCCTAAGCTATCTTTTAATGTCATGCACCGAGAACTCTCTTGCCAAAAAAGATTATATGTGATGCTGGAGTTAATATAACCACCTGCAAAATTCCAAGAGCTGCATACTGGCACAATAATACTGCAGATCAAAAAAAAATAAGATTACTGTCTTTGAAATATTTTCCATGCTATTCTCAGTAAATGCAAGATGTTGACTAAATTTCAAAGCAATTTAGCATTCAGATCGCAACTGCCGTATAATTTCAGAATTGGAAATATCTACCACTGGACTTGCTGTTTTATGGGGAAGTGATCTCTTTGTGGATGTACTTCAGGAAAACGCTAATGCCCATCTAGAAAGAAGCAAGTGGAAGACAGAGATGCTGAGAGTTTGCGTATCCCAATTATCACATCTGCTATGCCGATACAGCTCTTGCAAGCATCCACGTCATTCCATTTCAAATGTTCGGTGCTGTTAGATAGAAATCAGTAGGGGCTATGGCTTTTCTAGCAGCAGGAACAGCATCCTGAGTGGGAGGAGGCTAGAAACAAAGGCCTACGTGACCCAGACAACACGAAAGCTGATGAACATCTTTAAAATAGGAGCTTCAGGACAAGCTGGATTTATGCCCATCTGTACTGCACAGGACTGAAAAAACACACAAAAATCCCAAAGATGTAATTTGTGTTTGGTCAATTTTCTTATTTCTTTTTAAACTTAACCCTTCAGAGGTTCAGTAGTTTGGTATTTAAAGAGCCAGTAGGGTTGGGATTATTCTACTGTAGAGTGTTGATTTCTGTCAGACTAACTGTAATGATAAAAACCCCAAGTACTGCACATTTCCTTCAACTTTAAGCAGAGAATGTGTGGACCAGAAGAAAGCCATCCTAATATTGTAATGCAGGGACATACATGCAGTGTGTTCACGTTATCTTGAAACCAAAAGGAGTCAGAAACCCTTTATCTATTTTTTCCTCATTTTTTTCTGATTGTAAATAGTTGCAATAGATGGGAAGAGTTCTGGAAAATAATACAAAACAAAAAACCCAAATGCAAAGCATGTAAAGTATTAAAAAAAGCTTTAAAAAAAAAACCTCCTATGATGCTTTAAAGTGGAATTTGGTTTTCCTAGTTTCCTTTTTACACACTGCTATTTATGAATTTAGTGTGGTAGTTGGTTTGACAGATGATAGGACTGCTTTCAAGTTACTCATGTTTGGATCCCTATGTGGAAACTTCTATCCATTTTTTTTTGTAAGTACTAAACTCATCTTTTTTTTTCTCTTTCCTTTTTTTCCTTAAATGAAAACAGAACTATCCTAACATTTTTTCTTAATTAAACTTCCTTAAACATATGGCAGCAATACAATGATTATAAATTACCTCTAAGTTATCTATATATATCAAGGCCTTCATGCTAATCTTGTGGTATATTAAATTTAGCTTCATATTCCCATAAAAAGTCTGAATATTGCAAAATTATTTTAATTTACTATAAGTACTGCTGGAATACTCCATATGTACGCATGTGTACGCACACATTGAGGCCAAAGACGGAGACAGAATTCCGTACTTCTCATCCGAAAGAGAATACAGACAGCAAGAAATATGTAGCACGGTATGTTCTTGTGAGAGATCACACACAAACTGCCTAAAACACAGCTTACGATCCTCCCACAATGGGATATTTTTACTATCCTTAATGGAGCTAGGCAGGTGTTTACAGTTATGATGTATGTCCGTCTAAAGTTGGAATTAAGCACAGACACAAAATAGCAATGCTTGACGCACTAGACCATGACATACTGTAAGCACTGTAATTAAAATAAACTCTACTCCTGATTTTTTTTTTCGTGAGGAAACAAGAAAAGCTATGAAGATGCATTCGAGTTTGTGGAAAGCTGCAAACTATTCTGAGAAGAGTAAAAAAAGAATTTGCAGAACGAACTAAAATTCTCTAAAACACCTTTTTAGCCTGGGCTTGCTCTTTGCCAGGTGATTTTGGGGGAGGAAGAAGGAAAGGAAGCTTTCCATCTGTTGAGGTGTTAGGATTCTAAACACGTTCCTGAGTTAATTTTGACTCTTTAAAGTGTGAGATAAGTTAATATACTCTAAACCAATGTATCACGTCAATCAACAGTGCTTTTCTCAACATCAGCCCACTCACTTCCGCCTCCTGCTTGCAGGCTCTATTGGATTCTAGCTCTAAAACTATGCTTCCCTTAAGAAATGAAACGTTCAAGTGGTATCAACAAATCATAGATGTTTCTAATAAAATAAATCTGAACAGTATGAATGGAAATAGAGATGCTGATGTCATTTATTCACTTTGCCCTGATGCAGCATTTTGTCTAAATAATTACAAACATCAGAAATAGAAAATAACACTTTGTTTTTAAGTTCTTAAAATTGGAATGAAAAGATATTGTAAAGAAACATTTACTCTGTTGTAAAATACTACTAAAATGATATGACCCACAATATCTTTTTTCTGCATCCATTTCCAGTCTTTTATATCAGGCACAGAAGTCTCTGAAGAATATTAACATTTGCCACACTATAAATCCAAAATATTTGGAATATTATATCATCATCCTGTCAGAATGTACAAGCGAACTTACTAAGTCTAGGCCTGCCCAGTCCAATGTGCTTTCCTGAAGAAATTCAAAATCACAATGCATGTACAATAATTGCCTCCGTGTTATGCTTGGAGAATCTCAGAGACTTATAGAATCTGGAAGTTGTATTTGAACCATCAGGTTTAGTAGATAATTCAGGAAACGTAGTCCATAAATTTGCCTTTACATTTTTGGTCTATGCAACATCCTGTGGTAAAGGGTTCTACAAGCATAAGTTGTAGGAAAAGTAATTTCTTCCATGAGCTATAAATTTATTTACAAACTAAAAATTTTATTCAGTATATCAGTTTATATATTTGTATATCATTCTATCTTCTTCTCTTCCTGTCATCTCTTCACAAAGCAGTAAAATTATGATTTATTTTAATTCATTATATAGTCCATATAATATTCCATGCTTTTGATCAATCAAGGAATTTCTAGTTCTACTAGATCTCCTTTTTTTAAATTAATCAAAGAATTTAATGAAATATTCAAAATGTAAATTTAGAAAATTACACACTTTACAAATAGATTTATCTAACAGCACAAATTTGTTTCCCGAATTCCTTGAAATTCCTCTGCCAATATTGCCTATCCCTCTATTTGCTTTTTGTCCAGTGATGAATATTTGGCTAATTTTTCAGTTAATTATTCGCAACTATACCCAGCAGTAATCACTCAAGTCTTTTGAGTGGATAATATGCTTCAAGGTCTATACTATGTGCATAGTTCTCAGACACTGTAAATAAATATGTGCCACCACCACCTCACCATCCCTCCCCCTAAAAAAAAGAATTTGGCATTAGTAACTTCAATATCACAATAGAGAATATCTAGTTTATTAGCTAAAGTGTCAACTTAAGTGTTTAAACAGCTGAAGAGGAAAAATACCCTGTAAATACAGGACTCGCTTCTCCCCTCTCCTCTTGGTAACAAAGAAAAGGAAAAAAACAACACCACTCCCATCAGTCTCCCAGAAAACCAAACAATAATACTAATTTCAATATGAGTCTCTGCTGTAGTAACATCCTGGGGACACATCTAACTTTCAGGATGAGTCACATCACTGTGACTCAGAATCAATAGTAATTTTAATGTGCAAAAAAAATTAAGATAGACTTCAAGATCTTCTCTTAGTTAGCATCCTGTTTCAATACGTATCGCTGCATCCTTGTACCCATAGAATGAACGGAAGCCCAGCTGCCTGGATGAAATGGTCATGGAAGAGAACTTTCACCTGTGAATTCTTGAAACAGTGGAGATTTATCTGAACAGAACATGCTGAAAGGCCAAGAGGTTACATCCTGTTACCAGGAAAATAATGTAAATTCTTTGTTGTTCTGACTAACATGAAACAGTATCCTAAAATCACTGAAAATTATCTTGCAAGTTGGATTAAGCTTTTACAGTTCTGTGAAGGAGCTCGTGGCCCAGAAAACGTTGGATGTTAGAGAAGAGATTTTCATTTCCATAAATGGTTCTACAACCATGGGCATCTAGGGATCTGAAGGATTTCAGGCTCTTCTCAGGCATCCGGAGTGACAAGGGAAGCCAAGGGGACCCGTACATATTTCAGCAAGCAGTCATTGGGCCAGACTCCATTGGTTTCAGCCTTCTAAGTCAGGGAGGCAAATCAGGCATCGAGTAAACGCAGCAGATGGAAGAGGAACAACAACCAAGTGATGCAACCTGTTACAACTTCACTTTTGGCACGGCTGCATTTTTGTGCTAATCCATAACACTTCACTGAGAACTCCTCTACGTACTTCAACAACAATCCTTGCCCTTTCGTACAACAGTTCCTTAGTTTTGTTTCATTTACAACTAGAACAGTATTGACATTTTAATACCAGTTTGAATTTTAAGTTCAATACGAAGTAAGCTGAGGTCGAAAAAGGAGACAGGTCAGCCTGACAGTTATATCTAACAGCTTAACTGCTGCTTGTTTGAATATAGTAAAATTATCTTCAATTATATTCACGCAGGTATCTCCTATGTGTGCTTCTCTATTTCCATCACCTATAATCAAATGTTAATGTCATGTTGAGTGTTAAATTCTGATCAAGTCTGAGGAACAGTTTGGTTCTCAGTCTTAGCTGCCCAATAAAGACATTTTTCTGACTAAAAGCAATTCTCATCATTCATACTCACAAACTTTCCTCTTTTCATTGAATTGCACGCTTCACTTGTTAATATTTAAAGATATTTCCCACAAGCATTTGGAGAAAACAAAAACCCTTTAACCATTTAAGCAAAGACTTGTAAAAATAACTCGAAGTAATTTGTATTACAAAAACTCTAATATCTCGATTTTCTTTCTCTCTCGTACACACACACACAAAGACCAAGTGTCATAAAGCAACGTCACACAGGGAAAATAAATTTTTGAAAGGCTAGAAAGGACAAAAATTATGACTTTTTTATAATCAGAAAATTATTTTTCAGTTTTTAAAGAATTCTAGTCAAAGTCTTCCCTGTATAGTTTCAAATTCAAACGCTGCAGTTACAAAGGTAACTTCTGTTCATAATGACATGCTGCAAAAACTTGACAAAAGATTCCTCAAAACCTGGAGTACTTTTGCCTTTGTAAAATGGAATGCAGGAGTAGAAAGTAGACTGTTCTATTTATAGATTAGAAAGAAACAAAAAATATGGAAATAAAAGGAGTAAAAATTGAAGTTACATTAAACAGTCCTTATGGTTATAAATGGAATTTACACCTTCAAGAACTTCAACATGAATAGTAGTTGTAAGGATATAGAATGAATATATTATCAAATAAATGAAATGAGTGATCCACAGCCTAACTTTTATCTTACTTATTTCAAATTAAATCTAGGAAAACACTAATGGAATGAATGAAAGATTAATTATAGAAAACAAGTCTGGCCTACCACATGACAGAAAAAATGCACGGATATAAAATCTCTCTAAAGCAAGAGGGTTGTCAAGAAAACCAAAGCTAAAGTGCAAGTTCAAACACAAATTTCATTGAATCTAATTGCGTATTAGGTGCATTCAAATCGCCAAAGACAAAACCTAACTTTGACACTCATTCCTTCTCTCTCTCAGAGAAAGGGTTTGGGGATTTATAATTGAAAAATTTTGTTGCTCAGCTCCATCTTTGACCCTGGAAATTTACTTACTTTTGTTTCTATTTGTCCATATTTTTAAATTAACAATTAAATTACTCCAAAAAAACTATCATTTCAAAAGAACTCAACATTTTTCTTCCTTGCCTTTAAAATAAACTGAATATTTTTCATTTCTTTGATTTCTCAGGATGAGCCTCTTTCAGATGGATCTATGGCACAAGTTAATGTGTTTTCATCAAATAATACTTCACCACCTTGAATCAAAGGAGAAATACAGTCATATGGAATTTAATTCCCAGATTTCTGGATGTGATTAAGGACTAGAGCACACACAACGTATTCCCAGGAGATGAAATCCAACGTAATTTTATTCCTCTGATTATGTTTACATATGCACTGAACTTCCACTTGCTAGAGCAACCTGAAGGCTCTTCTGAAATTATCCCTAGTCATCATAGACCTTTGGCTTCCCCGTAGAGCAGAGAATGTAAATAAAGTGCTGGTGGTATTACTATTTTCCAAAGCACAGCTCTTATGAGTTGATATATATTTTCTGAATTCTGTTAATGGGAGGGCAATCGTGAGATTACTGACACCAAAAGTTTCCAGTCCAATTTTTGCCAAGCGGAACAAAGTTAAGAAAAAGTAAAAGAAAGAAGAGAAAAAACATGACAGTTCTGAAGACTGAATTCCCCTACGAGTTGTCTGTCTCAGATGGTACCATTGTTGATACCATATCACTAGAAGGTGTATTCTATAATAAATATAATTTTGAATAAACTATATGAATGGATTTTACTTTTCTTTAGCAAAGAAGTCACAATCCACATGCTTTTTACACCCCAATGAAATAAATATCTTAGTTATTAAAAATACTTTGATTAAAAAAAATTAACTTAATGCTCAAGCGAGGAGACCAGAGGTTGATCTGAGGGTTAGTCTATCTGGTAAGGCACAGCTGAAACAATAAGAAACAATATTCATTGCTCTGTTCTTATATCCAAATAGCCCTGGAGAAAACAAAGATTATCCCTGTAAAAATAAGGTTCTTTTCAGTCGATAAATATATACTCTGGTAAGACTAATGTAGATGCTGGAAAAACTTCACTTGTTCCTTAGGGCAGAAATTGGGATACATGAGATTCATTCACTTCTTTTACAGATTCACTCAAATAAGTAATGCAGCCATCAACTACTACACCCAGCTACTACTACGCTATACAGTGCCCATCAAGAAAATACAATTACATTCCCTCAAATACCATAGCTAATCTGAAACTCTCAGCTAAAAACGGTAGAGCTATCAGAATAGAGCAGGCAATAACCGTGAGGCTTTGGGGATGGGTGCAGGACTTGGTGTATGTTCTTTTTACTAGAGTCTCTTCTACAGTCTCTGTGGATATAAACAATGCAAAATAGAAGGCAATTTAAGACGTGGCTCTTCTGTTCTTCAAATACAGGAAAGGAAAATCTGGAGCTGTGTACAAGAACAGATTTTCAGTTCCATGTAAATGAGACATAAGAAGATGGAGCTAATTAAGAATAAGAGAGTTAGTTCAGTCATTTGTCCCACCACTTTTTGAAACAAGTCCACTTAACTTTAAGACCAGCGGTATGTCTATGCTCTTATTAAACTTTTTCTCCAATGGTTTGTTTCAGCTACTGGATGATGAGGCTTCATGAAACTCATATCAATGACATTGTACAATCAGCCACCTAAATTTGTTGGTCTGCACTATAATAAAACATTATTTGTAGTTAAATCACAGCTACGTACTCTCTGAAGCAGAAAAAAACACCCTAGCAATGAAACATCACCGCTGGAGGGGTAGATGAACAGACACGCAACATCTGAAAACTTCAGAGGGCCACAAACTTGCTTATTTAACCTGGCAATGAGGCATCTCCAGTTCTTAGATGGCTCTTAAATACGACTTGAGTGGACTAATTGTTAGGAAAAAAAGTTTATTTGTTGTGAAATTTGCCACATAAACTGTTGAACATCTCTTATTAGTAGTCCCAAACAACATAAAAACTACCAGTTAGTTCAATTACAGTATAGCAATGTGAATGGAATGTTTATTCAGATAATTGATAACTAAAACGTTCAAGTTATGTCACTAATTACCAAATACTCATTGCATGGTAACACCTTTTGATTACTATTCCAAGTTTTCTTAGATATAAGCAGTAATCCAAAGAATAACTCTTGTTTTCCACTAACTTCCAATTAGCTGTTCCTTTACTTTAGCACCTTCCATGGAAAAAGGCAAGTGCCTTTTTACTTCAGCCTTTGCCATGCAGAATCATAAAATTATTTGATAATTATATAGCTGTAATTCTCACAAACTGTTAGGAACGTGGGCACGAAATACTTTTTGAGAAATCCAGTATAAAATTAACAGATCCATTACCTAATGAAATATTTCCTGTGCTACAAATACATGTTGAAAAGCCAAAATACTCCTGAAATAGAGACTTTTGTGAAAACACACACTGCTATAATAGATAAATTTAGCTTTCCACTTGCGTGGGTTTGTTCATGTGATCTCAGCACTGATAGGTAACAAACTATGAGAGAACACCGACTAAATGACAGCCTGTTGAAAGGCTCTTGAGTTTCCCAGTATTTTTTTCACTTATCTAGCAAGATTACGTATCATCAATACTTAGAATCAATACTGACCATAACTGCAGCCCTGTTTTCATACAGTAATAGATGCTGAAGTAAATGGAAAGCTTTAAAATTAAATTGTTCGTGGTAGCATAGATAACATTTTTCTGGTTTGCTTTTTTCTTTTTCAGTAACACGAAGCACTAGACCCTGTAGTGCTTATTCTACCTATTTATCTAATAATAGCCGCAGACTTTAGGAAAATGCAACGCCTGTGTGGAACATCTAATTTATGATTGCTATTCTGCTCCGTGGTAAACCTCTTGATAAACCTTGTACGTTTCTATGCATTGATCATACTTTCTTCTTCACAATTTTCTTATTCCATGCTGTGCGGATTCATGAGGGTTTTTTACCTGTTGGCCCTCTTACTCAAGCGATTTGCTTTTTTTCTCAGTTTGAGCGGGGGAAGAAAACTACTTCAAAAAAGATGCTTGCTTAAAAACTACATTTGCTTAGCTTTCGGAGAAACAGCATCTATTGACAAAACTACATCCCTCTACACTTCAAAAATATATGAAAGAGCAAATCTAGTTAGGGTAAGGCCAAACTATCACACTCTGTTTCAAAAGCAACGAGCCAAAACCAGCTTTAAAAAAGCACAACTCCCCCCACCTCATATTAGAACCCTGAAGAGCACAGGTAATACTCCTGGGCAAACATTTGGGAGAAGGATAGCATTTGGAAAACCACAAAAACCCCACAGAGAATGACGTTCCCAAATATTTGAAAAGTGAAAAGATGGAAAGCGGACGGTTGAATAACAATTCCACCAAAACTTCTGAATATTTCTCTCTGTCAGGACAAGGCTCACTAGATGGCACTGTTAGACATTCACAAGGAGTGTAAGAGGGTCCCTTAGCATACAAGAGAGTTTATAGTTTGGGGGAAAGAGCGAGCTGCCTTTTTGCAGTTGACTGTTGGCTTTGTCTTCATGGGGTGCTCTCTGAACTGTAAACACTTGAAGCAGTTAACAGTTAAGGCAGGTATGGTTTCTGAGAACAGACAAAGTAGTTTATGTGAAATGTCTAAATACACAGATTGCCTGAATGTTGTAAATAGGAGCATCTAAAATATACCAAACCTTTTTTTTCATACAAAAGTGAAGTTCTGATATCTGTTACTGTACATACTATTTCTTTTTAATTTGCATGTGTTACATACTTTAAATTTACATACACTCAATTTCAGCTATTTTAATATCCATAGATGATTTTTGAGACTTTAACTTAAATGACTACAAGGAACTCCAATAAATTAAGGACTTAAGCTACACAGTTGTGATAACAAAGTCTTTTGGACTGGCCAACAGTGTGTTCATCCACAAAGCTTCACATCATAAAGCTGCGTGGCCTGATTTTGGTTCTGTATACCAAGGTGTCCTAGGCAGTCAGCCTGCTTTCCCATGAGACTGTAGTGGACAGAAAAAAAGCACACTGTACTTCAGATTCCTTGGGACGCTGTTTTACAATGACATAAATACAAGGCACAAACAGGTTTTAAAGTTACAGACCTATAGTATTGTGAAGGCACACAAAAATTATGACAGATTTCCTGAAAAATTACTGGAAGCTGGGTAAAGCATCATAACACAAACTTGTCTACATTAAGTAGCATCAAATCAGTGTCTGCAAGGCCAGGGGGCAGGGAGAAATATTTGGGCAGCAAGAGTTATTATAACAAAACAGGAAATGTAATTTAAAGCAGATATATTACCTGGTACCAAGTACAGACTATTGCCAGGAACAACAAATCTAGAAATAATGAATAAGCTGCTAACTTTATTTATATCTGACTGCATAGTTTGGAAAAAAGAGGAATAAGCTTTGATTCTACTCCATTTTTCTTTGTTAAAGTAGATTGATCTGTTGGCATTGGTTTTATTCTTATAAAATATAAGCAAATCAAAAGGATGAGACCCTTTCTTAGCGGAGTCTTCACGATTACATTAAACCCTGTGGGACTGATACCTGTTGATGGAGAACTGGGTCTCCAGTTTGTGTGCTGCACAATTCTGAATTCTGTTTGCATAGGTAAGACCCCCCAAATAATTACTTATACAGATGTGAATATGTACATTTTTAATCTATTCACCAGATTTGTCAGGGCTCACTCATTAAGCACAAAGCTAACATGCTTGGTATCAGTCTCATACCATCTCTGTATCTCACATGAAATGACGTATCTTTGTTTAGAGAGCTCTGCTTGGTCATTTCCCTGTCTGTCACCAAAGCAAATCTCCGTCCTTATTTTCTCTTCCACTGTTGCTAGTTATCAAGAACAGCAAGAATTTCTGTGGACTATGATGAAAATTGAAAGCATTTTCTCACAAGTGATAAAGAAAGAATGCAGCGTAATGCAAGTCCTGATACAACCCGAACAATAATTCTACTACATGGGCTATAACTATGACAGTTAGCAACACTAATATTGCTTTATGCATGCTTGTGAACTTTGATGAGCACATGGAATTGCTATTATTTGAATTCCTTCAGGAATGAAAATAAGAGCATTCAGGCTCTACAAATGAGCACTTACTAATGTTTTCCCTATTCCATAGGACTGGCCAGTGAATGCTAAAATCGTTACAGGACACAGTTTAGGAAGCCAGACATAAAAGAGGTCTTTCATTGTACGACAAGAGGATCTAATGCAACTTTGCAAAATGTAAATATATAAATAAATACAGACATATAAACCTGTTTTAGAAAGTCCCAGGTGCTCACAAATTATTTGGCTTCAAAGGCAAAAATTCAAGTCAGCATCTTGAAACAAGACATTATAAAGAAAGAAATATGTAAAGATAAGCTGAGTGGGGCATTTGTCAAACTATTTTACATTTTTGCTCCAGGCTGTCTCTTTGTCAGAACACTCTCTAAGAAACAAACTTGTAAGGAGGCAAATTCACAAAGAAAGTTGCTGATCTTGATTTGTTAGGATTAGGTACATAATAAAATGTCTTCAAAGTTATCAAATTCTGTTGATTAAAAGTAACACTATGCTTAATAAGAGAAAGGGGGGTTTTTCTATCTCGCTTCATAATTAAGATAATTTGCCAATATAGACAGTGAGTTTGATCAGTCAGAACACAACACTTTTGTTCCAGCAGCTTTTTCTTCTATCACCTATTTTTAATCAAAGAGGACATATTACAGTGTACATGAGCATTTGCAAGGAGACTTTGTTCTTCTCAAACTTTAACTTTAGCAACCTGATATCCCTCAGTATCGTTCTTTTAAATATGTAAGAAAGGAAAACGGGACAAACAGGAGTGTCTTGCCTAAAAATGACAGAGGTGAGAGAAGAATGAGATCTATCACCTTTAGCTGGCACAAACTGATTTGTGTTGTCAGTGAAATCAGAACAAAGTTTACCAGTTTTATTTTTAGTGCCTGTTGAAAATAAATAAATAAATAAAATTTCTCAAAACATGTTGTTCTAGCTAGGTGCAAGCAAAGGAAGTCAATACTTCAAGAAGAAAATAAATTAAGATCTCCCATAACAAATGGAGGTTTATTCCTGCACCACCAATTATTTTAAAAGGCTACTTATGCAGCATCCTGGACAGGTAACTCTTGCCCACTTCATTTCAGCTACTAATTGGTTGATGATTCATTCTTTGTTTCTCTCCTGGTTTCTTGCAGTAAATACAGTATATGCCAAAAAGATATATTTGTTGGGATTCCTTGTTGAGAGGGAGTATGTCACTAGGTAGGGAGACTAACTAGCAAGAAGGCTCCTCTCTTTCAGGTAGTGCACTTAAAGGAGAATCAAATTAAATTAAATACATAACCGCACATATTCATTCTGAAGTTCTTGTAGCAACTTTTATTAGTTCATTAAACATGGAAGAATTAGAAAGCATCAAAAATTTAAGAAAACAAAAAAGAGTGATGAGGAAAAACTCAGAAATTAAGAAGAGTAAAAATGAAGACAAACATGTTAATTACCATATCCTGGAGGCTATTCAGAAGAGGAACTATTTCAGTTGTTCAAAGATGACAGATTCTGATAAGTGAAACGCAAATAGAACTCAATGGCCAATTCCCTATATTTTGGGGGTGTGCTAAGGAAGAACATTCAGAAAATCTAGAAGTGCTCAGAATAATAGTCAGCAAATTAATGAACATTATAACCTTTCCCTATTTTGAAAAATGCATATTTCCTGTGATTGATCCTCAAGATGGACTTCTTTGAAAACAGCAGAATAGTACGGTATAAATATATTTCCATTTTTATTAATAAGCTCTCTGCGTACAAAAGTATGGTCAATAGGCTGTAGGTTCCGTTGCTACCGCATATCCCCCAAGTAACCAGCAAAAAGAGAAGGTACCATTGACTTCACACTATAACAGGACTGGCTTTATGTATGCCTCCTTGCTTTCATCTTTATGACAAGACAAACACAAGGATAAGGAAACCTCTTCAACTGACAGAGAAAACATTTAAAACCAACACATTTTAACATATTGCAAACTGATCAAAAACTACTGACGTACCAGCTCTGTCAGCATGGACTTTGTAAATCACATGAAGCCAAATCGGATCATTTTTCATCAGTTTCACTGCCACAAATGAGATGCACGCAACTACAGCATTTTATGAGGCATTTCTGAACAACTTATTCTGCAGAAATAAAAATCCAACAGCATTAACTTTTAAAAATTGTGATTTAATTATGTGCACTTGAGTGAGATTTGTGTTTCTACCTATTTGGTGAACTATATGAAAGACAATGAGCATGAACCTGAGAACATCTACAATTTATGAACATGCCCAAACAGGGTAAAAGTACTCATGTCAAATGCAGTCATAGCTTGAATTTCGATTTCTGTATTTGTTTGCCATAGTAAAACACTATTGGACAGAATTAAAATTATATTTAATGCACTTAAACCAGAAAATATTTGTGAAATTATTTTCCTTTATTTTTGGCATCCTAATGTCCAAGTTTTTAACTAGTATAAGTTGCCTAATAAATCAATAAATCATGACTATTTACATGTGCCAAAATGTAGTCATTCTTCTTTTTTATAGAAAAAAACCATGAAACCTGACAAAGCAGGAGGGGTTTACAGTACATAGTATACAAAACAAATATACATTAGTCTGCATGTGAAATTACTTAACACCTCCCTGAACATTTTTTCTAAAATATTTAGAGTTCGATAGTCAAAATGCATTACTAAAAAAAAAAAAACTATTCTCATTTATTTACAGAAACCATAAAGCCCAGTTTCTTAGAAGTCTCATCATGGGGAATATGACTTGCATAAATTTACAGCAGATATGCAATATAACATAAGTCATCTAAGAGACATCAGAGCTAGGAATGTTAACATATACGTAGATTTATGAAGAATACATTTAGAAACACCAAGATAAAAGAATTAAAAGAAAATATGTGAATAATAAATGGGTCACTGATCCACTTGTTTCTAAGCTTTTCTCCGAATAACTTACGAGAAAAATCAAAGAAAATGACAAGTAACAAATCAAGCAAATGTAAAGTGATACTGATTCCTGACTTGTCATAATTACACTGCACTTGCGTTAAAAATATCATTGCAAGGGACTATTCCTCCAGATAAATAGGCAAATAAAATAAACAAAGGAGATCTAAAGAAGTTATGTATCTGAAAAGTATTGAAACGTGGACATTCATTGAACACATGAAAATGCAAGTCAGCACCTGGAGATGTACGTATCTTCAACAGATGAAGAAACCTGAAAGCAAGAGCAAACAAATGGCTGGGTGTTCTCATATTCCAGGTAGAGGAATAGAAGTTGATTTCAAAAATAATTTGATTTGGAAATTGGTAAAGAAGCCATTCCCTATGAATGAAAGCGAAAACCTCCCTATAGAGTTCCCCTGCAACTTCAGGCAGAATATTAAATTCTAGTCTAAGCATGTAATTCACTCACGTAGGAAGGTATCAAGGGAAGCAGTGAGGGTGCAACAGGCAGAAGATAAAAAAAAAAAAAGAGTGGAAGTCTTTGTACTACCACAATAAACTAAAATTTTGGAATTGTTTCCAAACAAGAAGATGGGAGCCAGTAATGAAATTCCACTTACATATAGATGCTGCCATCAGTTACTTTCAGAGAGTTAATTTGAGATGTATAATACCATTAGTGTTTGAGAGGCACACTAGAGGAACACACTACAACACACTAAGAGAAAGTCTCATAAATGAAAAGTGGAATAAAACTGTCCAACATCTAGTTTTATGAGTTTATTTTTGCAATTCAGCTACTGTAGTGTTGTGAACTCTTCCATTGAGCGTACCTATACAGGGATAAACAATCTGCAGTCTCATGAAGGCTTTTAATTTCTTATTTTTAACATCAAAGACTTTGACTCAACATTAGCAGAAAAGCTTTAAAATGCTTGTCCTTCATCCCAAAAGTATTTACAGCTCCAGAGTCAGACTTTATTTAGCCCACCATATTGATATTAATTTTCAGTGCAGTAAGTTGGAATGTCAGTGCACATTAACACCTGATCTATAAAGGGAATGCTGAGATCTCACTGGAAGTATTAGTCACTGCGCCCTGGGAATGCAGGGTGTTTGTATTTGTGTTCCTGGCTCAAAAGTCTGAGCTAGACATGCCTCGATTCTTAATGAAACACACACAACACCAGATTCATTATCCAGAACCACTTTAGGAGTAGAAACTTTCTCCAACTTATTAAGCAATTACTCAACTCCAAGATACATTCATTCTTTTTGAGGGTCAAGAGGTCAGATCATTCTAACAAACACACAGTTCCTTGGAGCTTGTATTCCTTTTTATCTCTCTTTTTTTTTTTTCTCCTTAAGGAAACCCATTAGATATTTTAATTCTTAACTTAGGAGGTATTTTAGCCCAAGGTTTGCACAGTCACCAAGTTGACAGTTAACTTGGGATCTCATTTAGAAATCAGCCTTTTCTTGGATTTGTGTCTTAGGTTTGTAATTACAACATAACACAAGGAGATGATTTCTTAGTTTTATCAATAGTTCCCTGGATACTCCAGAGGGTATTTATATCAATCCAACTTCTAGGTAGAACTTCATTCACTGAACTACTCTTTTTCATATGCTCTCACCCACCAGCTACTTGGACCTCTCTATTACAATACAATCATCAGAACTACACTCAGTTTCCCCTTCTAATGCCCTACTGCTCTTCTACATCTTTACAACCAGCCTCAAGGTTTTTTTGTCTTTGTTTTAGAAAGAATGATTTTACTTTTCTTGGGAATTCCCTCCCCAGAATGTAAACCCGCATAATTTATGAAGAAATAACTATAACGGTGTCCTATTTTTGTGTCCCCAGCCCTATTTTGTTGTTGATTTGTTGAAGCAATGGTCAAGCACCAACTCCTCTACTTCCAAAGAGAGGTTTTGTTGAGAATGAAGAAAAGCTGGCATATTCTAAGCTGCTGCTGCAGCTAGACAGCTACCACAGTTACCTTGCCACTAGCCTTGTAGGCAAAAGGAGCATTTGTACTTATTCACTTTATGTTTATTATATACTCTTCATTGCATAAGATGTTGCCATAGACTTACACACAATCATAATCAAAATCGGGATGAAAGGATAAAGAAACACCCTTTCAGTATAATTAAAGTCAAAGGAAAGCAAAGATATAACATCAGATACGGTTTCCATGGAAATAAAAAGCTATGAAACCTTTTCTTTAGTGTTTTCAAACAGTTCTCTTTATTTAGACACCTGAACCAGGACTTCAGCTACTATACGATTAAAGTGTCTTCGCCAATTTTTATTCTCTCAAAATACATTCTATTACATCACGCAGACTTTCTGACCATGGAATTTAACACAGGTCCTCAAATGAAAAACACCTACACATACTACAAGTTTTTAACATCAGGAGGTTTTGGAAATTATCAGGAAAAAAAAATGCACTTTCATGAGGAATTAAAGAAAATTTAAGGTTGCCATAAATGAACTTGCAATATTATGTTGCAAAAGTGCACAAAACTCCAGGTATCCACCCCTCAGTTAAAAAAGGAGATACACAGCCGACCAGGATAAATAACGCTGAAACAATAAACTTTTATATGAACATTCCTTCTCAATCAGCATCTTGTTTGAGAATATAATCTACATCTGTTGCTGGTTGAACACGTAGTTTTTTTGGAATGAAAAAAGCCCCAGGTACTGTGTAAAAGAGCCCTTGTATTTCGTTACCTCTTTGGATATGCTGGAGGTTTTATCCATCTCTATGCTCTCCAGGTGCCAGGAAAAAGTTACATAACAGTCCTAGAAAATCACAAACACAGATCCTAAATTATTAAATCTCCCTTTAATCATGCTACATCAACATATACAGAAAAATATTTCACATTCATTTAGTTAGTCTGGAGCACATTACATATAATTACTAGAAATTAACTCTGGAGTTCATACTAAGACTCTTGGTAGATGCAAATTTAAATATGTAATTCCTTACCCATAACAGCAGAAACTTAACATTCCCTCTTTTTGCATTGTTCAAGTAACATTGCGACTGTGTGTATATACGCATCCAGCCCTACCCATTTCCTAAACAATACAATTTTGATAAATTCAAATGCACGCACACAATTTGGTATCATCTGCAAAGCATTTTAAGTCGCTTGGTTCCTAGATCAACACACATCCCCCACCAAAAAAATTCTCAAAAATGGTCTCTGCTATATTTATGAAGAATCTGTTACACAACGCTCAAACTAAAAAAATATTTTCTCTTGTAAGAATACAAGCTATCACAGAATTTCTTATATATAAAATCGTGATAACTTCTCTGTCTATTTCAGTATATTAAGACTTTATAAGTCTTCAGAGAAAGATTCATATAACCTTTCTTCATTTACAAAGAAAATGCATTTACATAAAACAGATCCGCACCAACATACATATCCTCTGGACTGTGAAGCGTAACGAGACAGACCCACAAATTCTTGAATGAAAATAAAAATAGACATTTTACCATTTATTTAGAACCTGAAAGAAACCTGGAAGAATAAACACATTAATGGACAGCTGGCTGGACTCTTCAGGAAAACTTTAAATCAACAACTTAGAGGGAAAGATGCAGACGTACAAAACATCGGAATACATTCGGAGCTATATCTTGGTGGTTATGTTACACATAACCAAAAAAGAAATATTGGATTAATCATTTATATTTGCTTGCACCTGTTGTAAAATAATGCTCCTTTATTTAGTTGAAGCCTCGTTGGAAAGGTTTTCTTGATTCACATAGAATTAATCTTTAAACATTTTTTTAAGAAAAAATGAGTGAGCAAAATGAAAAGCAATGTGCTCGAGGTACGTTTCTCACTTGTTGTCAGAATAAAAATAAAAGGAAACCTGGATAGTCTAAGATCAATGGCTTGACGGGCAAACTAAGAGTAGTGTTAAGTGGGGTTTAATTTGCTTTTGTGGTAAAGAACAGAATTATTTTTTCTATTTATCTGAAGAGTATGGGAGGAGGGAATCCTTTATTACAAAAACAGCTGTTGAAGTGATGCTGTGGTTGTATCAGGATGTCCAAAGTAGGTAAATCCTTAATAAAAGAAGCACTATGTTTGGCTTAATTTACATACCAAAATTTTGCATATACCGATTTATTAACAGTTACAGAATAGTCTTCAAAATGCATATTGCTTTTCTGTCTGTGTTTAAACACACAAGCGCTGTGTGCTTAGATCTTTTCCAAGAAGGTAACCGGTAAGTTACCAGCTGTTTTCCTCAGCTATCACTGCAGAAATTAGTTTATGCCTTAAGCGAGGGGAGAATGAGAACAGAGAAGAATAAAAAGTGCAGATGGACACTCCTTTACAGCAAAAAATTTTGCACGAATGAGCAGATTTGACAAGAATGCTAATTTTGAGTACAGTTGTATCTCTTTTTGGAGACCAGAGGAACAACACAGAACAGCAATGAACTGGGTAATTATTGGCTGGTGCCAAAGGACATACACAGATCACTGCGATCTTTGGCATGATTAAAATTTTTGTAATATTACATTTTTTTTTACAAGTAATAGAAGAGAATTTTGCAAAACTTTTACTAGAGACTGGTGCTTTTAAAAAGTTTATGGACATCTATATTTTAAAACAAAACGGAGATCACAGACATAAGCCTGTAAAAAAAAATAAACTTGGGAAATCCATAATTAAAGCTACAACGGAACAACACGCCTGAGATCCAGCAAGGTTAAAATAAATGTTTTAGAAGACAGTACAATACAAAAAGACAATACAGTAACGACGTATGTAAGAAGATAATAGAATAATGATGGTTAGGGAACCACCACTATCAGATTTTTTCCTTACACGTTTTATGTTTCATCTGAGTTTGAAATAGTCCTCCAAAAACAAATAGTACCATGTAATGTGCTGGTGTAAAACACCTTTTTAAAGCAATTCTTACATCGGTCATTTATTTTTGAGTAACGCGGTTCCTAAATTTATTTATTTATTTATGATTCTGTTGAAGTGGTCACTGCAGTAAAATTTCAGTTAAAATACAGTAATTTTCAGAGACCTTTCAGTTTTACAACTTATTCCAGACGTTTGTAGTATATTATTCCAGAATATCATAAGAAACCTGCAAATATATCTCAGCGGCGTTTACTAAAGTTGATGCTGTCATTCGAAAAATGGAAAGAAGGATTGACATAGGTATGGAAATACAACTGGAAAGGTGTATTACTCTGACAATAGCTGTATTGGTCTGTCTATTAGGGATGCTATTACAGATAGACAGTGCAAACATTTTGAAATAAAGTGGCAAATTTTTGAAATAAAATGTGTAGAACTAAGAGATGAAAAACACAGCAAACAGAAAAAGGGATGAATCAAATCTGTGTGATATTTCTCTCAAATGAACACTAAATACAGAAAGGAAAAGGGACTGCTGAAAGCTCAGGAATTCTCTAAAAACATTATTTCCAGAAATTTTAGGAAATTAATATAAATGTGTGTATTGTTAAAAAGGATACACTGCTTTGAATTATTACTCTTTCCTGTACTAACATTGATAGAGAATGAATATAAAAAACCCAAAGATCTTCTCTCAGTTGTGTGTATTATATCACATACTAAATGCGTGCAACAAAGCATGAAGAGAGCGAGATGGGTGGGAAAAAAAGTAATCATGAGACTTATTGGGTAAACAGATGCTGAATAACACGCCTGTTATACTGTTAGCATGACACTGATCATGGACAAAAAAAGGAGAACTATTAAAGAGTAATGTAAGTACTTCCTGTTAGTGAGAGTTCCTAGAAACGAATCTTGACTAATATTATTTAGATATTGCTCTCCAATAGATTAATTAATATCTTCTAGAATAACAAACATTGTTCTTAAGAGGAGAGGTCTCAAACCTTAAATTGCTGCTAAATACATCTGCAAAAGTCCATTCTTGTGTACGTGATCTTTAGTATTTTTATTGATGAGTCGGGGAAAAAAAAAAACAAACAACAAAATCAGAAGTGATGAAGCTCGAAGGTGAAACAAAGCTTTGGGAAACAGTTAATAAAGAGAATCAATGAAGACCAATCTTGGGTGCTAATCAGGTTCAAAAAACACCAAAAAACAGCTGGAAAATTTAAATTAGGTAATTATTAGGGGACAAAACAGCTGAAAGTTGTGGGTAATTATACATTAATATCATGAACTGTGACATACATTTGTGCTTTTGATCACAATTAAGAGCTAAAGATGCCTAAACTGGAACTCTGAATAAGAGGACAAAGCTAATATCTGATGACAGCTACAGGAATACAAACAAAAAGATCATGTCCTGCCTTAGGATTCCAATAAAAGAAGCTGCTGAGGAACAAGAAGAGGTTTGGAAAAAAGCCACAAGACCGATTAGAAGATTGGTAAACATGCCTTAGAGAGAGGTTTCTGGATTTAATCTACTTATCTTGGCAAAGAAAAGGTTTGGAGGTGATGTGATCTAATGTGTTAAGTTGCTACATGGGGATTAGTGATGTAATAAAAGGGAGTTCTTCAATCTCTTTTAACAAGTGCCTGTAACTGGAACATGGATCTAGACACAGAATTGACATTTTTAACCATTAGCATCAATAACTATGTGAAAAATTCCAAAGATTATGGGCAGTTCTCTAATTACTTGAAATATTTCAACACAAAGATCAGTTAATATACATGACCTCTAGCTTATCTAGGAATGGGATAAAACAGCTCTGAGAAAAGAGAGAAGAGACTGCCACCTAGCCTTATTGCTGCTTAGACAATCCTCTCAGGAACAATTACTAATTGTTCTTTAATATTTTTTTATTTTCTCTCACTGCAGTCACCATAACACATTCCTGTTAATTAAATTTTCCCTCCAATAACATTTCAGTGTTATTCAGTCTATCTCAGAAATTGCATCTGATGGAAATACACCTGTACCTACACACAACACGTTTTCTGCAAAGATCAAAAAAACCCAAAAACCTTCTGTCTCTGCAAAGAAAACTTAAGCTTACCTTTAGAAAAGATAGTGACTCAATGAAATATTTTCTTGATGTTTCTCAAATCACTCGTTGCAATATTTTCTATGAAAGCTGTAAACAAATTCAACAATGGTGCTTTGTAAAACAAGAAATTCCAAAGTACACTTGCATAGTGCACGAAAAGAAAATAATAATTGTGTGTAACTTAAGTATACATGAACTTCAGGGTGCTTGCTTGTCATCTTCAAGTGTAATGGAAAATAAATCCTTTCTGTTAAGCCGTGAAGAGTCAAAATGCACGTTCATCACAAAAATACCACTTATTCACATCCCCTTTCATCTTGCCAAGATCATGCATCTTCTGCAATATGAGAAACTTGCACGAAAGCAAGATTCACTAAACTGTATGCACCTCCCTCATTCAGCGTTTTTCCTTCTAAAACACAAGAACAGTCTTTCTACTCCCAGCATGAACATCACAATTTAGAGTGGACGTTTCTCCGTCATCAGGAGTGAGCTAGTTCTTCCCCATTTCACATATGGTTTTTACAGCACAGCTCAGTCACCACCTCCTTTTAGAATGTGGAAAACACCCCTAAAACATCATTTTACTCCGTCTGAAATCCTGTTTTAAAAGGAGGATTATCAATAATCCACTAGTTATTATAATCTTATTATAATAATGTTGTGTGATAGACATTACAGGACCCTAGAACGGACCTGAGTTCAATGCTGTGTTACTGTATAGAAAGTTAACTAAGCTGTAGTTCACCAGTGCAGTACACAAGCAACAAAAAAAAAAAGCACTGTTAACACACTTACAGACACCAGTAAAAAGAAAACTATTGGGTTTGTGTAGATTAAGTCACCAACAAACCTTATTCATTGAAAAGTCTATACGCATTCATACAAGTCTATATGCATCAGCAGGCTCAGAAAAATTCAGAATGTATCTTCTCACCTAAATCTATGCATTACTAAAGGAATTTTGAGTAGGAAGTAGCAAAACACACACTTCAGAAATTAAAAGCACATACTACAACTCATGCAGTTCCTGAATTAATCATACTAAATTATACTCAGAAAGTATGCTATTGTTTTTGTTCCTTTGCAGTTAATTCCAGAAGATGATTTGGTACTGTTATTAAAGAAAAATGTGGCCTACAAAGAGCAAGGTTACAGTTAAAAGGATGCCTCTAGTGTAGCAGATTTACATTTTATGATAAAAACAATAGATTTCCTCATTGGAGAAAATGAATGGTTTTCTATGGAAAGGATATCAAAGAAAAGGAAGCTTAGAGCCTTCATCACATATTCATTTCTTAAACAGATAAAAGCGAAGAAATAAAAATCTTAATTAAGAAATCAAGGCAGAACATGCAAGAAACATGTTTGTTAGAGGTTATTAAGCACTAAGAAAAACTACTCAATAGTTCGAGTGGCTGCGTGTGGCACAGCTGTAACTGATAAAAGGAACAGATCAGGCTGCAAAACAAGAAAAAGGTAAACAAGGTGATTCACTGTATGGGGAAAATACCCTCTAATTTCCTAAATATGTGTTTGTAATACGGACTTTTATTCATTCTCTAAGTGATAAGATTTTGCAAAAGCACACCCATCTATTCATGAGCATTTGTGACATGAGATACTTCATTATTTCTTTCTTACATTTCAGGATTTACGTTGAGGATTTTTTTTTAAATCTTCTATTTTTAAGCAAATCCTGGCCATCCCCAGTGCCACAAGCTGCATACGAACCTCTTCCACAGTGTCAGATTTTTGCTTAGAACTTCATTCTCCTCCTTTATTCATAAAAGATGAATTTAACATATTATTTTAAGCAAATAATGATAGAGTATTAATTTTCACAACAGCCAATGCACTTCTAGACAAAGACTACATCACTAAAAAGGCTTTTCCTTGGGCAAAGGCTGGAAGAAAACCACAGTTTTCAACACCTTTAAGTATTCGAGTAGCCATGAATTCTGCAAAATAAAGCACTCCTATAATATTTCTCAAAAACATATTTATGAACATGTGCTGTTTTACAGATGTGTATGTAAACACCACAAAAAGATGACAACAAGATTTGAAAAGTAATGCAAAGAACTTTCACTAAGGTCACGCTGAATTTTATGATGTGTGAATTTGTCTGATAGCACGTGAAGAGAATTTTAAATGAAGAAACGTCACACGCTGTCTTCTTCAGAGACAAATGATGTTTGCTGCTCCTTCATGAAAGTTTTGCCAGACAACTAACAGTTTCAACATGTAAGGAAGTTAAATAAGGATAAGGTTTCAAATACTCCAATTCAAAAGAGTATTTTAAGATTCCTATGAATATTTGGGGGGGAATTACTGAAATTCATATATGATTTCCTTACATTAATAATTCCTTGGCATACCACAATGAAACGTTGTGATAAAAACACTAATCAGTTGACCCTAAAATTGAGCCTAGCATTTTTTATGTATTCAGAAAAATATTTAAACTTGAATTTTGAGGGTATCTGCAAATCTCTTGTGTGTGTTAACAGAAAGCTAAGCATATATTCAAGTGCTCTCCTACGTCACTTTACATAATGTTTTGTTTGAGTGGCTTATTTCTATTTTAAATTTAAAAGACAAAAGGGGAAAAATATAAACAAGAAGGCCAAGAATAATGAAACGAATCCAACTGAAAAAAACACATTCTTACTAAAGTCCTATAAGTGTGTTAACATGGACCTTGGACGCAAAACCCAGGAATCATCAAGTAGGAGTAGGGAAATGATTTAATGGCAACATCTGGCATTAGTGAGGCTTCTACAGATTCATTATTCCATGATTCAGAAAGGTTTCTAACAAACTGGAAAGGGTTCAGAAAGAAGTTACAAAAATAGTCTTATGTCTAGAAAATTATGTGCTGCATAAAATTAAAAGTTAAATCCATTTATTTCAGAGCCAAAAATGTAATGGAATGATTATAGTATCACATAAAAGCACGTATACAAAGAGCTTTGGTAGCATTTCAGTTTTGTTCTGCTCCCCTCACGGTCACTGGGAACCAAAGACACGAAGTCAACTGTAGACATATTTATATTAAAAATAAGCCGCAAAATTTTAAACAGTAGGCCAGCTAAATACAACTGAAAATTTCTAGAACTGAAGGTCCTAATACCAATGCTAAAAGTAATACACTTTAACTATAATCACAGTCTCACGATGCTGTGCTTAGCTTAGTCTTCTTAGCTTGTATAAAAAATTATATCCCACTAAGTATATATCTACAATTATAAATCTACAATTGACTATGAGAAAGGATCTAGTTACCTCTTCCCTAGTTATTTGATCTGCAACTTTGAGCAAACGTTATATTTTAAAATATTGAACTTCCACATTGAGTTCCTAGATTTCAAAGCTAACATTCATAATTATAAAGCAGTTAGAAGACTTTTAGTTTCTTTAGTTTCTGTGATCTAAATGAGTCCTGAATTGTGAACATTTAAAAATATTTAAACGTATTTAGATGCATTTATTATCTACTACTTTACCCCTTACATTTTTTTTGTATACTACTTTCCACACACATATTAATTTGATTAAATCATGTTTTTCTTTGTGCTTTTGAAAGGAACTTAGATAAAAACTATGCAAGCCCATACGTACCATTCTCCTTTGGCAAGTATCTCATGTTTGTCAGTCTTCATGGTTATCTTTTTTTAATAAAACACATCTGCTGCCCAGAAGGAGAAATAAAAGTACAAAACGTTCCTTCCAAGTTGAAAACAAGTTGTTACTGTAAGTGTCTCTCTTCTTACTAAAAATAACGCCTAAAAAAATATCTCTACCATGTTGGCCTTAATATGCCTGTGCTAGGTGTGTGTTGTGCTCTTTGGTCCTTTTGCGTAATATGGTTTTTTACTATTGCTGGCTGCATTAAGAAAAGAATTCTGAAAATATTAACAAACTCTTACATGCCTTTGCTGCCACAGCTTCATCCTGATACATTCATGTGTCATCTGCGATGCACTCCGAAAATAAAGGCACAACCAGTCAAAATATTTACATACTTCCTCATTAAATATTTCACATAAAGACTTAACAGGCATAAGCAAGCTATGATGAGTACGATCACTTATCCTCAGAAAAGGACTTTGAGAATTTCCTGGCACACAGGAGTAAGCAAACTCACATCAATTTCCGCAATGTAACTGTTAGCCTTCCTTTTCGTTTTCCCTCTGTCCCTCAAAAGGATCATCAGCTGATACCAACCTTTTCTTTTATTCGCAGAACCCACATACAGTGGCATGACCCAGCTCGTCAAATAAGCACAAACTTTAGCAGCATCAAGAAATCTGGGGATTTTTAATTTGATGGACAACATTATTTCACGGAAGCCTTTCCTTCATTCCACTTGCTATACTGGGATAGAATAAAACATAACATTCACATTAGCTTTTTCAAACTAGATTGACTGCAGGAAACTAATGGTAGAGAGATGTATGTTACTCTTAGTGGTCTGATATTTTCATCTTCCAACAACATAAGAAATAGTGTTTTTCTTGCAAAATGGAAAGATTCCATAGAGACAGATCCATATTTCTAGGCTACTAAATTAATTTCTTCTCCAAGTAAAGCAGACAGACTGGTACAAGCAAGAATATGTAGGCTTTTGTTTAAAGAAAATAAGCCCTTGTTTAATGACATTTAACTTAATGTAACAGTTCAAACAGGAATATTTATTTCCTAATTGTCTTGTTCTGCTAAGTGCTCAGCAGTCATAACACAGGAAAAATTAGGAGCATTCAAGCACCTTTCAGGATCAAGTTCCATCACAGAATATAGATATTAGTTACTGTTACAAATGAAGGGCATAAAGCAAACAAATGAATTCATGTACCACCTGAATTGCTGTACAGAGGTTAAAGAAAATCGATAACTAACAAGTGATACGTATGACAAAGGCAGAGGAAGACAACCAGCCCAGAAAATTAATCAGCATATAAATTAATCTTCTTAGCCAAGAACGAATTGCAGTCTCAAGTATCGCCTTCAATATACTGAAATGCTAACATTTTCTGCTGGAAGAATACTAACATGGTATAGCACAATTTATGAACTCCTGATGTAGAAAAATATTGAAATAAGGAGGAAAAAAACTTTCAAATATTCTCTAGCTCTGTTTACCTGGTTCTACAGGTTTTGTGTAACTCATTTGAGACAGTAACGCCTTCGTCTGAATCCGATTGGCTTGTTCAGAATGTTAAGATTGAATTTAAACAGCTGTAAACTTTATAATCATTTATGCACTAAATAAGCTGCTTCTACAATGCTGCAAAAACAGATTTAAAAGGAAGAGAGACACAATTAAAAAAAAAACCCATGGTGGTAATTATGAAATAAAGTAAATATTTATTATTTATAATATTTATAATATTTATAATATTTATACCTATATTTATTTACTGTTTTTGTCTGACAAGTTTTAGATTTTAGACGCATACCTACACATATTAAAATGCTTCCTTTCATAACTCATTCTGCAGCCTATCAGCTTACAAGTCACATCTTTAAAACAACTTGTTTAGACATTCCTTTGGAGAAGCACAACCCAACCATTCACACAGCCAAACATTTGGAGAATGGGATTTTTTTTCTCTCACTTTCTAAAAGACAACTTACTGTATAACCGTTCGCTTTGTTGCTGTGTAATCTACCATATTCCACCATATTTTATTTAATATAACAGGAGCAGTAAAGACTAGGGGAATGGTTCGTTTCCCAGTTTGACCAGATGAACTGTTTTGCAAGCAGATAATTGCTGAACTGTGAACTGAAGATCATTTCAAGACTTTCAGCGTAGCACAAGCAGTGGTTATTTGCAGGTGTGTGGCCACGAGTGCTATGCCAAAACAGCAAACCCAATAAATCCAGGGAAGTGCCAACACAGCTATACAGCATTAGGAACAATGCTGTTCATCACCCAACTAAATTCAAATCTCTGCATTACGCTAGCTTTTCTACTGTTTTTCACAATTTCCGCACATCTAGGCGAATAGATCATCTCTATTTCTTCATTTTTATCAGTAAAACAAGGACAAATATTTCCCCACCTCATTGATAGAGCTGAAGTATTGACCTTCCTTTAGCCAGCCCTTGGGGCATCACACTACAAAAAGAGCCTTAATCTCTATATTTCCTTGTATGTCTTTGTCTCCATATACTTTAACAAATCCTAAATAAATTCGAAACGATATTTTCAGAAACAATTTTAAATTATGTTCTTATATCCCTAATAAATTTATAAAATAAACCTTATTGGAAATTTACAGTGATACACTTTTATTTGTATTTTATGCACAGGGAAACTGAAGTAAAACATACTCCGTAAAGTTATAAACTATCTCAACTGTAAACTTAGGTTACAGATAATCATGTGCTGTCAACATAAAAAAAAAAAAATCTCTTGAATGGACAGATGTTAACAGCTCTCAGATTATTCATGATTAATTCAAAATAGAGATGTTGAATGTATGAAGTTTTAAACAAACAAAGATAGCTAAAACACAACATAAAGATGCCAGGGTTTATTTTTCCTTATAGTTTTATGACAAGGAACTGATTCTGGAAAAGATCACCAAATAGAAAACTTCCATGTCACCATTTTCATTATACAGGTGAAAATTTGACATTAACATGTCTCTGAAAGTTTGCAAAACACTTAGGTCTTTGTCTAGAAAAGGCTGGGAATGGACACTGATAAAATGCAGTACCTTACTGGGTAAAGGAAAGGTATCTATCCATCATCCACATCAGACCACATTGAGAAGGGCTATTTTCACATCACTTTGTAACTACTAACTTGCCTTTGTTCCTCTGTCTAATGTGTTCTTCACTTCTTGGGGAAGCCCATAGGGTGATCACTACTACTCTTTTGTGTCTTTTAACTAGGCTAATTCGAGTATCCCATTTGTAATCACAAGTTCCTAAAAGTTCTTTGATACAAGTAAATGGGAGCAAGCGATTAGTATAGGCAAGTTCAGTTATTGGACTTACATCAGTGATTTCCCACTGATTTTAATTCTTTATCTGAGAAAATTTCCACAGAACATAAAAATGAAAATGCTTGCAATTCAAACTGCTTTGTGCAAGATAACTGAGTGAAGAGATACAGTACCTGGTACCAAATAGCTTACATTCTTCCCCTAGATGTCTTCATAGCCCTTCTAATTATATGATAACTTTAAGATGTTTTTATGGGTCAATCTAAAAGGTACCCCCACAACTGCCCATCAATAAAAGTACAATGCTTCTGCAATCATTCGCCAGCTTCACTGCCCTTCTGTGGATACATTCCAGCACCTCAATGCCTTTCTTGCAGTGAGGGGCCCAAAACTGAACACAGTATCTGAGGTGCAGCCTGACAAGTGCTGAGAACTGGGGGACTGCCTAGTTTTGTTGGCCACACTATTTCTGATACAAGACAGGATGCTATCGGTCTTCTTGGCCACCTGGGCACATTGCTGGCTCGTATCCAGTTGACTATTGACAAACACCCCCTGGTCCTTTTTTTATTTGGCAGCTTTCCATATATCTATCATATTATATACGATCCAAATAACATGAAACCTATGTGATTAGCAGCTATAAGGATTGCCATGGGAAGCAGTGAAAATGCTGTTTCCTTAGGGCTTTCCTAGAATGGCTTATCTTTAGAAGCATCAGAGAGATCCGTTAGTCTATTAAGATTTACTAAGATATTTATTCTTCTTAAGTTATTAAAAAGAAAGATCTCCCCTTGCCCTTTCCCTTTATTTGCCTGACATTCTCTTACAATAAAACACCTCTGAGCTATTCAAAAATAAATGCCAATCTAACATTTTCTGCTGCCAAATGTTATGGTTTACTATAGATATCTGACAGTCTGTTACTTAAACATTTCATCTTTCAAAAGTACCAACATGTAACCTTAGAGTTAAAAGAACCAACATTAAGCAACTATTCAAAGATCTAGGCATAACTGCACCAGTTCCTTCTTCCTTAGCCTTATTTGCTTCTTCAGACCTGCCTAGAGCAAGGAACGGGGTTGTTCTTTCTGCTATCCTCCCAGCCTCCAGCCACTTTCATGGGACTTCACAGATCACGTGCTTTCTAGGAGTATAAGAGAAATGAGGTTCTGAATAAAAAAGTAACTCTTTTTTTAAGGATCTTTCACACTGTCCATCTCTCTTGCACAGTTGGCTTAGAGTTTGGAAAAGTGTCAATCATCACAATTGTGTTTTGTTACTATATTACATACTCCTACAAGGATACAATTTGTTTTTTAAGTTGCATATATTATATTTTAGATAAATTTTTTACCAAAGCTTTGCATTACTTTTATTCTTTTCATTTGATTAGATTACCTGGATTAGGGATTAAACAAAAAAAAGGAAGATATATGGGGTTTTTACTTCTTTACTTAACTTTTCAGTAGTTTTTATTATAGAGTACAGCTCAATATTTTGTACATTGTTATAGCTCAAGGAAAATTTAATATAGTTTGGAGATTTCTGGAAAGAATTTAATCCTGTTCATAGACATATGGAAAAACTAGAGGATGCTCACTTTAGATTTTGTATTAGTCATTATTCTTACATTTGGCTATTACCACCATTTGTCTGGGTGCGATGACAAAATTGCCAGAAATAGGCAGCTTCACACATGGTACGAGATGTCTCGCTAGGATATATTACTTTTTCTGAGTCTACAGTTGCTATTTGTAGAGTTTTGTATCTTTTTTTTACCATTCAACGCAAATGTTTTAAAACGTGCTTGTAGGAGTCCTTTAGGACATAGTCCTCTCACGTAAATTAACAGAAAATCTCCAAGTGATTTCAGCCCTGTTACCATAAGAAACCAACCAAAATAACTCCCTTGAAATTTCTGGGTTTGACCTTTGGGAGATTTTTCTTTTTCTTTTTTGTCTTTTCTTTTGGCTGCCAATTACAGTCAAAAATTTATCAAACAGCAGAGACAAACTTCCTGAATCACTCTTTAAAGTCCATACTCCACACTATTCTTAAACTCGCCCTTCTACTTGCTCTTCCCATCCTTGCCATTCTCCTGCCATGAAACATTTTCAACTACTGATCTTGATCATAATTTTCTCTTTGATGTGAAACCCACCTCTCTTCCACAGTCTTTTCCTTTATATCAAATCTCAGATCTCCTTTCTACGTAAACTAGATTTCTACTCTCAGTCCATATGAAGAGGGCTGTTATGCATCTAGCAACATCGGCAGTTAGTTATAAACCAGAAAAGTCCATTCCTACTCAAAAAATTTTAATACTCAAGGCAGATTTATAATTCAGGACAGATACAGGCACCACTCAAATACAGAATCACAGACTGCTAGTGGCTGGAAGAGACCATCCAGTCCAACCCCTCTGCTTCAGCAGGTTCACCTAGAGCAGGTTCCACAGGAGTGTGTCCAGGTGGGGTTTGAATATCTCTCGAGAAGGAGACGCCACAGCATCCCTGAGCAACCTCTTCCAGTGATCTGACACTCTCAAAGTTGTTCTTACGTTGAGATGGAACTACCTGTGTTCCAGTTTTGCTCGTTGCCTCTTGTCCTGTCACTAGGCACCACTGAAAAAGTCTGGCCACACCCTCCTGACACCTGTCCCTTAGATATTTATAAAGATTGATAAGGTACGCTCTCAGTCTGCTTTTCTTCAGGCTAAACAGACTCAGGTCTCTCGGCCTTTCCTTATAAGAGAGATGCTCCAGTCCCCTCATTATCTCTGTGGCCCTCCGCTGGACCCTCTCCAGTAGTTCATTGTATTTCTCGAGCTGGGGCATTGAGGACTGAATGCAGCACTCCAGATAGGGTCTCCCTAGGGCAGAGTAGAAGGGGAGTATAATCTCCCTCGACCTGCTAGCCAGGATATGCACCAGGGTATAATAAGAAACACAAAGCACTTTTAATTATTTTTTGATAACAACGTGTCTAGGCTTCTGTTGTTATCCTTCTTGTTATCCTTCTGGCTTTTAGAAAGGCCATGAAAGGAGGTTGAAGGTTAGGCACCTTCCAGAGGGCCCAATATTTGTCTAGACATTTGGAGAAACAGATGGTGAAAATAGAGTCATAGGATAAACTCAGCTGGAAGGAACTTGAAGGGGTCATCTGGTCCAAAGCCCGGCTTGATGCAGAGCTAGCATGCAGTATGATGAATTCTATTGCCGTACAATCAGTTGCACAATAAATATCCAGCTGAAGTCGATGATATCAGATTCAAGTTCCATGGCAGAGAAATAAAAGCTGTCTCCTCAGGATAAAATACATGAGGAAAGTAGACAGCATTATAATTCTGGCAGGGGAGACTTCATTTCAAGATTCTTACAGGCAGAAGGAGGAAATATTTTGAATCCTTGCATTTTCAGACTGAAAGACTCTTATGATCTCTTACAATGGATCCTATACTATTACTGCTCTCATTTGATATAACAGTAATTTTTACAATGGAAAGAGATTTACTTGACCCAGACTCTGAGGTAAATTGTAACTACAGTCTGCCCATACTCATCTGGTTAGTACCAGCCACCTTACTTCTACCGTACAATGAGCATATTTGTGACATTTTTCTGCTTTGTGTTGGGGAAACTGTGACTGGAATCTTGTCTCTTTAAGTAGCATTGCATGATAAATGCAGTTATCCCTATATGCAACAGAGCTGGAACCTGCTACTTCAGTGTCCTCCAAGCGTACATCCGTGGGGTTGGAACCAAATCCCTGTCCAGAGTGCTGAAATCCAGGGGTTTGGGAAAACATGTAAATTGTACTTCTAGTTTACGAGTTGCTTCTAGCTTGAATTTGCTGCTCTTAATTATTAACATAACATTAAACATCCAATAAAAAAAGGTGGAGCAAAATTTTAGTTTCAGATATGAAAGATTCAGGGTAATTTCTGTCTCAGCTTTCTTCCCTTATATGTTCTCCCAGGTATTCAAGTTTTGTTCCTTCCTTACTGTTTTCTCTGATTCCTTTCTACAGTTTTTCTTTGTTTTCAGTTATAGAATGACCTTCAAATACATCTCAAGGAACCTGGTATCCGTGTACTAACGCATTAGACAAAATGCTTACATTTTCAGGTCTGCACTCGGTTTAGAATAAAATAGAATGTACTACACAAGTTGCATAATTCAAAAGCTGCCCAGGTGCGGAAGATCAAGAATAACAGACAACTTGTTCTAAAGTAATCACATTTTGAGTGGCCAAACTGCCCACTGGAACCGAACACCCAGATCTTCACTAACAGAGTCCAGCACCTTTTGAGCATACTGCTTCCAGCTGGAACAAGGAAAGCGCAAGTGACCTTTGTCTCACTGAACTAGCTTAGTACTTTAAGGTTTTAAAGCAGAAGTAAAAATTCAAAGTCTGTTCTCAAGGTATGTAACAAAATAATCAATCTTTTTGTATTCTCTTAATGTTAGGGATGACTTACTTAGTATAATTACTAATGTGCTCTGTTATGATGACTAATGCTTTCAGTATATATTGTATGCCTTCAAAAGAATTATTGATACAAGTACTGTAAGATCTATAACAGAAGATTTATAATACAACAGCCAGTAGAATTTACTGGTATAGCACTTTTAATACTCCATTCCCTCCCCCAGTTGGGTTGTACATTAACATGTAGATAAGGGAGCTGATTCATCTTTTATGCTCCTCTGTTTCTAACATAATAGATTAATTGGAGAACTTGTTAGCTTCTTTTTTATATTAATACATTGTTAACGCACCCTTTTCATGATTTCAGACAGTTTTTTAATTTGTGCTGACACATCAAGGGAATATGAAACACATAAATCAAGCTTACGAGTTTATCATCAAGAAAATTAAAATCAGAGAATCATTTAGGTTGGGAGGGATCTCTTGAGATCACCCAGGCCAACCTCCCTGCTCAAGCAGGATCAGCTACAGCAAGTTATCCAGGTCTGTGTCCAGTTGAGTTTTTAACATCTCCAGAAGTTTCTAAAGCCTATAGAGTAATTGTGTTATACCCATTTGCTCATTTTCTTCCAAGTTAAATATACACCAGTGCCAAAGACAGAAGAAAGAACTTACCCTTTGTTTCAAGCATCTATAGAATAACTTCTGACATTGTGTGAATAGTAACTCAACTTTTAAAAAGCCAACAATGAATCATTCTAAAGTTTATTAAATACTTCCTTGAAATCTAAAAGGAAGAGTAGGTTTTTTCCTGGGGTTTGTGTTTGGTTTTGTTTGTTTGTTGGGTGTGTTTTGGTTTGGTTTTCCCTCCTGCCCCTCTCCCTCAAGGGAGGAGGGGGGATGTTTTTGCCAGACTTGGGCTACTACTTATGTAAACAAAGCAGTTTTGAAACACTCAGAAAAAGCAGGCACCAACCATTCAGTTGCTTCTTTAAATCAGTTCCTAACATCAGCATCAGTTTCCAAAGAAATGTTAACAAAATCCCACCTTATAATGAAGTTTAACACCCGTCTCTTATAGGTTTCCTATACTTCATGAGCTGAAAATTCTATCAAAATAAGACTCATGTCATTCCTATTTCCTGCCCTAAATGAAAATGTCCAAAAATATCCTTTTCTTCACTTAAGTTTTGCTTTTTGAAATGTCTAACCTGAGACTTTTTAGACTACCATAGAACACCAAATTTGATATAAGCCAAAAGGACTATGAGAAATCTCCATCCCAAAGTTGCTAATTACTTGTTGACAGCATTTCCACATATTCCCTCATAATGGAAAAATGTAAATAGACTAAAAAAATGAATATTACAGCACCTAAAATATAGTTTGAAAAGTATACAAGAGAAATTGACAACAAATGACTGGTGTAAGCTGGATAATGCAATAGGTGATAATGACATTCCTGGCAAAAGGTCAGCTCATCTCCAACATCTGTTAAGAAGGAAATCATTAAAACCAAATCAGCTTCATATTGTAGGGGTTTGTGCAGACATTTACTTCTGCTTTTATCTGCCATGGTTTAGACTCCTTGAACTTGATCTTTCAGTCGGTTTTGCTTCCTGTGTTTTTATTTTGCAAAACGTTTGAGTATGTCTTACACAAACTCAGAGTGACTAGCACTTCTGCAAATGTTGACTAGCATTCCTCCACTTGAAAGATGTGCTGCATTTTTCTAGTTATGATTAAAAACAAACCTGGGCTGTGTTTCAAGACTGTAACAATATCCTAACAGAGTATTATGTCGTTTCCTATTTTGCGAATATTTTGCACAACTCAATTTACAAGTCCTGTCCTCCTGACTAATCTTTTCCCATTGACTCTCCCATACCTCCCATAACACCAGTTTCCAGTTCAAGATGTATAACTACTAACCACCCAGAAACAACTACCCCACCCCAGACTGCAATGTTTAAGCAGAAGAAATAAAAGTTCATATCCTAATTTAACCAAATATTTTAGAAATATTTCAGTAAGAAACTTCATCAGATGAATTCTAGACTCCAAAATTACTAAAGTTACCTTCTCCTAAAAATCTCATGAAACTTTTACAAGTTGCTAAATATTCAGCTCTGAAAGTGTGCTTGGTACATAGAAGAGAAGTCAGCAGAAGAACAGTTCATGGAATGAACCTTAAAATCCATTGTCTTCTTTGATGCGACAGAGGCTTTTTCTAAGACAATCTTCACTCCTTGTAATCTCTAAATACAAGATAAAATTACCTGCTTCCAGTCCCCCAAAAAGAGTGATCTTGGATTCTTATCATCAAAAGAAGGACAGTAACTGCATTTATAAAACATATTAATAGCACTAGAAGCACAAATTATTGTGCAGAACTCCATTATACATCTTTGGCCTTCATATATACTGCACTTTTTTTGTCAGTAATCTCTCCTCAACAAAAGGAGCCAAGTCTGGGTCCACACCAACCTAATCTATAGTCTGATTGTCAGAATACATTGGAATATTCCTAGAATACAGGAATCCTAGGCATGAATAGTCTGAGTATTATAGTTGCCAAGAACTCAAGTCTCCTCCTAAACTAACACATTGATTACAAAAACATAACCACTCTTAAAATGCACACCCACTTTCAGAGGCAGCCATTCACTCTTAATCCCTAGTGGGTGCAACTGTCTGGCACGTAACCATAATTCAAGCATCTCTATAGGGATTCAGGGAGCACTGGATGTTCAGAACACTCCCTATTAGTCACACAGAAACCTTTACTCAGAATGAAATTGCAAAACCCATTTTTTTTCTTCACTAAATCTGTAGAGATCATCAGCTCTTAGCTGAAAAAGCTGACATCCACAAAATCAAAATGTTAACAGAAGAGGCAGAGTTGGAAATGGAGTTGCCTCATGATGCCATGTGATGAAAGCACATACTAACTTATCATTAACATTACTTTGTTTCTCCACCATGGCTTCTCTAGGGGAACAAATAGCCTGCAAATGAGATGGAAGCAAAGGCAAATGACAGAAGCTAATTACCATCCCAGTTCATGCCTCCTCCAACTCATGCTGGACTTCTAACATATCCCAGCATTCAGAACATGCTGAACACGGTGGATTGAATCTAAGTCTAACCTGATTTTTTTTTTTTTTAATCATCTTCCTAGTACCCAGTGCAGAGCTCCACAAATAAAAATTCATTAAAGTAAGATGGACAATGTCCTTAATGTTAAGGCCCCACTATTAAGGGCCTTCGTAAGTATAGTGGGAAAATTTTGGTACTTGGAATGAAATGAAGGTCTTCCATATACAGTTTTGACACCTTGCACCTTGTTTTGGCACAGTCTAGACTTCGGTATGAAAACCATGAAAATAACAGTCCTACCAAAATGTGGTTTATGTATAAATCTGATCTTGTGGAAGATATTCCTAATTAAGTGGAAGGTGTCATTGTCTCTGGTAGCAATGTTGGAAATAGATGATCTCGAAGGTTCCTTACAACCTCAATCATTCTATGATTCTATGTATGGGACTTTTAATCCTTCTTATACTAGTCAGGTGTTAGGTAATACTTAGTAACACACTATGCCAAATGAAAGAGAAAAGACTGCAGAACCTGAAGACATTACAAAAATGATGTAAATGGACTGTGGTCTTGAACAGAAGACCCTTTAGTAGCAAACTGAAAAACTATTTTAGAGGTGTAACTTTCAGTAAGGGTTAGGAAAATTCATTCATTAGAATTACGGGAGGTAAGATTTTCTTATAAATATTACAGGACCATTAAAAAGTGTCATCATTTTAAAATGGACTTAAATCACATTCATTAATTATTAAGCATTACTCTAGTTCTTCACTGATGTTTTTAATGGAATGAAGTTTCCTCAACTGCAGTAACGTCACTGCTATCTATAATCAACTCATCTTAGGTATAGAAGTGCCTTTTCATGTCGGTATCAAAGAAGGTTTTCACTTTGTAACAAGACTTCCAATTTTAAATGAAAGTGATTCATTATTTGGTGAATGAAAGAGACAGAAATTACTTATGAATTTAATAGCCTCTTGGATGTTCATTGGCAATACTATCAACAAAATAAAGTCAGATTTACAGGGTTTTTTTCTTAAAGGGAGCATACATTATCTTCATTTACATTTTAAAAGGCCTCAGAGATCTGAATAGATTATGTCAAAAAGGCAACACTTTTCTTACTGTCGATCTTTTCTCTTGATTCCTCTAGGCTATTAATATGGAGCATTTCCAAGGGCAAGTACAGAGTCCAGCTTCATGAATTTATCAAATTTTAATTCAATAAAGAATTATACCACCTGCCACTCTTAATCTACCTCATTATTGAGGGTTTGTATCTTTACCAAAAACATTCCATCGTAGTCCTGATATCCCCCCACAATATGAAAACACTAATAATGAAAAAACAACAACAAAAATTGCCTCTTTAAAAGTCTGCAACAATGACTTCTAGAAAATCTGTAGATAGTTTACATCAAAAGAAATTAGATTCTAAATAGAAATGTCATCTGCCTGAGCAAACTATGAGTTCTGTATCTTACTGTTCCTATGTGTGCAGGAGCAGGAATTGCATCCTAATCTACCCCACTGGTATGCACTCACAGCAGCTCAAAATATAGCTTAAAAGTACTAATTTTCAAAAGGGTAGAAAGTCTTCAAACAGAAATTGTCATCCTAGCATTGCAATTAAAAGAGCGTTTGCTTAAAAGGATCTCAAAGGCACTGCATCATTCTGCCTAAGGTTCTCCTCAAACCCTGAAATGTCACTACTTTCCAGAAAAATCTACCATTAACAAAGTTACCACGATGAAAGGAAATAAAATTTAAAATAGCATCTCCACTATAATGCATTTGCCTAAAAAATTGTAGCAGAATACATGTGATCATAGACCGAACAGTTCATTCTTCAGGGAGAACTAATACAGAGCTGTTATATAAGGTAGTACATTAGAACAATTCCTCTGGATTATGTGCGTATCTAGAGGCCGAACTCTATTTTTTTTTCCTCAATAGAATACCACAAACAGCAACCTGGAAATGAAAAAAACCACAGCCACTGCAACATAAGAAGGCAACCACAGCTTCAAAAAAACTGCCGGAGGTAAAGTCTCAGTTCCTTCAGCTTTATGCCATCTTCAGAGAAACTGGTTTTCATTCTGACCTCAGCATTTGTGTGCGTCAGCTCTTCCAGTCCTATTTTTGCTTCACTTCTCTCATCTAACAATATCAGTGTCCTAGAGAGCTCTGCCTGTTAAATTTAAGTGTGTTCTCCTTAGTGCCTTAGCTTTTTGTAGTAAAAGATCCTCTACATTATATACAGATTATTCACAGATTATATACAGATCTGTTGTGTAACCATGGGTGTCAAATATGCAATAGGATAAGTTTTTAATTAAATATCTGTCTTTAATAGTGTCGTTTACACCAATTAAAAATAAAATCACCGTAGCATAAAAGATTTACTGTCTCTGTGTAGAGCAGAACAGACCACTGCCCTTAGAGCCAGACTAGGAATTATGTACTTTTGTGAGTCTCAACTAGCTAGTTTTAGGGTGTTTTTTTTAACTGAAGTAGACATTTGAAATAACAATCCAATATAGGACAAAAGCATAAAAGCTAGCAAGTGTTTAATTAATTTAAAATAAAATACTTTTGGAAACTCATGAAACTAGACTTACAGTTGTTACCAAAATCTAAAGAGTATTACCCAATAGAAAGGCCAGCTTCTACCCTTGAAAAGAAATAGAAGTAAGCTGCCTGCTGTAAAACAATAAAATCTTCCTAAATTCCTAATTTATTAATTCAGAAATCTTACGACCAATGACAACAACTCATATCCCTTTTGTTTCCACTGGCTATAGAAAGCCTCCTGCTTCCTCAGATGAGTGCTTGCAGCAGGCAACACAGCTTCCCCGAGGTCCCCTTCGCAAGTAAATTCAGTTTGTCTGCTGGAGACCCTAATTCATCCACTTGTGAATATATACACACACTCTCTTTGTCAGTCTTCTACTGCCAAAAAATATTTCTGCTAGTCAAATAGAAATATGTTTGGACAGCAAAGCCTTAGGCAGAATGAGGGCAACAATATAATTTCAGCTTCTTCTTAGCCACCATATTCTTTTCTTGGACCATTCCTACCTTTCAGGCTATATATTACTGGAGGCCTCTATCTGCTTGCAAAATACTATAGATCTGACCAAATTCTCTTCTTCCAAATGTGGGAACAGGGTCAACCAGGTTTTACATGATCCTAGAATGACTCTGCATCATACAGAAGCTGTGTGATTGCAGATGGTACTCAAACTAAAGTGCTGGCACACAAACTTAGAGGCAAACATTTTCCAGTCTGTTAGCAGACTGATAAGGAGAGACAAGGAGGCAACCTGGAAATATTCTGCCATCACACATACAGGAAGAGTCCTTTTCAGGGCCAAAAAGGGACAGCTTTTCCTTCTCCTAGAGTGAACACAGCGGTGCTGCAGCTGCAGCTTTATGTGCATTTTTAAATCTAAGCATTTCTCGCTTTTCTTTATAAGTCAGATTCACTTTGGGAAAAAGATGACGCAGACAAATTCTTTTAAACCAGAGCAAAGGCATGAATCTTAGTTGGTCCTTTTAACCTTTCAGTGCAAGCCACGTTGCTCAATATAAGAATACAAACAAACATGAGGCACTGTATTTTTAACCCTTTAAGTATCTTTAACTGTCATTAAACTTCTATGAATATCGGTATTTCGTTGCATCAAATACAGGTAGATTATGCTGAAGTAAAGAATAAAGTGAACTTAGCAAAAGAATTGCAGTAATCACTGTCATTAGCAAGCTCCAACTCACACAGAAGACAGAATCAATATACCCATACAAGCAAGAAAAAACGGTTTACAACAAATATTTCACTTGACAAAGAACTGAGAGATTTTAAGTCATTCAATCCAGCAGTCACCGGGTTATCTTGAATTCTTCTCAAGTAAAATCCATTGCACAATAGTTCATAAAATCTGAAGGCAGACAACCTTTCCCATAGTGTTAGGGTCATGAACAAATGGCACGTACTGGAGCACTTCCTGAAAAGTCCAAGTACAGCAAAACAGAGGATGTGCCTAAAACACCTAATATTGAATGCACGCTCCTGAAGCTCTTAAATACAGAAGAATTAAAGTCTTCTACACAATTTTTAGTAACCTGCTACAGTGTTGTTCTTTTTCTTTTATAAGATAACTCAATCACTATGTAGCCAGAAGTCAACTTTATTCTTACTAAACTTTTCTGTAGAAAAGTAAACCATGCCACTTTCCACACATCAGTGTGGATTTATACCTGCCTGGCAACACTACATATAAGTAAGAGTGCAAAACATTACATAGAAATCTGTGACTAAATGAATCGAGTCTGTCTTTCCAGTTGGAATAAATGTACACATCACAAAACTTTTTAAGCTCCTACTACATAACATGTGATAGGGTAAACACTGGCTCAGTTTCAAGTAAGCTTTGGCTATATCAAGATGCAAAGTCATCAGAAACTCTCAGATTTCAGATTATCAGTTAGAAACTTCTGAAATCTAGAGTTTTCCATCCTATTGAACTTCATTATGAAGCTCCAAGACTGAAAATGAAAAGTTTTTGAGGAAATTCCTTGAAAAGAATACTGTGGTTATCATTATTCATGACAACACTCATAATCTCAATATACGTATTACAAGTTAGATGGACATTTTTAAACGCTACACAAATTGCCCATTTGTCAGAGTCTAATACTCTGATTAGGTTCTTCTAGATATTTCATGCATAGAGTGTATAATATTTAATATTAAAAGTATTAATTTTAAGATAGCTGGTGTTACGTAGGATTTCTGCTTTAGCAGAGTGATAACAAAATACACTGAAACAACACAAATGTAAGTTACATTAAGCAAAACATAGCAACTGTGATATACAGTTCAAACACAATACCAATCTGATTCCCATTACCGGTCTCTATAATGTTCTCACTGTCACGATGTTGGGCATTACAAAGAAGAAACACGCAGGCTGAAGTCAGCTCAAGCCCATTCTCTCTTTGAAGTTCTTTTAGTAGTTGTCTAGTTCTTCTACCCTGTGTTGGACTGAGCCATGTATTCCTTTCCCCCATGGTGGTCTGGCTAACTCAGGGACGCTTTTACAATCTTTTAATGAATTTCTAATGGGAAAAATATTTACGCCACCAGTTGATCCACTCAGCTGTTGACAGTTGTTTGTCTAAACCAGGCCATAAAATGACAAAAATAAGAGTGTTTTCAAGAGCTTTCAAGAATATTAGAGTAGCTCAAGTGCATATTTTTTTGTTTCATTTTTGTCTATCCCCAAGCCCATCAGTTTATTTCACTTTTATTTCCTTTTATTATATGTCATTTTTAATGGGATATATGAAAATTCTTATAGAATACTTAGACACCTGCATGTCTGAAAATATAAAGCCCTGAAAAGCTATCTTCCATCATACTTTTCAAATTTCCTCACATTGAGGAAATTCTGAGGCAGAAGCTACAAGAACATTGGCACTATTAGACACATGCATGAAGCAGGTAGGAAACTTGAATTTGAAAGCACACATTTATGAATCTCTAGGAGTGAAGACCATTTCATCCCCTATAATCTATTTTGAAACAAGTTTCTCTTAAGGCAACATTAATTTGCTAGTAACAATAATATCACGTGGAAAAAGCCAAGGTGATTATGGGTTTGCCTGCAGCTGCAAATACACCAGTGTACTGGATCCAGCTCTTAATCGCTCTTTCAGTACAGACAGATCACAAACACCATGCCATGTTTGTGGTACAGTGCTTGCTTCTGTGATTGATGACATCTATTAAGCTATCTGCAGCTCCTCTATTGCCTCTCTACACTTATTCAATTGTTTCTGCTCAGTCAGATCGCATATTTAGCTCTTTCGGGACATCAACTATTTTGCTTTTAACTACATGTGCTGCCAGACTACAAAGAATGGACTTCTCACTAAATTTGTCATTAAAACCATTATGGGAGGGAAGAGAACACTTAAAAACAATGCAAGCTTCCAGTGATTTTAAACAATGCTCTGCCTTTAGAAACATAGACCCTAAGAATGCATACACTGCATTTACAACTGTTTCTAAGTAAATTTAATTAAGGACAGCCTAAGAAGTTGCACTACGAAGAAAAACATTCACTTTATTTCTACACAGGAAATAATCAAAAAATCCAGTCAGCTCTTCAACTAAAGGCTTACTGTTTACTTATTGTTAACAGGATAGAAGTTTTTTCTTTTACAACTTAAAATCTTTAGCCACTTAGTCATATTTTTCCAGGAACTCTACACAGCATCACAGTTCAGCTCTCCTTGTGTTATGTTGGCTAACTGTAACAATTGTATGAACTACTGTGAAAATGTGACAACAACTCTTGAAGTGCTAAGACTTTGGACACCGAAGAGCACTTGATTATGATAAACTTAATAACACAGTGAACAGGAAAGTTATTCTAATAGCTTTCCAGTGCTCGAAACTCGTATTCTGAGATGTGGAACTTTTAAAAAGAGAATTGAAGTGTAACGTGTTAAATAGGGAACAAAAATTTACAGTTTTCTAAGAATTGCTGGCAAGCAGCTCTTCCCTCTCCACAAAAGACTAAAGAAGCTCCAACAGCACATGGTATATTCTCTCTCATGGTTGTGTAAGTAATTGTATTCTTTAATATTTAGATTATAAATTAAGATATCCATGCTTTTTTTGATGCATAAGTATTGAAGACTGTTTATTTTATTTCATCCAAACTAGCCTTTTTATACACTGAAACGCATAGCAAGATATACAGAACCCATTAGAACTTTACCGATTTAATGTCCAAGAATTTTAAAAGGAACAATGACTCTTGGTCGTGTCTACGTATCTGATTCTTGTCCTCTTACATGACCAGTTCCAAATGTTAGAGGAAGGCAAGAACCTTGCATTGGGTCCATGAGATCCTTCTTTCTCCTTTAATTATTACATTTTCATTGCTGTTATAGCTAACTGTTAGTTGTGGAAAAACCGTCATTCAACCACATTTTAAATCTTAATTATATGAATCCAGCAGCCACCTCTGACCACATTTCATATGGAAAAATACAAACGTGCAATGGTGACCTTCTTATTTTTCACATGTTTTGCAACAAGGCATTCGGAACCCCTGGTTAGAAGATAAACCGTTCGTGCAAGTTTTCTTAGCCTGTTCCAGTTCTGACTGCTAGCTGGGTGCTTTGGAAAAAACAAGTCTTTTTTATGCCTTTGTATCTAATTAAGACTCTTATTTTCTGTCAGAGGGTATTTAACTGAATGCCAGCTCTGACCAATGAAAATGAGCCGGAATAGAAAATATACCAATGAAATTTCTACTGAAGTGTGGTATTGTCAGTGTTGCAGTGACAAAGAACGCACTGTACATTCCATTATAATTACCTCTTGTACCTTAAGGGATAACTGTTCCTGTCATGGAGCTGGCAAGCAGCTACTGTACACAGTGTTTAAAGTAATTATTCCTATACTTTAGGAGTTTCTGTGAAGTTCAATATTATTTACTATAAATGAGATAATTAAAGTTGGTTCAAAAAAGCCCTATATTTCAATATTTCATTTAAAATCAAAACTAAATGTAAGGATTTCTTTTTTTTAATTTCATCTTCTACTTGCAAGAATGTATCCTTTTTGGAAGCATTCATTTCCAAATTCTAAGCTTCCAATACAAATAGGAGATATCCAACAACAAGTCCTAGCCTTTTAAGCTTCAAGAAAAATGAAACATCAATTGTTTGTAGGGTTATGTGAAAAACCCCAAATCACTGAGTGATTAAACATAATATCCAAGAGAAAGAATTACAAAGTTTCAAGAAATATCTCAAATATAGTTTTTATATATAGATATATACATATATAGATATATACACAAACACAAAAATCAAGTCTGTTGATTCATACACCAATTTGACTTGGTGGCTATAGAGCTATGCTTAGTCTTGTCTTGCCTAGACAACACCATGACTTCAACAGTTGTAGCTAAAACACACAACATGCTATTTCTTGTAAAGGACAGCCTGGACTCATCTTTCTTTGGTCCTTTCATATCACCTACACTGTAGGAAGGAAAGAGGGAAACTCCATAGGATACAGCACCAAGCAAGCAGCTGTTTTCTGCTTCTTGCATACCACAATGAAAAGCAGTTCCATGACCATCCACCTTCAGCTGATTTTTTACCAATAATATAACCTAAGAAAGATCATTTTTTCATGCAGTTTCACGAGAGTTTAGGATTGTCATGTTGTCCTTCGTACGATATCGTTAACATAGTCGCTATTTAGAGACTACTGTTTACATACAGAATCATAGAGAATATTTACAAGTCTTATTACACGAATGCCAAGCCCAAGTTAAGAAAATCCAGTGTTAAAAAGAAAATCCAAGGAGAAAAATAAACAAGGTGCCAGCTTTACAAATCTGAGCTATTAAACCTTTGTTTCAGTTTGGAAATGTGTTGTTGCTGAAGGCCAAAATTCAGAAGCGCACTTCAGAATACTGCCTTACTATAGCCAAAAAAGAAAAATCAGTCCCAGAAAAATGCTTAAATGTCATTGAAGTAGGACCCCAACTAACAAACACTTTCTATTACAAGGCACAGTTTCTTACCCTCCGACAAAGTGCAACAATTGTTACAGAAGAGATTTAATTTTAAATGCTCTTTATGAGAAGTCTCAGGGTTTTTTCCTCTAGGTGAACCACTACTAAACTAAATTGCAGATTTGCTAAAAAATTACTGTTCCAGCAACTCTATGTTACTTAGAGAAAATCTACTCTGCACCCTCTACTACAACATTATTCTAAAATACAAACACAAATGGTCTGAACACCATAAAAAATGTAGCTTACTTACTTGTCTCCATTCTTCTGTTGTGCTTTGCAGTAAACTACCATCACATGCAGTCAGAGTACTTTCCCAGTTTCTATTTTCCACTGGAGATTTCAACCAGGTGCAAGAAATCAATGATGTTTCATTAAAAACATGTGTGTTGTAAGTCAGCAACGGGACTTGCAGGCAACTAGAATGCATTGCAATAGAGTAACACAAAGAATTGCATGCAAAATTTAAATCATAATTTCTGTGTTCTTATTATAATTAATTAATATAAATTCTCTACGAAAGAACAAATTTTTATTATCTCTGCCAAGATGAAATTGTTTTCAAAGTCTTCTTCACAACACACAATTGCTATTAAATTACTGATAACTTTTAAATGCAAATATTTCTTATGAAGCTGTTTAAATATACATATATATAAAAATATATATATATACACATTCAGAATTCTAAAAACCTACAGAAATTTCCTTTTTGCAAGAAAGCACACCCATCCCAAAAAAGTCTAAAACAAAAACTGTTTGGAAAAGGGAATTTATAACTTCTGATTTGTGTTTAGCAAAGAGTTTCAAGCAACTGTGTTATTAACATTCTTTATCTGGTTCTACAAATAAAGGTTCTTTTGTGTTAGCATATCTTGCTAGACTTTAACATTTCAAAGCAGACCAATTTGTGAATTAAGTTCTTGAAACAGATACTTTTCATGTCTAGGAATAGAACAAAATGAAGAACTGAAGTACCCAGTCGCAAAAGATCCGTCAACAATCCTTTTATAAAGCCCCTTTCTCAAGAAGTTACAATCATCACTGCATGACATTTTTTCAGGGAAATAATTTTGCCCTGGATGGCAATCTGGCTTGTAGTTTTGTGGTTGGGTTTTTTTATTCCTTTCTTTAAATGAATAATGACAGTTCCCGTATCTTTAAGAGGAAAATTACGCATTACTTTACAACTCACACTTCTCTCAACGGCCTGAAAAGAGAGAACTTTGGACTAGGTCTACATTTCACTCACTTCAGCTTCTCTGATATTTGAACTGAAAGCTTCATATTAACACATTATAAAATTTAATAATAAAATTTAGAGGTAGACTCTGATATAATTATTTGCTTTGAAGATTTATCTGTAGCTTAGATTGTAAAAAAGAAATCTGGCTTAGAGTAACTCTTCTAAGCTAATTAAATGAACATTTTCTTCCACGCACGCATATAGTCTCTCAAAATATAAATGCCAATAGTGCAAAACATCCACTTTTTGGGGAAGGCAAAAAATGCTGTTTCACCCACTACTTCATGGCTTGAGTTAAAACTCCCTTGAGACAAAGGCAAGCCATTTGACCATTAGCATTCTAAATCACCAGGGAGAGCATGGCAATACTTTCCTGTTGCATGTTGTGAAAATTATTGTTATAGAATTCTGCAAAGGGCAGAAATAATAATAATTGATTTTAAGTTGCTTACTATTTTTGGAAACTTGAAATAAACCAACATCTTAATGGGGATATGCAATATTTTAGATCTTTCTGAAAGTTCCTATTTTGTAATTTTAGTTTATCCTGTTCTACCTCAGATTTCTGTCACATACTCTGTAGAGAAAATAGAGTTTTGAATGAATGACACACAGCAGATGCTAGAAATACTCTTCCTCAGCTATGGGGTGTTTCACATTGGAAAGAAAAAAGGATTCTGAATATTAATTGTTTACATTGTTCAACTGTTGTACTTCTTTGCAAACATAGCTCCTCAGACAACAGGGGGCTGAAGCACACGACAGGTTTAAAGAACTACCATTTCTAATAACTTCTTTAACTCAGATCTTTTCTGTTCACTGCAGATGACGTAATCCTTTCCATACAAAATTCTCAAGGTCTTTTCAATATACAGCAGCCATGAAGCCATTTTTCCTTGCTGTTTCCCCCTGAATCATAAGTGTGCTTGGCAAGAACTCAAAGCATACATGGCTGCTGACGCTTCATACACTGGCAGAGAAGGTGAGGGCTGAATCACTTTAACACTTAGGAATTGATTTGGAATAGCTCTTACAGGTTTGGAAAAAGCTACTTGCTCTCCCAGCTACAGAAATGTTATACTACATCATTATAGACTGAAAGAGATACAGACGTACAATTTACGAAGAAAGCTATTGTACTTCATCATACCCTCTATTCCCTGAGCTGTGGCAACAAAGGAGGAGTTGAACCTGCTTTGTGGGAGAATGATTATTGAATTGTGCACCTGGCATGCACAAGGTCTTTCTGTCCTTCATTGATTGCTGTGGGCATCAGAAATGAATGAAGTAAGGGAAGACAGATTGTTCTAATACTGTGTTTCCCATCAGATAAGCACCAAGCTGGGGCACACTTTCCTGTCTTCACGTACACCTTCAGGTATCTTTTGAATTCTGGAAGCAGTTTATTCATACTCAAACCCCTTAAAATAAATACCGTCTCACTTTCAGGTACCTCAGAGTGACTTCATCTCGCTTTCTGTAACAAAGCAGTAAGCTCATTGTCTTGCCCAGGGCCATAAACGTCTCCCTCCAGCTCAAGGGCTTTACAAACCTCCTGCTTCAAATGTTATTGCGACTAACTTCATCCTCCCCCATCCTCTGAGAACTGCCACATATGTAATCTCAAACCCTTTTACTGAGTTCCTACCTCCACCTTCCTCTAAGTGCTCATATTTTTGTCTTTCCCAGGGGCGTCTCCCAACACCAAACACCTGGGTCTCAGCCAGGTGGGAGAAGAGCTCTGCCTAACCCACTCCCCAGGGCTTCTAATCGCAGGCCTGAAAGAAACAAGCAGTTGAGAATGCTTAGGATTACCCATGGCAGTACTCATCAGCTGTATCTAAAGATTAAGCAGCTAAAAACCAAAAAGCTCTAGGCATTCAAGAGCAGTTCAGAATACTAAAAAAGAGCTTCAGTCATAAAAAAAAAAAGAAGCTTAGCAAGCAACAGAGAATTTATAAATGTGTTTTCTCAGATGACAGAAAAACTGGTATGTAGCTCATGGTAGCTACTGCAGGAAACGGATAGGTAGGTGTTGAGTTTTTTGTCTTATTGATTTAAAAATGGCCTTCATTCAGGAAAGAAGCAGTTTGAACGAAGAGTTAGATCTTTGTGCATTTTCCCTTTCTTATATAAAATAAATTAAAAAATTGTTTTAAACAATGGTTTTCATCACGTAGCAAGGTTTTTCTTCTTTCATCTGGTCTCACAGCAGTAGTTTTGCCCCTGAATATAATATGTAAAAGGAACACTTTTCAGATCTTTCATTTTTCTTTTCTTTCGTAGATTTTGACATCAAATCCTGCAGAGGACTTTTTTTTTTCCCAAACCACATTCAGAGTGCCCTATGTCAGCTTTACTAACTTACATCTAGCAATATTTATCTGACCCAAACACTAACGAAGACTGTCTCCAGAGCACTTGATCACAAGATTTATTCATGAATCAGGTCCTCATCTGCCATTATTCTGTAATTTAAAAAGAGGGAGCAGGAAGCCTCATTCCAGTCCTCCCAAGCTAAACTCAATATTTTAAGTAATTCATTTACTTCAGCTTTCTGCACCAAGTGAATTTTTCCACCATGGAAAATTGAGATATACTAGGGATATTGATTCACTTTTCTCAATTAGATATGGACATTTTCATTTAAATGTTGAGATTTGCTCTTCATGGTTTCGAACAGGCTGCCCAGGGAGGTGGTCGAGTCGCCATCCCTGGAGGTGTTTAAAAGATGGGTAGATGAGTTCCTTAGGGACATGGTTTAGTAAGAGGACAGGTATCATTGGACTCGATGATCTCAGAGGTCTCTTCCAACCCGATGATTCTATGATTCTATGAACTGGTCAGCTAAGTTATGAAGTATTTAATCTGCCAGTTAACAAACAGTAAACTCTAAAAGAAAATTGTAAAGACACTCTCACCTGCATATGACTCCTTTTGTCCATATGCCGAACTAGTTACTGTCTGAAGAAAATCCACGGCTCATATTTCAGTCAAAACAAACCAATGTTCAGATTGTGAGGAGAGATACACGCTACTACTGTGGTAAGAATACCTAAACTATTCATACAATGCCTTTGTACAGTACCTGTCATAACACACTATTAACACCTCCATGAAAGGATTGCCACAAATCTACTTCATAACTGGAATCACAGTAATTTCTCATGGAGCGTGGTGATATTCAACTACAATATAGACTGACTCACTACCCACGATTCTCTTAGATGTTTTCCATTTTCTTTAAATATTACCTACCTTGGCCATGAAAATCATATCAAAATATGCTTTTCAACAGTTACATTTAAGCATAGAGTTGTTAAGTTTTACTACTGACCATGATGTTGGCAAAGCATACTTTCTAGAAAAAAAAGTTATGTAATGACTGAAATTGTGTTGCTAATAATATGGAAGTCAAAATGAGGTCAATTGTCCTGTCACAATCAAGGTTACAATCCCTTTTAATATCTTTTTTTTCCCCCAATTAATTAAACCTTGCATTAAAGGCATTAATTAAGCCTTCCCTCTGGTTTTGAGTGGAGTTTTTTAAGAAAAATCCAAACCTTATAAACTGGTCCTGATACAGCAACCCCTTCTGGAAGATAGGGCATATCTAGCTGACAAGGATGTTTCCTTGTAAAGTAGCAGAATAAACACAGAACAATTTCCATTATACTCTTTTATTACGTGCTTTTTTAAATGTTTGGAGCACACAACATAACAAAAACAGATTTGTTAAGATGGCCAAGGATCTGAGTAGGAGTAATACCTCTGCCTGTTTTGTTAAGTCATCCAGTGGTTATTAATTTTATTTTTATATTTCTCCAATATTCATAAAAGAAATAGTCTGTTTCCATTGTGCTTTCTTCTCTAGCTAGATTTTAGATTCTGGCTGCATTGTTAAACTGCTTCTTATTATCCATCAAATATTTTCTCTACATCCACAAAAAATGAATATAAATACTGCTTACGGCCCTAAATATTACATAATTAATTTCACTGTGTGCCATAGAAGTCTTTGTAGCCAACATGTCTTGCACAGCATAATAAAACCATAGAGTTGATTTATTGCCTAGTGTTTAGCCTCAAAACCGAGGTAGATTATCTGTGCAGCTCTGTCTGTGAGTCATGGTAGAATTTCTGACCCTCTCTGTTTGACCTGGACTATTGAGTCCTCTACACTGACTCAGCAGCTTTGACCAAGGCATTGAAGAAACAGAACTGAAGGTACCATATCAGCCTGACTTCCCATCCAACTACCACCTACAATACAGACTCACAATGGGACAAAAGGCACTCTCTAGCCTTAAATAATCCTCTAGGGATCAGGCATATGAATTTGAAGTGTTGGTCTGGTCGACAATGGGAGCTTCCATTGTCTCATAAACTCAGATCTCCAGTTACTTCTAATATATAACTTAACTGTGTTGATCTATGTGATAGACGTAGAATGACTTATGCTGGTGGGAGAGGAGCTAGGGAATGCATTTAGTAGCACGGCTCTTTGAATCTCCCTAGGTGGCTTGCCAGGTGCTGGAGGTGGCATAACTGTCGCTACTGGAGTGCAATGCTGGGACCAAGGACAACTCTCTGCAGCCAGTTCCCCATGGGGCAACTCTGCACAGCCAGCTCTCTGCAGGACAACTCTATACAGGGAGCCCCAAACCCTAACTCTAACCTTAAATTAACCCTAACCCTACCTGCAAAGAGTTGTCTGTGTGGAAATCGGTCATGTAGAGTTGTCCCACAGAGAGCTGTCCCACGGAGAACTGTCCTGCAGAGAGTTGGCTGCAGTGGAGAGCCGGCCACGGAGAGTTATCCTTTTCCACAGCACTGTGAATGGTATTAGAGACTGAAACAAGTGCGAGAACCTAACTTCAAATAGGTACATCATGGAAAGTGACCTGTTCCTTGAAGTCCTTCCTTTTCCTTCCCATAATCAAAGACATTCCTTGCATGTCACTGAATTATTTATTGTTTGTTGTTCATAACTTACATGTAGACATTCTTAATTATAATAACATACATTTTTATCTTGAGATCTAATTTTTCATCACTACAATATGCAAACATACCTAAGTATAAATAAACATCTTATGCAATTACAGAAATTAGAAGCTGTTAATAACTTCCAATTGATTATAATTGATATTATAATAATTTTACAACCTTAAATAAAAATGATTCTACATCTGAAAACATCAATAAATAAATTGAGACAGGATATAGGAAATGTACTGTGAGGGTCTTGAAACTATAATATGTTGAATAGAAAATATATTAAGCATTAACAAGTATATTGAGTGTTTCCCCCTCCCTCTATCCAAAGTATGAACCTTATCCAAACCTTTCAAAAACTGAACCTGTGACAATTTCCATCATTTTAGTAGATTATTCTGCAACAGCATATAAAATGAACCAGACTGATGAATAACCCCAACAACAAAGGAGTGGAAAGAGCCTTTTAAGGATTATTATAACATTTGACTAATAACATTTCCATATGGAGAGTGTCTCTGCACTTACGAAATATTTGAAGACAAATACTGTCATGTAAACAGTACTTGAGAAAGGACTCCTGACATCTTCCACGGTACCCTACAAAAACGTCCTGAAAAGCTCATTCCTGAAAACCATTTCAACAGAGCACAAATGTGATACTGACGCCAGTTTAGCAAAGACAGCACAAAGAACAAGACCCTGAGTTACTGAAAGGGCTTTGTGAACCTGTATAACACTGCAGATTTAACGCAATCATCTTGAAAAGGTGACGAATACTTAGTCTATCACCATGCAAACTCTATGACATCTGGCCAATAGATTGTTGGTAAATATTTAATAAAATGAAACGTTAGTCTCCACCGTAAAACCTCTACTATTACAAAGAGGCAAAAGTACAGCAACAAAGCACGTGCTCTTCTTTGACAATGGTGCTGTGTTTCAGGTTGCCCATATCTACAGACTAAAATTAAAACTCAGTCTACTACCACAGTGCAATACAACTCAGCAGGAAAGGCCTCTGTAGACTTTCTTCTCAGTTAAACCTGGCTTCTATGACTCAACAGCTCGACAGCAGTGTAAAAGTATATTGTCTTTGCTGAAATGTGTCCTTCAAGTTATTACTATCCCTATCTTAAAATATTTGCTGTAAAAGCCAATCAAGTTTGGAAGTTGGGTTTGATTTTTTTTTCTTTTTGTTAATAAATTATCCTTTGTGTCAGGAGTGAGGTGCACATGTACTACACAAATGGTGCTTCTAAATTAACAGAAAATTAAAAATACATCTTAATTTGCTAGTCGCAGCCGCTTATGTGATAGAAGATAGATTTTATAGAAAGCCAATTAACTTTTTCCTTTGGAGTTGGGATTTAAAATCATAATTACTAGTAAGAATAGTTTGGCAGCTTCACATTCTAGTGGAACTCCAGAAAATAACATATTTGGCAGTTCAATTCATGACTGGTATAAACTGCCAGAATGCCAAATGCCTACATTGAGATATAACATGTCAGAGTTATGTGCAATGTTGCAAATCCAACTCCTAAAATCATGGATGGTTTTAAAATTCTTTACTTTTAAGAATAATGAACACTGAGGTGTTGTTTTGGTTTGGATTTTTTCTCAAGTTTTCCTATTACACACTGAGGGTCACACTTATTTCAACATATTCTAATTTGGATGAAACGCTATAAATGGAATTTCTGCAGCGAAAACAAAGCCACAAATATAATTTCCTGACTTCTGCAGCTGAGTTTTTAAGTTACCAAGTTGCCTGACAAGAAGCTAAAAAGTGGTACAAGAAAAAAAGAACCACAATACAAGATCCATTATGAAGACTGACAATTGGCAACATTGTGCTTGGAAAGTATAAACCGTGCTTGCCAAATTTCTGTGATGGAATTAATCAGCCATCAGAAATGTTTGTCTCAGCCCATTTGCTGCGACTACTTTACTTTCCTCTAGAAGCAGTAACGTACTGCTGTACAGACCTAATGCAGACAATTCAGCACTGGAATGGACGGGTGAATGAATGGATACACTGGATAAATTGCAGGGTAGGACGTCTCTCAAAATCTGTTATCCACCAAAATTTTTTTTCTTGACCAAATTAATCAAAGAGCCTTACACTTAACTATCAACACTACAGGTTAAACATTTCAGAAATATTAGAATTCTCCTTGTCCAGGAAAGAAAAAAGGCAGATTTTTTTCTTCCATAAGAAAAACCAAAGGCAACAGTCTTTTTAAAAATAAATTCACCCTGCAGGGCAACAACATTTCTTCAGGACAGTCAGCTCCCCAAACTGCAATTATGCCTTTTTATATTACATTACAATCCATGAACCCTCCACACAGTGCTATCTTTCCGTAAGTTATTTTCTGGTCAGCTTGCTTATTTCAGTGCCTCATTATTCATACTCAAAATTTCAGCCAAACTAAGACTAAACACATATGTAACACTGAAAAAAAGAAATCTTGGCACCTGTTTAAATTAGTAATAACATTTCAAACATTTGTTATTTAAGTTTGTTTAATTCCTTCCATCTTCAAGTACATAACAAGGCAACTTGTCCTATGCATCATCATGAGATCTTCCATCATCCAATCATGCATCAAGAAAACATCATTAAAAAGTCACATTAGAATAGCATCTGTTAAAGTGTTTAAAGTTCTACAGTTACTAAGGCTGACACTGAACACTACATGGAATAAGGAAACAAATATCATTATAAAAACACAATGAAGCCCCCTGATTTCTGTTACAATATTTACTGATTTCTTTTATGATAAAAACCACACAGTGAGATAACAAATTTCTGGTTTGTGAAATTTTAACAATTATTAATCCTTTTTTTTCCTTCTACACACATGAAGTACTATAGAGGGGAATGCTGGAGACAAAAACTTTCATAAGGAAGGCAGGTAATATTAATGTGACGGTTATAAATACAACCTTAACTTTACCCTTTGAGATTTTACATTCTATAACAACATTACTGCAGTATCACACACTAATTAAAAAATAATACAAGCCATTAATTTATAACATATATAACTTTGTTCACAAAAAAAACAAAGTAGCAATTTTACAGTAATGACTGTAACAACCGTTAACAAGACGTCTTTCTTATCAAGAACCATTCTGGAAAATTTCTCCAGCCCTCAGGAACCTCTCCCAGTCAGCACAATCTTTCAAAGATAATTAAGAACGGCCTGGTAAGGACATCAGTCTCCTTCCTCAACAATTGTGAGTGCATTCCATTAGATGCCTTGGATTTGTGTACATCCAGTGTGTTTACATATCCCTTCATTTGATCCTTCTCTACCAAGAATAACTCTTCCTTGCTCAGGTCTTTCCTGCTGGTCTCTGGGGGCCTTTTTCTGACAGTTGAAACCAAGGAGAAGGTGGCACTGACTACCTCTGCCTTTTCCATGTCCTTTGTTACCAGGCTTCCTGCCCCATTCTGCAGAGGGCCCACATTTTCCCTAGCCTTCCTTTTGCTGATAATATATCTGAAGAAACCCTTCACATGCTTCACAAGATTAAAACATCCTTCACCAGATTAAATTCAATGTGACCTTTGGCTTTTCTAACTCTTTTGCTGGACACTCAATGAAATGAGGAAAAGAAAGCCAATTCTTAATGTAACTGCATTAAACACTGGGTCGGGTGTGTGCGGGGTGTAATTTTATGTTTTACATTTTTTTAAAATTTTATATTACCTTATAAACTTGTAACTTGGTTTATTCTGAATGTTAAGAACAAATACTTTTATGTGCATTTAACCTTATCCAGGCTGGGTTTAATGTGATTTAAGATAAATACGTTAACAGCATCCCTCTCCTCAGGTAATGTATTTAAAATTCAAGAAAATACCCTTTGCAGACACAGGGAAGAAGTCTTTTGCATAAAACAATAATATGAATAGATAGTTTCTACTCAGCATAGTTTCCTGGTAGTTATAAGTTCTTCTCTTCAGTGTTTCAACTAGAATGTTTCACAACTCAGAGCTTGTGTCTATGCAGTAAGGGACAGACTGGTAGCAGCCAAAATGTTACATGATTTGAGACACAAAGCAGAATACTCTTACATCTTCTGTGTCTGTTTCTTTTGTTGTCATGTTTCCAGTTGTGTAGATGGACCAAACTTTTGGATGTCACCTTTTACTAGTGTTTAATTAATTGTTCTGTGTATCCGCAAAGCCACTCCCTGCATGCGTTCTCTGCATGCTACATGTACACATTCCTTCCCCCATCTACGTGCAGTCCCTGCACGCTTTCTCTGCATCCTTTCTCATGCTGCCTTCTTAATTATCTTATGTTGAAGTGTTCTTTTACATGCGACTTAAAACTTTTCAGCAGAGAGATACTGAAGATGTGGCAACAGCATGACTTTTCTTGTGAGGAATGAGTCAGATTTGGTACCTTTGTGTTAGTCATTCAGGCTTGGTTTTTATAAATGCCCCAATCACCGTGACAGATTATTTTTTAAATACTTTCTTGGTCTCCACTTATACAACATCAAAATTAATTGAAGCTTGTGAGAACTGTCAATTTGTTTGATTAATTAAATTTATTCTATTTGAAATTTAATCATTTGGGGCCATAATTTTTTTTTTAAATATTATTATTACAAAATTATAATACATGGCTGAGTTTTCATTATTCTGACTGTAAAGTGTTGACCTCAAAGACTGTGCCTCTGCAAGCAAATTATTTTATGGTGAAAGATGACTTTTCATGGCTGCGCTATCCATAGGACCGTCCAGTTATGAGCATCTGTGGGACATCTGTTCATAAGACATAAAAATGTTAGAGTGTGTATAATATCTTCCTTCTAATATAATTTGAAAACAAAAGATGTTTCACAGTTAATTGCACATAAAGGAAAAAGCAGATGTTACTTTATTTAATTACCTGTTTTAATCTTTACTGAGAAATGTGTTATCTTATTAAAATCTTATTGGAATACTAGATGATTCCCATCCTGTCTGCACTGATATCCCACAATAGCCTTAAGCTGTTTCAACTGTTTGTTTTCATTTGATTGTATATTTTAATTATTAAGCAGCAGGTTCATTTTTTAGTAGAAAAAACTTGTTTAGCATTTCAACTTTAAAATTAAAATTCACTCTGATACAACCTGAATGCCAATTTTTCAGGATAAGAAGGCTGAAAATAATTTATAAGTGTTCCTACAAAACATAGGGTATGTGCAGAAGACAAAACCTTACTAAGTTCAATCATTTGTATGCTAGGCTCACTGGGATCATGTGCAATTCAAGGATTAGAGAGATAGATAACCGGTCTTTCTGTGTCTCTTTATAAAAATAAGAATCAATAAAATAAAATATGCACCTAGAAAAGTCACCTACCCACTATATACATATCTCTACTTTTAAAGAAGAGGGCTTGTTCCCTGCCAGAATGGAATATCTTTAAATATTTTCTCACAGGCTTTGATAAATTAGGCTAAACTGTAAAGCTGGTCATAAAATAAATTCCAATTCAATCAGAAATTCTGAAATCTTTCTAAAACCCCTTAAAAAGAATTGAAGGACTGGGGTTTTTTTTAAATTATTTCAATCTGATAAGACTTCTAATAAATGTTCCTAATGCTTCTGGAAGAAACAGGAGAGCTGTTAGAGAGCTTGCGTATTGGGAAGCCTGGAGATCCTGGAATCTGACAAAACTGAAGACAACGTAGTTTACACGCTTCCTTGAAACCTCATTATCACAAAGCAATTTTTGTCAGGTATTTCATGTAACAATCACCATTGGATCAGATTTGATACTGAACACACAGAGGCTACTATAAGAATATTCAATTTTTTAAAATTAAGTTGTGAATCACCCACTCCTTTAAGGTAGTCTAACAAATCCAAATAACCTTAAGTTACTTCAGATAGCAAAGAAAGAAGAGTATGAGTGAATATTCCAAATAGAAAATATCCTGCCGTACCTTCAAAAATAAACCTTTATCCCTATGCACCATTCAATATATCCTATCACAAAGATCCACACCTGCCCTGACATACGAACCTTCACTCAGAATTGTCAGTGCCATCTACAACTGTTAGGACTGGTAGTAGACACGGAGACCTTGATTCTGCACTATTACATTTGGAAACTGAAAGACAAAACTGCAAATTGCATGAGACCTTCTCTTTCTACCTCTGCTCTATGGTCTTTGTCTTTATTCCCTCTCTTTGTTGTAGGGAGTTTGATAGCTCTGACTGGGTGCTGTGGTTCATGCGTGGTCTCATGACACTAAAAGGATGAATGAGAAGCAAGTAGAAGCACCTTGCAGCTCCTGGGGCCCCTCGTGATATATGTAAAATCCTTTAAGAAAAAAAATAAAGTTAATATGAAAAGTCGAGTCAAGCTGACAATATACAATCATTCTGAACCCTCAAACTTACTCATCTGCCTCCTGTAATTCTCATATATGAAATTTGTCTTTTCCTTTAATGCACTAATTAACACCGGATCTAAACAAGCCAAAATTTTCAGCTTCTCTCAGTTGTGGCTTTCGGATTAACAATTAATGAAAAAGGGGAAAAAATAAGAAATTCTCAGCAACAATTCCAGGTCAATAAAAAATAGGTTGATAGGCAGCATATAGAAAGTTACTGTGGACTTGTATCCACTTTTTGGTTCTTGAAGCATTTTGTTCCTTATATTGTTTCTTAAAAAAAAGTCAAACTCAGAACATGAAAATATCATGTATCACCTGACTAGCTTCATTTGATTCACTTTTATCAGTAAATCAATACATCCTATGACAACATTGAACAAAAGCTTTATTTTCAGGATATTGATATTTGGTTTATAAAAGCCAAGACCCACAATCCTAGTTCTGTCTTTCACGTACATATGGCATATAAGCATTACTGGGGTCAAATAAGCTGTGTCTGCCCCAGTAAGTTAACAACATCAATTTTAGCTCTTTGCAAGTTTTCTAAGCTGAAAACAAAAAGAATGGTAGGGAAGGACTCTAATTTTCGTATTTAACATTTTATAAACCATTCCTTCTCCACAAAAAGGAGAACATCTTCATATGACATATTAACACTACCTAATGCTGCATATTAAACTATTGAAAGTCGAAAAAAAACCAGTTACACAAACAGAATGTAGCACAGAAAAAGTATTATGAATATATAAATGCAATATATTACATGGTGTCGAAATTACTTTAAAATACATATCATAGTTATCAGGACAGTTTGTTTCATGTTTTGCATATTAACAAGGGCTGAAACTCTGATTTCTGTTCAAGAGTCATGAGATCTACTTGAAATAAACAGGTGCTTTACCATCTCTTGCCTTCCACAGTAGGACATATTTGACGCATGTTAGGGTGGCATAATGGAAGCTATATTGGAATACACTGTAGGCACTGATCAATTACGAGAGTTGGATTTGTAACAAAATGCATTACTAAACTGACACCACAGTAAACATGGTGATTTTTTGGCACTAAGGCACTTTTCTGGTGAAGTAGTTGGACATAGCAAATGTAAGAGCATAAAAATAATTCTTATATAATAGGTTAGACTGTTATTTGACCTTCTCGGTGATGCTGGCCAAAGATAAAGCACTACAAAAGACTGCTACGAAGAAGATTCACTACAGTTTAAAAATGCCCGTTCATATGTATCACATAGTTGAACCACTTTCAACTAGGAACTAAGATGAACATTAAGTTTCTACAGAAGCTGAAGATGCTAATGAAGTGCTGAGTCATCACAGTATCAAAACTCAGACAACTCTTTCATGTTTATGAATAACAAGACATCATAGATTTAATTTTCAAGGGTGTCCTAGTTTAAATTTCCCTTCTTTTCGGTGTCCATCCACTGTGTCTGAAAGCATTTTTTAAGTCCTTGGGACAGACAACTGCTCCCTAAAATAAGGAACTGTGCTTTGGAAACAGAGAATAGCAGTATTTGTTTACTTTTGCTACAAACCATTTTGTTAATCTTGAGCAAATATTGTTCCTAACTTGATCACAGCCTGCCAAATGAAACACTACATCCAGCCTCATTAGGTAAAACCCAGCTTCTTCTTCAGGCAGTACAATGAACAACTTCATTTGTTGCCAGGTTACTCCATCGCTAATTTCTTTTGCCAAAGGAAGCTGGAATTGGCGTACATCTGAAGATGCCACAACAAAAATGGGTTGGCACAATTTTGTTGAGAAATTACTCGTCTTTTATTATGAATTTACTAGTCAATACTGTGAATAGTAGCTTGAAAGTGATATGTTTGTTGCTATAACTGATATATGGCTTCTCAGGATGCTCCAAGGAACATCCTAGAGCCACTGAAGTGCATGCCTTGAGAATACAGACAATCATCTTAGATTTTAGTGGAATTCCTTCTATTGAATTGATAACATTAATTAAGAGTACTAATTCTGAATGGCTACAATCCCCACCAGAACAATACTCTGGTAAAGTCATAAAAGATCCAGTCCATTCCAGTTGTATTAGTGGCACCAGAAAAGCATTTTTGAAAACGGTTACTTTCAAAAAATCTTGTAACTCTAGAAAAGCATGTAAAACTTTGGATTGAAAGGCAATCTTTGGCAAAATGTTACATCTTATTCTATTTTTCTGCTGACACTATTTTTGGTACAAAGACTCCTTTCTATTGCAGAAGACATATCTCAGACCCTTTCTCGTTGCCAGAGAGTAGTCAAGAAAACAGTTCCCTCTCCCCTTTTTTAAAAAAAACCAAAACTGACGAGCTAGGAACACACTGCAAGGATATGAGTAAGCAGGCCACAAAGGTATGTTTTCAACTTCCTATAGATACAGCAACTACATCTACTTCATTAAAAGTGAGCTGTTCCTTTATCTTCTTCCTCTCTATCCTGGCCACTGGCAAAGCGGCATTATTATCCTATGAGTCATTCTTACTTCAAAATTTCTCTCTGGGTAGTACTTGTTAATTAAACTTTCTCATCCTCTCTTTCTCTCTCTCTCTCTTACAGTTGTTGGCAACAGTCTTGTATCCTCTCCTTTGAATAGACATCTATATGTAACCTCCCATTATTATAGTAGTAGGAAGGAACTGACTATCTTTTACCATGTGTGCCTGTTGAGCATACAATTACTAATTATATCAAGTATGCCGTGTGAGTGCTACTGGTGATTTAAATAGTACATTTTCTTCATCTCTTTAGGACAATGTCATCTATTGTACAATGTTTCTGTCTGATTCTTTGGTGGCATTTTAGCTAGTGAACTTGAAAAGTTCTTCAGTTTCATAAAGAAGAATGTGGAACATCTGTCCTTTTTCTGTGGATGTGACTCTGCAGTAGCTAACACAGCCTGCTGTTCAGAAATGCAGAGTAGGAAATAAAATGTCATTTGAATATGTGTAGTAATAATAGTCTGGTAGAAGTGCTATAGCCAAAACTGATATTCATCAGAGTTGCATCTAGTAAAATCATATGAACTGATTTCTTACCTTCATTTCTTTATGAATTGATAAAAATAATTTTTTGCAAAAACTAGGTTTCACTTCTTGACCTACAAACATAAACATATATTTCATGATGAGTCTGTCCTACAAAATATATACAGAAGTATCTCAGCATGGATCAGTCATCTGAGTACAAATGAAAGTATAATAGAGATGTAATTTATGCTTAGTGAAAAAAAATCACAGAGTGGCTCTGCAGACGGCCAAGAAGTTACAGTTTATGTCTTTACCCATAGTCAGTCAGTGCATAGCTCTGTACAGAGTAACAGTTCTGGCTTTAATCATAAGGCAGAATAGGGAAGGTAAAATGTGAGTAAAGAGTATCTGATGTATTTGAGGAGAGAGGTAATCAGGGAGAAAGCCTTAGCAGAGTAACATCTAAAGATCTTCAACCGAAATCAGACCTCTACCGTGCAGGCTACCGTAGAAATCAATAATTAGAAAGAATGAGAAGTCTGCAATTAGGACTGAGTGGGACGGTATGAGAATTCAGCAACTAATTTAACCTAGGGCAAGGAAATCCTGGAGCAAAACCAGGAAAGGAATCTACCACTTGGAAAATCAATCCAAACCTCATCCAGAAAACCATCCCTTTTGTAAGCAGAGACAAACCAATGCAGATTGTTGTGGTCTGGTAGCCATGACTCTGCCCTAATCTGATCTAGTAAATCCCTCAGAGTCCTTTTTAAAGACCTATGTTTCCATGGATTCAACAATAAGATAAAGATAAGGAAAATGAAACATTATATGTGTGATGTTTGATCTTTTTATTTCTGTCATGTATGAACATCAAAAGCACTTGTTGGGACTGCAGTTGTCAAATTGTAAGCCAGCATGTGAAAACAGCTGTCTATCCTCAGCACCAACAAACATGGATAGATCTGTCATCATAATTACAGCTCAGAGCTGGATTGCCTTCAAATACCAACAACAGTCTGCACTGTAAGGGTTGTCAAATAAGCCCGACTCAACTGGTTTAGGATCCATTTTTCTAGAAAGCATAATGACAGCCTTTCTCTTCTACGCAAGGTTGCAAAATTTTCTGTGTAAGAAAAATCTATAATCTCTCATATTAAAGAGTTCATGACTTGCTAAAAAAATCATTCTAGAAATCAAAAAATGATTTACACATTTAATAAAATAATTATGCAGTTTATTTATGTGCTGTGATTTTAACTTGATCACATTCCAACAGTCTTGTTTCCATATTACAGCAGTAGCTGTCTTCTGATATTGCTTTATGGATCTCTCACAAAAGCTTATTTAGATACATACAGTAGCTCAAGGGGTTTATACTGGAATACTGAGATTTTCATACCAGAAGAGCTGTACATTGGCAAGAAGGGACTGAGAGATATCTGAAAATATCTCCTGATTTAGCAGTGGCCTAGACAAAACTGATTTGGGAATCTTATTAAGAATCTGAAATTCTATAATGCAAATATCACACTGCCAACCTAGCTGGTCAGCAGATTTAGCATGAACATTACAATTCTCTGTATATCAAACAGGCTTGTTTGAGGAGAAGTGACATAGACAGTCATTTCCCTTGGGATATAGAAGAAGCGGGAACCAAAAGTATAACTATTTGAATCAATTTCCAGTCTCTCTTCTGAACCAAACCTGTGCAACTTACCTGTCTACTGCCTTTCCTCAGGTAAGCAGATTACAGACTTCAGATGTGTGTGTTATAACCTATCATCTTAAAATAACAAATTGTAATATTTGTCCTCTAAGGACGTAGTTTCTCTTGAGTCTGGATGTTTTTACATAGTCAATGTTCAATAACAGGCAAGCCAGGAGCCTCTGCTTTCCCAATTTGCATTATTCCCACATTCCTGACGTATTTTAATTACCATAACAGTCTTGCAACATAAGTACAAATGCATTCCATTAAAGTAAAACCATTCAGCAACTAGAATTACAGATTACCAGTACTATTATCCGTGCAAATCTAACTGGCTGTATAGAGGCAAAGACTTCTGCCTCTCAAAATCGTCTCAGCTGAGGGTTTACATGTATTTGACATGAAGTTTTTTTAAACATGCATTTTCATGGCAAATGGTTCTGTTTTCAATGTTGAAAGTAGATTACTTTTGAATTACTATATGGAGTCACAATCTAAAAGAAGTAGTCATATTTCTAAAAGAAGCAAGCAGGAGAGAAGGAGAAGAGAGTACAAAAGGAAAAGAGAGGGAGGCTGTAGTTGGACGATAGTTTAGTAAAAGAAATAAAAAGAGGAATTCCAAGCCCACCATCACAGGACCCAGTTACTAAACCCCTTGCTAGATTTGAGTTTATATTTGAAGTTAATTATATATGAAATGTCTAGTCACAGAATCATAAAATCATTGGGATCAGAAGGGACCTCAGCAGCATTTCTGACCTCCTCCTGCTCAAAGTCCAAGGCACATCTCTTAGTTTGATTCTATTCTTACATATGTGCGTGCTCCTGAAAATGCAAAGCATATTCTGTTGAAATTCTTAATTAGAAAATACACTGTCATTATATTCTGGATATTTTTTCACTTAAAATCATCCAAAGTAGCTCACTGAAAGAATCTGTAAAAGTCTTAGAAGTCAGACATTGTGCAGTAACACACTTAAATTGAAAAGTACAGGGAGCAAAGTGATAGTTACCAATGGAGTAAAGAAGGGACACTGACTGAGATAAAATCTAGTGATGATTCCTCTCTTAGCTGCAGGCTGCAAAACATGAGTTCAAGCCTAAGTTCAATATTATTACCGTTTTCCGTTCTGTTCTTCTCTCTCTGGTAAACTCAGCTGTATACGCACAATTCCAAAGACAGGACAGCTGTTGGCCACTTCATTTTGCTGTGTTACAGGTAGAGGGTTTCTCCCTCTGCCTATGACTCTCAGAAAAAGACGAGCTCAGTTTAGTGTTTATAAATACAAATATAACTGTACACACACAGAGACACACATACATGTGAGGTTGCATAATGGAACATAGTAAACATGGCACAAGTCATTTGCTTAAATTCAGCTGAGCATTAAAGATTCAAGTGAATGTAAAGGGAAGATGTGAATCTAAATGTAGCTCATTGGTGCTCTTCAGGAGTGATTCTCACAGTGTTACAGGGTATAGATACCTATCCTGTAGATTGTGTCAAAGAATCAACTGGAGTTTCTAATCGCTGAGAAAACAATGCAATAATAACAAACAAAAAGGAGTAGAAGCAGTGCGGGAATGTGCATATTAGTCAGCAATTTGAGTCATAAAAGAATTAATAGTTATTGTTACTAATTCTTGCTTAAGCTGCCATAATTCCACTACACACTAAAGATCAGTCAGATGACAGGTGTTAATGCACATTTCCAAAGACCATCTTTTGTTTCAGGGAAATAGAGAATCTCAGAAATGTAGATCAAAATATAACCTCAGCATGCTTTATACATTTTCTTTTTCAAGCTTTCTTCATAATTTATAAGTTAGAGAATCAACTTTTACTAGTTCAAGATCTACTTCCAAGTGATGACGCAAATTGTGGAAAGTGAAAAATTATGTTCTCTATGAAATACTAAATCCTTGTGTACCTTTAGGTACTCAAGAACCAAGGTGATCAAGGGAAAATGCTTACTTTTCAGGCTTATTTTGCAGAACAGAGAACTTGCATTTCAAATATGCATTCTTGTATAATACAGTATTGTTCCTTATGACTATGGTTTGCAGAATCTCTTTCAAATTTCACACAGGCATATGTGAAGGAATATGGAAGAATAGAGAATAAAATATACTATTACAGATCTACCAGTGATGATCTCAAAGTCGAAAAGTATCAAGCTATTTGTGGGCATGAAGCTCAGCTAAGGTAAGACCTTTGAGAATAAAAAAACCCTATACTGAGCCACAATCTCCACTTCTGGTTATGCAACCCAGTAAGAATAGATAGATATCCTCAAGAAAGAACCTCCAAAACCCACTCATCTTTTGTGTCAGCCCCCGGAGAAAGGAAGAGAGACGATATGTTTCAATTCCATCCTGACTAGATGGTGAATACGTCTGCAAGAGTCACTAACATTTCTTAGATATTCTCGTTAATCACATGCACTGTAACGTAGTCAAAGGTGCAAAAACACAGAAAAATTAAAGACTCGTCTAAAGAATTGGTGACTCACAAAGAATTGAATACACAAAAACTGGTTTGAGTCTGAGTCATGTGGAGCTCAGTGTACTACTGATTTTTGCCAAAGGCAATTCTAATAACGTTGAAAGAGATTAAAATTTTAAATACGATTAAACTCATTAAGAGCTTGTTTTGAAGCTTAAGTGAATATGACAGTAGAGAAGAGGCTTGGATGCAACTGTGAATCACATCAATTTCACTTTGAAAAACTGTTCTCCAAACACTTGGGTTGTACTCCGTGGTTAGGAAAATGAGCTAAACTGGTTTCCCAACGCAACGTGCCTGTAAAAGCGAGAAAGTTCACTGACCCCAAAATGCTGTTCGCTGTAGCACCTTTGAAAGTCCTGTCTCCTGCCAACCGTATAATAACCTGAGACTATATTTGAAACTGTTAGGGGATGAAACTGAGAAGGAGGAATGGTGGGACGTATTAAATATACAGCTTTTTAGTTTAAAAAGTTGTCAGAAGCTTGTCAATAGGGATTTAAATATATAGGATGAGCCACATTCTGGAAACGTCTTTCACCACTTTCTATACAGCTTATTTAGATTATACATCTTCTAGATGTTTATATATAAACATGAGGATTCCCACTTAGAGAAAATAGGAAATAATTTAAAAAATTAAGGAAATGGATCACTTCTTATTTGTTAGAAATCCTGTCGTGTCTCTATTAGAGTTTCCAGTTCTGTTGATAGAACTCAGGAGCTCTAGTGTTCAACTAAACAATTCTAGGTTTCCTGCATTTTTGTACAAAGCTTGTGAATTATACAGTATAATTCTTTACCCCACTGCTGCCAAAGGAGAAGCTACAAGTTGTCCTTAACAAAGATAGTCTGCACTTACCTTTAATATTTACAACTTCATTTGAGGTGTCCACTAATAAAGCTGGTCAATGTTACTTATTTCCAAAAAAATTTAGTGTAAGACATATAGTTCTACACAGAGAGACAAAAGAAACCTTCTTTAAACAAAGGTTAGAAAAAAACAGTTGCTGTCCTAATCCAAACACAGTAAAAGAGGTAGTATCATAAAACAATTCAATCAATTTTTTTTCCCCCAGGTAAAGCCCATGAATGTGTCTGTCACCAAGGAATCACTGAGTTTTGTAGAGCTTTGTTTTCTCAGGGAACAGGAATTTCAACAGTTTCAACAGTTTCACTCTATTCATTAATTTTCATTACTTAAAAATGAAGGAAAGTATGCAGATCAGCAAATTTCTTCAAGTCATCAAAAAGACCACTTTGTTGTTTTGACGACATTAATATAATTTCTTCTAGAAACAAAATCAGATCTGTAGTGGTCCTCACATTTCAGACTTCTTTAAACTTGTAAACTTTTTATTCTGACCTTTCCAGACTGACCTTAATAACTCTGAGCTTAATAATTATTACTAGGGGGTAGCCTTGATTTTCACTAAATGCATTAGTGAATCTGTCAGCAGGTGAAACAACCCTTTTCAGAAGCCCAGCCTCATTTAGATGAACCATTTAAATATTGCATATATTCACAGCGTTGTTATTTTTTTAATGAACGCTAAATTAATAGGGCAACAGTTCACAAGAGATTTATAGAGCCGGAACGCTGGACTAACATTGAACTGAAAAACACCAAGATCATACAACCATTTTCTCAAGACAAAATTGATTTAAATTCCTAGCCATGAAATTTCTCAAACTCTAAAGACTTTACACCTACACTTTCTTAGTTTAGGCATTATTATACCGTTCCTAAAAAGGTCTAATCTAACAAAGTGTAATGAAGAAAGTGTGATTAACAATTAGCAGCCTTTGCACCAAACTGAGTAGGTTTTGATCAAATTAATGGCTATTCTGTCATGGTTTTCATTGGAAATCAGATAAACAGTAAGGCAAAAAGAATATCTATAGCAATCATATATCCAGTTGATTTTAAGTGACAAGACCTAGTATAAGATAGAATATTGTTAGTATTTTAGTCAATTTTTTCCAGCTCAGTTCAGCTATACCTGTATTTAAAGTGTCCCATGAGCTTCAGTATGTTAAAATGGACTTCCAATGAAGGAATGAAATATGATTAACTTTAAGAATGTATTGCTGAATTGGGGACTGAAAATACAAATATAAATCAAAGATTAATACTTCTGTCCAGTTCTCTCTGGGAAGGTATTATAATTCCAGGGAAAATATTCAGACTTGTGTACACAAGTCTGTTTAACCTCTAACAAACAACAATTTGTTACATAGAATAAACCTCAAAACAGAATATTGTACTGTGCTGGTTTTGGCTGGGACAATGTTTATTTTTTTTTCGTAGTAGGGCTTTGTTTATAACGGTGCTGAAAATAGTGTTGATAACACAAGGATGTTTTCATTATTGTTGAACGGCGCTTACACAGCGTAAAAGCCTTTCCTGCTTTACACACCACCCCACCAGCAAGAGGGCTGGCAATGCACAAGAAGCCGGGAGGGGACACAACCGGGACAGCTGACCCCAACGGACCAAAGGGATATTCCATAGCATATGACATCATGCTCAGCATACAAAGCTAGAGGAAGAAGATGGAAGTGGGGGATGCTTGGAGTTACGGTGTTTGTCTTCCCAAGTAACCATTATGTGTGATGGGGGCCTGTTTTACTGGAGATGACTGAACACCTTCCTGTTGATGGGAAGTAGTGAATGAATTCCTTGTTCTGCTTTGCTCGCGCATATGGCTTTTCCATTACTTATTAAACTGTCTTTGTCTCAACCCATGAGTTTTCTCACTATTACTTTTCCAAATCTCTCCTCTATCACACACACTTAGGGACAGGTGAGTGGGCAGGCAAGTGAGCGGTCTTAGTTGCCAGCTGAGGTCAAACCATGAGACATGCTGCATACATGTGCAAAGGAAATTTTCTACTTTCATGCACAGTTCTACTCAGTGTTAACATCTTAACACTGACCTGATGCAAATAATCATCATTTCCAATGCTTTATTTAGTTCTGCAACAAGTCCCAGGTTTCCTAAATATCTAAATGAGAAAACCCCACCATCTCGCCAATAAATATTAAAAACATAAAAATATGATAAGACACTTGATTATTTCTGAATCACAGAATACTGTCGTAACAAGAAAATGCTACTTATTGTCCCCTCTTGAATTCTTCTCTGGTGACAGCAAGCTTTGAAAAGGAAGCATTCTCTTCATCTTCCCAGATGCATTGCTACACCTACTTGGTCCTTCCCAATCAAAATTACTTTATGATAAGTACAATTATTCAGTGTTCTTCTGTATTTTATTCAGAAAGGGCTGGAAATAGAAGAAACTGCTGGGAGTGAAACTATTTCTTAGGAGTTACGTATAATCATATAGCAAATCCTGAATTACCCAGTTTGAAGATTCATATGTACGTCTTCTGCCAAAATCTGATCTATATTCAGAAACAAGTAATTCCTGTACCCCAGGCCGCTGAACAACCAGGGACTGCTGGCCGGGAGGGGTTCTTCGCTTTTGTTTTGTGCAAAATCAAAACACTATTAATCAAAACCTAATGACCTAAGAGATACCGTGGTACTAACTTACAGTGTGCACATGTAAGTTTTCTTGCTTATATGTTGCTCCCAGGATTGTTCTTGTATTTTACACAAATTCTCTCCTCCATGCCACTAGAAAATTCATCCTGAAAGCAGATATGGCACCCAGTCTCTTTTCTTCAAGAGAATGTTCTTAACACTGTACTAAGCAGAGAGTCTCCTTTTTCGAATACTTATTTTCTCTCATTTTCCCTCAAAACAAAACATATCTTCAATTATAGGTCATTAGCACAACGCATGAGAGTGCTGTTGTTCAAAACAGACAAGAGCCAGGTTCTGGCTGCCTGCTTTAAGAAGTTGGACATCTAGATATGAAGTAAAAATTACACCCAGGCAACTTTCTACCTGAATGAGTGTCCAAAAAGCAGACTTGTAAACTGAGAATCATTGGTGAATAAAAAGGAAAAGCTTTGAAAAGAATGCAGTTCTTTTACAGAAAATGGTTACCATTTTATTGTTTGTAAAATTTTACACTGCATAATCCTCCTTGAAACCCCGACAGAAATGCCACTGAGAGGAAGGAGATTTCAGAACCTCCTCTGTCCTCTGTATTTCCTTTACTAGTTGGAGCAGGTCCCACACTGTAATTCTGCTTGGCCTTTTTTGCATGTATGATGCAAAATATAGCATTCTACATTCTATTTATACCTAAAGTTTAGGGGCTGTAGTCTTTAAATGGTTCTCTATTTTGGCTGCCTTTCTGTAAATAATTTTGTCTTTCTTTTTATCTTTTCTAATTCCACCTACACAATTTTATTGGTCAGGTATCGACCATTGCTACATGTTCATAGCGATGCATTTATAGGCACTGCTACAATAATAATAAATAATAAATAATAATAAACAGTCATCAGTGAATGAATGATGTTTTGTAATGATGCCCAAGCCTACTTGACCAGACACAAAGCCTGAATCACCTTCTTGCTAAATGTGACGTTCTCTTGCCCATTGTCGTGAACAATCCATTTTTCTTACCTGCTCTCCAGTGAAATAGAGAGCTCAGGAAGGATATGCAGCACACGATACTCTGAAAAAATAAGAAGGTGGAATACATCAATGGAATCGGAAGTAGAAGTAACTCATGGTGCTAATTCCCGTCATAGATGCCAACAACTCAAAAAAGTTGCAGTTCACGAGTTTGTTAAAAGAAGTTGTCTATTCCACAAGATGTTTTGGCCCGTACCTCATGGCTGCCTGACAGTAATTTAGTAATTCTTGATGTGGAAGTTTGTCAGATGCATATTCCAGGCAATACCTCCTCCCCCTCGTTGAATCATACAGGCTGTGTCCTAATCAAATTATATTTTTGAAGTGTTTCCTCACTGAATCCCACAAGATTGTTTCTCATATTTTCCCCCCACACCTGCTTTTTAAACTAACTATCCTGAGACTGCCAGCAGAGCCTCTTTCTTCTCTCTTTCCCTAACCCCCCCCACTTTCCTTTTTTTGGAGGGGGAGAGGCAGGAAGGGAGTCATGGAGTTATGTTCGTCATTTTTCAGTCCTTCACAATCTGCCCTATCAGCTGATAGTATCTAAAAATATCAGGAAGACCAATACTTATTTCTGTCATTTCAGGCTTATTCCTACATTTTTTTTTCATATGGCTGAGAAGGAAATGGTGCCACCTATTAATGGCAGGAAAATACTTGTGTTCAGATCTATTCTGTCCTGTTAGCTGGACTGTCACCGACCTTCCCTAATATTTATGAGGAATCTCATAGATCTTAGCAAATACAGTTGGATGATCCCATAAACAGGCGAGGAACAGAAGGCTTGCTGGAAAGCAGCACAGTTGTGACGTGGAACCTTTCATCTAAACTGCTGTCATTTGCTTCCTCATCATTACTCAGTGATTATATACCAGAACAAAACATTATGCCCTTGGCTGCCCACCGGTTACTCTTGCTTGTCACAAATCAGTTACATCATACCCTGTTTTTTATTTAGAATAGACTCATTGTTGTCTTTTGAATTATTTCCTGTTGTATTCCAAGAGTTCTCTGTGCATTGTAATAAACCATGTACCACCTGTTTCTTCACAAACTGACTGCAAGGGGACATTTATTTCGCTTGTGCCCAATCATTTACTAAAATAGGCGTCATTGCTGGGCTACAGCCTACTGCATTTCAGAACTTTTCCTGGTGTTGCAGCAATATGAAGCAGCTGATAACAGCTTGTTGCCCAGATCTGCATCCTCAATTCTCCCATAGTTCCTGGCACAAAAGTGCAAGAGAAGGCAGGATAACAGGAAGAGATGATTAGGGAAGTTTGAAACATAGCTGTATGGGTAACAGCCTTGTGGGCTTCAATATGCAAACAGTTACGTGTGTAATTTGAGGAGAGTGCATCTACCACATTGAACACAGTGGGGAGAAGGTACTGCCTGGCCTCTGGAACCAGTAACTCACGTACAAGTTAAGGCAAAGTTAGGATTGCTTTTATTAATACTTAGGCTTGAGCTGTTTTCCAGCATGTTTCGTGCCTTGGGAAAATCAGAGAGTCTACACAGAACACTTGCCTAGTATAGCACTGATCACAACCAGTCTCTCAGTAAATGTGCCTAAAAACCTCTATTAATACTGAGGGCTGGTTTGCAGCTGTTGCTTCAGCTCAAGCTGGTCCCACCTCCTCCTCTTTCTCCTCACAAGTTAGTACTGCTTAGTAAAGACATACCATACAAATGGTAGATAATATTGGGCCAAGGAAGCACAAAGTCTTAGCTCTTGCATTTATACGTCTAGCAATGATCGGGTGTCAGAGAGCAGCTGAAAAACATTTCTTTCCTAAGCAAGAATATCAACAAGTTATCTGAACACTAATTGTCACGGATGACATAAAACAATCCCACTCTACTGGCACAAGTAAACTCCCTGTCTGTGACAAAGACATTGCAAATAAAGGAAGGTAGATACGCATTGCATAGAGGGACACTGAAGAGGGAACACCTGAAAATTTTACATATTGTTTTTCTGCTACCTAAAGACAAGCTGTGCACAAGCTGAAGCAGCCTGGGGATTTAATTACCACATTTATTTTTAAAAGGCTCTCCATTTAAGATGATATATGAGACACAACACAATGCCAATCATTATTTCAAGTCAAAGGTACTAGATTTAATAGATATGGGTCAGGGGACGATGGAAAGAGCCTTTGAACATATTCTCAATTGTTTTTACAATATGTACATGGCAAAAGGCATATGATAAATCTAAAATACTTAGGTATATACATTCTTATTCTGAATATTAACTATTAGCCAAAATCTGCAATGGCCTTCATTGGATGCACTCTGTATTTCCAGTACATTTCTGTTCCCCCATGCTCTACAAGTAGAGTCTGATCAAAGAAAACTCTGTTGTACAAAAAATTATACAGGGACTATAATACCTGCTTCACAACGGGATGGAAAACATTCGGGGCATAGCCTGATGTTGGACAGTTAGTTTCTTTGATGAAGATGTCTTTAATAAGACAGGTCCCTTGTTACGATGATGCAAGAATAAAGAAGAAGCAAAGTGTACATGTTTCATTTCAGTTTTTTTAACCTTTGCACCTTCAGAGTTAGGCACACAGCTAGAGCTCATTTGGAAGCTACAATTTTGAGACAAAGACTTATGAGTTTCCTGTTGAAGTTGACTTCTAGAACTTGTAGAGACTCTATTTTCTGATCTAGCAGTCAATACAAACCCCAAGTATTCTACCCTGATTACTGGTGAGAAACAAAGTAAACAAGTCAATGAAAATTTGTCAAACCAAATGTTTGCCTAGACGTGATGGATGGTATTTGGGAAACCTCAGCTGGATTTGTGGGCTGCCATATAACCTTGGCAAGAAATTCAGTCTACCCAGAGCAGTACCTGAATCTATCTGTACATGAGATTAACAGCACTTTTCTCATTCTGAGGAGATTTTTAGAGATAAAATCCAAAAGTGACACCAAGATGTTCCTATGATAAGGCAACAGTTACCAAATACTATGTATATGATAGCAATAGTTACATATCAAGTGGACTTTTACCCTATTTCATCAGCCTAAACTGAGCTTAAGTAACTGATTATTTTTCTATTTAATTTACCACATCCTCAGAATCCACCATGTGTCTCAGTTTAGTAGGCATTAAAAATTACAGTGCAAATCTTCATGGCCATCTCTACAGCCTCTGTCACAGACGTACATAGTTTATCCTCGTACTAGTAGTATCTCTGTGTCCTTCGATCTCGTTCAGTTTTGTTGTATCTCTCTCACTGGACGTGCCTACATCATGCTACTTGATGTGCCTACATCAAGTCCTACCAGGGGCATCTGCATTTCCAATTAAACCAGAGCAGAATGGGTCTTCCTCAAAATTGCAGACAAATTCTCAATTACCATTACTAACATCAGAAAAACTGCAGATAGCCATAAATTCATCCTGGTCTTTGATTATCAAACTGAAAGTGAAGAGAAGGGAAAGTTAATGAAACTGATCTGTTCACCAACTAGATTGTGTTAGAATTGTTCCTGAACAGCTGAAATAGGACAAGCAAAAATATGGCATCAGGGATATCAGGTCAATGCTAAAGAAACAGTTAGGCATATCTACCCAGAAATACAGAGCCTATGAGAGGATCCAACAGCAGGGGTAAAAGCAGAGAAGAGGGGTATAGGTATTAGGGAGGTTAGACAGGCATGGGAAACTAGCTGTTTAAATTACTGTTCATTATCAGTAATAGGAAATACACCATCCGGCCTATCAAAACTGCACCACAGCTAACAGTCATCCAGATAATATGGAGAGATATTGACAATACTCAGTCAGGACAGTTTGGAGAAAAATTTGTGTATATCTTAAAAATAAAAATTAAAAATGTATGATTCGTAGATTTAGTTTCATTACCTAACAGTAAACAAGAAACGGAAGTGAAGAGAATCTCTGAAAAATGCTGGAATGTACCCAATAACAGAAATTAATAAATGAACATTAACTTGAGCAAGAAAACAGGAAAAAAACTAAGATAAGATGAATTACATAACACCCTGATACAGAGTGGGTTTTTCCTTTGCTGCCCACCTCTCTGTGTCACTAGTGACTACAGATGTCGATTTTTTTTCTTAATCATGCCACATTAAGCTACAAATTTGTATGAAATATACTATATACTCCCCATCTGAAGATATAGGTCCAGCCAAAGCTATTATAGAATATATGGGGAAAAGTAAATACTGAGGAAGTACTGCTGTGTAGAAATCAGGTTTAAAAACCAGCATGTTCTTGTCTCACAGTTGCCACGCTCAGTCCATTCCACTATGCTGCCTCACTCCAAGTTATTTCATCATTCTATCTACCCTTGAGGCAAGCTATCTCATTGAGTTAACATTTGCATATTTATATCTCATCTAAAAATACGTGTAAACATATGTGTATAAATACTGTATCCCACCTGCCCATCAGCCCCAGTCACCTCCCACCTCCTGCTCACTAATAGCACAGTCCTGCGTCACCTCCCACTCAGCTAAGTGATCCTGTGCTAGCTGCTTTCGACATACTCATAGCTATATATTTTTATAAGCATGATAAAACCCTCTGAAAAGTAAAGATAACATCTTTTTTGCAAGAGTTACAATGCATTTTAGAGTCATTGTGATGCTCTAGGTTTTTTACACTGTATTACGTGCTACATTCACATATACACGTATGTCTTCGCAATTAATCTAGTTGGAAAAAAGCATGTACCAGTAAAACTAAAAAAATCCAACAACCAGCCACATTTATGTAGACAAAAGTATTTTCCTAGCATGTGAATTAATTTTGGATAATTGTGAATTACCAACAGATCTTACAAAAAAGTGAACACAATTACATTTTATTATAGGTATATTTCATAGAGTAAATATACTCCACTGTGGAAAGACAGTGTTTTGATTACTTGTGCTCTATACGTTCTGCATCAGTGGCTAAACACAACGATGGTTACAAATTCTTAGTGTTACTATGCCATCTATCCATTTCTAGTACAATGCAGACACATTCCAAATCTACCATAGAATGATTTTCACACAATGAATATTTTCAGTTTTCTCTTGCTTTTCTGGAGAGGCTCTTCAATTGGGCAGTATTTGATCTTGCTGCAAAGAGTATTTAATGATCCAAGCTGATTTTCATTCCTTAGTTTTATCCAACCATTCCAAAACAGAAAATTCCCCTATCTTAGTATTGCTCTTTTCAAGTTTGTGTTAACAAATATCATAACCTTTTGCTTCATATTTCTTATTTGGCCAAGTTATACATAGCAATTTCTTTTCATGGTCAGTCAATTGCTTTAATCTCTAACTTGTCTCTAGTGGTTCGAATTAGGGCTTAATGCATCAAAGTCTAGGGTTTTCCTTCAATTCAAAGAGTTAAGCATTCCTTGTAGATTTAAAAGATGCTCATGGTTTTTGGGGTACAGCTGCAAATACAAAAAAGTTTATAAAACTCTCAGTGGGAGTTAGGCTTGAAAGCCTCTTAGAAAAGTTTGGAAACGCATATGAGCTACAACATTTCTGTATTACATGGATTTATTTGGTGCAAAGTTGTGCTGTTCATAAGGAGTTTAACAAACTCCCTGTGATTAATGGAATGGCAATTACTACTTGCCTGATTGACTGTCACATGAACACCATGATGAGGAAATGGTCTCATTCTCACTCAAGTCTAGAATACATTTTTGTATCGCACAGTACACGAGGAGTAGCCAGAAATTTCTAGAGTCAAAATTGCAGCTCTGAACTGAAATATTCAGAGATTAGACATTTACATATACCTGCTAAGTGGTACTATTTGGGCTTTTTCTTGGTAGAGGCAGGGAGGAATTTCTTCCTTCCGTGGCCATTCCCCTGCAGCACTCTTACTGGCAGTTTATGGTGAGATGTACAGTATATTCTAGGCAGGAATGACTTCTTATAAGAACATATTCTCTTAGCAAGCAAAAGAAAAGTATATCTGAACTTTTAACATTCTATACCCAGTACATTTAAAATATCTAAATGTTTTCTGAGAACACGACTGGGGTTATACCAGTATCTCTCCATTCCTGAAGAGTTAGCAATAGTGTTCAGCTGAACATTAGACAGCTAGATTTTAAAAACACCAATTACTTGTGTTATCATATTACTCACCAAAACCTTGTTTCCAGCCAGAGAGTTTCTAATAAAGTTTTTGTTTCATTGGGATTTTTAAGTATCAGGCTTCTAGATATCAGAAATTACCAAGAAAGCAAATAAAAATATAATGTGATTCCAAAAATACGATAACTATCTCCAGTAAAAGAAGAAAAAGTATTAATTTGAGTCCTTATTTTAATCTTCTTCCCTGCTTCTCCTTAGAGCTCAGCTAATTAGATTCCACGTGTAGGGGTCCAAGTACACTCTCACAGTATACCAGACCTTATAAAATCAATGCATTTTCTGAAAATCTGAGCCTGAATCCTAATAAAGATTGGCTTATGAAGTGGCATGAAAACAAAGTACACATTCCAGTGTAGGAGGCAAAAAAGTCTAGGAAAGTATTTTAATTATGTTTATGCTTTTCAGTGAGCATAATAATAAGTACAGACAAGCAAGTAGGCAGCAACAAAACTCATGGGGATTATTTGTAAACTGCTGTAAAGTTAAACTAATTCATTAAGTGCAACTGATATTCAGTTGCATTATTCTCAATAGGATAAAAGCAGGACATTTGTTTGAACTATATTTCTGCATCAAAGGATCAAGACCTCTCTTAAAAATCAGTAGTAATTTCTCCAAACAAAGGAATTATTGCAATATAAATAATGACACTTAGTTAATTTTTAGGCAAAAAATGTTTGTTCATTTTTAGGCAGTGTTCACTCTATAAACAACTTCCAATTTTTCACTGGCTATAATTGTTAAAGGCAGAAAGGATATGCTTCACAAATAATAAGCCAGGACAAAACCAAGAAGCCATCCTGTTAAAGGGCAGAGTTACTTTTGTCACAGTGCAAACCAGGTGATTTTCTGTTTACAGCATTTGCACTTTTTCTTGGCAATGCTAAGTTTTGGGACATCCCAGAACATTTCCACCACTTAGAAACAATCATAGCAAATGACCAGCAATGCCAATTGCACTGCGTAGCGGCCCTTTCCCTGAGGTTGTTACAGAATGTTGCAGAATACAGTATACCAGATTACTGTAAGAACATACAGAATCTTTGAATTGTTTTCAACAGTCAGTGTTATCATTAACTAATTCCCCTAGCTCAGGAAGAGAACTATAATCAGCGCTTCATTTTGGAAACAAACGTGTCATACTCATACTCAGAAGTCAGTCGCTGGAAATCAGTGGAAGCCTATGAGTATGAATTGACGACAAATTTGCTGTCATTCTCATTTCTTTTTATGCCTGCTGTTCTGAACTCTACACTATGCCCATTTTGGCATTTCTCAGTTGCTGTCCTTTAAGAGACGCACTGAACAAGAAGTTCTGTCCATAAAGGATAGTGATAGTTCCATCTGTAGGTCCTCGCTAGCTACCGTAGTAATCATTGCTAATGGCCCATGTTTCCAACGTAGCCAATATAAATAATTCCACAAAAAACATTTGCGAAGTTCTGACAAGTGGCAAATGTTCAGTAGCTATGTTTAGCACATGCTGGATAATCTAAGTTCTTCATACACGTTAAATTAGCAAATTTGACTCATGATAAAAAGAGAAGGAAAAAAAAGCTTTTTAGAATCTATTTCAAATATAAGTGGAAAAATGTGTCATGCAAGGGCGATAGAAACTTACAGGAAGAGGTGCTTCCGTAATATAACAAGCAAGGTATTTTGTACTACCAGTGTTATTACTAAAGCTTTTCTGTTGTTCAGCACAGAGGAATCCTTAGGTAACATATAGCTGCTACAGTTGCTCCTACATCGTTCTCTCCTCAGCCAATACTCTGAGCACTGAAGCTGTAGAAAGGAAGCACGAGTTGATATCCAACTGTCAGAATAGTCCCTTAGGGAAACAACGGACCTGCTTAATGTTATTCCTTATGAAGACTTCCATACTTCCTCTAAAGTTCTGCAGATTTTATTAACAGAAATTCTACTATTCACTCCCTTTGGGGAGGAACTGATCAGTTGTTTCTCTTAGAGGAAGTATCGCAGTTATATTCGTCTTCTTTGGATAAATCAGGGTGACTGGAAAACAGAGTATCTTCTTAATAAAATCACAGATTTTTTTGCATAATTTGAATATTTTATTTGCTAATGCTACTGTTCTTCCCAGTTCAGACTTCCTCTCCTCTGATACAACACAGCCACTCCTAAAAATTAGAAGACCTGTGTATGATGAGAACGTTCACCTATCATGGATCGTAGGAATTTTAGTCCAAGGAAAACTTAGGTAAGGCAGCAAATTTCTCTCCTTGGAAGCAATACAGCAGAGGATTCACATAAAAAATAAGTAGCTACAACTAAAGCATTTGACTGAAATGCTGTGGGTATTTATTCTTCCATCACGGATGGAATCTGAAACTTTCCGTAAAAATCTAAGAGGTGAAAACAGCTTTAGTATTTTAAGATCTGGATGAACACCGGTCATACTGCTACCTGAACACTAGCATGGCATTTGATAAGAGAAGAAACTGAGTCATTAAGGAGACTGTTCGCTCAGGGTTAGCCATTGAAGTGCTGACTCAATGGCGAGCTGAACCAATCAGTCAGAACCATGGGTGAGGGACAGAAGACTGGGGACAGGAAAGGACTTCACAAGCTGCAACTCTGATCAACCTTAACAGCTATGGAACCGCACCATAAACTTTGCCTCTTCAAGCAACCACCTCATTTCTCCTCACTGTGGCAACTTCTGTTGCTGCGCTGCTCCTTCCCATTCCACACACCTCCTCCCAGATATATTTCTCCTGAATGAGAAATAAGCATTATCCAAAAATGGTGTCTGATCATATTCTTCTGAAAAGCTTTTGGCTTGATCTTTCCTTTGTCCAGCTTCTAGGCAGCTTTTTAGACGAACACAAATGCTCAGCAGAGATGCAAAACACATCAGATTAGCATTCCTCATCAGTATACTCATACATATTGTCACAAGATTCTTACTAGATGACAAAAAGCAGGCAGAAGCATAGCTGGGTACAGCTATACTACATCAAGGTAACTTTCTGTTCTGCAACTTAGATGTTCAGTAAAATATTTGCCTTTATTTGTGCATTTATTTGGAAACGCTTTCAGTTTATCATGTCTAATATAAATCGCAGATTCATTCCAGGGGTGTTAAACCGTGGTAGAAATTCCACAGATTCCCCTCTCTTGCAGGATCTCAGAGTGTTAGTAAACATAACAGACAACCAATCAGTCAGGCTACAGTAACACACACATCTCCAGAAGGCAGTGAGAAAGCCTTAAATAAAACATAGTACCAGCCTTCAGTAGAGTGCATTGAGACAAATGCCAGGGATGTGAAAGGTGTCTCTGGGATTACGAATGACGTGCTAATGGTTGTTCAAGCAATCTCTGTGCCTCCTTCTCTCTGACTCACTGTCTCTCTTTGGAGGCTCCTCTCACGTCATTAAGGGACTGAGGGTTATTCACAGATCACTGACTAAACGCAAGCTTTAGCATCCAGCCTGCATTCCCCTGGTCCTATGAACAGGACTGAGGTCACTGCTAAGCAGCCTTTGAGCTTTTTATCAATAGACCCAATGAAAAAAACAAAACAAACAACAACAAAAACTTGACTACCTTCTGCTCTCCTGTTTCTATCTCCCACCATCCTCACCCCCTCCAAATATCATGACTTGCCTTTCCGTTTTGTGCTCTTTTCCCCAATGAATTAAAAATTCCTCTGATCACACCAGAAGTTGTTTTATGGTTTCTGACTCTTTCCAGAGGCTTCTGACTAATGCAAGATGAAATACGTACATATATACAAAACTCCCAAGTTTTCTATGAGAATCCAGCTTCAGGATAATTACTAGAGAAACCTTTTGTTTCTGCTAGAAACAAATGAGCCACAAGTCAACCTAACCATTTACTTACCCAGCTGTTTCTAATTCCATTTTACAGTGTGCTATGGTGCTCTTTCACATGCTTTTTATACCATCACTGTAGTAGGAAGCACTGCAGGCACTGCCAGTGCAATGCCTTTGACACGAGCCCCTTCCAAGTCGCTATTATCATTCACTCAAGTGCTATACTGTTGTTGATTTTTAAATTGGATTCCAAGAGATGTTAGTCATCGCTTTCAGGGTAACTGTTAGGTTAAGGCATAACATCCCCAAATGAGACAGGCACAAGATAGTACAACTCCCGCACAAAGACTATTGTGTTGCTTTAATGGTTCCTTTGACTGACCGTAGTTGGTTTTTCCTTTCCGTATGGAAATCATCTGTACTACACAAAGTATATTTGTACTAAGATAACTGCAACAGTACCGTCGGAATGTAATGAGTACAATTAGAATCTACACAGCAAGGCAATATAATATTTGTGTGCAGAAAAGAACTCCATAAGAGAAGATTATTTTTTCAAGGATGACAAAAATGAAGGACTGAAATCCTATGTCTTTAGTGAACACAAAAATCTATCAAACTGGCTTCAGGCCATGCGAGCAAACACATCACAAGTGTATGAGTGTAACCCATTCATAGGGCTTTTACACTTCTTCTTCCTCACAACCTCATGTGCAGTTGTCCCTATATCACCTTCTCCCCATCTTACTTATTCTCCTTCTTCTGGTTCTATTTATTCTCCTGCTACTGCTCCAGGTACCAGTTTTCATCTGTAATCCTCACCAGGTGCTACAATATTCCAACTGTCAAGATGGCACTGTTCTCCACCTACAGCCCTCTTAAACAGAAGCAAAAGAGCAGATTCATTTCGTCAGTCTTTGGTATTTCCAGATGGTTCAGTTACTTCATCACAAAAGCCTATTCCATCACATTTGATATCACAAAAGAAGATCATTATTTTTCTCCAGAGATAAAAATTTCTGTTGCTTGCCAGGAACCTTTGTTTCAGGAGGCTCAAGTCTCTATTGTGCATAAGCATTTCACATGATAGCAGCAAAAAGGAATGAGGCTATATGGACTCGAAAATCAGGGAGAGCCTAGAAAATAGGAGGGGTAAGGATAATAACAGACTTAATCTGCTTAAGGTTTTTTGTCTGCTAACACTGAAATGGAGATGGTAACCTAGAGATGAGAAACTAAGCAGAAAAAACACTCGGGACTTTTAACATGTTAAATTGCTCAAGCAAAACTTTCCAGACTGTATTTCTTAGAACCCCAGCACAGCCCATTAAATGTAGCTGTGGCAATGAAGTAGACTGGGGAGGATTCTATTTTTCATCTCCTCCCAGGCACTCCACGGAAGGAAAATACCACACCGAGTTCTCAGTTTACATTTTGTGACAGAGTGATGCTCTTAAGAATTAGTTGTACCCTCCACTGAAAGTATAGTTTTCTGCTGCCATGACTAAATTTCCTGAAATAACAAGTCAGTTTATTTTCACACCCTACAGTTCTCTGTGGTAAAGAAATTCCAATTTATTTTTGTCTCTCTTCTTCCTATTTTCAACATTTGTGACACTTCTACTTTATAAGATAAACATTTGAAAAGGAAGACGTCTCCACACTACAGAAATGCACTTTTATCATGCTGGCTTTTAAAAGAAAAGTTCAGTTCTGAAAGAAGGGAGAAATCACATCATCAGAAAATGGCTTTGGATAGTCCTGTATATGAATTATTCATGTTCTATTTTATAGTCTCCTTTATTCTCCAAGAAATATCAAATGATTCAGCAAGCCTATGATTTTCTGTGTTAATCAGATGTCTGACACTATACTCGGGTCTGACAGTGGGCCAAAAGAGAAAAAACTTCTTTATGTGAGTTAACCGCAAAGACTCTTGGCAAATTGCACTCAGTTGCATGTCTTCATGTATTAAGATGCTTAAATGCAACTTAATTATATTAATGAGAATGGAAAACTACATCTAATGATTTATAGCCCGACTACTAAGACATTAAGAAAGTAGCCTGGCTGATATTTGCACTACAACTATTATGTACAAAATGAAATATAACTTCCAATTCTTCTTGAAAAAAGAGATACTGCTGCTACTGCAATTTTATTTCTTTCTTTCAAATCTATTAATACAAAACTATTAAATCAAATTTATTATCATAACCTATGGAGTTTTTTCCATTACATTTCACACGCTGTCACTACTTGTAGTTAAGGACAAGGACATACACACACAGCTTATATAGACATATTTAAATATCTAATGGTTACCTTATCTTTCTAACAATTCAGAAAAGCAATCCAGAAAACTTTCTGTCCCATTTTATTATTATCATCTCACCTGCTAAGGGTCCCGTTGTATGATGTTCTACGAATCCATCAGTAATATCAAAAGACAGGAAAATACACTATAATTGTCCAGAACAACATAGAAAATTGATATATCATTCTTTTCTCCTCATTTCGGTGGCTACAAAATCCCTTATTACCACATCTGCCAGTACTTGGTACAAATTGTTTAGTTCTCTTAGTAACAAGTTAGTTATAGTAAGCCTTAACCGCCTGAGGAAGAACTGTTATTCTTACCAACAGAGGCATAAAACCAGCTATAAACTAAACATGTAAAGGCTTTCCATGGATTTTTTTTTTTCCTGTGCCACACAGGAAGGTTTTTGAATAACAAAAGCAAAATGCAAACAGTAGCCCCGTATCAGAATCAGAAGAAAGTTTGAAGTTACAGCTTAATCTAAAGCTCACCGTGGTCAAGGAGGGATGTTCTGCTCCAGCCCAGCTCACACGATACACCTCTGTCTGTTGTCCTTACACTTGAGCAAGTAGCAGCCAGCAGAGCACAATCATCATTTTAATAACAGCATGATTTTATATTAGCTCAGTTGTAACATGAAGCTGTAACCTTGAGTATGTCTACAAAGTTAGCCTAGTAAACCTGCATAATTAACTTAAAATTCACAGTCTAGGTTTTATGAAAAAAAGTGTATCTAGAAGTAAGCAGGGTGTTTTACTAATGCTGATGTTTAAATCAACGGTTTTATATGCCATAACTTCTGACACAGGTATCACAGAGCATGTACATTTGAAATCCCATTGAAACAAGAAAGATATAACCCCGTTGATCTGATTTTAAGCCATGTTACAGTATTTGTAATTTCCTATATTCCATTTAAGATAAAACAGCAATATGTAAGACTTAACTATATTTGAAAAATAGTAAATGAGTGAACAAGAAATGACAGGTTTCCGCAATGAAAAAAGCTCTTCAGTAAGATTATTAACTACGGTTTCACTGTGTGTGCTACTAACTGGAAATAACTGTTGCAACTAGATAATTTTTTCACATTAGAATCTAAAAAATTAGGCTACAAAATGCAAGATTAAAAACAAATAAAAATTTTTTTACATTATTTTTAAAAACACATGCCAGTCAACTCTTCAAGGCCTCAGTGCAGATTCAATTTGCTTTCTTCATTATGGCCTTTATGCACCAGCAACCTGCTTAGGAAAACAAAAAGCATCAAAGTTAGTTAATGCTGAATTGCTAACTAACCCTTAATCTGACTAACTCGTGAAGCGGGAATGATTATGCAGGCCAACATATGACAGCTATATGGACTGACTGAGCTAATCAGATTATACATACACCCACACACAAGGGCTTGAAGAGGAAGACATGGAATGCAATATGGCAAGAGTATGCTTTGATACACCAGACATGACTGTGAATATCTCAACCGTAGCTTTCTTGTTTTGCACCTGAGGCACTATCCAGGAATGAGAAGAGCTGGAAAACAAGGTACTCTAAGAATAAAAGCCAACCTATAAACATAATAAATATTGTATGTTTATTTTCTACTGCACCTTTTTCCTGTTCAGCGGCTGAGCTGCACACAGCAGCTACTCTAGGACCATCCTGAGTTGTAAAGCATAAGGAATAAAAATATAATCAAAAGCAATCACTGCCTTGCTTAACTTGCACAGTTGGTACAACAGTTGTGGGGCATTAGTTACTGATTCATTCTCAACTGGAGGGCATCGTGGTCTCGGATAAAGCTGACTGAACAACAAACAAGTATGCTGCAGAACAAAAGTGTGCATCAGTGGCTGGTAAATGTGCCTAACAGCACTAATTGCCTTTCAGTAGTTTGTTTTAGATTAAGAGGATGCACAGCATTGCATCATCAGTTCTGAGAAAAACAAACAAATGATTAAATAAGTTGGTAGAGGGATTTGTGAAGAACAATGCAAACTTAGCAGCGTATGAGAAGAAACACAAAACACACATACAACATATATTTTCTTTAATCTTTGAAAATAATCACTTCAATACTAGTTTTATTATGTTAATTAATGATACTAGGGCTCACAGCTATGGCATTTCTTGGCAAATTGTATGAAACAGATGTCTGAGCCTGAAGACACTGGCTTCTATTTTTCCCCAAAATAGTGAGCTGTTAGCATTCTTTCTGTTGCTAACATATTGAAATCTGCTGCCATTTTCTCTCCTGTTGTCTCAAAGTTAAATTAGAAAATACGATGTTGGTTGGGGGAGGGGGGGTAGACCTATTCCAAATGGAGAAAATAAAAAGAATTAATAGAGACATGAACAGACTCCCTTTCACAGCATCGCCTCTCCTCAAGGGGTATTATACTGGGGGAGAGATTGCTGGAACTATTTCCAGCAGCTGAGGAGGAAATAAGGCCAGGGTGTGGAAAGTGCATATAACAGGTTAGGAATACTCCAGAAGGGACATTCTGTTCCATGTTTTGTTAGTTTCTTCTGCTACTGCTAAATCTACCTGAAAGCCTGTATTCCAAAATTCTGATATGGCAAAAATTTCACTGGAGAATATCCTAAAGAAATCTTCTGAATTTCTTTCAAGACAATTTTGATTTCCCCCTCACATTTTTATTTATGAAAATACTTAAGAAAATCATATTTTCTAGAAATTGAGACTTCCTAAATGTGAAAAAGCAAAAGCTGACAATTGTAATTTGCATATCAGATCTAATAACAGTAAGTCCTTGATTTTATACTGAAGGCTCAGGATCTCTGAGGAAAGGATTTGCAAAATGCTTTGAAATAAAGGTAAGAGGAAGTATAGATGACTTGAAGAAAAAACAGCCAAGTAGTATACAGCCAAGTAAGTTTTTTTACTATAACGTTGATATAATTTCCATAAATCATTGTTGAGGAGGAAGAAAAATTATTTCATTTACTCACTACATTTTTTCAAGTAAAAGGAAAAATCATCAATTAAATGTCTGCTTTAGGCTTTCCAACTGGACTTCTGAAATGGTTAATTCTGTGACCACTACTGACGGCCTGTTAAGAGCAGTAACACCCTGTCCTGTATGGCTGCTACCTGTATGGCAAGCTATGATATATGTCCTCGGTGAAAAAACTGTTCAACAACTTAATACACTGGTCAACTAAAAGGATCAATAGCATCATGAAACAATGAAAAAATCACTACAAGCCAAATCTCAGTGAGCATTCCTCAGCTGTTTCCTAGTTCAGGTCTGAGAACATTCAGCATACAAACTGGACTGTCAGTTTATATTCCCAATTCAATTTTCATCCTGCTTTTCCCAAGATAATAAGGTGCGTGAGGTTGGTGAGCCCTCATCTCTCTGTCAGCTCCCACAGAAAGAACACGCATACTACCCTTTTATTATTAAAATTACGTTCTTAGATGTGTTTAAGGCAGAACTTTTTAGGTGTGTCTCAAATTCCACTGTCAGAAAAGTGATGATACAGACGGCTATGTCCCAGAATACGTCATTAGCCTGCTAGAAAAGCCTAATAACCTACATATGTCAGCAAAACCGTGCTTGTCTCTAAGTACTCAAGAGACGTTCTCAACTATGTTGGCCAAAAAGAAATAAGTTTGTGTTCTGTTTTTGGCTGGGCTAGAGTTAATTTTCTTCATAGTAGCCTGTATGGAGACATGTTTTGGATTAGTGTTGAAATCAGTATTGATAATGAAGAGATGTTTCTGTTACTGCTGAGCAGTTCTTCCAAAGAGTCAAGGCCTTTTTTGCGTCTCAGACCACCCCACCAGCGCAAAGGCTGAGGGTGTGTAAGAAGCTGGAAGGGAACACAGCCAGGAGAGCTGACCTCAACCGACCAAAGAGATATTCCATAGCGTATGATGTCATGCTCAGCATATAAAACCTGGGGAAGAAGGAGGAAGAGGGACATTTGGAGTGATGGAGTTTGTCTTCTCAAGTTACTTTAAAACCTGATGGAGGCCCTGCTTTCCTGGAGATCGCTGAACACTTGCCTATCGATGGGGAGGAGTGAATGAATTCCTTGTTTTGCTTTACTTACGTGTCAGGCTTTTGCTTAATCTATTGAACTGTCTTTATCTCAACCCATGAGCTTTCTTACTTTTGCTCTTCCGATTCTTTCCCTCATCCCACTGTGGAGGGACGTAAGCGAGCAGCTGTGTGGTGCTTAGATGCCTTCCGGGGTTAAACCAAAACAGTTTGTTTTTAAAGGTCTGCAAACACGACGTGCTAACTTTATTATGCTAAAGTGTTTAAAATCACACTGTATTGGTTTAGCTTAGATTTGTCTTAGTGATTTTTACAAGGCAAAGAAATATTTGCACAGAGAAATTTTTTCAGTTATTGAATACGTAAGGCAGTGGTTGCTTGGAAAATCTAAAGCAAACGTCTCTGTTTCGTGGAATTTTGGCAAAACCGTTCAGTGACACTGCATTCGATTCTGGGAATTTTGAATTAGAAAGCTAAAGAAAGATATAATGAACTTGGAGAAGAGTAAGAATGTATCTGGCAGAGAAAGAGGGGAAAAATAAAATTAAAAACATCAACTAGTCTTTTTGTGGGCAACGGAGGGAGTTCTAAAACAGTGGGTCATCCAATAAGTTTCTTCAGATGTTTGAGTGGTATAGTTAATCAGCAAGACTATTTAACATTGGTAATTGCATAATTCAGAATAATCTATTGAACTTCATAAATCTCAAAAGAGGCGAGAGATTAGAGAAGAAAACAAATATCCAATAGTCAAATCCTTCAAGGACACCTGACTTCAATTGTAAAAATCTGTTTATAGATAATGCACAAGCCTATAATGTAGCAGTTCTGGACTCACTTATCAGGTCTGTTGCACATGTTATCAGAAAGCCCAGGAGCAGCTCATGTTTCTCTGCCTCAGCTGTGCTTTACTAAAATGGAGATATTGGTGTGGTCACTTTCTCAATCTTTGTTTTATCTCTTTAAATTGTAAAACCTTCAGGGGAAAAGTTACTTTGTGCTATTTATCCATAGAGAACCTTGCACAGCAGGATCTGAATTTCAGTTCACCTCTCCAATTGCTGCTATAATACAAATAATAAATCATAATGTATTAAGACCACCGAACAACAGCCCTCTAGTTTAATAAATGTAAATCCTCACTTGAGATAGTTAAATCTACTCTGGACTTAGAAACAGAAAATACATTTCAGAGAGTAATCCTGTACTAGTAGGGGCATAGCTGACCTATTTTTATCTCTATCTCCATGAATCACAGGAGTTAAAATGGATGTATTACAGTATCAAATGTCTATTTTGAATGATATAATAGAAGAAGAAATCTTTTGAAGTTCCTCTTCTTTCAGGCACAGCACTCTACATATTAAGCCCAATGTAAGGTGCTTATCTTTGAAATATGGAATAAAAGCTGATGATCTTTTAAACATAAAATCTTGGTGAGCTTTGGTATGGCTTGGTGTAATTATAATGGATAGAAGGTAATCTCTTATATATTCTGTCTAGACGCATCATCTCTTATCAGAAGTCTCAGGGAAAAAATTGGACCTATAGCAAAGCAATGATGTAGCAATCTTTGTTGAAAGACCAGGATACCATGGCTTCACAACAGACAACAAGAGATACATGACATTGCTAAGCAACGCTATGAGCTACTGAGGTTTCTCTGGCTTCATATGGTGTGGTAGTTAAGGAAGTAAGATCAAGAAAAGACAAAACAACAAAATTAACTGAAGAGTGTAGGAAAGAAAGCAAAAGAACAAATGGAAAATCAGGAAAAATAAGTGTGAATTAATAAAGTCATTGAGACATATCAAAACTGCTGTTCTAGGAAAGTGGCAATGTTATAATTTTATAATTAAGAAGTCATAAAAGTCGATATGTTTATCAGTGGATTTCTCCAGCGAAAATTTCATCATCTTATTTTCCTTTAAGGGATAAAATCACATATAGATCATAAAATGCTTCTTGAAGTAAAATATGCTTTAAAGGAAATCACCATTTGTTAAAGCTCTTCTCCTGCAGGTATGCTAGAGAATGTTTGAAAACTAAACAAGTGGGATCAAAAGTGATTGACGGAAGGTTTAAGCTTTTCAAAGACTAGAACAGACTGATAAATGGTAAAAACATTCTCTTTGACAGCTTGACAAGTTATTTGCACTCCAGAAAGCAGAGCTGTTCATTTGTCTCCATCTTTTCTCTTTGTGAGGTCAATTCTCAGCCGATGATAACAGGTTTGTCTCAATGACAGTCCCATGTTTTCTTCTTTTTTAATAGAAATATTCACTACTACTCATCTAAGCTTCAGGCAGCCTGTGCAGTTAAAAGCCTTCCCACAAAAGAAAAAACACCCCAATAGATATCTTCTGAAAGTATGGCTTGAATTGCTCCTGAACATAATTAAACCCATGGTCACATCCAAGAGAATCTAGTCTAGAACGCGGATATCATACTAACATGCTTTCAATCTAATTATTAGAGGTCATAAATTACACTTTCTAAATAAAGTCTTCTGATTACCTTCTCCGCTCAGATCATTCTTCAGTTATTTTTAAGGTCTCTTCTTCTCTCGTGGAACATTTGTCTTCTGCCAAATAAATGCCATTTGGTAAATGATTGATGAACAATCCCAACTCATCTCTCATTCAACAGTGAGGAGGTATATTGTCACCTTGTCTACATATACCTGCCTTCAAAAGGAGAATACCTTCTGACCTTGTTTTTTCCTGGAGTATCTCCCAGATAAACTAAAGTTATCATACAGATTACAGCGTAACTGCCAACTTTTAACTCCTTTAGGACAGTAAGAGAGATCTTTTGCAACGTCATGATCACATGATGCAGAAGATGATTGGTATTTCTCATTGTGATCTAAAATAGTTAAAAGGATCTTCCAAAATAAACCATTTAAGATGTCATTATAACAACCACTAGGTGTCCTTAATCACTGCACCTCTCAGAACAACGTCTCACTTACCACTGGTCCCCCAGCTGACAAACATTTCTTTAAATAAGCAACTTAACTCTTTAAAAATAAGAATCACAGATTAGAAAACAAAGTATCCATTTAACACAGAACAGGAGTCTAAGACTTTGAATGCTATTTTATTTCAAGCAAGTCTAAGTTTCACATTTGCTGCTGGTTTGTAAACATAGGGCAAGAACCACATGGCAGTAACTCCCTCAAGAAAGGTTATCAAGTACAGAGTAAACAAAATGCATTTTCAGTGACATTATACTGGTTTGCATCAGATTCATCAGAAGCAGAAGTTATCTTGGTAAACAAGCAACATTTATAATCTGGGCTGCAAACCTGTAAACCAGTACTACTAATGAAATTGTCACTTCCTGACTATTATTTTTGTGGGGGACATCATTTTTTCTCCATAGTTTTCTAAGACTTTTCAGTCGTTGAGTGTCTACAATGAGTAACTTATTTTGCAGTGTCTGTCAGCCTAGAAGTTGTTTAATTATTCTTCCCATCTTAATTAAAACATTCTTTTTATCTCGAAAATAAATGGCTAAAAAACATGTTCGGTTAGACTAAGATCCTCTACTTGCATATCTGGCATGGTTATTCAGGGTTTTAAATACGATGTATTAGAAAAGCTTTTACTTTCTGGTTAGAATGACCCCAAGTCCTATCTTTTTTTATGCCACACTTTTAAATCTCTTCTCTCACTAATACTGAGGGATGTCAGGGAGTTATACTTGAATGAAGTCCAGGAATTACACAAGAAACTTGAAATATTTTAGCTGCTTTGTGATTCGGTTTGGGGAAAGAGAAGTGGTTTTCGACCACAAGAGGGAGCTCATATTGTTCTGTTATGTGCAAAAACCGCGTGTGGAGACACACAGGATAATTTGCTTTAAATTTGTTTGCTATAGAAATGAAAAAGGTCAGCAGATAAATTTTAATAAGCAAGATAAGTACAGATGCAAGTTTGAATTAAAATCAATCTTAAAGACTTTTTCAATGAAAGCAGAATTGTTCCAGATTTCGTTCAACAGGCCACATTTTAACTATGTTTTTTAAGATTTATGCCTGCTACTCCTCTAAGAGTAACTCCGTAGTATCAGTAAGAACATTTATGGGATGGCAGATCTTTTCCGTGATGAATGAAGGCTCCAGAATTGATCCTAAATTTATGCATAATAACAATACACAAATAATGATGTTCCTAGAACAAATCTCCAACTCCCTGTCAAGGTCTACAATGTATAAACTGCAGTTAGTAGTCACAGAATTTTTTGAAGGCTTAGGATGCTCTTGAGACTCTTACCATCAAAATTAAATAGTTACCAAAATAGCAATGTGAAGAAAGAATTGGTCTGAAGACAGAAAGCATCAGTTTTATCTGTAGCCAATGAAGACCTACTCCAACGCACCCCAAAGAAGGATGCTCCAGAGAGCTGTGAAAGATGCTGGAAACACAAGAAGTAAGTTACATTACCGAAATCTGTCCTCTTCCATGGTTGAACTGCTTTCTGAAGACCATTTTCTAATCTCTAAGCCTGTTGAGCTCTAAATGTCTTGACCTATGAGGTTTTATCAGCTCCCATGTTCTCCAAACTGCATAGTTTAAACATTTTGAGATATTTTCTGGTACTCAGTTTTCTCTTCTTTTGTTTTTGTTTTCATCTCAGTACTTATAGACCTACAGATCTTGACAGACCATCCCGCTCCCTTCTTATTTCTCACCTCATCAAAATAGTTGAGTCTTGCTCATTTGTCTATATACACACACAAATACACACGCATGCTTGAAAGGCCCTGGAGTTGAAGATGATGTAAACTGGAGATTATAGCTGTGAAGTATCGAGATTCAATCACAAAACTAAGTAGGGAGGGGGTTGGAATTTTTTTTTTTGGCAATAAAGTATTTCATGTATGATGTGGGACGGAAATTTCAAAATTTTATCTGGGATCTCAGGCATTGCTTATGCTTAATTTGCAATATTTCCCCATGCAGTCTAACCAATTGCATACGCGTCTGCAACAAAAGTACAAACGTGCATCCTTTAGATCAGTGTATTTTAGATGAATTTTCCTGTTAGTGCTCTTTTTCTTGGTCCATTGAATCATTATCAGAGTTTTCAACAGGAATTACTTATAAAGAAGAAAAAAATCTAAGATCCAGTGTTTCCTGTTTCAATGTAATGTAAGCTGTTATATATTTGTGTATTCTCTACTTTGAAAAACAGAAAAATAACAAGACTGTGGTCTGCTGTGCTGACAAACTTGGCCACAAGCTCTTTCAATATCTTGCTAAAATATAACAAGCTTGTAATAACCACAACACGTATGTAGATAATTAAACTAAGTGATGCTTACTGATTTTAAAAGACCTCTCCTTTCTGCACGTAGCACTTGGCATGCTCATCCACAACCTATTTAACCTCCAATAGCTTCCCTAAAAAAAAGTGTACCACCTCCAAATACATACTAATATCATCACTAAATTAAAAAAATTGTTGAAGGCTTGCAGATATACAACTCCATGCAGATGGCACTGTATGCATTATAGTTGTGCAGAATGTTTTGCTGCATTGTAAATCTATACATCCTACTTAGTTTTATTGTGATGGAAATGCCATTAACCTCTTCAGTGCATTTCTCAGTGCTGCGTGCTAACTTACATTTCAACTCTGTTCATGTGTCTTTTCAGTAAACCGCACAAAATCACATTTGCTGTAAAATACCATTTGTTGCTTTACAAAAGTGACGCATACATTTAAAAAAAAAATGAAATAAATAAAAAGAATAAATAACATTAAACTCTTCACTCTATCCTCACTGCAAATTAAAACAGCAATTGAGGAGTAAAAGGAAAAGCAAAAAAAAATTTGTTAAGGGTAATGCTATACACATTTATGTAATGAAAGTATGTTTGACCTTTTTGCAGTCCCCCAAATTGCCAGCTACTGTAAAGCTTTCCGTAAACTGCCTGCCAAATTGACAGAAAAACTGGCCACTTTCCTACAATTCACATCTGTGTTCAGTTTGCACGCGGTAACAACGTAAGACATTGAGAATATTTGATTTGTCCTAATCTGCGACATCATTTCCAATAAGAAAGTCTCTTTATTAATAATATATCACTTTAATATGGAGATTACTTCTCCATATTTAAGTCAGTTAAGTTACTTCACAACGTCTGACACAAACTTTTCCAGTGCAGCAACATTAGAGAGAAAGCGCCATCTCTATTACTGTATTGTCCTGAGGTTTGAATCTCAATCCAAATGTGGAAAACATTTGCGAGACTCGGTTTCACTATTAATGAGCATTTAATGACACCAGCAAACCACAACAGGAGCTGGCAAAGGAAGCAGCCTTTTCTAAGGAAGGGAACAGTACTACACCCATCTACCTCGGAGCCTGGACTTTGCAATTTGTGTACATGTGAGATCTTCATTACGAGACATGATCTTGCAAAAATCCCGATTCTTTAATGAATGCAATTTTGTTGGCTCACCAGACCTTTTCCTATAGTTACACAGCAGCAAAGAAGCAGCTCAGCTCATTCTCTGAGGCTGCTGTGATATTCCTTCTTTTCTCTGGGACACAGCTGCTTGAAAAAACCACCACCGTTTATGCCCTCTCAGAGTTCCCAGACCAAATCTAGCTTCTCGAGCAGTCTCATGACTCCCTAATCATCAGCACATCTAGCATCAAATGTGAGCTTATGATCTTGTGCAAGTAAAAATGCTTGCTGATTTTAGGTAACCACTAAGAACTGAGAAGTTATGTCACGGTTGTTAAAGCCCCGCCCTTACCTTCCCTGTTCTAGAGATGTACCGTTCTGTATCACGTGTAACGTCAAGTCTCTGCTTGCAGATCTCTTTGGCAAAGCTGAGAAAGTTGGATTCTTGCTCTTTGGTCTTGTCTCCCACCTGTGGAGATGAACACAAAACAAAAAATCTATTTCTGATTGTGGGCATTCTGAAAATTCCTGTTAAGATGTAGGAAATCACCACTTTTTGTAAACTGAATGTTGTTTCCATTTGCTAAACTGAATAATTTACAATTACTAATTCACCACTGCCAATGCTAGTATTTAAATAACTGTACCAAACTTAAAGGTTTATTGTGAGAACTGAAAATCTGGAAGACGTGTTTCAATGATAATCCCAGGCCTTTTATTTATGCAACTAGAACAGGATACATCCCGTTCCTGATACACATTCTTAACAACAACAAATTCCAAAGCACTGAATTACAAATAAAATACTTTATTGAAAAATGTGGGGTTTGCTGTTGCGTCAAAAACAAATTAAAAGTATTTCTTTCCTACTTTCACTGAAAAATAATTCAAAGATGAACATGTCTGTAAGCAAGTGCTTTCATTAAATATTTTTTAAAAATATTTTTAAAAATTCTAATTCTATCTTTAATACTTTGCTCTCAAATAAACTTTAGCAGAAAACAAAGAGAAGGTCCACATCTGTTCTTAATTCAAACAATATCTGTATATTGTCTTTCCCATTATTTTAATGCTATTCTGGACCAGTGTTTAATTTAGGAGACAGATTCTCATACATGAACACAGTCAGGATACTGCTAAATGTTAAACTAGTTTTTCTGTGAATCTTTAAAGAAGAAAATATAAGAAACACAGTTAGGATTTACAGTTTGAGGATTTTATGCTCATCATAAATGCTTGGCTACAAATGTAAACATAGCAATTTAAATATTCCGAGGTAGGATTAATTCCCATGCCTAGTTTATTTTCCATAAGGTTAGCCTATAGTGTTATTATTTTGACAAAGGGTTTTTTTCCCCTTCCACTCTATAAAAGAAAAAAAACCCACAAAACAACAACCAAAATCTCTGAAAAAGAGGTGGGAATATCCGTTTATATTTTGGGGACTCATAATTAGGCAGAGAATAGAATTAAAGCATGTTAGTGACAGCAGACTTAATGTACCACACCAAGAGGCCAGACATGAAGAGTCTGCCATGTGTCTAAACAAGAGAACAACCACAGTTATTTTACCAATTAAGAAAATATAAATGTTTTCCAACTTATATTTGTCCAATAGAATGCTCTTGTTCCCATAATATATCTTATTAACTATCTGGGAAATACGAATCAGCTCACATTTTCTGTGACTCTCAAATAAATTGCAACGTGATACTGTTTGAATGTCAGTTTTTTCCTCTTGGTGGCGTGCATCTCTACACAGCGTTTTTCTGTTCCAGTGCTGAATTACAAGTGGTGTGAAAACAAACAAAATGAGTTCATTTCTGGCTTTATAGTTTTATTCTGCACTTGGGAGAAGTTTGAGGCATTTTCCTTTGTCAGGTTGGGGGATCTTACCCTTTATAAAGGAAAAGCTGCTGCCAATTAATAACCAGGATAAAGCTTCACAAAAGCAGATGGGTCAAAGAGAAATTTTTCCGTTCATGTCAATTATTCTCATCTCCTTCAGCTAAATCTAAGATCTTACAGGGCACTCCAGACTCAAATATTTGGCACAGGAGGACAAAGAAGGAATCGAATTTGGTCTACCAGCATTTTCCAGACTCACCCCTGTCCTCACTCTTGACTCATTGTTCTCCCTATGTTACAGTTTTTTCATCTAGTTTTCACATCAACTATTACACATAGTTGTACCTGCAAGCTGGTCGCTGAGGAATTTGGAAACTCACAGAAAAGGAGACTACGGCCAAAAGTTGTGATGATTTTTAAATGCCCTAACAGTATGAGACAGGGAGGGGCAGGGAAGGAAACAAGTCTTGGGAGTATTTGATAAATATTAATCTTGGTGAAAAGGTCTATGGAAAAGTACTTTTTAACATGCTGTTAGTTGTTCTGCTGGAGATTTGCATTTACAACATGAATACTATATCATACGTAACTTAGTCCATACCTAAAACAGCTAAAAAGTAATTAGCAAGATTATGACCAATAAATAAAAATACAAATGAAAATTAAAATAATTCCTGACATATGATCAAACAATGTCAAAAAAGTAATCTTCCTAGGCTGATGTAGTAGAAACAGCAGCACTGGCTTCTCAACACAGCCAGGGAAGTTCTCTGGAGTTACGTGTTCTTAGTATGGGGACAGGATCTGTCTCTGCGCTTCTTCACGCTGTAATCTCTACTGCCATAACCTGTGAGGTGAATCTAGGGACAGCATGGTTTCCAGATGTACAGAGTTCCTTCATGTTCTAAGGATAAAATGTGAACTTGGCAAAGAAGGAAGAAGTTTTTGAAAATATTTTGTTGTATTCATTCAGGATGCTTCACAAAAGGACCTTTGTAAGAAGTGAATCTGAAATATATCTTTTAAATATATGTTGAATCAGGTAAATTGTCCAATTCTGAGCTTGTACTAATGAGGAGAATAATAGTACTTTATTGCTTAGAGTACCAGTGAACACAGTACGAAAATAAATACTTCAAACAAAGTGGAATGACATCCTTAATCCTACATAAACAAAATACAGCTCTCCACTCACAGATATCCAGTTGGCAAACTTAGAACGGCTTTAGATTTCTTTACCTTAAAATCTACTTTATTAGTAATCACCATTCCGGTTTTGTAAGAATTTTGTCAGATCTCCTTTTTCTTCAGTTTAGCGAAGCTCAGCTGAACTTCACATTTCAGGTGTTGCACTGACTGTCTCTTAAACTAACTTCTAAGGTATTACAGACAGTTGATATTAGCCTGTCTTGTCTGTCATTCCTGAGTCTGTCTCAGGTGCATACTGATAAATATTACATTCATTTTTCCTGTCCTCAGGTGGTTTATTTTGACCTAATGCAATCTGCAGAAAAATGTGACAAAAATATTTTCATTTTCCAATTGTTTTAATTTTCTTCGATACACTAGAGTTCACAAAATTTGGATTGCAAAGATGTCTGTTCAATGAATTGAATCGTCTCCTTATACCCAGAAAACATACTGTCATCAACTTGCTGGGGTCAAATGCAATATTTAGAATTTTAACTAAAATGTGTAACATGAGTATTTTTCCCAGGATCTGTGGTTTTATCCTTACCTCTTAAATGTGGTCGCCCTAGACGCCTACTCCCAGTCCAAATTCAGCCTATAATGTTACAGAATCTTAGTCTCAAAAGATCGTGACTTCAAATGACTAACTCTGTTCTAGATTTTTGCTGTCTAAGTGAACTAAGAAATTCTAATTCTCTAGCACAGAAAATTATAATTCCAGAAAAGAGCAGAGATCATACAGACAGTAAAAAATATCACTCTATAAAGCCTTTTTTTTCCTTTTTCCCTAAGAAGATCCATTTGGTCTGATAGGAAAGTCTTTGTGTTGGTGGGACACAAAGGACATCTCCAAAATTCAGTTTAATCTAGATAGCAGACCTGCAGGTTCATGCAATATGAATGTCCCAACTTCTCTGTTCCAGGTCTCTGCAACATTGATTATAGTACAAAGCATTATGCTCTAGAGTAAATTCACTGAGATCAATAAAGCTATTTAACATTAAAGTGCTGTGGGGATAAGTGACAAAAGGACCAAATCTCATGCTTTTACTAAACTAATTTTTATGCTTATTTTAATCTAGGTATATATAAAATATAGAATATACTATGTAATTGCAGATAAAGTTTGATGACAGCTGCCACAATTTTAAGGAAAATGTTTAAATATTATATTGGTGTCAGATGAAGACTATGAAATTTGATGTTCACATGGTCTTCAACTCACTGAACATTCACCAAATTACTTCACTGTTCTCTTCGAAAGCTCTGCAGTATTCTGAGCTGCAACAGGAAAGAGGAATTCATAATTAGTAAAACCTCCCCCACACTTCCTCATAATAATCTCCAGAGCAAGGCCCAGAAAAAACTTTCAAATGCAAATGTTCTCCAACGGGAAGTCCAAAAAAGATAAAAATGAAGGTAGCCAGTGGCAGAACAGATTTTTAAGTGACAAAAAAAGCAGTTACAAAAGAAAAATTTAAAACATAAAAAATGAAGCCTTATACCATTAAAATCTAATGTCTAAATTACCCACCTAAATACAAAGGAGGAAAGCCTAACACTGTTTTCAGTGATTCTCATCTATTTTTCAAATAAAAGTAGTTAAATGGGACTATATATTATCAATAGTTTAGGAAGAGAAATTATAGCTCAAATCTATATATTTAGGAGTGTCTAGATTTCCATACAGAAACAATGGGCAGATGCTTTCCCTGGTTGATTTCTAAATCAACCAAATTAGGTAGTTTCCATTAGGACACATCATAAAAGCAGGTTCAGCTGGCATTGATCAGGAGGAAGCCATTGTTGCCTTTGAAAGTGCGTATTGAGAAAATCTGTATCCATTTTGGAAGCAACGTGTTTCTCACATAGTGCAAGGCCAAACACTGAGAAGACCAGTGGATAGATTCAGCTTCTGTGACTGTGCCAGAAATACAAGAATGGGCACACAGGAAATTATTCCACTCACAACAATTCACTTTAAAAAAATTAATTCTGGATAACTAGGGTATAAACAGAATGTCAAAACAACACTCTTCCTCTGTGCTCCTCTACCACGCTTGCTAATACGCTTAGGAAAGAATACAGTGGAGAGTAAGCATTACCTCAAAGTGAAGCTAATGAATGAAAATTGTGGACACCTTCTGTCAATTTCTTGGTATGCCGCAAAACTTGTCCCTAGGTCAGTCACTTCATTTATGGCTGGACTTGATAGTCTCAAAGGTCTTTTTCAACCTAAATGATTCTATGATTTCCATTGACTGCAGGTAAAAACATTTATCTCATTTTGGCTCACTACTTGATACGTAACCTTGAAGTGTTCCCACTTTCGTTTCTTTGCTTTTCCTCTAGTGTGATATTTCTAGAACCAAAATTATGGATGGTTCCAGTATTATACATTAGGATCTATTCTTGTAGTAAACTTTTATGTACAAATATTTGTTGGTATCACTGACTAGTGGTGTCACAGTATACCCCAAGACCCCAGTTGCCAAGTAGTCCTGTTGGATAGTAGGCATTGTACATATCATAAACAGCATTTAAGACACTGTACAAGGTCATTAAAAAGGATATAAATAACTCAAAGGATTAACAGAAGTTTTACCATATTAACCACAAATACATTAAAAATATTCTATGGTATGTATCTTACATAGGGAGTGGCACATGCCAGCAAGTGACTACTCATCTTAACCACTTTCACAGATATTGTTGATAAATTCGGCACCAAGTTTACTAAAATTTCCTTCAGAAAGCTAATTATCTGACTTTGCTGGACATGTTCAAGAAAGTTTCTATGGGTTTTGTTATTCTAATCTGAGATTTCACTGCTGTCCATGTTCCACAAGGAGATTCCTCAGTTGGACAGCATACTTGAAAGGACTTGTGTCATTGCTGTGACATATCATAATCTTTACATGTTTGCACCACGTTTGTGTTTTTAGCCTTACCCTAATGCAAGACTTTAAAATCAAATGCAGTCTTTTTAAACATAAAGTTATCCATGTGAGTAATTATTTAGAGAATAAAGTCCCTGGAGTCCTCAATGTATTTTTCATCAACTTCCACAATGTTTGAGTTGTATTTTTGTAAACTATTGTGTTTTCTACGTACTTAAAGGCATAGATGATATTTTGTAAGTAATCAAACTTTTAAAATGAATAATTATTAATTTTATACTGAAAAATATTTTTTACGGAAGAAACTCTCACTTAGCCAGACTTGCATGCTCGCTTATTTTAAGGAAGTGCTTTGATGGATTTTCTCTATATATTTATATACATATTGGTGAGAAAGGTCATTGAGAAATGAACAATTATCTGCAGGATGCATAATTAACATACGATAAAATTGTCTTATTTACTATAGAAGTAATATGCAAACACATTCAGATGGACTGAAAAATGTAGTGCTACCAAAATGGATAAATGGATAAATGACACACTAGCGCAAATATTTATCAGAAAAAAGACAACATATAATTTCATTCTATGAAAGCTCAGTGTAATGGTTGTTTAAAGAAGATAAATGGAAGGTGGATTAAGGGAAGTCATGTTACGCCCAAGACTAAATCTTAGATAAATAGCTTTGCAAAATTTATTCTCTATAAGTAATTTTGAAGCACGATGAAGTTTTGAGGAGATTCCAAACTCTTTCTATTTGTGACAACCACCAGCAATTTCAAGCCAGCTGAAGTCATGTATCTAACTACTTTTTCTTCACAAACAATTCTGTCACAAACCCAGCAGAGCAAGCACTCTTTCCAGTCTATTAATCTACCTCTTACCATAACTTTGTTGTGCAATATGCTAAGGTAGAATTTCTATCTAGATATGGGCCTAGCTCCCTCAGAATTTTAAGTTTTAGCTTTTCAGGTACCTGTCAGGAGAGGTGTTGCTTAGCCCATGAAGTATACCTGTTCTGAAAAACTAGGTAACGTATTGCCCGGTGAGTTCTTTGTCAAGAGTTTCGTTCTTCTTTTTTCTCTCAATTCAAATAGGTCTTATCAATAGAGCTAATGAGTACAAACAAAAGCCAGATATAGAAGATTATTTTCTTGATAAACAATTGAGTGTTTAGTTAGGTCCTTGGTTCTGTCTTACTCTCCTATGTAACCCTAGATGCAGAGCTTGAGTAACTCATGTGTAAAATGGAACAATATGACCCTGTCTCAGCACGTAGTATATGCAAGTTCACTTCAAAGAAGCAACTGTCTTCTGTTCAAAGCCTTCTTCTCCCTGTATTCATAACTGAACTAAGAGTTTAAAAGAAAGTATGTCAACAACATTCCCTGGGCATATTGCATTACACAGCACCAAAGTCAGGTTCAAACCTCAATCACTAACACATATATGGCTTTAATGAGCTTTCCTTCAGTAGGTCAGAATTATTCTCATGTCACAGATGGAAAACCAAGACAGAGAATGTCATCTCCATTATAAGGTCACTTAATGTGTCACTGGCAAATTTGGGTTCAAACTCAGGAGTTTTGTGAGTAACACTCTATTGTAGGCAGCACAGATTCTAATCATGTGAAGAAAAGCCCTAACAAAACTCAACCAAAACCAAGACTTAATGCCTACCTACCTAACAGAGAATTCTAGCAAGCGGCACTTAAGTCACATGATAAGATTGACTAATAATGAAAATACTAAGCTGACAAAAATAGATTTTGTAGTAGTAAAGAAAGTCAATCTATATTTTAACATTTGTGTATAAATAATGTCCTTACTGTTCTCATCGCTTTTTCTTGACTCCTGGGATGCCAAGATGGGAATAAAGATAACTAACTGAAGCTTCAACTGTGATGGTGCCTTTAATTATTAATCTTACACCTCAAAGCTTACAGTCAAAATTCACCAAAACAGAATATAAATTCAACAATCGATAAAGCACAGGAATGGCACTGGTACATTATAATTACTTTATATCCAGAAAAGTATGACACTAAATACTTAAAAATAAGGACTTTACAGTCACAATATTTGTTTGTTTCCTGGTGTTCCTCTTACAAAGGTCCATACAGATGAGAACATTCATAATTTCTTAATTCTACCATCAAATGCTTTGCAGAGAACTTTGACTATAATCTTGCATAGGAGCAAACTGAAAAGTTACTTAAATAGCCCTATCAGACTTAACAGCCCAGCAACGTGTGAACATTCTTTAATCTTGATCCAATAGTCAAATCAAGGCCAAGATAATAGCACCAGAGGTTTATTTTGTATGTATTTAAGGGTTTACACCACTACTGGAACAAAGCCGCTTACAGTGCTGTACAATAAACACATTTGTTCTCCCTTAATCTCAATGTTCACCTCTCCCAGCTCTCTAAATTTCCAGACAGAAAGGCAGAACTTTGATTAGATGCCAAGGATAAGGCTCCAAGAATCTCCATCTTGTCCACCAGTTTCCTGTAAAAGACACAGGGATGCTGTGGTTGTAAGCAGCAATACCAAAAGGGCTGACCCACAGAAAAAAATGTATTGGGAAGGAAAGTGAGGGAAAAAAAAGGAAAAAATCTTGTCTTTGCTCTGGTTCCCGAGCGCCCAATAGCTTGGTGTCCAAACAATAAAGACAGCTTCCCTTTGAAGTCAAGCCTGCTGCTTCCTAGAGATTGGCTGTGAATTTTCGTTTCACAGCAGTATTCCAGGTGCATAACCACTAAGCACATGCCATGTGATAAACGATAAACACATATTCATATAGGACACAAATAGAGATTTTGAGAATATCGTCATTAAACTTATTTGGCTGAACACTAATATTCTACTTAAAGGGGAAAAAAAAAGAGATGTTTTAGTAGAGGTCCTGAGGAAAATATTTACCAAACACAAGCCTTCATGTGAATCAATTATCTTATTGCACTAATATGATAGATAAAGCACATTTCTTTTTCCTTTTCTATTAGAAATTTGATATATAGTAACAAGTTAATTACTTTTCTCATGAGAAAATGGTGAAAATATCAGACCATAAAAAAATTCAGAATTGTGCTGCATTTTTTGCATTCCTAAGGCAGCACATTCACGTACTCTTCTATCACATAACGGTTTCCTATAATAGTATTGGTGTGTTAAGCTTAATGAAAAAGAAAATATATTCCTTTGTGGCACAATGGAATACCAATGATTAATTCCTACCAAACCCAAAAGACGCTCTAGTGGAAGAAAGCATGTGTAATTATTCTGTATTGCAATAGGTTATTTTTTAAAAAAAATCTTGTTGAGAATGTACTACCTAACTCTATTCAATGAATTCGTAATTCAAAATTCTTAGCAATACCATAGTGTTATATTTTACTGTTTCAGACTGGATAATTAATATTCAGAATATTCAGACAAGAAATGATGTAATACTACAGTACAAACTTCTGGAATATAGGTGAATATTAAATAGGAAATACACATTCATTTTTACATTATTTGCTTCTATTCTTTCGTATGTTTTCCTCCTCTTTATTGAAAGAGTATCAAACCTATGTTTGCGTTTTTGTTACACAGAATATATTCACGTATGGGATCCCAATACTTTCGAGCCAAGCCACCTTCAGCAAGCACAGCGGTCTCTCAGTGCACCCTGTCTGCTGCTCATCCACCTCACAGCACACACTGAAAACAGGGAAAACTGGAATATTCTGGCTCCTTATGAACCTACGCTTGGGTCACTTATATTTGCCTGGGTGCGTAACACCTGAAACCACAGGCAGTCCCTGGGCAGCACCCTCATTCAGGCAATGAACCAGGTGGCACCTGCCCTCCCCGGCACACCTGGAGGCACCACCTTGCAGCTCCTAGGCCTCTCAGTTTTGTTCTGCCCCTGCCTAGCGAGGCCTGACTCCGAGTCGGGTCCGGAGCACGGAGGCCAACACACGGACAGTCGCACAGCTTCACCTTGCACTGCGTACTCTAAAGCCATTGTGCTTGGGGTGCAGCACTCCCCGGAATCACGGGATATAAATAGGCGTGTCAAGGACTTCAAACTGGGAGGAGATGGAAGAGCAAAATGAGCAAAATAGTGTGGTTTGGTTTAAGTTTTGCGGATTCATCTGCAAGATCATACAGCTCTTGAATAGAAACACAATTTTAACCACGTTTTGTTTTTATCTTCACAACCAGAAGCCTGGGAGAAGCACCACAAAACAGAGAAACTCTTTCAAGAGCTAAATATTGGGCTGAATTTTATGCTCTTCCAATTGTCCTTTTTGAAATGAACTGAGGACAAAAAAAGCCCTGTCACAAACGGCCGCCGTCTCACTTCAGTTTCTAACAGCACCATGTAAAAACGCTAGGCCCAATGTATTGAACTGCCTTATAAGAAGCTGGGAGAAGCTGAACTCAATTTACACAGCTTAGTTTAACAAAGATGAAGTTTCCAAAAGGCTAGGTTGACCTAACCGTAGTGTCAAACCAGATGGTATCAACTGTTAAGGAGTGTGAAAGTCGTGTCGCAAAGCTGTTGTCAAATATTCATGAAGTTTTTGCAAACATACAAATACAGTTTTCATTCCATAAACCAAAAGTATCCACTTTCCCTGATAAATAAAAGAGAAAAAACCCCTTATAAACGGTCCCTTAAATAAGCAACTAAGCTCTAAAATGGAATGTGTTTTCCTTCAATGTTTTCCATCCAGCCATAGACAGAACGACCAATGCATTTCATTAAACAGAAAGAGGATAAACAGAGATTTAAAAACATATGAATTACATTCAAAATTTTTTTAAAAAAACCTTTGCTCACCTTATGCCTACAGAAGGTGAAAATAAAAGATACGTAAAAAAAAGAAGCTTTCAACATCCTTCCAAACTATATGGGAAAATTACTTGTTTCCTCTGGAAGAGGTATTTTAACACAGTCGGATGTTCTTATGTTGTGACAAGATAATGTGTGTGTAAAGCAGTCCTATAATTTAGCTGTCACACAGATGCGCCTACTCAAGTGCATGTGTGTCAATGGAGAATTAGCTTTGATCTGTAAAATACATCAGATGGTTTCCATTCCTTACACTGAATCAACTCAGTTTGATAAGAAATTAATCTGATCATATTTCTTATAGCCTTTGTCAGAGTGTTTAATCTCTGGAACTGATGCTGTGGGTGCATGGAGCTGTTTACAGGGTAAAAAAACTAATGTCAACACAGATAAAAATCACATTATAATGGTTTTTATCTTAGCATTTCCCCTTTACAACATCCTAGACATTTAAGGGTCAGCAGGGTAACATACTACCCAGCAAATTTTTCAGGGACTAAACCAAATATAGTATTTAATCCTGAACAGACACTAAATTTTGGAACAAAGAAATGCATTTTACACAGCTTTTATAATTTCAGCATCAGAGATCCAGATGTAAAGATAGAATTATTTTCACAACTATGCTTGTCAGCCCTATAAAGACTGACTTAAACTTGTCGTAGCTTAAACTGTTTAAGTTTATAGCACAGCTGGTACTAAGTTTTTTCACCATAATCATTCTTCTAAATATACCTTATCTTCAGCCTGGACTCTAAGTTCTTCAGTACATGCTAGTGACTCCAATTTCCAGGAATGAGAGCCTGAAGAAAGGAAAAATATTACGTGCACACTGTAAATCTAGGGTAAAAATTTTAATCTATTTTGAGGAGTCAGTATGCTTTGAAGCTGGTGCTTGCTTTGAGGGACAGGCATCTGGGAGCTATCTCCCGATTTCCTCGTTTACCTCCTGCACATGCTTATTTGAACACACAAAATACTACTAAGAAATTCCAATGTTCTCTCTACACTGAGCATGTTTCAGTCTCTAAAGTTTTGCTGCTGCAATTCATCTGCAACTTTTCATTTGGAATGTGGGAAAAAAGGGTGAACATCAGACCAGAAAAAAAAAAATCTACTTAAATGAAGCCTCCAACTCAAGTTTTCCTCCCTGCCACATACATTGTAGTGCTCCGAAGTCTTACCTCTAGGCACAGACAAGTACCTAATTAGGAATCAGAGATTAAGAAGGCAGAGATTGCCTTCAGTCATTTAATGCAGCAAAAAAAAGAGGACACAGCACAAAAATCACACCCATACTTGTTTCTTAAGTACACTACATGTTTGACTCTTCACATCTCTGACCCTTTTGCTGTTTTTAAAGATTACTTTTACAGTTATTTTGAGGAATCTAGAAGTCTTTACTGGCAGTACTCCCTTTCTATAAATAAATATAATTATACACTAACACAATAGTTACGATAATACAAGTGAAGGAAAATAAACAAAAGAGAATACCCGCACACAGACGGGCTATCTCAGCATCCAGTGAAACTTAGCTGATAGGGTAGAGAAAGACAAAGTGATGGTAGTCTTTTTTAAACTTCTCAGCTGATGGAGTAGGAGTACAGAGAAGAATGGGAACTGTGAACAACCAGAACCAAGTCATTTGGGCAGGAGACAAGGAAGAGAACCAGTGAGTCTCCTCTGCAGAAAGATAGATAGACAGATACAGGCTTTCTATATAGATAGATATAAAGATATGTATAGGTTGTAGTTATATATGTGTGGCTATTAGTTTTGTTACAAAACAACGGTTACATCCCTGAACAACAGTTATTTCTCCGAACATCAAAATAAATCTAATTCCTGTATTTGCACTGCCTTCCAAAAATTATTCTTAGATGCAAAGAGGACACAGTCAGTTAGTCACACACATTTGCTAATTATGTTTGTAGATTCAGCCAGACCAGGGTAGGTAGAGCAATGTTTCACAATCCAGCCCTGAGATTTTTTTGTAAAGCCAGAGGAATCAACAGCTTTGTCACTAAGCCTTCACTCAGAGAATCATCTCTTCTCTGGTCTTTCCGAGGCAGCTCACCTCTATTTTCCCAGTAATACCAGCTTCTGTTAACTGTTTACCTGCTTTCCCTGCACCTGTGTAATTTATTCCTCTCTTTGCAGTCCGAACACTCTCCCTTCCTGCAGAAAACAACCTCCTAGCCTCTTTCAAGTCGCCTTTCACTACCAAGTTGCACTTTGAAGCCAGTACTGTCACTAATGATGATGAGGCAGACGGCACACTGCAGAGGTTTTGATGGCTGCTTGCCCACAATCCTCTCTCTCCTGGGTGGAAATATCTATTTTGACTTTCCTCTCTTCTCTTTGCCCCAATCCCCTTGTCCTGCAAATATAAGGGAGGAAATAAAACAAACAAACCAGAGTGATAATCCTGACCTACTTTATTTTTCCCCAAGTTCCGGAGAAGTTACGCTTCTCTTCCTCAAACATCTGGGTTTTGGGAGTGAGGCTTTTTGTTGGTTTTTGTTTATTTTTTTAATAACACCTTACTTCAGTCATCTTGGACTTCAGGCATGCGCTATCACTTTACTATATACTTATATAAAATACAGCAGATGGGATTTCATCTTGGTCTGCATTCTTGGCTGCAATTGTTGGACTGCAAAAGGACTAGTCGTAACAGGTATACACAGAGCTAAATTTGAGTAGGATGAGATTTGTTGTGAGAAAGAAAGTACCAAAATGGAATGCAAGTCTAGTCAAGACAACATTCTTTGTTTAACCTTGAACAAAAAATGAGATGGCCAAAAAAAGTGTGCATGCGCTTCGTGGTTCCATTAAAATTAGCATTTATATCTGCAAAAGTTTATTATATACAAGCTGTAGGTTTGTTTCTGGCTTGAAAAATAGAAATTTGCAAAGCCAGAATGTGAGTAGGCAGAAAAACTTAATACATCTGTCCTCAGAATGCATTCAAAAAGAAACTAGTATACCTTGTCGTATGAAGAGTTTAATGGTTTTCAGACACAGTCCAATAATCAAACAGAATTGAAGTGCAATTAATTACTCAGTTTGAAAATAATATTAGTTACTTAATAGTACCATTTCTGTCCCTAAAAGTCTTCAAGCTATATAACCAAATTACAAATTGGAACCACAGCATAATTTGCTACGTGCACAGATAATCGGCAATGGCTATTAAGTGCCTTTAATGGTTTGCACACCAAGAATTTACCAAAGAAAGGGCTACAATATTATTCCAAATAATAGGTTACAGTCAAGATAAAATAAGCATTCTCTGCTCCCTTATGGAAAAGTAACTGCAGTAGCTGAAGAAATAACTCCTAGGGGAAAAAAAAAAACAGGTCTAACTGCCAAAATAAAGAAAACATAAATTAACCAGTGTTTGATGAAGGTTTGAAATCACCAGCCATGAAAGGAACCAGTCCTTATTTTGCTCCAGAATGCAAAGACTGTTAATTCATTTTTGCTGTTTTCAGTAAAATAACACGCACACACGGCTCTTTAGGAGTCTGTAGTGAGTGAAGAATTGTATTCAAATTTCCAAAAGGTTCACAGCATTTGAAGGGCAGAGAAATTACATAGTGTCTCCCTCCAGCTTCCTTAAAGTAATACATACAGACTACACAAAAAATTCTCTGCAGGACAAGGAAAAGGTGTGAACTTCTAGGCATCATTTGAGAGCCTTTCAATAGGCTGATTCTTCTCTGCAGCCAGAAAACAACATTCTGTTACTCATCACATGATTTATTTATTACTGTCATAAAATAGGATTTGAAGGGTTTAGGATTTGATGGAGATACATACCACAAATCTTTTACAAGCAGCAATGTGGTCTATAAATTTGCTTTACTCATACAGCTTTTCTAAAAATAACACACAAACACCATTTCAGTCTAACTTTTTGAGCTTGCCACTTGTCTTTGTCTTTAAAACAAAACTTTTGCAGACAATAAGTGCATTAGAAATGCTAATGCACTGTTTTAGAGAAAGGATACGCCTGTGTCAAATGAGAAAAAAATGTGAATCAACTAGACCAAAGTATATTTCTATTTCTAAAATTTACACAGTCAACACTAGAGATCTCACAATATTGTCATAGCGTTTTGGAAAGAACCTCTACAGGTTAACACAGAAGACCACAAATTATAGTAAATTAATGACAATGCAACTGTCCATTCTGAAAAGCTGATACCTGGAAAAGCAGAGAAGAAATCTTTGGTGCACTTCTAGGCAAATTCTTGAAGAATCAGTCAGACAGTCTGAAACTATTCTTCATTAAACAAAATTAATTGCAAATTCCATGATACTCATAAGCAACGTCAGCTAGTAAAATAAAAATGAAATAAACTTCTCTATTTAGGGTTATGCTAGACGTAGCTGCAATGCTAGCTACCTCAATAATTGTAATCTGACTTTATTTCAAGTAATTACAGAGGGTTTTCTCTAACATTAAAAGCTAGAGGTTCCCTCCTGAGAATTACCTTAATAAAACTACCTTACTGTTTTTATCCGCTATATACACGATATACAAACACTATATCATAAATATGGCTTGTATCCATGTCTTTATGCCATGTATTTGTGTAAATAAATTTTACTTATGTCAGTTATCAGATAAATCCGTTCTTATATTGAAAAAAATATTTAAAAAATTGATCAATAAAGTCAAGCAGATGGAAAACACAAGAAGGAGAACAAAGGAGTGCCATTCTTCACCTAAGCCTCTGCTTGGCAGCAGTGTATACTGTCCTGTGGGAGCTGCTGCTCGGATTTGTTTATACAACCAATAAAAGTTGCAAGTACTTTAGGTTTAAGATTTATAGATTTTTAAGGCACTGTCCCGCCTAGGTAAGACCTGCCATTTCTCTGCATGCTGCTGTACAGCAAATGCAGTTCACTTGCCTCACCCCTTCAGCGTGAAAATACAGGATTGACTCACAGCAGTGTTGTTCTATGGCCAAAGAGCACTGCTCGTTGCTTCATTAGGAAGAGATTTCCTAAGAGACCTTTGTGACTACTTTGGTTTGAAGGCTGACCCTTGAAAAGTAAAATTTTGTAGAGCTTCTGGTAATTCAGCACAAAACTCTTTTTACATGGCTGCAATGAGCTCTTGATTTACAACTTCAGCTCTTCCCTGTAAGCTTTATATAAATTTCAGTCATAAATTAAATACTGTAAGTATTTTTTATGCTTAATTTGTGTACTAACTATAGATACTAACTATAGAGTTTATATATAAATATATAATATATAAAAATTATTTAGTTCAGTCATATTAAAATAAGACAGGCCTGAAATGATAACTATAGAGTTAATATCCAAAATGACAAAGCATTTTTTAATTTCACTGGAAAGCAAAAAAAAATAATTAGAGTGAATTGCATCTGTATATTCTGCATGTGTGCATCTAGGGGACATAGGGCATCCAGACAAAGAAAAAGAAAAAAACCCAAACAAACAAACAAACAAAACTCCAAGTCATTTCATCCATAAAAAACCCACTTCAAATTAACAGCATCCTTTTCTTATGTTGCAATAATCCATTTGAATTTTTTGGTTTTTAATTGCTGCTTGTTTTCAGAAAGAATACCAGGAAGAAACAAAACTTTTTTCTCATATCAAATATAAGACTCAAACTCAATGTCCTACACAGCCTTTCCTTTCTGTATATGGAATGTTCTAGTTCTGTAGCTTTTGCACCCAGCTGCCTAGGAATCTGTTATTCACTACATTGAACGATTGCACTATTCAATCGAGCATTTATGAAGTTAAAACTGTCTGCTTTGCAAGGATTCTTTTGAAAAGGACTTCTGTCAGGAAAAAAAAAAGAGCAACTATATCCTTATAAAGGGTTATTAGAAGACCCCCATATTATACCTTAGAACTAAACTTCGTGCGCAAAATTGTATGTTGCTGTAAAGACCTGGTGAATCAACTGACAAATTAATATAACCACTGTAGTTCCAATAGTTTGAATAACCACAATTACTCTCTCCAAGTTTTAAAATCAGACTGAAAAAAAAAATTATTCAGCTCAGTCATGTTCAAATAGGACAGGCCTGAAGTGATAAATAGAGATTTAGAAATATTGTTTTAGTAATTTACAGCTGAAGCACTAAGAATGACTTTTAAGCAAAACAGTGATACGAACAGTCAGTGTCCCCCTTACCATCTTAGTATTCAACAACGTCTACTGAAAGTCAGCTACAACTCGTCCTTGATTTTCAGTTGGCATAGACAGGTTCTTCACTTCGTGACTTAGTTCCCAACTGGTGAGTGTTTGTTAATTTTTAATAAAACAGTAAGATATAACAAAATGAATCACAGGGACAATGAGATACAAGGAAAAAGCACCTTCCCAGTTCAAATGTATTATGAAAGCAATGAAATATAAATTTACAACAAATTCTATTATCAAATTTTTGTTGTTACCAGCAACAGATTTTAATAGTTGGAAATATTTCTTTTATTCATTGTCTCAATTTTTTTTTTACCTTCTCTTGAGTACCTGGAATTCAGAAGATTCATATTTTATCAACATCTTTATTGTGAGTCAGTGAATAGCAGGATTCCCAGCTGGACTCTTGCTTCTGCTCTTCAGCTGGATTTGATCTGACTCGCATGAGCACAGCCTTGCGTCATTCAGAAAAAATATTCAAATAACTAGCTTCAAAGTTGTTCATTGAGAAGTCATTTTTTTCCATCTTTACTCAGAGAATGAGCTCTACTCTTATTAGCATACAATTCAGCCAGCTTCCCACTCCCCTCCCCTTTTAAATTCAGGGCCAAGGTCATTTTAAAATTTGCTACAGACACATTTTAAACACATCAGACAGATGTTACTCTCATTTTGAAAACATAGCCATGGAAAGTGTTTTAAGTCATAACAAAAGAAATCTAAGGATTTTGGAATAGTTTTAAAGTAACTCACACTAGGAAGGGAGCCCACGTGATGTTGCAAAGCAGTGGTTAATGCCATGTTGAAAGCACGAAGTACTGGAGGGATCAGCAATCCTAAAAAGTCTGTAAAAGCATATTAGAATCTTAGGAATAAAAGAAATATGATGACTATCCAAGGCTTTCATTACAGTTTCCCACAGCCGCCTCCTAGGGAAGATGGTGTGCTATGGTCTAAACAAGTGGTCTGTGCGGTGGCTGGGGACCTGGCTGACAGACCGTGGTGGTAAATAGCTCCTTTGGAAACTGGCAACCTGTCACAAGTGGGGTCTCCCAGGGATCAGTATTGGCCCCAATGCCGTTTCATATCTTCATAAGTGAACAGGATGATTAGATCGAGTGTACCCTGATGAAGATTGCCAATGATATAAAACTGAGTGGGAAAGTGAACACTTTGGAAGGAAGAGCCTCCCTGTAGGAAGACCTGGATAGGCTGGGAGAGTGGGCTAACAAGTTCCTTATGATGTTCAACAAGGGTAAATGTAAGGTATCTACCCAGCTAGGAAGCAGCTCTGAGGAAAGGGACCTGGGGGTACTGGTGGACAACAGTCTCAATATGAGTGATCAGTGTACTGCTGTGGCAAAGAAACCAACAGGTTTGCTTGGATTGCACCAAAGAGGGCATCACCAGCAGAGAGAAAGGAATCATTATCCCACTCTACTCAGCAATTGCCATGCCATGTCTGGAATGCTGTATTCAGTTTTGGTCCATGTTGTACAAAAAAGACGTGGACTGGCTGGAGAGGGTCCAGAGAAGATCCACAAAGATGATAAAAGAACCAGAAAGCACACAATATGTGGAAAGGCAGAGAGAACTGGTTTGTTCAGCCTTGACAAAAGAAGATTTAGGGGAGACCTTATCATCGTGTTCCCATATTTAAAAGGAGGCTACAAAGACGATAGAGACTCCTATTTTACAAGGAGTCACGTGGAAAAGATGGCATAATGTGTACAAGCTAATCCTGGGGACGTTCCCGCTGGGCAAAAAAGGAAAATTTTTCACAATGAGAACAATCAACCATTGGAATAATCTTCTCATGGAAGTGGTAGATTCCCCAACGTTGGACACTTTTATATCCATCTTTACAGGGTACTGGCTCTAGATGGTGCTTTTGCCAAGAAAGGTCAGACCAGGTGAGCCTTGAGATCCCTTCCAACCTGGTATTCTATGATTCTATGACATTAGCAAGGTTAACGAAGACATTCTAAAACACCTGCTCGAACAACTTCAGAAGGAGCACCCACTCTTACTTGTAAGAAAAATTTCACCCCAAGTCTGTAGTAAAACCTATCTTAGTACAATGAAAATCTTCTTTTGCTCAACAATGATGCTCATTTGGGAGATTGCTAAAGCATACTGGGTATTTACAGCTCACTTGATCTATCCTGGGAGATCCTGGGAAACTAATCACATGTACCATCTCGTACTTATTTAAACAGCTGCTTAAATAAGGAATTGAGTTCACATTATTATCTTCTGCCACAGGCAGCTCATGTCAGTGGTACCCTGGTGAAACCATTCACGCATCAATCTACCAAGTAGGAACAGTTCTTGCTTTCTTGCACCACGCAGATGCAAACTCACATAAATCCTTTCTTAATCTTATACCTTTTGAGCCTAAAAAGCTCACCCCTTAAGAATCATCAGGGAGTGGCTGTGATGTGGTTACCCAAATATAAAGAATCTGCTTGTTTCAGGGGGTCCAAGAATGCTCAAGTTAATGCTACAGGTTGAAACCTCAGCATTTCAGAAAGCTGGTTTTCTCTCCAAGCTAGGAGGACTAATTTTTCTCATTTTTTCCTTCCTATCACTTATCTTCCATCCCCATGTAATACAACTACGTTTTAGTATATTATTTTTTTAACATTTATTTTAACATCTTCTCCATGGTACAATCAGAAAAACTTTGCAACTCTGCTCTTTGTAAATTGTATCAATTCTGGTACATTTGCATTTCCTATTTGACAAAATTGTCCAATCCTAGCAAGTGCTGAGAACATTTAACTCCACTTAAAAACAGGACTTATATGGAGAGTTTTCCATAACTAAACCAAACATTATCAGAGTTTGTTCTCTGTCTTCATGGTCAACTAAAGAAGTCTCTCTTCTTTTTTAAGATGAACTTATCTTTGTCTAAAAAATGGATTGCTTCTAGCTGTCAGTCGGGAGTGATCTCTGGCACATGCCAGGTACTTTGTGTCCAAGAAACTATCAGGGAAAACACTGTCTGGCCAAGCCAAACAGAAGAGGCAAGGGCTATTCTAACAGGAAACAGCATAGGCAATCAAGTTTCAGTGCTGGGAAATATTCCCTGTTACTGTTGGACAGGAATTACATCTTGGCGCTGCCTGTAAACCATAAAATCCTACTCTGTGCAATACTAGCTATACACTAAATATTTGAGGCCCAGATAAAAGCTCTTATAAAAAGGCTACGTGCAGTTCTCTCTCCTTTCATTAACACAGCAATAAAAAAATATACAGGAAAAATATCATTACCTTCTCTTAAATTGACTTTTCTTTTGAGTCGAGAACTTCTGAAAGATCTGAAGTAACTTCGGTAGTGCTGTTGACAGCCTTAGGTTATTCTTTGAAATGATACAGCAGAAGAGGTTGCTCCAGCTCATTCTTCTGTTCCAAGTTCTCCTAAAAGATTAAGAGTGTTGGGTTTCATGATGGAGGCACTGGAAATTGAATGGCAAATCTACCAGCTCCTTCAGTATAGTAACAGCGTTAAGTTGCTTTCACTAAAGAAACAAGAGAGATATACACATATATAAGAGATATAAATGCATCATACAAAGCCTCGTATTAGCACCAATGAGATCTTTTTAACACATCAAACAGGCATGCACCCAGCTGTGAGGCCCGTGTTATATGTTCAACATTTGGGATCTCCATTATCCCAGCATACAGCATAACCACAATTTCATTTATGAAAGTCCTAATAGAAAGTCAGGAGGCTGCTCCTCCAAGTTAGATGTTCTGCCTTCTATCCTTTCATTTTTTCTTTCACTGTAATCCAAATAAAAAGCCATGATTTCATACATGCCTGCCCCTGGTGGGTTACCACCTGTTTTGCAGCTGGTGGGTCTCTTTTTTGAAGAAAACATTTTTCAAACCAGACCTTCATTCTGGCACCATGGGGCAAATTTTAGTCCCACTAAAACTTACTGTTCGATCGCATTCATGCAATCACAACTATGACCCCAAGCACTGCTGTAAGGATTCAAGAAAACCAAAAATTTGTAGCAATTTGAAAATATGCTTTATTCATACAAGATGCTCTGATTGCTTCTTCTGGAAGAGTACATATTGTGACATTTTCTCAGTCTAACAGATACTACAAACAACACTTTTTAAAGTTGTGACCCTTATTTTTGTTTGCTGGTTTTGCATAATGTGAAAAGACATATTACCAATCTTCCCAGTAACAGTGAAGATTTCTGCAATGGATTTATTTTTTGCCTAAGTATTTTTTCTTTTGTAATGAAAAGTCAGACTTATGCTCTTATATTCTTCATGACTGGCGTTTGATTTTACTTTTATTTTTATTCCTGTCTGCTAAAAACAAATGTATTTTACTTAAGAACCTGAGAAGAGAGCATGTATCTTTTCAGGACAAAATGATAAGGGCATTTCAGGGATGATGTTTGTAGAGTAACTGTTGTTACCGTGATTTAACTTTCATTTAACAATTAACTGATATGCCAGCAGGCCAAGCTGAGATATGATGATACATACTAAGCCATTAGATTTCACTGTATTAAGGAAATCTATATAATAAAGGTTTGCCAGTTTGCATGGAGGTCATTTATTTATGTTTTTATGCATGATTTATGACATTTGTTTTTAACCTTCTTTTTCTCAAAACAAAACACAACATTAGCACCTTTTGGATTTCCCCAAAGACACTTTCTTCTAGGGGGGCAAATATTGATCCTTACAAAAAGGCGATATATTCTGATGAGCGAGTTGTACTGGTTGAAAGCATCCTTTAACAATGCTATATTGTGTCATGTTCATCATATCTCATACTTGTTACAACAACGGAAGCACTGTAACAAGTACCTTCAGAGTTTCATTGCTATGGCGTGCTGGTAAATGAAGAAATGCTCACACAAGAGAAATGCTCACAGAGTGTGTGACTGAATGCAGCTGGTCACGTCCCTCCCGACTGCAATCTACATACACCATGCAGCAATCACTCTAGCGGCGTGCATTTTTATGTGAAAAGAAACAACACTCTGGATAGATGCAATGAAGTGAAAGAAGCATTCATTATGCATTTAGAGAGCAGAGCAAAGAACAAACCCCAACACCAATGCTTTTCCTAAAGACATGTGTTCTCTCTACAGTTATGAAAGTATCGCTCCCCCTCTTTGTCTTTCAGTTTTCTTCTTCTGACACTGCTGCTTCTAAAATGCATTGTTTGGGAGTGCATCCTTTATGAAAAGTTGCATCGTGCTCAGAGGAATAGATCACTGACCCACAAAAGCTTTTGTATGGTTAGGAATCTGCCTTTTGTGCACACTTAGGGATTCTCCAAAGTTATCTAGGCTGAAGAAATCTTATCAAAGTCTTTTGTATTATACCAACTGCAGAAGCTTCAAGGGGAATTTTATGCTAATGATTCTCTTTAATCTCCATATAATTCAGGCCAACTAAAAATAGATCTTTTACAAACAATGAATCATCATGACTTTAAGAGGATGCAGTTCTGCCACAATGAAGTTGAAATCTGTTCCATAGCACCTTTCTTTCCTCACTTAATGTAACTATCACCCAACAAGCCAAGTGACAAAATGAATACAATGGGGTTTTTTTTTTCCCTTCTTACTTCAGCTACCAGCAGTACAACCAGAGTTAAATAAAGAAGCAGTTCCAAGTACCATATTCATTTGAAGGATAATTCCAGAAAAGAAATAGAATTTACCAGTTCTTTAAAATCAAGAAAATTACACATGACATTGTCAAATCTCATGGCAGTAGCAGAAACCAAGGAAATTTCTTTCCTGAAAGGAAAAAAAAAGTACCTAGTCCCAGGCTGTAGATCTACTTTTACTGCTGCTCCACCCTCCTGGGATGTGTGAGAAATCAGAGGTACACGCAGTGACTGAACGATTGGTATGATTAATTAGCATCCATGTTACCTTGCAGAACAGATCAGATCTGTCTCACATGATTTCACACAGTAGTATTCCACGTGCAAGAATTTCTCCCGATATGTCACTACTAGTAGACAAATAGCTTTGGAAATGCATCTCTAAGACAAAGCAGGTCTGTGTGGTAAGGAGTTAGTTGTCTCCTTAGCCCACTCTGTTAAAAAGTGCCATCACTGAGGGTAAGCAGGAACAGTCATGTTTAAATCCTAAAGAGCAATTCATTTGGTAACTGAAAAACCACTCACCTCTCAGTGACACTGTAATTGGTTTCCTAACAAATTCTTGTGGATTCCTCAAATTTTTACCAACACCTTTTTGGAATTCTGTTAAGACAAATACATAAGATAAAGGTTTTTATGCATTTTTCTTAGACCGCAGGTGGAATAAATGAATAACTAGAGAGCTAAGGGCAACCATTAATACCATAGAAGTTTAAGGCTATGGGAGATCCAGGTGTTGACTGATGCAAAGCAACCATAAGACAAGCTGAAAGATTGTTTCCTGGAGTTTTAAAACCCTTCGTTCTTGAACTTCTGCGACATTTGCTTTTGGATCCCATTACATTTTATTTTATACTTCTTTCAATGCATGTTAAGAGTAGGATCCCAAGGTTAAGTTGTGTACCTTACTGACTGTGAGACATATTGCTCAATTTACCCAAATTTCAACCCATGGAACTTCATGGACCTGACGTGATAGGGTCCTATAAATGAACGCCAGTGTTAGCATTGAGTAGCATTATGGAAGCAAACCCCCATAAGGAGCAATGCCCCAGCTGCTATGAAACACTATGCAGCCTTTCCGACCCAGGAAACAATGAGGAATTACAGATATTTTTAAGACTACTTCAGTTTAAAAAGTGCTGTTTAGAATTATTGCAGTCTATACAACAATAAAATCAGTGGGTACAAATGCAAAATACCAACAAGGAGACGAAGAGCAATTGTGATGCCTGTAACTAAGTAGGCAACCCAGGCAAAGAAGCAGATCCTGCAGGACACATGGAAGAGTGAATCCCCCAAACAGCCCACTTCGCTGAAATCTCCGTAAACATCCCTGGGCAGCACCAGAGGCTGTTAGTTGAGAGCATCCCATTCTCTGGTTCGCTGCCTTTCCCAGTCCAGAGCACAAAGAGGTCAATGAAAGTGTCTGAACTTTGTATCAGGATGACAAGAGTGGGGCTTTTTTCAGAGACAGCAGTACTTCTCTAGGATTCCGAATTATATCTGAGCAAAGCCTAAATTTAACATTTTGTTATTTATTTCCCAAGTGATTATCTAAATCTGTGTCTTGCTGATTTTTTAAAAATATGACTAAGAAAATTTATTTCTCCTCTAGAAATGTAGTTCTCACAGGTTTGCAGGTGTGCAGTTGTCACAAGTTTTGAAGTTTGAATGCTTGAGGTGTAAATTAAATTGGAATTACTTATTAGGATTCAGATTTTTATATTTTTCTGCATTGAAAGCTCTTCATTCTGGGGTAGTACTAGCAGACTCAAATACACCAAAATCAGTACAGAGCTTTTAGAGCTGAAGGAAGATTTTCTATAACAGCATAAGCACAGAGATACACATTTCCACAAGAGAGATATTAAAATATGAATAGTAATACACACTGATAAATTAATTCACTTCTGTGGTCACAGACCACAATGATGAAGGTGGGAGAGAATTCAGCTACAGAGAAACTTACATTCAAAGCTTCCTACCATCACTAAACCGAAAGGAAATGATAGCAGAGAGTTAAGCAAAGTCAGGACTTTAAAGCCAGAAAGCATTAAATATAAACCGAAACAGTGTTCAGTAGTATTTGACAGACTGAGTTAAAAACAGGAGGTTGACAATAAAGCTGAGAGGAAGTAACATCTAAAATGCAAATAAAAAAGTCTTCCAAGAGGGTATAACAGCACAGGAACGGAAGTATGTAAAGATATAATATAAACCTAGGGCCATTTTTTTCATGTCTTGACTAAAAGCTTACTCCACCAATACAGGTATTCTGTTTTCCATTATTTCTACTGTACCTGGGGGAGGAGCAAAGTCAAGAGAAAGTATACTGGGATCTACTTATTCTATAGGTCAGAAGGCTCGTAAAAAGATTTCCTTTCCGCTTCTCTGTTATTTTTCACCTAACTGCTGAGTGTTCCTCAGTGTTGACGCACAGGTAAATTTCTTGTTTAACTACCACATAATAGGTAAAAGAATCCAAATTCTGCACAAAATATTTGAAAGCTCTTCTCTTTCTTTGCACTTTGTATTTATTTTGGCTTTTATACTAGTTTGTTTCCTTTTTAAACTCCTTCTAGCTTTCCCTTTCTGCTTACAGGGGTTGTCTTTTACTATCAAGCTCCCTGTGATAATAATCATCAAATTCCTATACTCATAGAAGAATGAAGACTGAATTTTGACTCCACTTTGAGTTACACATAGAAATTACTGCAGAGGGCATCCATGGAAGTATAATTACATAACACAGCCTAAAGGCAATTAATAGACACGAAGGAAGGTGGCCAAGACCTACTAAAGAATATTTACTGGAGCTTAGTAAGCCTTGCCATAGCCTGTCTAGAAAGGCTATTTCTGCATGAATTGGCACACACACATACGTGTTTTGTAAGGTCAAATTGCAACTGCAGGCACAGAAGGGTGATAGTGAGTTCCTTCCGTATTTCTGAAGGAGCCCTTAATGAGCGCAAACAAAACCAGGCTTCGCTCTGCCCTGCAGAGTAAATTCTTTCACGTTTTACGGAACGTTTAAGGGCCACCTAGTGCATTATGCCTCCCTGCTTGCAACCGTCTTTGTAATTTCTGAGGATCAAGGGTGGAAATTTTGACTACTTGTTATTGTGTCAGAAATCAGAATAACAATTTACAGACCATAGCCATATGAATTATTCTTTAGATATGCTTAGCTCAGAGTAAGCATGAGATTTTTGAAACTTTCAGGCCTCATTGCCCAAACAATCTAGAAATAGCCAACGTAATGTGGATTAAATCACCTTGCATGTGTTGCACATCAAGCGTATGAGCATGGGGAACTAGCATAGAAAATTCCAGTAAACTGTCACATGACTTTACCTCACATTCCTTATGCATACGTATTGTTATTCCTTGGAGTTTTCTTTTTCAGCAATAAAATATACAAATTATTCCTTTAAGTAATCTATCTTACAAACATAAACTTATTCCAGGGAATTCTTTCCTTAGAGTATGTAAAAGATTTCTAATTTGTATATTTCATTATATTCATATCACAATGTATATTTGGAATGCCCATGGAACAGGTTTGTAAAGACTGGGGTTGCAACACTAAAATTTGTGTTTTACGGATTACTTTTTATGAAAATGAACATCATCTTCACCGTAACCCTTTAGGAAATCATGTTCCACAGAGTTTTTTTCAATAGCTTACCTACGCTAGAGAAATACTAGGACACAAAAGCTATTTCTTTCTGCCCTTACTTCCTCTTTTTCTTTCATAGCATTTTTTCTGTGTTGTAGAAAACTGGATATATTTTCCAGATTAAAACTGCTTTTCAAGTTCCCTCTTCAGAGAATGTCCCATTGTGCAATGTGCTACATGTGATCTCACTGCTGCCCCAGGAGAGAAAATGGGGGGGGGGAATCCTTCAGTACCTGTGTCTCCTAAATAAATTATTTATAGTTGTGAAATATGTGAATAAACCCCATTAGGAAATATTAAACATTGATCCTCTTTGGTAAATTACTATTAGTGTTTTCAACAAAATTAAATTAAATAGTCATGCCCTGATGGGCAAGTAATAAAAACAACGGTATCCTTACTTTGCTGTCATCTTAATTTTTCAGTTGCTGAAATCTTTTCATTCTAGATAGAAACATATGTTGAAAAATCAAAAGAAAAATAACCTCTGCTTTGCCTAATTGTTATCCAGTGTGCATATACTGGAAAACATTCTTAAACTGAAGGAACAACGGATTCTTTTCCCTCCCTCCACAGAGTGGTAGCACAATAACTGTGCTGAAGAACCATCTTACCTGTTCCGGTATTCTTGCCCAGGTCATTTGTAACAATTACTTTGATTCAGCAGAAGTGGCTGTGGGAGCTGCTTGGGCAAAAAGCCCTAGGATTTAATATTTGGGAAGTTATTTAACAATATATTTCTCAGTTTATACATTTCTTAGGCTACGATGTTACCAAAATGAAACCAGATCTCCCAATAGAAATTTTTCCAGACATTGTCATTGATTCAATATTTTGAGAATACCACGCTGCCAAAATAAATCATATTGAATCTGCTATCAAGGCATTTTCAGTGTGAATGCTGTGAATCAGTCAGCCCATGGGGTATAAAGAACATACTCCAACGCACATTTCCTAGGGCTCACCAGAAATGAGGGACATAACCCTAGTGCTCCCCCATCAGCACAACTGCACCAACAGAATGGATGCCTGAAATTTGTGCTTCTGGACATACCACTGATGTGCACCTGTTTGTATAGTTGGTATCTAGGTGAAGTTATCGAGTTTAGAGTTTTTTACTTTTTCCTTCCAAAGCATTTTCCCAAATTTTTGTTACTGAGGAATAACACATTTTTAAACAATCAGAAAGCAATATTTACAATTGTAGGCTTCAGAAGTCTTAGCATAAACCCAACTTACATAACATTAATGAAGTTTTTAAGCACATGAACAAAATTTAATAACTTGATTCTCTTTTGGAGATGTTCTATATAAACATGGTACACAAATGAATATCACCTTTCTGATTAAAAATCAGAATATTTTTTCCTTCAGAGCATTTTGATATTAGCAGCTCAGGGTGTACTAAAGAAAAGATGGTCAAATAGCCATTTTTTTTGCTTCTCCCACACCAAACAGTAAATTCAAATTGTCCATTAGGAGTTTATTTTAGTGACACAGAAATAAGTATATTGGTGTGGGGATCAGAGGCACACCAGTTACTCATTTTATATCAGGATACTACTGCTGAATGTTTCAGATGGGCCTGTTACAATGAGTTCTATGTATCAACATACCTTTATTTCACTGGACTGCTGGAACAATGCTTTTTTAGGGAAGAAAAAAACCACAAACAATCTATTTTTTAAGTAGCAGATGGATAAACAGATGGGTGGAAAAGTCCACTGAATAGTGTGTTGGCTGCCTGTCACTGCCTGTATGACAGCCAATAAATATCATATGGATTAAACCTACAAACTAACATGTTCCTATTTAATGAATTCCTTCAGAACAGTGCATGTTTGCCGGCCAATATCCGTATAAAAGAAATGCCACTTTGGATAAGGTAAATTTTTGCAAGGAGACCAAACACCTAAGCTTATTATAAGATTAATAACCAAAAGCAAATAGGGAAGGAAGTTCAGTGCTGAAGTGTCCACATTTTTACAGATTATCTATGAGAAGGTACCTTTTGCGCATCTGGAATGAATTCCTGGGAAGAACTCAACCTTCAGTATGTTTACTCTTAGGATAATGTTTTCAGAATACTTAAATCTCTTTTTGTGAGAATTTAATATTTTTGGTTTTTAGGCTTGCCTAAATAAAAAAGTCCTTAATTCAGTAGCCAGTCATGAGATACACACCCACATCAGACCAAGAGAAGAATACATATTTCATCCTCTTTTGAGACATTCTATTTTGGGCTAACATAAAATCAATGAAAAAAATACTGATAAGACATGAAATTCCCCATTTACGCATTTCTATGTCACGTGCATTTTATATTGCAGATGATGACAATTTGCCTGTCTGCCAAAGCCAGCACGGTTGTGAGGAGTGGAAAGCTCCTGCCTATTTTAAGGGTGTTCATCAGTACAGAGATCATTATGTGTAAAAGGGTAGGTGCTCTACTTTTATTCCCGCCTACTGTCCAATATTCAGTGAGTAATTCCTAGGTCTTCTACTGAGATAGAGTAAACAATTTTTTCCTTATTCAACAAAGCGTTACTGATTTTACAGACAGAGGTAAAACTCTTACAGGCTCAGTTCCACAGGCTGCAAAATGAGATGGAGAGAGATTAAACAATTTCCCCATGCTGCAATGAAAAATCTGCAATGCCTTCACCACTCAGGAATCTTATTCCTCTGGTTTTGAAGAAAATACAAAAGCAAACATTCAGGCAGAATAATGACAAGGGAATTTAATTATTAAAACTCTTTTGCTTTTAATATTTTTTCACAGGTAGTAGAAAAAGATCTGCTGATTTTTTAAAAAAAGCGTTCCTTTGAAAAGAAAATGCAGCACTTGTTTATGTCATGAATCAACCATGAAATATTTACTTGTGCCAAGATAGAAAATAATAGAAAGAATAAAACAGAAAATAATTTTATTACAAGATTATAATCTACTAGTTCAATGCCAATCAACGGGGTAAATTTCAGAAAAGTTTCTGAAAAATATATATAGACAGTTACAAAACACTGAGAACGTTATTTTGCAACACTACCAGACATACAGCTGTGGATGAGTACAGTAGAATGATGTGTGGCAATACGAAAAGGAAATAAAACACAAATAGAACCCCCTGAATTAGTTAGTGTAACCTAAGGAAGACACAGAAAAGATTAACTTAAATAAAAATAAATTCTGCCACATAAAACTATTAGTATGAAGAGATCTTTGCCTTTACATAACACCTTTTCTCCGAAGAGCTCCAGATCCTGTAATGAGGTTAACAGCTTCATGACATATTAACTAATTCAATATTATTTCATTTATATGAAATGTGGCTCGCGTGACATACCAGGAAAGAAACCAGTAAGTACTTTAAGACATTAATTTTAGAAAAAAAAAATAAAAAATTAGTAAAAGAACCTGGTAAGTTTAGTTCCCCAACGTGTCTGAAGAGCAGACCTGCAAAATGTTCAGAGAAAGATTCCGGCTGTAGTGTTTAACCCATGCGCTGCATGGATGACCCTAGATAGAGGCACCGTCTCAGGAGTACAGCAGCAGACTAAAGATACAAACCACGCAGCAGACAGCATGTTCCTGTTACCTACAGAACAACATCACGTAAGAAAACACAAAACACTGAAGTCATGTAATGAGCAAAACGCATGCAAGGGATTTCTTAGTAACAAGGCACCTGCTCGGCTATAGGAGTCGGTCCTACGCAGAGACAGGGGACAGGATACAGTCGGGCAATTCATTGATGCAGGATTACACAAACATATATGGTGCTGAGTCCTTAGTGTAATACATTTAGTCGATGCCGTCTTTAAAAGCATCACAGAAGTCTGTGAATGTCCTCTTAATCTTCAGAGTTTCCCCCATGAGGCTCTAGTACAGCCAGCAAGACCGCAACGCCGAGCAGCCCTCAATCCACGCTGACACCGTACCCAGAAACAGGGAACTTCATTATTTTTTATCAAAACAATGCCAGGAGTTTTCTAGCCCCTTTGGGCATGAGGCGTGTGTTTGTGAAGACATTCCCTGGACTCAGTCTTGCCTAAGGCTGGAGAGTTCCTGAATATTTGGTTCAGTTTTCTTTTGCACTACAGCTGCCTCTTGAGTGACTGCACACCTCTAGATCTGATGGGAGAGGTGAATTAAAAGTGGAATACTCTCTTTCAGTGCAACATTATGTGTCTATGTAACTTGCTGTAGACTTAGTCATCCTCTGTGTGTGAGTAAGTCCTCCTGTGAAAGGCCTTCTCTACTCTGGGTGTATTACTACGATTGACAGAATCTGTCAGAAACTACAGTGAGATTTTTGCCCTCTTTTCCTTAACTTACGTAGAGCAGAGAATAAAACAAAAGTTAATAAAAACACTAGAAATATAATTAACATATAGAAACCTAGGCATTTTATTTTTACCCATCAAAACTGAAGAGTTTCAAATTTTGCCAAATGAAAATTTTGTCCAACTTTTTTTTTAAAAACAGACATCTCTATTCCAAAAATAACTAAATAATTCCATAGAAGTTTAGAGTAAAATTAATTGAAGCTTAGATGTGTATCTGAACTAATTTTTACTCCTTGGCTGGTTAGTCTCTGGAGTCTTAGGAATGCCTGTGTCCCAGTTATTGGAGGGAATTCAAAGCCCCAAAATGAGACAGACCCAAGATTTCAAAATACCATCACAGAGAACAAATTCACTCTACTGAATATGAGCAACACAAACCAACCAAATGTTCTCAGCCTTCTGGGTGCATACAGATTTAAAGTTACTGCTGCCTTGATATTTTCACATCCCAGCAGGAATGGGTTATCCCATAGAACACCAGCCAAAGCAATGCACACAAAAGTTCACACAAAAGTTAAGTACAAAGAGTGCAGGTTATTGCTAGCCTTTTCCTAGCTTTCTCCTCCCATTTTCCTTTTTGTCTGAGCTGTTCTCAATATCCATATCACAATCAGACTTTGTTTTCTCCATCATCGAGAGGATTTTAGTCACTACATACTTGACTACTTCAGTCTTGCTCATTCAACACATATTTTGAAGTTAGGTGCATCCATTTTCTTCACCTCTTTGGCTTTCAGCTTTATGCCTCTGCCTCCAACTGAACAAAGTGCAGTCCCTAGCAACTCCAGATAGATTCCTCTGACAGGTGATATTAGCTTATTACACAGGTCGATGCCACCTGTAGTTGAGTTCATCTGTGAAATTATTTAACCAGACATGGAGGGAGTCCTCCTGAAACATAGCTATAGAAAACACAGCTAAAACACGGTTCCCTGTGCTACTGCCAACAGAGGATCATCTCTAGGGCTTCCACATATATCATTACTCGCCAGGTGGATGCTCTATTTATATGCATTTATCACCATGAGGCTACAGTTTACTAGTTCTGAAAGAAGTCAGGAGGACATCCAACACAGCTTGCGTCTCTGTGGTCACATTACTCTCAGTCAGCTCCAACATCAAACTGTCTATAGCGCCCAGGGAGGACTTTGGGCCGTCTTTTCTGTGGAGAAAAGTACAGACAGGTTACACAGCAGGAAATAGACGACATACAGTCTCATCATAGACATGCTCTTGCTTACAAAATATAGCCCACTCGTGTTTGACCCTGAAACATCAAAGCCAAGTTGCTACAGAGATGGTCTTGACAGTAAGCAAAACCTGGAAACCTGGAAAATTGGATTTGTAAAGTCTACTTTAAATACAATATAATTCTAGCCCCATGAAGTTTGTTGTAAAGACACAAGAGGTTCTTATGATTTGATGATCATAACAACAAATGTGTTATCATTTGGAAAAATGATGAAAAAAAAGAAGACATGAAGAAAGAGGCTGTGTGCATGTTATTATTAAAGTTGCAACATTAAAGTTGTTGTCAGAGCCTGAAGCTTTGAGTTTCTCAGCAACAATAATAGCAATGGCTAAAATAAATAAACTGATCCTCTTTGTAAACCCCTTTGTTAAAGTGTTCTGCATCTAAAGGGGATGTATCTGCATGCCCAGTACTGGTGGTTTTATTTCCTTCCATCTTTCCCCACACCTTCCCTTCCCTCTCCCTTTACGCTAAACCATTAAAACCATCTTTCTAGTACAACAAGACAAGAACCTGCAGGAAATGAGTTTGTAATGTAGGCTGATACAAGTTTCATATCTCTTGTTTAAAAGTCCTGGTCATTCACATTGTATTACATTCTAAATGTATTTGTTGATAGGAAAAAAACCAAACAAAACAACCAAAAACCAAAAGCAAACAAAACTCCAGAAAAAAGTCTGCTATTCAAACAGCCAAATGTGAACATAAGAGC